>OY720362.1:10888399-12088399 GCA_963082945.1 Cerastis leucographa | reverse complement strand
AATGGCGCATGACGTCACATGTAGGTATGTTTTATACCTACTTGTGACGTAGTGAGCCCCCCCACTCTCCAACTTTAATGAGTTTTAACTAAATTATTTTTTTGATATTTTGATAAAACAAAAAATACGTGTCTAATGTTTTTGTATTACCTGTTTGACGGACAAAATAGAATATCGTTTTCTTTACCCAGTCCGCACCCCTATTGGACTGCCTTGTTGGTCGTGTGCCAAGCTCAACTGCTGAGCTTGAGGTACTGGGTTCGATTCCGGGAAATTTTTATTTGGCTTTTCCGTCAGGAATTTCTCAGTAGCAGTCACGGAATCTGGATTTGTGCTTGTTTGGTGGCAATGGGCTAGCCCCCTATTACATGGGACTGAACTGCGAAAACAAAACATGTGGGTGGATTATTAGGTACAACTCTGACAAACCCTTTGCGGATTACAGGCATGATGCCATGTACGTATGTGATCAACCGCTTTCATATTCAAATTAGATTATTGACGTTCACTAAAGGCATTCTAATCTTACGGAAATCCTTTAATTTCCGAAATCCTTTTCAGTTTAAAGAATCTCTTTCAGTAATTCAATGTTTTTTTCTGGGCTCTACAGATTCCCATGTGTAGTTAATGTATAGCTCGTTTGATTCATACGCCAAACCCACTCGAGTATGTGTGTCTGTGTTTATACACGCGTCTGTATACTTACACCACAGACTATCCAATATTTCTTTGTGTTTACAAATGAATAGCAAAATACAGGAACACGTACCAAGGTTAGTCTGTATTATTTCGTGGTGCTACTACGATTACTTTGAACTTTTTGAATGTCAAAAGTGATGGTTGTCGTTTTAAAATAGTTTCGTTTGAAATAAACAGTTTTTAATTTGTAGAAGTACTTCTTATCTAAACATTTTAGTGATGAGTTGAAGAGTTGTGTTTGGTTTTTGTTTATATTTCCCTTCGATTAGTAGTTTTATTATTGACTGAAAAACCTTCTGGGTACTTTATTATTTTGTCTAGTTATCAATTGTTTTCATCTAGTATTTCATAACTTTTGTGTGTGCAGAAAAGATCATTAGCAGGTATTTCCACGATTTTCAGAAGATTGGATATTAAATTAACTAGTTCGATTAATGAAACGATAAATAAATGAACAATAGACTAAGCTCTTTTCATTTTGCAGAAAATGTTACTTCATCTTTTTTCAGATTTTCATTGCCCTAGATGACTTTTAAATCACTTTAATTACGAGGTATAAAAAGTGTTTTTGAGGAGTTTTCTTTGTGGTAAAAATTAGGACAGTAGACAAAACTAATGACCCCTGACTTATCACATAAGTCGTCCATCCTTTCGTTAGTTAAATGTATAATATTTCAGTACAATTTGCTGCCGAATATACTTGGCTTGATCACATTAAATATTTTGGTTTTAACAAAAGAAATAAGTAGAGCTGAACTAAAGGCTCGTTTAAGGACAACGCACAGCAAAAAGAAATCGTAAAAGCGCGCTTAATTTTTACAAGATGGCGGCCATAGGAAACGGCTTTTAACATAGCATATTGAACATTCAGCACTGCACTAGTTCAGCGTCTCCCCGGTATATTGGTAACTAGCTCATGGCGTTTTAAAGCTGACTTTCATACTTGTGGCAATAGTGAATGAGAACTTACTAATTCATCACCTGCCTTGCTTGTCAACTATATTGGGGTCGGCTTCCAGTCTTACGAGATGCAGCTGAATACCAGTATTTTACATGGAGCTGTAGTGGACGTCTAGCGCAATATCTTTCTCTCTAGAATAAGATTAAAACAACACTGCTTTAAGACGTTATGGTAGGTCATCTGAACGACTCGAGTTGAGGCAGTGCTGAACCCATGTTCCCCAGTTTAGGGGATAAGGAACAGGGTGTAAAGTTTCTCATCCCCAGTAGTAAAGGGAGGATTCTGCGACCAGACTGGAGTTATGTCTGGTGGGCAACTGCGCGACAATTGTTGTCGGGTTTCTCTATATAGTATTAAGTCGATGTAAACTTTGCTTGCGAGATGTAGGAAATTGATGTTAGTTCTTCCGTCGTGTCAAAGATGGCGCTGTAGTAATTTTTTTAAGTTAGGTACTTTTTGTATGTCGCTACACAGTCCTTATTCCTGTGCGTTAACCTTTGTTGTTACGAAAATTCAGATTATTTCTCATTAAATATTTACTAGCTCACGGGGTTTCCTGTTTGCGTATTCTTGAAGGAGTTAAGTCAGGGATTTTGGTTGCTTTTTATGTCTTTGTTAATTTTATACATTAAAATGTTCAGAAAAAGTGCTTTGTATGTACATTCAAAACAAAAAAAAGTGTAAAAGACAAATTATGAAGAGGCATTATTTTACAAATAATTTTCCACTTGGCTATAGTATATTTAATAATAATATTGTTGTGGCGATCATTCTGTCTATAGGCTTCAGAATTTTTTATTTTTATTTTCGTAGCATTCTGCTAATTAAAATCCAAAAGATTTTGGTGGAATAAGTGTCTTGGTAAAAATGCGTAACTCCAACAGAATTGAAATATATCTTGAACATGTTCCTCTCATACTATGGCAAAATGTAGGTACCACGTCTTGTTTTAGAGTGAAATATAAAAATTCTAACTGTAGTTTATAATTAGGACTAATTATAAACTACAATTTGACTTATTTATATTTTTATTATATTGGTCTTACCCCTTTAGTTCAAATAAAAATGCCAATGGTCCTTTCTATTTAATGATATTATTTTTGTTGAAGCATTTAAAATAAACATTAAAAATATTACGATTGTAAACATGATACGCAGTTACCCCTAAGTACAACAACAAGGACCAAAAGCAAATCAGATTAAAAGGGGTGAAGAGGTTAACCCTTACTTTACTGACCGCTATCAAGCTGAAACCCTCTCAATATTAAATACCCGCATCAAACTACGGCCTCTCGAGTGGACTATTGAAAAGGTTTATTTTCATTTACCACATAGTTTCAGAAAAGTTATCGATTTTAACATAAGTACTTAAATCACGATCTTATTACTTATTTATTTATTTTACTATTTATGTACACACTGTGGAAAACACGGGAAAAAAACATAAAATATTTGAGATAATAATGAGAAATCTTATGCTAAAACAATTACGACAATGTAGTATAATTGAGAAAATCTGTTTTTAATCAATGCCTGTTTTACTCCTAAATCCCTACAATTTTTATTTTTTATTAGCCTTTAATTTCCCACTGCTGGGCAAACGCCTCTCCCATAGCTTTCCAGGTGTGCTCTTAGTGTGACAAGATAATTTTACAACTGCAAATATTGTAAAATATACATTCTATGCAGGCATTTAGGAGTACAAAGAGGTGCTAATTAGCTTATAAGTCATTCATTGACAATTTTTCTTCCTAAATTTAATTTTTAGTCACCTTTTGTAATCATTTGTGCAATAGTCTCAATATTGTTAATAATTAAGGGAAAGCGAGGTACCCCCTAAGGGTCAGTTCACACCGAGACGCGACGCGACGTGACGCTGCGCGCACACTTTTAAAGAGCGATTCAAATATAACTTTATTTTCTACACGAAAAGATACACATTTCGTTGTGAGAATTCAGAATACTTTGCGCCACGCAGCGCTGCGCCGCGCGACGCCTCGCGGCGTAGAGCGACGCAGCGCGAAATCACTGGCCTCTTCCAGTATCGTCGCGTCGCGTTGTGTCTCGGTGTGAACTGACCCTTACACAAGTATTTTTAATTACTTACTGGGGATGTCACATTTATCTACACTAATATATAATATTATAAAGAGGAAAGATTTGTATTTTTGCATGTAACGAATAAACTTAATAAATAAATAAAATAAATAATAGCTATATTTATGTCTTTGATCGCATGCGCTACGGAAATTATTGATTATAGAACAATAAAACAGTTCTTCAATAATATAGAACATATCAATATCAACAAAAAACTTCGCGAGACCATATCTCCAACTATTGTAGTTATGTCCCTATAACTACTTTTTTACATTTTAAAAGTTGATAGAAATGCTGATCGAAATCAGACCATGTTATCCACACCTTAGTATTAATTTTTATCCAAATAAACTGTTTCGTATTCAAGACAGTTTCAATACCTGTTAATTACTTTTTGAATTATTGAAATCGGACATTCCATTCAAAAGATATTACGAAATTAAAAATATCTATATAAACAAAAATTACACACTGCCGCGCCGTTATGGCTCTACGCAGCGCAGCGAGCAACGCGGCGAGAGAGATGGCCCCGAAGTGTGGGAGAGGGGTGTTCGCATAGTAGGTACTCCATTATGCTATTAAGCCCTCCCAGTATGTGTAAAGGTACTTTTGATAAAGGAATTAAGAGACAATGTGATTGTAGCAACTATCATCACGGGCCCCGCAGCCGGTCAGCTCGCTCACATTTCGCGGATCCCAATGATACCGACGGATTTGCCTATAACTTTTAAAAGGTTACAATTTCCTGTAGAGATATCGTTTGCCCTTACAATAAATAAATCCCAGGGACAAACTTTCTCGATGGTTGGCATCAACCTAAGGAAAGAGTGCTTTTCTCATGGGCAATTGTATGTTGCTCTTTCTCGAGTAGGATCTCCCGAAAATCAATGTTTTGTTAACACCTACAAATACCACTGCCAACATAGTGTACAGTGAAGCTTTAAGGTAAAGTATTACAAAATAAAAACGTAAAGACTTAAAATTAAATATAAATAAAGAAATAAAAATTACATGAGTAAAAAAATACACCCCCTAAAAATAAAATATATAAAACAACAAAAAAAAATACGTTTTGTTTATTTTGAATATTTGGAAAAATTTAGTCATGTACGTTTTAATTAGCATATTTATAAGTTAAATTATCTTTATTTATCCCATAATGTTTAAAAATAAAATGACCACCCGTGCGAAGCCGGGACGGGCCAGTCATCTATGTAACTGCTTTTGGGACAAATAAACATTTATCATTTTTTTCATTTTTCATGTACCCCTAATAATAATCGAGATGGTCAGCGTTTAGATGATAGCAAGTTAATCTCGTGGATAGATAGCGTTCTATCACAAAAACAGATCATACTTTCAAAGAGCCGTGTACAATTTTGGTGAACACAGTACCTACTTAGGTCTATTTAACAAGGGCAAAAGAAGTCTTTACTTAAGTTATCCACTCGTAACAAATAGGTAAACAACGTGAAACAGCCCTAAAACTGTAAAAAAAACCTTAAGGAAAAAAGGTTTTTTCTTCCAAAAACGCCGAAAAGCATTTAGATGTTTATTGAGTTAAAGTTCGAATTGAGTTTCCTGGAGTACTTTATGAAACGTAATATCCGATACGCGTTAACAAAGACTTTGGAGTACCAAACTCTTTGGATGATGAAAGTCTTTGGATATTTCAGTAGAGTTGGAATGTCCTTCGTGGACAGGTATTGTTTTGATGAAAGATAACTGTTCTTCTTTGTTATTTGTGGCGGAGTATCGTGCCTTGAGCAAACGGTAACTTGAAAAGTTTTATCAGATTACGTAAGCAATCTGTTTAACAAACAATGCTTAAAGAAACTGTGGGTCGGTAAGCAGTTGGCAAGTAAGGTTGTCTTAGTCTTAACCTACTTCGTATTTGGGGTAAATTTATCTTTATTAAAGAATAATAAAGAGGTAATAAGATAGTCTCTTCTCTAAAAGTCTGGGTTTTTTTTTCTCTTAATTTGTTTTGGGGTTTTTATCTAAACAGATATGTCAATCGCATCATACCTTTTACCATTGTTACATTAAACCTTATAAATAACACAAACTATACTAACCGCAGTTAAACAATTATACATATAAACACTTGGGGTAAAGATAGAAGTCACCGATGAAGGACTGTTATTAAATGTCATAACATTCCATGGAGTTTCTTGCCCGTTCTTCTCCATAGGAAACGACCAACCCGAACCGAGCACCTTTTTGTCGACGTTTTACAAGTGCTTATGTAGGCCTATGTGAAATAAAAATATTTTTATTTTGATTATTCGGGCAACTTCTGAAGTTGGTTGGGATGAAATTGATTGTATTAATCCTACATTAAGCCTATTTAAGTCTAATTCTCTCAAAAGTGACTCTCTCTCTCGCACCTGTTACGGACTCATTCCATCAGCAAATGTTGCTCGTCTTCAATCTGATTACATTCCAGTGTCTCTCCTCCTTACCGTTTTTGGTCACGGCGGCTAATCTAAGCAGAGATTAGCCATTGGCGCGACACAGACAATTGTCTCTTCCATTAGTCTCATAGTCCAATGGGACGGCAATCCGACATAAGATAGATCAGCGACAGGATCAACGGCTTAACGTGCTATCCGACTCACGGGGGTATCATACCAGCAACTTCCAAACTTCGGGCTGCTACTGAGATATATTTAATGGAAAAAACCCATAGTACTTTTTGCCCGACCCGGCTATCAAACGCAGGACCCCACCTTCAGTAGTCAAGCTTGCGTCGACGACACCATCATCATTCTCTTGCCCTTATCCAAATTTATTTGGGGTCATGTCTTCTTTTTCCATACTTCTCTATTCCATCTCATGAAACACCTCCTTTCTTGCCATATCATCCATCACACAGTCCATCCATCGTTTCTTTGGTCTTCCTCTACTCTTAAAACCATCTACATATTCAGAACTTTTCTTATGACATTTTCCTCATTCCTCCGCATCACGTGCCCATACCACGACAACCGATTACCACACATCTTTTAAGTCACCGGCGCCACTTTCAGACTGCCCCTTATGTACTCATTTTTTATTTTATCAATTCGCGTAACACCACACATCCCCCTTAGCATTCTCATTCTCAGCCACATGCAAATGCCTTCCATTCGTCCCTTTTGTGGCCCAACATTCTGATCCATACAAGACAGCAGGTCTAACCATTGTTTTATAAATCTTCCCCTTAAGTTTAAGGAGAATGCGGGGAGTCGCAGATAGGTCCCGTGACCTGCCACCATTTCATCCATCCTTGCGTCGACAAGACCAACGGGGCAATTAAACTCATTAAAAGGTCAAGTGATTAGTAAGTCATCATTAGTTGACACTTTCGCTGCTAAGTTCAAATAATTCATTTTTACTAATTCACCAGTCATCTAAAGCTACGTATAACGACGTCTCGGGAGGCGGGTTGTGTGCACACGAACGAATTATTGTTCAACCCATATGCTGGTTGAGCATCGAAAGTGTTAAAGTGCATTACGATCGTCTCGAAGACCTTTGTTATTCTTCGTAGCAAACAAGATGCACTGGGCTTGCGGTGGTGGATTATGGTCCACTCCATCTCACAGGGAAGACGCCTGTGTCCCAACAGTGGGCACGTATAAGTTGTTTTTTAACCGACAAAAAAAGGAGGAGGTTCTCAATTCGACGCGTATTCTATGTTTTTGTTTGTGTAGCCTCTTATTCAAACGGGAATACTCCTCGAGTCTTTGGTAATTGTTTGCAAGCCGTCACACTATTGGACTCATCAGGTCATCGGTTTTTCATCAAGGATCTTGGGGTAATTTTTGACTCAAAGCTTTTGTTTGATGCGCACATTGAAAATGTAGTCAACAAGGCTTCTAAAGCGTTAGGTTTTATTTTAAGGGTCTCTGCTGAGTTTAAGAATGTCAAAACCATGAAAATTTTATACTGTGCTCTTGTCCGTAGCCATCCCGAGTATGCTTCTCAAAGGAGATGTTTCATTTTCGGCCATAAGATGTACATTTATTGAAAAAGAGGAAAAAATACCACGAACCTAGGAAAAATATTCTTTCGTAAATTTAAGCCTGATTTGCAGTGCACAAAAAGTAATAGTTTTTCCATTATTGCCCCATTCTATTCAACATGGCGTCTTCCAGTTTGCAGTTTGCTTTCGTTCTGAAATCATGTCACACAAAAACATAATATCACATCGACGTTAAATTATGAAAAGTATGTGTTTTTGTAATTAATTATTATTATTCGTCTCTAAGACATAATGTTCAACTAAATTATAAGCAAGTGTGGTGATTTCATCGTTAAAAAATATTCAATAGGTACTAATTTTTTGGAGTGTACTTCTGAACGAAAAATTCAAAATGACATTTTGTTCTGACAAGTGACAAAAAACCCATCAGTGTCCCTCAGTCAGTCTCGTTCATCTCGTATTGTCTAACGTTTTATGAAAACAGAGAACAAAACAAGTACGAAAGCATCGAAAAAACTCAGTTCTGATAAACAATTATTATCAAATAACAATTTCTAGGTTATGTAAACGTCATCTCTACAACCTGTCATGGCTGTCATAACTCTCGCGACAAACGTCAAACATTTTTAATTTTTATTATGTGCATTAAAACCATCTATTACTATTTAAAAAATGTTACTTTATTCTATTCAGAGGATTGTTTCCCACCTTTCCTGAAAGGTACAGGTCATGGCCGGAGTCCCATACAAAAATGAAACATCGCCTTTGGAATCAAAATTACAATGTTTATATAAACCGCCTTGAAAGCATACAAAGGCGATTTTTAAGGTATACACTCAATATCGTTTAAATTGTTATTTTCCTAACTATACTAGTCGGTGTAAGAAATTCCATATTCTTCCCTTACACGAGCGAAGAAACATTGCAGATCTTGCTTTCCTATTTAATATAATGAACGGATCTACTGACGTCCCTGAGCTGGTGGCCAAGATTGGACTTCGTGTACCGTCTGTGTTTCTTCAAAGACCTCATCTACTTCATGTACCTATTGTGAAAACCAATTACAGACAAAATTCATAAATTTTAAGAGTATGCCGAATGTTCAATATGGTGTGCCGTGATGTCGAGCTTGATCTATTTACAAATAGTGTCCAGAAAGTTAAAGAAATTGTTAAGTAACTTTTTCTTTGAAGTGTAACAAATTTGTTGTGAAATGTATTTTATTTTTGTTTAACCCCTTCTAATGTTTCTTTCTATGTTTATCTCTCACGTTGTCAATGCCGGCTTTTCAATGTTATACAATAGTTTATATAAGTGGAAACTTGTAATTGGCCTTCTTCTACATGTAACTCCTGACTACTTGTTTGTATTAGCTGTAAGTTTTCTTAAAATTAATAAAATAAAATAAAATCAGTGCATGTGCAATGTGAATTGGAAACCTTTCTATTATTTTATCTACATAAATACTGAAGTGACTCAACAATGCTTAGTATTCAAATAGATTGCACTCAAGGTGAATTGCGTCTCTAGATCTTTTATTCTAAGGTCTTATATTGAAACATTATTAATCTCTAAGAATAGAAATGAATAGACTAGAGCGTATGCTCTATTCATCATATTAAAATCATTCCAGATACTGAGCTTAGTTCTTCACTATCAATATAAGTCAGTGCTTTCAATTAGCCCTTCGTTCATTAATCATAAAAGCTAAGGCGCGAGGAAGTCGGCGACGCTGTAAATCATGGAGTTGAGAAAAGGGTTTTCAAGGAAAACGTGCTATATATAAGAACCCGATCACGGACTCGTGCGAAGCGACACTCGCGCGCGGCATTTGTTTTTTTAACGTGAGTACCGTCGCTCCGCGAGGCGCGGTGTGTCGTCAGCTGTCGTGGCATGTTGTACTGGTGGCTGTACAGTCACGATCGAAAGCTTCCGATACGTCTCGCAGGAAACAGTAAACTAAGGCCAGAGGAGCGCTACTATATCCACTCTCGCACTCGCCTTGCCTCGGAATGTCTCGACAAGATTGTAGTACAGTCACCATTACAACTTTTCTATCTTTTGTCTGTATTCGTTGCCGCAACATGCGGGTAACTCGTGGCCTAGGGCTAGTGTTTGAGAACTGCTGTTCTGTTTCAAACTTAAGGGACTTTTGTTTATTCACGTTAATTGCAACAAAGTTGTGTGAACCAGATGGTTTCCAAAGTGTCCCTGACAAATGAAAGATGACGCGTATGGTTAGTTAGTCCGGGTTACAAACGGGTAAGTCAAATGTTAATTGTAATCTTTGAACAGACTGCTGTTTCTTTGTATCCAATCTGCCGCTTTAGATAAAATCTAGCTAGATGGGGTATAATAGACCCATCGCGGTTGTAACGCGAGTGTGGAGCTACAACAAGGGATAATACGCCACACCTTGTCCCCTGCCCGTTGTGTACAACTTATTGCCCCCGCAGGACTTGAATTAGGCGAATGGCACAGCTAACTAAGTCGCACAGATCGGACAAAATCTGAGTCATCGATACGAGAAAAAGGAAGAAGTGAATTGTGATGAAAATACCTACCAAAAAAATTAAATAAATAAAAGAAAGTTAGCAGAAGTTGAGCAGTTAGTAGTGAGAAGTAACATCCACGGGCATTTAAGAAGTTACTGGCATACTATATTATACACTACTACGTTCGTCTAATGGTTGCAAACGCGTCTGCTGACCAGAGGATCTCGGTTCGATTCCCAGGCAGGGAAAAGTTTTATTGGGGTTTTTCACCAGGAATTTCTCAATAGCAGTCATGGATTCTAGAGTTATGCGCGGTTCATGGCAATTGGCTCGCCCCCTATTACATGGGGCTTAAAATTAACTGCTGCAATGTGGATGTGTACTAATATTTAGTACACCTCTGCCACCTTTCGGAGATTACCGTCGGGAACTTCATATTAATCACAAATATCATAGTTAAAAAATGAATGGGGCCCGGAAGGCTAATAGAGCCCGTCACTCTGAAAAAATGTCATTTACAAGACAATAATAATTAATTGAATCTCTTATCTAATACGCCTTATTTTTGACGTTCCCAAAACAAACTAGAAACAGATATGAGAGCCGTGACGTAACATTATAAGTCATCATCACCAGCCTATAATGTTTCCCACTGCTGGGACACAGGCCTCCTCTCTATGAGAGGGACTGGGCTATAATCCACCACGCGGGCCCAGTGCGGGTTGGTAGATGTCACATGTCTTCGAATTTTTAGTTCTAGGACATGCCGGTGTCCTCACGATTTTCATTCTCCTTTTTGAGAGCAGCGGTAAAATTACCTAATATTTAGATGATTTTAGCTGAAAAGAAACGATTATTATAAACCATTGAAGAATAAATAATATTCTTAAGTTCTATTTTCAGTGTCAGACTATAAATCAACGGACCAGTTATTCCTTCAATTACATCGAAACTCATTAACAAACCAATTTCCTAAATGACAAGTTAAATAAAAGGTTTTCTAATACTTATAATAAGGAGCAGTGTTTCTGACATATCCGAAGCAACAATAAATTTTCCTGGAATCCGCTGGAGATAAGGGGAAAATTGTAGATCAATTATTGAGAGTTTCGAAATTCCATTATTTAGGTAAGCGTTAAGACCTACCTAGAAGCTTTGTATTTGACATGACGGATACCTAACGCATCTTAAAATGCGGGTCTGTGGCTGACGCCCCTAGTGGTCGAGGAAGCTGTGGCCGACGTCCCCGATTCAATTTTTCAAATACAAAGCAATTTTTAATCAAATGTACTGTCAGGCACAAAACGATTTACAAAAATATTAGATGTATCGATACGAAGACAAAACAGTGTTTTGTTTTTGGTACGCCAAAATCAGTATCATAATTAAAAAGATTTTAATACATGACACAGATTTAAAGGTTTGACTACCTCGTTGGTCTAGTGACTGCAATCGCGACTCTCTGAGCATAAGGTCCCTGGGTCGATTCCCGGATCGACCAAATTAGCAGCCTTAGAAGACTCCACGGCTGCCACTGAGAAACTCCTGAGGGAAAAACCCAATAACACTTCGAATAACCCGAGAATCGAACAGATACCACTGTATGAGAAAATCCAACAATTCGTCAAAATACTGGCTCTCACTATTCAATCTTTTATGGTGCACTCAAAGAAAATAATTAAAATCTTGTTCCCTTTAATATAAACAAGCCAGCCGGAAAATGAGCAACTATAAACATTGAAAAAAAAAACTACTTCGATTTTTAAATATACGCGGCCTCAAATACGACAGTGACATAAAAAGGTAAGGCTGCGATGGAAAACAGCTGCTTTATTTTTTAAATTATTTTGAGGCTTTGTTTTTTGTTTGTGGTAACCGAAAAGGTACAATGCTACAGGGTGCTGTTGGCACTTGAATGACGTTGTCTGGGGCCGCTGATAGTAAACAGTGTTTTTTTTTTATATTTATGCAAGAATACCTATAAATTGTTTCAATATTACAGCTTTTCAGCAAAGGTGTGCTTGCCCTGAAATTGGTTAGTTAACCCGCCATATATGGTTTTCGTGAACTTGAGCTTACAGAGGCTAACGAGAATAAAATTAATTATTCAAAATTACAAACCATTCTGAAATTTAATAAGTAAAAGATTTAGCGCTGGAAACTATTCCACACATTCACACATACGTATTGGTTTAGAAATCAACTTAAATAAATTAATTTTAATAAAAAAAAAAAAGATTCTGTGGATATATAAACTTCATAAGATTTTTTTTAAATTACTTCTGAATTTTCTATTTTTCTTTTCGAGAGTAGTCTAAATGATAATGATAAATGATGTTTATTTTGCAAATAGGTTTTTACAAACACGTCATTTTTTTTTTAAACTAGATTGGGCCGGTGTTTCGTACCTGACTACTCTGAGAAGAAACAGCCGAAACAAACTCAGAGGTTCTCTGTTAACTTGTTGCTCTTTTTAAGTCCAGACATTGCTCAATTTACATTGCGCGCGCGCCATCGTACGAAGCGCATGCAAATACTTGAAGCTCCGTGTTATTATTTTCTTAAAATTATAAATACTAACAAAATTAGTCTAAAGTTATACCAATCAATAGTAAAAAGTACAAATGACAATAATCTCATATTGAAATAGACAAATAACAAACAGTGCGCCCTATACAATCAAAAAACTATTCAAAAAAGTGGGAAACAAACAAAAAGACATGTGTTGTGAACGTGACCCGAAGTGATTCATCAAAAGTGTGTGCGGAGCGATTCGTTACCTTATATGGTTATGCACGACGACGGACTATCCACTGGAATTACTGCCCTAAGATATACTCTAACAATTTGAGACCTCATAACAAGTCACTTCGTGGCGCGGAGGTTAGCGACGTTGATAGTACATTGGATCTTACTGGAGCAAGTTCGAATCACAGTTGGACACCCATGAATCTTTTTGGATTTATTTTGGTTTTATCTTTGTGTTTATTTTTATGATTAATTTTGTTTTACTGTGTTTTTTTTTTTTCTCATTTTTTATTAATTGCAAACTGATAAAACTTAATTTAATATATTACCACTATGAACTCCTTTGAAATGGAATTAGAGAACATTACAACTAGAAAGCCACGACGGGCAAATTCTCTCGATCATTTGTTTACAAATAATTCGACATTGCTCGATACCACCATGAAGAGCTTGCCAAGCACGTCCCTTAATGATAACGATACAATAATCAACCTCAACGAAACAATTAGACGATTAACAATGGAACTTCAATCTGCACATCAAGAGATCGAAAACTTGAACAGCGAAAACTTCCGACTAAAAATGGATATAGGCGAAGGTCAGAAAGTTATTAACACATATAAAAAAATCATCTCATCCGACACGAAAAACATGACACCGACAACCTCACGTAAACGTAATATCATTAGAACGATCAGTACGTCTACTCATTCTACACCTCTCAATCTCGATAGAAAGACATCTCCCCATTCTACACCCCCGAAGAGTCACGATTTTGATCCAGTAAACCATGAGCTCAAAACTCCTCAACCCCCACTACTAAAGCGTGACATCATAAACAACACGCTTCAACATTTAGCGAAACCTATGGAGCAAAATAAGAGTCCAAACGCAGAAAAAGTAGAAGAACTGAGTCACAACATACCTTCCCCAAGGATACTAGTATTAGGTGACCAACAAGTACGGGCATTCGCGCAAGAAATAGCAACGCAGAGAAACAATAATAAATGGAACAACATATACTCGGTATCGGGAATCTCAAAACCATATGCAACGAGTACACAAGTCCTGTCCAACTTTGACAAATTGGCAGAAAGCCTAAAAACTGACGACATTATCGTATTAGGTATGGGAAGTAACGATAAAAATCCCTACTTATTTTTAACTGAGTTGTGTCATTCACTTCATAAAGTAAAAAATAACAAAGTGTTTATCCTAAACGTTCTAAATAATCGCTACTTAAATGCTAACTTGTTAAATAAACACATAAAACTGATTGTTAAAAATTATCCAAACTGCCAATTCATCGATACATCTGATGTTATGGTAAGCTATAATAGCATTAATTTTGTATCGAAGCGCTTCATGTGTTTTAAAATAAATATAGAAATCGATAACATAAACTACCAGAAATTAGTAACTTCACAATTAAAATCAAGATGTGCCAACAAAGATATGCAACATAATTATAATGACAATGTTACGAAAACAGATATGCACAAAAAAGGAACTATCCCATATTATTTTAAAAAACAGACCGCTATTCATATTTCTAAACCTTTAAGCAACCGTGAAAACACTAGCCAACCGATGTTTTTTCGAGGTTAGGCGCAAATGTTCTCTTCTACATCAAAATATAGCGGGTATATTAAGTAAAAAAGACCTTCTAGAATTATCTTTATCGGAACTAGAGAACACTAATTTGAGTATTGATATTGTCTGTCTCAGCGAAACATTTATACGACAAGGGGCAGAATCCAATCTTATTATGAAAAACTATAAGTTAGTGTCAGCCTTTTCAAGGCCCCATCAACGTAGGGGTGGGACTTGTATATTGATAAAAAAAGACCTTGATTGTAAACCTTTATGTAATTTAATTGAGCCCAGGTTATATTATTTCGAATACTGTGCAATTGAAATTACAACCTTAAAACTGTATGTTATCTGCATTTACCGAACCCCAAATTCAAACATTAAATTATTTTTAGAAAATTTAAACCTTCTCTTAAGAAAACTTGTGAAAAGAAATAATAGAAGCATCATATTATGTGGTGACTGGAACATAGACGCTATAAAAGCAGATAAACATTTCAAAGAGCTAGAATCCATTTTAAAAAACTACAACATAAATAATCATATTACCAATCCAACACGACAACTCTCTTGTATCGATTTAATTACGAGTAATATCCAAAATGTTAAGCCCCAGATACACTACCTAGCCCTATCTGATCACGAAACAGGACAATCTATATGTTTTGAGGTAACGGTAGACACCACGAGTATTAAAAGACCATTCTATTTTGAACTAAGACGCGATTTTAATCAAGATAATATAGATAAGTTTATAAGCTGTCTATCCTCATTGTCTTTTTCGGATATTTACCAGACTGAAGATACTGACATTGCATTTAATTATTTCCATGACATTCTACTATTATTTTATAATTTATGTTTCCCCATTATCAAGTTTAAAATAACTATTAAGCCCTTAAAACATAATTGGATGACAAAAGGCATAAGAAAATGTTGTATAAACAAACGGCGTCTATATCTAAAATATCGTCTCACAACATCAAATAAAAAACGTCATAAACATACCTACTGTAAATATACTGCTATCCTAAAAAGATGCATGTTACAGGCTCAAAAAGGCGAAAACACGCGTTATCTGTCTCAATCCAGCAACAAATGCAAGGCTGCCTGGAAAGTAATAAAAAGTAATTCCAGCGAAAAGCAAAATTCCCACGACATTCATAAAATTCAATTGGAAAATCAAACTTACACTCAACCAGAAAAGATAGCTGACATTTTTAACAACTATTTTATTGATTTAACGAATGGCACCATTGACCCATCTATTGACTACACACCACCAATGACTTATCATCCAAACACCATGTATTTGACTCCAACTAATGCCGCAAAAGTATATACAATAATAAACTCCCTAAAATCAACGAACTCTACAGGCTACGATGAAATTAACACAAAAATTCTAAAATTATGCGCTTCATTTTTATCAATTCATATTAGCCATATTATTAATCTGTCATTTATGCAAGGTTTATTCCCTTCAAGGTTAAAACTCTCAATTGTAAAACCAATCCACAAGAAAGGTGATAGGAGTGATATGAATAATTACCGCCCTATAACACTCATACCAATCCTGTCAAAAATCTTTGAAAAGGCCATGCATGAAAAACTCTCCGGTTTTTTATCCAAATACAAAATTCTTAGTGAAGATCAATATGGTTTCAGAAAAAATAAATCGACCACAACTGCTTGCTTTGCTCTTTTAAAATTAATTACGAAAAGCCTAAATGATAAACTACCAATTATATCAATTTTTCTAGATATGTCCAAGGCATTTGATTTCGTGAACCATACATTGTTAATTTATAAATTAGACCGATATGGCATAAGGGGTAACGCGTTGAAATGGTTTGAAAGTTACCTTACACATCGACTGCAATGTGTTGAGATTTCGGGACAAACAGGAAATCAGAAGCTCACGTATAGGTCTCGGTTTCGTGAAAATAACTGTGGTGTTCCTCAAGGGACCATACTAGGGCCACCTTTATTCCTGCTTTATGTTAATGACTTGCCTAATGTAACTTCCCACAATTGCATACTATACGCTGACGACACGACCCTCAGTATTATAAAAGAAAATGACGACATTGTTGAGTACCAAAATGAAATAAACATGACATTAAATAAAATTATTACATGGCTTGAACACAATAATCTTCATATTAATTTAAACAAAACAAATATGATACAATTCCAGACATATAACAGTACGCGTCCACGACTTAAAATACAGTATGGAAATGAGACGATAGAAGAGGTCGATTACGCAAAATTCTTGGGGATAATAATTGACAAAAACTGTAACTGGAAATCTCATATTGATGTTCTATGTAAGAAGATAGATAGATTTGTATATGTTTTATATAGACTAACACGTGTGGCTAGTGTTAATGCGGCACTATGTGCATACCATGGCTATGTTTCATCCATTTTGCGATATGGTATTATAATATGGGGTAATTCGGTTGAACTTGAAAGAGTGTTTCGAGCTCAAAAAAAATGCGTGCGCTCAATTTGTGGAGCGCACCCACTAGACAGTTGTGTTCCACTATTTAAAAAACTTAAAATACTGCCACTTCCAGCACTGTACATTTTTGAAATTTGTATTTTTGTTCACCAAAACAGTCACGAATTTGTCTTGTTTAATGATGTTGTATCCAGACCCAGCCGTAAAGTGCATATGCTTAATGTTCCTAGGCGTAGAATTAAATTATTTTCTAATAATGTATACTGCATGTCCATAACTGTCTACAACAAATTACCTGATGACTTCAAAACTCTCAGCCTCAGAACATTTAAATGTAAATTATTTAACTTTCTTTTAAACAAATGTTATTACTTGACTGAAGATTTTATGAATGAAAAATTTACCTAAATATTTGACATTATTGCCTATAAATCATATTGTATCTCCTTGACTTCATTGAATTTTGACTTATATAATTAATCTCTTATGCAAATATTGTTCATTTATTTAAATTATCTGTAATTCTAATGATCAATAACTCAATTTTAATGTAATGATGAACCACAATTCTACAAACCATATTTGTACGCCGGAAACGGCAGAATATTATGATCGTAATACATACTCACATAACAGCTTTGTACAATATTCTGACAAATAAATGCATTCTATTCTATTCATTCTATACATGAAGACTATGCAGATTAGTGTCTGAGCTGGTCTTTTAAAGAAAGAACCACACAGATTTGAGTGGACCTGTCCAGTCAGTGCAAGCATTTGTCAGTTATCGTGTAGCTCGACTTATAACTCAAGGAGCTCAACGAAACGACGAACAATACCAAAGAAAGGACATTTGGGTAGGTCGCTTAAAGTACTCAAACAGCCAGACAGCGGTGGGAGAAAAAAAAAATGTGACCTACATGGTCCTCACATTCACAATAATTATCTACTTCCAAAATTAATTATCAGTACCAAAATTAATTATCAGTACTAAAATTAATTTTAAGTAGGTATTTAAATGCGAACATGTTTTGTATTCTCCAATCTATAACTTATTCATTCATTAAAGCTCTTTGAAAGTCATCACGACAGAACGAACCCAAATTGTTTCCAAGACCAAATAAAAATTAGTACAAATCCATTTCGATATTGAATGAAAATGTACCTAAAGGTACTTTCGTCTAAGTACAAAATCAGTATTAGATTTCTGTTATTTAAAACTCATTATAAGAAAGAACTTAATTAATATAATTATCAAAACATCACGCCTGTAATCCCCGAAGAGTTAGGCAGAGCAGTACCCATTTTAACACCCACATTTCGCCAGTTATGTTTAGTTCCACGTAATAGGGGAGAGCCTATTGCCATCAACCAGATACAAATCCAGTCTACGTAGCGGCTACTGAAAAATTCAGAAAACAAAGAAAAAATTTTTTTTTTCTTTATAAAAAATAACAGCTTTAAGCTTCCTATTAAGTAAACAGCGTTGCAGTGAAACTTGTGACTGTCGATTTGCCCATTGGCAACTTGGAAACCATTTATTACTTGGTTGCTTTCACAAACTATACAGTACGGCATTCGGTATAAAGAGAGTGCATTCAGCTAATTGGCAACATCGTCGCAAATATCTATCACGGTATGAAAACTAGGCAATATCGCACACTAAAATTATTGTTTTGAATTGCAATGAAATCGTAAAACTTTTCCAGATACTTTTTTTTTAACACAGGGTGAGCTAATGCTTTCCTGCACGCGTAGCATGACCGCCGTAAAAACGGGGTATGTCGACGGAAGAATGGACTAACTGACACATTGTCATTGTCTACCTGTCATTATGTCGATTCTTCCGTAGACAAAACTCGTTTCTGCAGTGTTGTAACGTAAGCGTGCTGTAACACATTTTTGTTTTCTGACAAAAAAAGTCGTAGGAAAAAAAAACTACTATATTAATTCATTATCATCATCTTCATCAATTTCGAGCCCATTAATTTGGGGGCGGAATCTATTACTTGTTTATTACTCGTCATCTCAGCAGTCCACTCCTTTAATATACTTAACATTTTATCACAGTGTCAATCAATAATGTCTATACGGGTAAATAGAATACTCATGAAACTTACGTAAACAAAACAATGGCAATCCAATTTACATTTAAAATTACCTCTAATAATAGATTCACCAATACACTCTCATTGCACAATATGTAAGAAGAATATTCGAAGGTAAAGACGTAATCAAAAACACTCAATAAAACATCCCACTTTTTCAGTATCAATATCAATAATATCACCATAGAATTGCGGGCAGAATGTACGAGGATTCTCATCAGTTCGTTCCCGGCGCGCGTGAACAACGATTGTATCTTGGCCAACCAAAAAGGACGCTTAAGCTTAGGTTGCGTTCCGAATATAAACAGAACTTATAAACAATGGTGGTACAGTTCAGTTCTAGTGATTTTGTTTATGGAATAACGTTGTTCTATTTTTGAAACGGTGTTTTTTTTTTTAAATTTTTTTCGCAGTGGTGCGTTTGTTTTGTAAAGGTGAGTTGAAAAAATATTATGTACTTATTTTTTAAGTTTGGAAAGTTTTATTGTTGAGTTGTAGCATTGTTTAATTTAAGTATTAGTTTTTTTGTGGTTTTGTATTGACTATGTATTGAAGAAGTTGTTTTATTAGTTTTGATTAACACCTGGCTTCATATAAAAAAATCTTAATCATGCAGTGTAAAATTTCAGGCTATTTATTAAGAATTGAATGAAAAATGCAAGTTCTAATAGTTTTACGTGATACTTGAGAGAGGTTTCTACAATTTCTGTAGTTTAGGCGAAGTTAAAACAACATGTTCCAGTAGGTACAGAACCTACTAAAATTGTTAGTATGTATATACATATTTGGACTTAATAAATAGGTATTTTTTTATTTTTGACGTTGTCAATCGTCATCTGCCTAGCTTTTTCCCAGCTTTTCTTATTTTAATTCAAACAAGCTCTTTTGGATAGCAACAAAATGTTCCATAAGCGTCAGCTCACACCGAGACCCGACGCTGCGCGCACACTTTTAAAGAGCGATTCAAAATATAATACCATGTGTATCTTTTCGTGTAGAAAATAAAGTTAAATTTTGAATCGCGGCAGCGTCGCGTCTTTGTGTGAGCTGACCCTAAGTTGTAACGTTTTTCAATCAGTTGTTAAAAATATGTTAACATTACCAACGTTATCTGGTTATATTAAAAAACGTTTTACGATAACATGTTGCTAGCATCATTGGATTGTTGAGTATTCATTCTGATATTAATAAATCTCTTGACAGCAAATACATTTTATCTACTCTTTCATATTATCGTCAAGTTCCAAGGTATCATATATGCCTAGCCTTTTCTCAACTATGTTGTGGTCGGTTTCCAGTCTAACCGGATGCAGCTGAATACCAGTAATTTACATGGAGAGACTGCCTATCTGACCTTCACAATCCAGTTTGCACTTGATACTACGATACTCCTTGGTTGGCAAACTTTCGGGCCACTGACTACCTGTAACGACTTTCAAAGAGCTATAAATGACAGCCGAGACCAACGGCGTAATGTGCTTTCCGAGGCACGGAGGAAACCGTATGTAATGGTGGTCACCCATCCACAGACCAACCATGAACTCAAAAATAGTACGTAACTTTACAAAATATACGCGTCAACTTAAGGACCTCCGTCTATTTTGAGACGATTAATGACAGACTATCCACGTGCAAGATTGAAACATATTAAAAGATTTTTTATAACTCACTTTACTGTAAACTACACAGCTGCTGGACCAATTAGCTCTCAATTATAGGTTTCAGTTGCCGTTGAAAAACAAAACACCTAACTGATTATTGATATATAATAGTAAAACGTTTGTAGTTTGTGGCTACTACGTTAAGCCGTTGGTCCCGGCTTTCATTTGTAGATCTTTGACATTTGATACAGGTAGTCAGTTGCCCGAAAGTTTGACAGCCAGTCTCACGAAGGGGTATCGTATTAGCCAGTACTAACTGGGTTGTGGAGGTCAGATAGACAGTCATCATCATCATCATCATCAGCCTATAATGTTCCCACTGCTGGGACACAGGCCTCCTCTCTATGAGAGGGGGTGGGCTGTAATCCACCACGCGTGCCCAGTGCGGGTTGGTAGATATCACATGTCTTCGAATTTTTATTTCTAGGACATGCCGGTTTCCTCACGATGTTTTCCTTCACCGTTTTAAGAGCAGCGGTGATGAAATAAATTACACAAAGTAATGCGCCTGCCTCGGTTCGAACTCACGGCTTACTGCTCGTAAGTCGGGGCTGCCACCACTGGGCCACAGCTGCTCCTAGACAGTCACTCCATATAAAATACTGGTATGCAGCTGCATACCGTTAGACTCGAACCGACCTCAACATAGATGGGAAATGGCTATACAAGGTGTTGTTTACATCCTCGTCAAATTCAAGGAGGTAACTATGCTGATGATTCTCGTCCCGAATCAATAATAAAATGGGTACATATTTTTTTTTTTTTTTTCTTATTTACGAAAATCGGTAAGTGTGAAACACCCGTGTTTTAAACGCGGCCCGTCTGGTTCTTGCCCTATAACCTCGCTAACACACATACAAACAATCTCAAACGTTTATTCGATAATTTCTTTTTCTCTAAACCACGTTAAGGGGGTTATTCTGAAATACTGACAAACTTAAACAACCAAAAAAATCCGCGTTTATTAATAATTAACTAGTTAACATAATTTTAATTCATTATTTATGTCTTTTGTGACCACCTCCTGAAATTTGACGAGGATGCAAAACAACAGCTTGTATATAAAGAAGGTATTACACTTCTTATCTTTGTCCAATGTAGGTACATGAACAGCGAACAAACAATTGTAACGAACAGCTTTAATTCACCACGGACTGTACATTGGAGAAAGATATTTGGTAAGAAGTGTAATACCACCCTGACGAGTTTGTGGCTACTAAGAAATAATATTGACAAGTTTCACAGAATAATTTAATGACCAACTATAATTATGTTATATTACAATTAAAAATTTGCGGAAGTAGGTACCGAAAGTCGCATTAATTGGCAACACTATAGAGAATTCCTGAAATTTTGCGATTATCTCATTGTTGAAGAGCGAAAGAAAAACATATTTCATCGAAAACCTACTTACCATTTAACATTAAGTATCACATTGTTCGTTTGGCATTTTCACACCGGTTTCCAGGTACTTCAGTACCGGGAAAACCCGTACCTTTTTATTCCTTTCCTTATTTTGTATCGAACTGCCTCCGTTGGTCTAGTGATAATGGTCTACTAAGCATGAGGTACTGGGTTTGATTCCCGGGTCGAAGACGTGTTTTTGAGTTTTTCCATCAGTAATTTCTCAGATACAGCTACGTAGTCTGGAATAGGATCGCCCTCTATTAAATGGGACTTAAACATAACTGGCGAAATGTGGGTGTCTATTGTTTTCGTGATGTTATGTCATGTTACTGCTTTGCGCTGAAATGTTGGCCAACCTAATTGTGCCTTTTTACGAGAACCCACCCGAGTTTACAGGGTGAGTTTTTAGAACGAAGCAGGCTTTCTACCTTAACTCTTGCTACAATAGAAAAACACGTTACACGTGTTAGGACACTGTTCGTAACATTGTAAAACATTTCAATCAGTACACACTGTTTCTAAAATTACTGCACAGTCAGCAAGAAAATGGGTCATTTTGGAGCAAAATAATCCAATCTTTCCTTTTATTTTAAATGGTTAAGTAACCGACTCAAACAGCACGCGTACCACTGTAGAGACGAGAATTGCTATGACAGACAATGAAAATGTGTCAGTTTATCGATTCTACCGTCGACATAGCCCGTTTCTACGGCGGTCATGCTACGCGTGCTGCTGTTCATAAGTTTGAGTACAAAAAATTACAAAAAAAAATGCATTCCCCTTACTGAAGAAAATGAGACCCCAACGTTCTTTTTATCACAGATAAACTACGTACTCACGTAGTTAGTCTGTTTACATCTGGTACCCAGCATGATTTTAACTTGAATGTGTCTTTTAGATATGGAGTTTGTTTACCCTCTAAGGAGCAAACTTCTTTACCTACCTATCTTAAAGAAGGTAGTGCTCGTCGCCTCGAAGTAATTATCTTATGCCCGCTTTTACTAAACTAGGTAACACCTAAGCGAATGCTTAAATAAAAGTACAGTATTGGTCACAATATGGCTTCATCTTTTCATTTTGTTCTAGAACATGTCTCACGATATTTTCCTCCAACGTTTTGAATGCAGAGGTGATGAAATGATTTACACCAAGTTTAGTATCTCTGCCTGGAACCAAACCCATGACCTGCTACTTATAAGTCGTGGCCGTTACTTATAAATCGTGGCCTTTAGTTATAAGTTGTGGCCGTTACTTATAAGTCGTGGCCGTTACTTATAAGTCGTAGCCGTTACTTATAAGTCCTGGCCGTTACTATAAGTCGTTCCAACACTGCTCTTAAGGTCAGTGCACGTTATACCGGCACCGCAACTGCACTCCTGCAGCAAGGCGTCGCCGTCAGCGTCGCTTCGAATATAGGCTACAGCTAGCCACCAACCAGCACGCTAACTGCGCGTCGTCCGCAAGGTGCACGTTCGCAGGCTGCGCGCTGGCCATGAGGTGCAAGCTTGCTGTCATCGCGAACACAATTGTTATGGCATTAATTTGTGATTGAACACATAGATGGACTTTGACCGTGGTGCGCGGGCGGCGGCGCAACGACATTGTTTCGCTGGTGACTCGGAGTACGCGGTCCATTCGCTCGCTCGCGGGCTGCGAGTCTAGTTGTACGGTAGCGGCAAGTGCGCTGGCTGACCACCGTTGGCTTTTTCATATTGTCATTCTGAAATATATTATACGACACACGATGTAATATTAATTTGAATTAAATATTAATAGCTAGGTTGGAGCGGTGCCCGTTGCGGTGCTGGTATAATGTACCATGACCTTTATACAGACTATTCCAAAAATACCCAATTGATTTACTTTTGTTGACGCAAAAACTACAAAAGAAGATCTTTTTGTGTGATCCCTTTGAAACTGGAAAGGATTAATTACTCAGTAATCAATATGGATTGGACGTTAATCTACATTTATGTACCTATATGTACTAGGGCTATGTAATCGGATCACGTTGCTGTTAAACGCAGCTTGTAAACTTTTATCTCCCCGAAATAAATAATTTGGGTTTCTGGTCGGGAAATAAAAGTTAACAGACCACAGTTGGACCTTCTATACAAATAAATAAATAAAATAAACAGTCTGTTTGTAATCTCAAAATGACAGAGTTTTTACTGAATGCATAAGAAAGTGCCTACCTATAAGATAACTTTTTTTTCTGTCTGTTTGTTCTGGCTAATCTCCGAAACGGCTGGACCAATTTGACGAGACAATTTACTGACATACACCGTGTAAATCACCTAATCACGAAACCGTCAACCAAGCATTCTGTACATGAAACTAAGTAACTTTACGCAAACATTATTGCTGGGAAACGACGTTTTTTTGGGGGGTGTAAAATCATGTTTTGTGGTAGAACTCAATGTAACGCACTCAAAACATTGTGCTGATGGACGGATTAAATAGTACGGGGGTCGTGGAGGTGTTTAAAGTAAAAATCTTACATTAAAAACTTGTATTTAAAAAATACTTGTCAAAAAGTTGGAACTTTGACCCCTAATATCTCCGTAACTAGAAGGTTTCCAGGTATGGAGTAGAACAAAAAAATTATTGCAATGACAGGGAGAACCCGTGCCTTTCAGCTTCGCTAAGAGGTGTTTAACACCCTTTATAGCTAATGTTATTAGGAGCCACTCAGGCTTTTATTTTAGACAAAAAAAACAATTAAGGTTCCATGCAAAAAAATAAAACCCTTGAGATTGTTAACAGAATTCGATTCAAATAATTATGCACGTAATATTTTTATAATCATTTTACGGACGAAGGTCGTCCTAGTAATGAATAAATGAAAGTCTAATTTGTCCTTTTACAAATAATATAAGTGCAAAAGTAGCTGTGTCATTTTTCAGGCCTTAATAACTATTGTGCTAAACGGTTTTGAATGGAATTTAGCATGATAATGACCATCTAGCTGATTTCGGCCACAGCCACTGCATTTGATGGTTTTCTATATTAATTTTTAGAGCTCTGTTGTGCTGCTCTAGCATGAGTTCTCCAGTGACTAACTTATCCAACTGGGTGAAAAACTTCGAGCAAAAAGCAGCATACTTACGTATATTGTTTTGTATGTTACCTGGTTTAATGTCTGAACTAATTTGGATCTTTGTCATACGGATAGACCATGACTCATGTTTTGGCATATAATTTGGCATATATCCTTTCTTCTCGACAGTAAGGTCCCAAGATTAATACCGGACCTCCACGCAGCCGAAGCGACAGGCAAGAGCAGTAGTAGATATAACATAAAATATAACACATCATATGCCTAGCCATTCCCTACTGTGCTAGGGTCGGCTTCCAGTCTAACCGGATGCAGCTGAATACCAGTATTTTTCATGGAGCGACTGCCTATCTGACCTCCCCAACCCGGTTAGTCAATACTAACTGTGTTGTGGAGATCTGATCGCAAGCAGTAATCAAGTGCCATCGTATTTCCCAGTATAAATACGATAGTGCTTGGTAAGAGTGGTTGGCAGGGTCACTGAGCACCTGTAACGACTGTCATAGGTCTACAAAAGACAGCCGGCAACACGAGGCACGAAGGAAACTCGGTATGTACTGCATGGTCACCCACTCACGGATCAGCCATCGCAAGCACTGCTTAACCTTGTAGATCGGTCCGCGTGGCTGTTATTATTTAGCCATGAGCTCCTCACAAAATATGACACATTTTTTCCTCAGTTCAGATTTTAGAGACGAGCTTAGTAACTGTGTCAAACTCTTTAGTACAGTGGTGCCATCTGAAGCAATATCCTAACCTAATAAAAATGTAACTTTTAGCAAGTAAAGTCATGAACTCATGATATACGAGGCTGTTTGTATCGTCTTTTAGTAATAAACATCGCAGCAGCCACTTAAATATAACATAGTGTCAACAATGCGGGTAGAATTGCTTCAGACCAAAATGTTATAGCTGTTATTCTGTTTGGAATGTTAGGATAGACTGTTTTTCTTGAAAAGGGAGAAGGGACAATCTGCTTTAAAACTAAGACCTATGTTTTGTTTTTGACTGCAAAGACAGGATACGGTATCCTGTCTTTTCATACCAGTGAACCAAATTAAAAAAAAAAAAAAAGTGGGGTGCATTGTGTCAATAGTTATAATAATATAATTTAATTTATTCAGACAACAAATGAGTCCATTTTGTTAGTAAAAATACCTTATAACTAGTGTTAGTATTACACAAACAAGGATAAAAAATAATTACAAAACAAATAGAGCAGGTGACCGAGGTAGGATGTGCAGAGAACGATAAGGCGAGGAATAAGCTACCTGACCATTCTCCCCACATAAAAGGGGAGGCCTCAGAAAAGGGGAGTAAGGGCTCTCTACTACTGTTTTCATTTTGTTATATAGTACATTACACACCTAGGGCAATAAAGTAAAATATGCACCCCATGCATTTTTTTTTTTTTGTTATTTACACTATTATTAATTTATATTCATCATAATTTTTAACACTATTCTTTATTAAAATTTATTTTCTATTCTTAGTTCGGTTTTCTATAAAAAGCGTGTTTTTTAGTTTTTTTTTAACTATTATTTATATTGTACTTTTTAGTTTGTTTTATTTATTATTCGAAAATTTCCTAATATTAGATAAATCGGTAAACGCCAAAAGCGTGGACTGGGGGCGAAGTGGTGCTGTTCTTCAAGAAAGGTGATAACACTTTATTGAAGAACTACAGGCCCATTACGCTTCTGAGCCACGTTTATAATCTGTTTTCGCGGGTCATTACGAATCGTCTCGAACGCAGGTTTGATGACTTCCAGCCTCCCGAACAAGCCGGTTTCCGTAAAGGCTTTAGTACCATAGACCACATCCACACGCTTCGTCAAATTATACAGAAGACCGAAGAGTATAATTTGCCGCTATGTCTAGCGTTTGTGGACTATGAGAAAGCCTTTGATTCGGTCGAAACATGGGCGGTGCTCGAGTCCCTCCAGCGATGCCGTATTGACTGTCGGTACATCGAAGTGTTAAAGTGCTTGTATAATAACGCCACCATGTCGGTCCGAGTACAGGAGCAGACTTCGAAGGCGATTCCATTGAGAAGAGGCGTGAGACAAGGGGATGTTATCTCCCCCAAACTCTTCACAGCCACAATGGAAGACGCCTTCAAGCTCCTGGAATGGCAAGGACACGGCATCAACATCAATGGCGAATACATCACTCACTTACGGTTTGCCGATGACATCGTAGTCATGGCTAAGTCAATGGAGGAACTCAGTACGATGCTCGAAGACCTCAATCGAGTTTCGCAACGGGTGGGCCTTAAAATGAACATGGATAAGACGAAAGTTATGTCTAACGCCCATGTTGTGCCCACCCCAATTTCAGTTGCAGGCTCGGTTCTTGAAGTTGTAGACTCGTACGTCTACCTAGGACAAACAGTCCAACTAGGTAGGTCCAACTTTGAGAAGGAGGTCAATCGCCGAATCCAACTCGGATGGGCAGCGTTCGGGAAACAACGCAACATCTTCTCGTCAAAAATACCTCAGTGCTTGAAGACAAAGGTCTTCAATCAATGTGTGTTGCCAGTCATGACATACGGAGCAGAAACGTGGTCTCTCACTATGGGCCTAATGGAGAAGCTCGCAGTCGCGCAACGAGCCATGGAGAGGGCTATGCTTGGGATTTCTCTACGAGATCGAATCAGAAATGAGGAGGTCCGTAGACGAACGAGAGCAACCGACATAGTCCAGCGGATTGGCAAGTTAAAATGGCAGTGGGCTGGCCACATAGTGCGCAGGACCGATGGCCGATGGGGCCGGAAGGTCCTGGAGTGGAGACCGCGGACCGGCAAGCGCAGCGTAGGACGTCCACCAGCTAGGTGGACCGACGACCTAGTCAAGGTAGCCAACCGGTCCTGTTGGAAATCCATGGGGGAGGCCTATGTCCAGCAGTGGACGTCCTACGGCTGATATGATGATGATGATGATGAGATAAATCGGATAATGGTTGAAATTTAAAATTAACATTAATTCCTGCCGTATCGACTATAGATGAAAATTATATGAATTAACAAAAATCTTATTTTGAAAATTAAAAAATGGAATAATTTTATCAAATTAAAGTGTTGTCATCGGTCCTCGATAAGTCTACAAACTTGGAACGAAATCTGTCCGTTTAAAGTGGGTCTAAAACGCGCCCAAAGGTGTCCGTTATAAACAAACATACATACAGGTGAAGCTAATAAAAAGCGTGTAAAAAAGAGGAGGCCTATACCATGCATTTCAAAGGGGAAATCGAGCTCAATATAAATACAGGGTGGAAGTGACATCGACTCGCTTTTGAACCCCTAGAATTTAAAGGTGCAATTCCATAAGTGACCGTAACTGCGCAACTACAGGGGCAAAACCACAAACCATCCAACCGCTATGCTGCCAACACGACTAGTTTCTTATGTAACCTTCTTCGGAGAGGGCGGCATTGCTGGCCCTGGCTGGGGGCCTTAGGTGAATCATGTAAAGCCACCAGGCACCCATAGGATATTTCGGAAAAAAGCAGGCATTGTCGTTTTCATAAAGTTGTCTGTCATTGAGACGCGTTTCGTCTTTCCGTTCGCGGAAACTTTGGAACTGTAGGTACCCTAATTTCATTATTGTTTCTAAGTACTTCTGTTTTTATGTTTTGGATAAGCGCCCTATTTACTCGTATTAATGTATTCTGTAATCTATCAATTACTGAATACCACTTCAGATTTCAGTGGTAGAACATTGAACCCGTTTTTTTTATTATTTGTTCACGTATGTAATTAATATCACTTGTTATTTGACGCGTAATTCTTTTTATTGAGGGCAAACATTTAAGAAAAGACGACGTCTACTAAACAAAAACTATAGTAATAATTATGATGTCACTTAATTATTGCTATTAAATAGTTAATAATGTTTGCAATCACAACTATTGGCGGATAACTCTGTGAATTATATCTATGGACATTTCGTTTGTGTATTCGAAAGTATTACAAGTTTTGAAAAATAGGTAGGAACTTGTTTTACTTATACCTCGGTGTAAATGCGGGAACAGTAGCAGATGTTTTGAAATAAATACATTCCGGAGCATCGTTCTACGTCATTCTATCAATTAACGTCATTCCAGTCGTTAAATTCATTTACTTTATTGAACTACTTCTCGAAAATTTTCCAAATAACTAACTTTGTAGAAGAGTTTAAATTAAGTTAAATATTTTCTGCTGAGAAGTCAACAAGGTGAGCTTTGGAATTTTAATGTGAATAACAATTAACGAACTAATTGAAAACAAATTAGGGAGTTTTGTATTTTGAGCCGGTAGGAATGAATGCCCGGAGGCGTAACTCGGACGCGCGACGAAAATATTACGGGAATTCAAACAATTTTAAAGCGGAGATACAACTATCCTTTTGGGTTTCTTTGCAAGTACAATTAGGATCATATCATCATACTCCTGCCCTAATCCCAATTCATTTGCGTTCGGCGGAGCATGTTTTCTTCTTCCATACTTCTCTATAGCTCGTCATCATACAAATAGTTTCACATTATGTGTATCAATAATGAGAAAGCCAAACGGATTGACCATGTTGACCATGTGACCACCTTGGTTGGGACTTATGCGTAATTAATATAAGAAGTCCATTAAATCTGTTCCTATTATGTATGTCGTATTGTGAGGGTTTACTCCGTTAGACTCGGTCATGTGGGCAGAACATGGGTTTCGTGCTATGAAAACACACACTACACACGGTACACTGCTTTTATCGAACTAACAAATTACTTGAAATTACAATCAACACAATAACAGTAGGTACCATGAATCGGGTACAGTTCCAGGACGTCTAGACTCCGCCAGGATTAGACACTCCTTTTCCTCCTTGCTGTGAGCTCGAAACTACTGACTCTCTAAAAGCGCGCTTTGGTGTGGGTGGACTGGCAGGTTGAAGGTCGCGTGATGCCACCACTGGCGCCCTTGCCGATTCATTTTCTTTCCGTGCTAATGACCGGATCCGACATGTAGATGAATTTAATCATCTAACTGTTATATCTCTTAACGAATAAAAAAAGACCGAACGTAGAAATCCAACTGCAATGAAAATAATACAAATCGCTATTTAAGAATCTGGGAGAAAAAATATTTAGTCTTTCTATGAGCTTACTTTATTAATACCTATTCATTCATCAGATATTTTAGAAAATCAAGATAAGAATTGTCCACAATGTTAGGGAATAAAAGCTATCCTTGGAATTATCTGTCCAGTTCGTGATCGGAATTTTCAGCAGCCTGATGTCTATTGAAGCGACTGAACGTCTGTTCTACACAAACCAGATCTGGGATGGTTTTCGTTGTTAACACTGGATGAGCTTCTTGTAGCGATCCAGATTTCTTTTCGAGATGGAAAAAAAATATATTATTTCTCATCACAAACTTACAGTGAATAAAAACTATTTAATCTAAATACGGTAAACATTTGTGGGAGACTGGCGCCTGAAATAGCATACAATAGGTACCTTTATTACGGGTCAGCAGGCCCCCCAAGATTTACAGGTATACAAACTTAGATTAATTAATTAACTACTAAATGAATGATGGTAAATGACACTGTCAGAAGAGTGTATTGATCGACTTTTATGAAAGTGGGTCATGAACTAGAATTGAAAAAACCAAGATGTCGGGATCTATGTCCAATTACCTAAAGTATTTAGCTGGACCAATGACCAAATGTTTGATAGGTCGGTACATATTTGATTGAAAACGATATTCACGCATGAAATCGTATACATCAATGAATTATTAACATGGCAGGTAACGAGAAAGCCAATATTGTTTAACCGTAATGTCGTTGCCGTAGTTTGCATATCGATGCCATCAATATTTTGATTGATCCTGCATATTAAATTACCTAACCATATTATTCCATGTATTAGAGATTGTCATCATCTGCCTAGCCTTTTCCTAAACTATCTTAGGGTCATCATTTGTTCATGACTTTGATTAATTCAAGATTTGTTTTAATGTTAATTATTTAATATAAATTTAATTATTTGAATACAAATTATCTTAATTTGTAAAAATCAACATCATCGTTTGGGACAATCGATTCGTTTACATGTAAATCACGTACGCAGATAAATATGTAGCTAGATATTAGTTTCCAAACAAAGGGAAAAGCAATGTCCCTTTTGTAAACACATTGTGCTTATAAGCTCAATCACTTTCAGGAGTCAATGAACTGAATGAGTAATCGATGTAGGAAAATAGTTTTGAAAATGTTTTACGACATTTAGTAATAGAAACCATTCACATTTAATCGGTTGCTGATGCTTTCAATATTAATGTAGAGGGAGAGGAGGACCCTCTTCCTCACTATCCATCAACATTTATACTGATCAATCTTTTAATCAGATGCGATTCGTCCCTCCTCATCACATGTTCACATGTTCATACCAAACTAAGCTTTCATCCTTTTTCTAGCTGGCGCAACTTTCAAACTTCCTCTAATATACTCATCATCTGCCTAGCATTTTCCCAAACTTTGTTGAGGTCGGCGTAAAGCGACTGCCTATCTGACCTCCACAACCCAGTAACTGGGTAATACGAAAACCCTTGGTAAGGCTGGATGTCAGACTTTCGGCTTAAAAGTAGTCAGACTTTTAACAACTGCCAAAGGTCCACAAATGACAAATAACGTGCTTTACGAGGCACGGAGAAAACTCGTATGTAACTATGGTCACCCATCCACGGACCGACCTCGGCAAACACGGCTTAACCTTGAAGATCGTCCCGTGCGGCTGTTATTATTAAGCCACGAGCCTCTAATATACCTACTGATTCCTTACTTTATCCATTACCTTACAGTACCTACCATTAATAAAGTGTATTGCTGTCAGGTAATATTTCACGTTTACCTAAGCTGCCATAAAGGCATCTCAACGCGAATGAACCGCAACCATGCGGAAACGTTTTTCCGGGAAAATCCATAAGTCAAATAATATAAGGGCATAACCAACGTTCTTGTGCCCGTCACATTGGTAAGACGTTTCGGGCGCTTTCTTTAAGACCACTCTATTTGATTTTTGTTGACAAAAAAAAAACAAAAAGAAACGCAACCGACGACCTAAAAACTTCAATTAAGGAAGAAATCTTGGAAAATGGGACGAGAATTAAGTAAGACGTAATTGTCGCCTTTTCCAACCAAATAGATATTCATGATTTGTTAAAAAGCTTTGTGGAGGACATTTTTAAAAGACCCGAGGTTTATTATTTATTTTATGTGCAAATCCCATGATATGAATAAAATAGAATATAAATCAAAATTAAAATGTTACTGAATATTGGTGTGGATGGAAGTCAGGCCTCTAATGCACACAGGTTTAGAAGATTTCAGAACAATTCAGAAAAAAAGAGGTAGAAAAAAGTTTTATTTTGTATATTACATATGTACATTATTTACAAACTACAAATAAATATAAAATAAAAATAAAATATGTACAAGTATCAAAATTACAGGGCGTCAAAACATTCGTCGACATCGCTGTCGACAGGAAAAGTGCCCAGAAGGCTGGCCGCATTGCCACGTTGGATGGCAATGCTGATTCTTTGACCAAAAAAGAGGCCAGCCATCTGGTCCCGTGAAGCGTCGACCAACCGCTTGGCGATATCCCGAAACACAAGATGGGCACTCGGGCCCCATGGCCCTAGTGTTTCAACCCCAAACGGCTCAAATACATAATTACCAATTAAATTATTGTATTTGCGCCGTTTAAGGTTTTCAGCGCTTGCAGCAGCCGCCCCAGCGCAGCTCACCGTGCTAGGAAGATGGGATGGCGCAAGGGTGTCGACGCAAGTCGCATCCCACACCAAAGGCCTAAAAAAAAGTTGCCAAGTAAACAAGATGGAAAAGTTAGAAAAGGGTAACTTAATGAGGCTTGACGGCCTTTAAACGATGTCTTAAGACCTTTTTGTTTGTATTGAAGATTTTTACACCCAATATCTTAATGCTGTTGGGTCTCGTACCTTTTTGGGTAAATAGTAACCTACAAATGTCAGGTACCAGAAACCTTTTTTTTTTTCGTGTGCGTGACTTATAAATTTTATTTGTAACACATATAAGGTAAAGAGGTGACCTATTTTGTGAGTTGTTTTGAAGTAAAAGGTGGAATATTATGTTCTTCGACAAAACATAATCTTCTTACGTACGTGCTTCAAATAAGGAAATAGGTAATTAAAAAGTAAAACAACACAACGCCACCTGCTTCGATCCTTACGTATTAATTATTGCTTTTGCGCCGTCTGCGTTGATACATACACGCACGCTTTTTGAGGGTACACACACCTGACTGTTCTGGAGAACATTACAAATATACAAGGTGTTGTTTTGCATCCTCGTCAAATTTCAGGAGGTGGATACATAAATAATCAACTAAAATTACGGTACCTAATTAATTATTAATAAACGCTGATTTTTTTAGTTGTTTAAGTTTGACAATATTTCAGAATAACCCCCTTAACGTTGTTTTAGGGAATAAAAAATTATCGAATAACCGTTTTAAATTGTTTGTATGTGTGTAAGCGAGGTTATAGGGCGAGAACCAGACGGGCCGCGTTTGTGAACACGCGTGTTTCACACTTACCGATTTCCGTAAATAAGAAAAAAAAAAAAAAAAACCTAACCATTTTATTATTGATTCGGGACGAGAATCATTAGCATAGTTAGCTCCTTGAATTTGACGAGGATGCAAAACAACACCTTGTATAGTCGCAGTGGATGAGCCAATGACAGTCAATACTAAGCCTATTTTAGGAAATTTAACACATTATTGACGAGCATTCAAGTAACTGTCTCGTTTGTAAATTGATCGCAAGCGCGACTGTTAAGCATGAGGTCCTAGGTTCGATTCCCGTGTCGGTCAAAGTGTCATAGGGGGTTTTTCCATCAGGAATTTCTCAGTAGCAGCACTGCAGTCTGGATTCGTGCCCAGACCTGCAATAGGATCACCCCCTATTACATGGAACTTAAAATATAAACTTAACAAAAACAGATAAAAAAAAGTTTATAATTTATTCGAACTTTGCAATTATTTGAAATATTTTTCGTTCTGCGTGAAATCGAGCAGTCTCGTTAGGAGGTAAACTGGCCATTTTAAAGCTGATTTTCGTCGCAGCGCTGGCGAATAGTTGGTACCGCAGCTCGTCAACGTTGGTGGTTGGTTGTGGGGTGTGACCAATTCTGACTCGCTCTCCTACTGCTACTATCTCGTCAGGTGTACACCAACTAGTGTCGCGAAAAATCGCATTCGTGATTTCACACGAGCAACACAGCACACTCCATCGGAGGTAATTGGAACTACATCTGCTGTTCCAATTACCTCCGACGGAGTCGTTCGAGTGGAGTCGTTCGAGTGGAGTCGTTCGAGTGACGTATAAAATATTGCAAAAAATGGCGAAGTTATAAAAAAATATGAATTTTGAATAGATTTATCTTTGAAACTATTTGGTCTACAGAGATAATTCTCTTTCATATTGTAGCAAATTTAGTCTACTTTAAAAATGTTCTGAAAAGTTACTATCAAAAACTAGTCCTTTAGGGCTTATACTTGCCAAAATCTGAAAACGAACAAAATTTAAAGATAGTATAAAATATATCATGTGGTAGATGACATGACAACTTATCATAAGTGAAATGTACTAAAAGACTGTAAAATATTGTTTGTAATTAAAACTTAATGCTTAGTTTGCGTTTTCAACTGTTTCAAAACTATATTCCTCTGCTTGGGTGTGTGTGCCTAATTATAATTTTAAATTACGGCAACCATGCATCATTGATCATATTGTTGTGAAACGTCATAATATTTTCTTAGGTACCTACTAAATCAAAAGATATGAATTGAAATTGGCTAACAGTTAGGTACATAACATATTTTGAACGTGAAACCTAAATAAGTACTAAACATAACAAAAATTGTTTAATGTACATTCGCAAAGCAATTTTCAAACTTGATAACTATTCTTACAAAATGATTACTCTGACAATACGAAAAAAGCTATAAAAAGCTTAACTTTTAATTCCGCAACTGTAGGTATCTGTTACTGCTATACCTACTATAACATAATATCATGCCTATAATCCCCAAAGGGTTAGGCAGAGGTGTACCTACCTAATAGTACAGTCTGTTGTCAACATTATCTGACCCAGGGTGGGTCAGATAATGAATAATTTATTATTGTATTGGTTCATCGAGTTCTTATGCACTCGTCTGATAAGCTCATTTAAATTGAATAAACCTTAATGTTACATTCAGAGGGTCCAAATTAGTTTGTTTTTAGGGTGGGTCAGATAATTTTGACAACAGACTACATACACATTTCCCCAGTTATTTTGAAATCCCATGTAATAGGGAGCGAGCCTATTGCCATCAACCGGGCACAAATCAAGACTCTGTGGCTGCTACTGAGTAATTCTTGATGGTAAAATCCAAAAACACTTTATACCAACGTTTGTAAACACTGTACCAACATTTAAACGACGAACATCAATAATGGTAAAGAAAAACCCCTCTTACAAGATTTTCTCATGAACAAAAATTGAGAAGAACCGATACAATAGTTGCAAAAGGAACTTTGTCTGACAACAAAAAAGAGGTTCAATTCAATTCAATTTTCTTGTAACTTGAAAGTATTACTTTTGTAAGACTAGATTATTTACCCATTTGCTGCACGATTATTCCAAAGTTGAAGTAGTCTTTGATAAATGGTCGGACAAACAAGTATTGTTCTTTTGTTTTTATTTATTTAGATAATCATCATTTATGAATTAATTTTATAACCGAACCAAAGTTTCTTATAGTTTTTTTCTTCAAGGAACTAGAGCTATTTGGGTGACTTTAAATGAACTACCCATGCGGCAGGAAAAACGGGAGTCAAATGCACTATGCAGGTGTTTTTCTTTTTTAAAACAACAACTTCGGCAATATAAACGACACTTAACTGAAACATTTTTTTGCAACATTTTTAAAAAATAGATCATACCCTGTCAGAAATTGAGACTTATCTCAAACCAAAGTATCATTCTTCATTTCTTTGATGATTACCTACTTACTTCTCCTACCCTTCCCCTAGTTATCCAGATTCATACTCGGAACTTTCCACATCCCAAAGATTTTCTTCAATGATGCCAAACCTATTATAGTCTCTCATCAGGGCAAAGACCTCTAGAGCGAAGGTTTGAGCATTATTTGACACGTTTGCTCAAATCTCAAGCTGGAGAACATTTTATATGACAGTAAAGGCTTCCTTCAGGAATCTACATACGATCCACGGGGTATTATCATCATCATCATCAGCCTATAATGTTCCCACTGCTGAGACACATGTCTCCTCTCTATGAGAAGGAGTGGGCTGTAATCCACCACGCGGGCCCAGTGCAGTTTGGTATATGTCACTTGTCTTCGATTTTTCTGTTCTAGGACATGCCGGTTTCCTCACGATGTTTTCCTTCACTGTTTTTGAAGGTAGCGGTGATGAAATAACCGCTAACGGGGTATCACTATCATTATCTTCAGCAAATAGAAGGCAGTACGTGCCTTTTAACCGGTCTAAGAGCTTAGTCAAAATTGCCAGTTCATTCGACCAGTACGTTATAACTAGGCCGTAATAGTACATTGTGTATTAAGGGCGGTAAGTAAGGAATTACGATCGAGGCTCTAGTAGAAGCCCGAAGTCGAAGACTGAGGGCTTTCTGAGTCGAGGTTCGTAATTCCCGTACCGCCCGTGAAACATACAATGTTTTTCATCACATTTGCGAGTTAATAATTATGAATATACACAAGTCAGCACATATTATTACGAAATACGTGAACTGATTTGCGGATGGCGGGCTGTTTGCCCACACCATAGATTATACAAATGTTTTGTTCAGAAACGTTAAAGGCAAATACTTACCTAGCTATACAGCCATGACGGAGTATAAAAAAAAAAACGACGTTTTGTTACAAAAAACTATCGATCATTTAGATTTTAGAACATTAGTTGAGTAATTAAATAACATGTAGCGAGATTGAATGAAATTCCTGTTTAAATAACATTTTAAGACAATTTTTCAATTGCGTGTAAACTCCTTGCTTGAACTTGCATGACCTGTGTGCTGTGCTGTAAATTTAAAAAAAAATACTTACCGCCCTAGGGTTTTATATGGGGCATTACAGCCAAGTTAACCTGTAGGTTATGACACTGTTTACGTGCAAGTGTGATGAAAACAATATAGGTACATCTAGATATAGAAATGACAGTTGAGAAGGAGTTCGTGAGCTAAATAATAACAGGGGGTTACTATGACGCGTAAAACATTATTTTTCCAATCCTATTCCAGAGTGGGAAAGAAATGGAGGTAGACGACCTGTATAGCTGCCAGGCCAATCTTCAGGTTAAGCCGTTGGTCCTGGCTGTCCATTTGTTGATCTTTGACAGTCGTTACAGGTAGTCAGTCTTACCAAGAGGTATCGTATTACAAGAGGTATGATCGTTATCGTAGTACTAAACTACTGTTGTGGAGGTCAGATAGGCAGTCGCTCCGTGTAAAATGCTGGTATTCAGCTGCATCCGGTTAGATTGGAAGCCGACCCTAACATAGTTAGGAAAAGGCTAAGCAGATGATGAGAAATGATAGTTGTCGCAAACTGTCATTCAACATAGGCCATCATCATTTTTCCCATTCTTCTCAATTTATTTGTGATGTTATTAATAACACTTGCAACGGGATATTTACCATGTGTGTTATTTGTTTCGAGTTCCCGATATTTCGGCGCATTTGCAAACGCCATGATCACGGATAAACGGTTCTAAACTAACTAACTAAACACTATACATAAAACATGTTTTCATCCCATCTATTCGAAAAGGAGAAATTGGTTCGCCTTTAAGTGCACCCAAAGGTGGTGTTTTCTATAAGAAACTTTTAGCGGGCAGTAATGAATTTTTAATCCTCTTTATTTCAAAAAGTGCGCCGCAATTAACATTGCCGCGCACTTTTTGAATCTGGAACATCTTAGTGTTCAGCTCCAAAGAAATCGAAATTGTTTGAATAAAGACTGGCTGGTACGACGGCCCATAGTCACGCCGTCAGCAGAATAAAAAAATTTCATAATTGCGAAAATGTCTCAAATGTAAATATAAGTTTTTAGTCGTTCTATTGTTAGTTACTGTTTAATTTCAATTTAGTTGTTACTCTTATGATTTATAAAATCATAATATTTCAATAAAATATGAACCTTTTGTTTTCTCATAGTGGGTGATGAAAAGTAGAGTGTATCACTCGGGCAAAAATATATTTTTGGCTCGGGCGACGTACTTTGAATCCCTCGCTACGTTTAGGATTCTACTAAAGAATCCCTCGCAACGCTCGGGATTCTACTCTAGAATCCCTCACTTCGCTCTGGATTCAAAAAAGCGCCCTCACCGTAAAAATATTATTTTGCTCCCTTATGATACAATCTACTATTGCAATCTTTTGCTTACCTTCAGGAACGTCTTAACCTCTCGGTACTCAAGCGGCCTGAGTTACGTCATCGCGCGGACCCCTTTCGGCCCCATAATTACGTCATCGCGCGTGTCAAGTGGCCGGCGCTCACAAAAATGCTTATCGCGCGAGTTCTGTTAGCTCTTATCTCAAACGGTAAACAGTTTCGGGTTCTTGATTAACGAGACCATGTATTACAATATAAACAACTGTTTCATAACTACTTGAGAATTATAAACATCGCATAGAAATCAGAGAGCTCGCCGCAAACATACTGTTGTCGTAGTTTGTTTTTTTTTTTGGTAAAACTACTGAATGAATTTACACGAAACTTTAGATTTAGCATAACAAATATACAAGTAATCTAATGACAGTGTTTTTTAGGAGTCCTACATAAATTATTCTTGCAAGATTCCAATTCAAACGTCTTATTAGAATCGGCCATTTTCTAACTGCGCAGTTCAATGCATGAAAATACTTGAAATATCAATAAATATGAATAAATATGCCTCGAATGCATTAAATAATGAATTATCACTATTTTTTCGCTTTTTGCTAATGTTTCCAAGACCATATTTCATTGTAAAAGAGTCAAATTCATATTTTCAATTTCGACTGACGAACTTCACAACAAAGGAATTTTTGGAGGAATTTTTGGGTCAAAAACATAATTTTTAGATAATTTTTCCAGCAAATGACTATCTAAAAAGTTACATTATACACTTATAACATACTATACATTTACTTACCAAAGTTTAACAACACAAAACACAAAAATTTCACTGCATTCCAAAACAAAACATCACCGTTCCACACTGGCCGCCATGACGCATTTTGACAGTCGACAAAGACGCGTTTCTTTTTTTTTTTAATTATTTTGTGCAGTTGTAAGGTTGGTATGATGGTTTCATTTTAATCGAACTCTAGTTGGCCATAGACGTAAATTTTTACAAACGAATTAGAACCTTACTTTACGTACGATAAGGGTTTAAAGTTGCTCGTACGAGGTTGTTCCACCAGAGGAACAGCGGGCCGATAAGCAAAAAAGTGATGTTCCTCTGGAGGAACAAAAAGGATCTAGCGGTTAAAACATTATTGTTCCATTGTTATTCCAGAGTGAAAAAGAGACGGAGCTATAGTGTTAGTGACCATGTCAGTTTAAAAACTTATGTATGTGATGTTTTTCTATACTTCTTTTTAGGTGTAAATATCAGTATTCACCCTCTTTCTATCTTTATCATCTTTCACAAAGGAGCGTTTATACCTTACCTTTTTTCATACAAACTTTCAAGTCGTAATTTTCCGAAATGAATGAACCGATTTAAATGAAACATTTTCTAAAAATAGTATTACAGTTAAATTAGACTGAATATAAATTTTCTATAGAAACAGAAAATTCCAATTATCTTTTTTTTTTAAACACATTTTATAAATATTTTTTAGTAACTTTTTAGATCTATGTATCCTTCTTATGTGTACGAAGTTTCATTAAAATCGGTTCAGTCATTCCGGAAAATAACGACTCGAAAGTTTGTATGAAAAGCGGTAAGGTATAAACGCTCTTAATTAAACTCTCGTAAAGAATTTCCTGCTTCGTGCCTGTAGTGTACTGTATGTAACATATTTCTAAATATGTTATATTTCACAAAAAAATATGAATAAGTAATATTTTCCGTAAGAAAACACCAATATTTAAACCCCCAGGTAACAATGTCAATATCGTAATGGAAATAACACCTACCTCGTACATAATACCTTGTATATTAAACGTGTTGACTAACAAAGAAGACACCTACATTTTCACGACAATCTCCCAGACTCCCACATACAATAGTTCGCATAATAACAGTATTTTGCTAGGTCGTAAACAAAATATTTTCACCTGGACTAAGCATTACTTTGTCTGCGTATTTTTATCTTTTTAGACTAGACAAGTCTTAGACTGCAGTATAATTCGACCAACACACTTTTCAGCACTTTTAATGTTGTCACAACGGTTTCGTTTTCACAGGGCAAAATTATTATTATTATAGCTAGCCTGTATCGTCCCACTGCTGGACAAAGGCCTCCCTCCATTCCTTCCAACGGTCACAAATACAGGGCAAAAACAAAGGTTATTTTTTAAGGACAAACGAAAAAAATCGTGCTAAAGTCGTGTTTAAAGTTTTATCATCATCACCAGCCCACAGCAGTCTACTGTTCTTCAATTGTACTACACTTAACTTGATTTCCGGCAACTATCTTCCAGTGTTTTAAGATTGGTTGTTGCCTAATCCTGAAAAATTACAAAAGCTTCAGACTATTGTTTTTAAAGATGGAGTGAGACTGAGACTAGTATGACTCATCATTTTAATTGGCCTATGATTGATAAATACAATGATATATTTGAAAAAAAAATACCAGACTGTTGAGTTCCGGATTATGTATTCAATTCTGGAACCAAGCTAAATTAACATATTGATCAAAGAAAGTTTAGAAATAGAAAAAATCCAGACGTAAGTAGCTTTCTCAAAATCTCAATCCAATAATTAAGGTGTGAAAGAAAATATCGATGAATAGGAATTTTCAAAGAACTCTCGTCTGGTGCGTAGGAGTAACGTCTAGCTGAGAATCGATGTGAACAGATGTTTCAGTTAATAGCCAATAAACTTGCCAGCCATCACTATTTATTAGCCAAACTGGGGTACGTATCAAAACATTTTTGTTGAGTGTCTGAAATACTTGTATAGACATAATAATGCAGTCTGAGATAGAAGCAAAAAGATCTACTACTCCAGAACAAAGAAATAAATTACATAATATATATTTACTAAAAATGTTTTTCTTCCCAAACTGCGTATTTGCAGTAAAAGCCTTAAATGGTTTAAAATAAAATTGAAATCAACCGTTGCTGGTCGATTCTTTGTTCCAGAATATTTCACCTACGTCGTCAAAAAAAAAAATCAAATGAAGTTAAAACTAAAGGTTGCAACACTGACACTTTAACTGTAAAAGAAAATCCTGTCCCACCCAACATTGACATCAAAGTAATTGGCAATGTTTTTTTTCGACTACCATCTCGTTGAACCAAAAGAATCCCAGATACGATAAATCAAAGAAAAAACATACATTCAACGCATACAAAGAACGCAAAACTATCTTTTGGAGTCGTGGCACACCAGAGAAGTGAAAAGGAATATCGAATATGTAGAGAGCAAGGACGGATAGCTATTTCCATGCGGGCAGTGCCACATGGCATAACTTGTAAATATGTATAGCTGGTATGTATTGCCTGAAAATTGCACCTACGGCATTGGGCAAAGGTTCTCATGAATATTAAGTTGGACAAACAAGAAACATGTAGTATAAATTAATATGAGTTGCCTAACAGAGTTCTTACTGTTTTTATAATAGGTGAAAACATAAAAGTAGGTAAGTGAGTATCGTAGTGTGGAAAAACGACAGACTAGCAACAAAATAAAAATGTCACAATACTATGTAGGTGCCTAATTTCTTTTAAATTACAAAACGAAAGCTTACCTATCTGATTAAACTTGACCTTTCCCTCAAAGAAAGTATCTACTTATGTCGACCTTACCCAGTTTAACAATGGAAATTTCCTACCTACGACCGCAAAATCTTTAAATGTTTAGTCAGGCTCATATTTCTGTCTATCTATTAAAGGGCTGAGAAAATCTGCAAAATACATATAATAAATATACATTAATAGTTTATTATTTATCTTAAAACAAAAATTTAAAAGAGGTTCTGTTAACTTTTTCGTTTTTTGTCCCAATTGGGCGCCATTAAGTTTAAATGGCGCCCAGTTAGGGCCAAAACGAACCATGCAAAACTGCTTGCAGTTCATTTTATTGAAAATTTGCCGTTGCGTTGTCAACATTGCACGTAAACTAAACTACTCGTGACTCGACTAGTGGTTTGACGTGCTGCCATGCGTGCAGTCGTGCTTCAGAAAACGAAGCGGCAGCTTCATTATGGCCATGATTTCAGCTGTTTCATACGTCACACCTTATACATGTAGTGGTACAGACATTACATTATTGCTTTAGTTCTAACAATGGAGTCATTGTCTACGTCGCAGTGAAGTTATCTTTATTCCTGTTGAGTTGCTGCCACTGAGAAATCTGTCAAAATTTTATGAACACATATTTTTATGCTCGCTATTTATTTATTTATTTGGATCTCCATATAAGTAGAGAGTCTGAGTTTGAGTGTGAGTCTTAGTTTGCAATTAATGTTTTGACTTTGCCTTTAAGTCACAACTGTGCAAAGGTTCTATAATAAAGTTGCTGGTTGCTTGGCAAAATAACTATGAAACAACTGTATAAGGATGGATGTGTTATGTGTTAAAAAAATAGCGTGGCAGTGTTGGTTCTGATTTACCACGCGCCAGAAAGTCCCTAGGCATCTTTTTATGGGTATCACTTCTCGGTTTCACTTTTCTGATGAAAATTTCATAATCTATTTTTAGAATTATTCGTTTATGTGACAAGTGGGTACCTCCCACATTTGAGGGAGCGTCTGCCATTATAATCTTTGCGTCATTAGTCTGGTAATATAACGGTATAATTTCCCAAAGCTACCCACATACATGATAAATTCTTAAGTAATTATTATCATGTAGGTATGAGTTCAGTAAACTTGCTATTTAATTACCTTAGTTATTACCCTCAAATAGTTTCTTCAGTAATAATGTTATAATTTTGAACATTCCGACCTATATTTCCCGGAGGGGTCTTTCCATTTTCTGACAGAACTTCAAATGAAAGTTATTCCTGCAAGAGTACCCGTGTACATTAGAATAATTAAAACGTCTTTTACTCTAATGTTCCTTAGTTACTAAAGAAAACAGTAAGAAAAACAAATGTAGGTACCTATATTATCTAAGTGGACTGTGGTCGGGGACAAATTGACATGGGACCTCTTGCTCTTACGTTGAACATGGATTTACGGACCACTGATAAGTGGTTCGCTACAATAGGCGACCGATTAAGAGTCTCTTTCCACCCCAAGAAATACTAACCCAATATTCTATAATATATTCTATGAACTGTATTTGCCAAAGAAAACATCCGGGGATTTTATTAAGTGGAGATCATAAAAATATTCTGTGAATGCCATATTCAAAACATAAATGTAAAACAGTTGTCTTTTCATTATCATCATCGTCAGCCTATAATGTTCCCACTGCTGGGACACAGGCCTCCTCTCTATGAGAAGGAGTGGGCTGTAATCCACCACGCGGGCCCATTGCGAGTTGGTAGATGTCACATGTTTTCGAATTTTTAGTTCTAGGACATGCCGGTTTCCTCACGATGTTTTCCTTCACCGTTTTGAGATTAGCGGTGATGAAATAAATTTCACAAAGTAATGCGCCTGCCTATGTTAGAACCCACGCCTTACTGCTCGTAAAGGGGTTGCAACCACTGGGCCACCGCTGCTCTCACCGTTGTCTTTTAATTTAGTATTTTTCCTAATTATTAAAAGTTGCGATTCGAAAGGTTTTTTCCCAATTGTGTTATGGACTGTTGCGAGTTAACTGGACACAGCTTCAGTGAAGCCTGTATAACATTGTGAACTTATTCATTCAATTTGTAAAAGAGATATGTTTTGAGGCATAACTTGGGAGGAGACTAACTTCCAGCAGTAAACAAAGGCAGCGTTTGCGAGAAGTAATTTGATATTGTAGTGAACACTGTTATTTCTAGGAACGAAACAGACGACTGTTTCGTTCGCAAACTGTTATTTGTAGACAAAACAACGGTTAAATTGGTAACTGTGTAAGCAGTAGTGAAGTACTCTATGGTAAATAGAGAGACCAAACTGTAGTCTTGTTTATGACTTTAATCGATCGGGAGTTTATGGACACAGACGACCAAAAAAACCACCCCTCACTGTTAGGTTCAAATGAAAACTCAAACTGTTTATGTAATTATTTGTTACAAACTTTTACCCCCGTCTTCGCTCGGTAAAAATTGTAAATTATTTATTTATTAAAACTTTATGCACAAGTATAAAAAAACACTGTACAAAGGCGAACCTAATGCCTTAGGCATTTTCTACCAGTCTACCTTAGGGTAAATTATCCTACGCAAACGTCTTTTCCCGATAAAGAAAATGATAGAGAAAGTTTCCTATTTGCTAACCCAGGTCAAAGTCCGTGAGAAGAAAAGGATGACCAACCAAATTCTCCGTCGTTGCCAGTTATCCTTTCTAAAGCGTACTCGTAGTAGATTCCAAGAAAGAAACTGATATATATATATATATATATATATATATATATATATACATAAGATTTAAATCAACTTTATAAATACTTAACATCGATAAAAAAAAATTGGAGATCTTTCTTAATCGCGACGTTTGAAAGTGTTCAAACGTCGCGATTAAGAAAGCCACATACTGGGCCCAAGAATATAAATTTAATTCGTACCATCGATACAAAAGAAGAAGAAGAAAATCTTCTTAGTTATAAAAAAAAAATGGCATTCTGATTAAAATGGATGAACAGGAAGGGAGGCACTCAACATTTGTTTGATTAACTAGCAAATGCGATCAGCTTTATACAACGGATACAAAATATAATATTCTATGAAGTATCTCGAACTAAAACTATGCAAACACACTAGCTAAGTGAATATTTCAGCGAAACTATGAGCCGGATTTAGAAAACTTTTATAGCAAGGCAACGAGATATCTATGACTTTAGCCACAGGTGGTCACTATAGTATTTCTTGTAGATAATAATGTGGTAACTGCGAACATATTTATAAACATTTCATATTTAGCTTTCTGAATATTGGTGGATCGAATACTGTTCGGATTATAAAATACCACCTTTTTCTTCGTGCGATTTTTACGCTTTGAAGAAGCATCAAGATTTTATTTTTATTACATAACATCATGCTTGTAATCCCCAAAGGGTTAAGCAAAGATGTACCTTATAGTACACCACATATTGGCAGTTATGTTTAAGTCCCATGTAATTGGTGGCCTATTGCCATCGACGTGCGAAAGGGTTTCTAAAAACCTATTTGCAAAATAAACATTATTTATCACTAGCTTCTGCCCACGGCTTCGCCCGCGTTTTTTCGGTAATTGTCCCGCGGGATCACAGTACCGGAATAAAAAGTATCATATGTGCTATTGCAGATTATTATCTATACCTGTGCCAAATTTCATCCAGATCCATTCAGTACTTTTTACGTGAAAGAGTAACAAACATCCATCCATCCATCCATCCATCCATACTTACAAACTTTCGCGTTTATAATATTAGTAGGATTTACCAACTGGGCACAAAAATCTGAAGTCCGCGGCAGCTACTGAGAAATTCTTGATAGAAATCCCAATAGCACTTTGCCCAACCCGAAAATTGAACCTAGGACCTCAAGCTCAGCAGGCGAGCTTGCGACCACTATATTGGTATAGTGGTCGCAAGCGCGCCTGCTGAGCTAGCTAGCGCCTGCGAAGCAGGTTATTTTTTATTGTAACTTAAAAGTCAAAAAAACGTTCCGGTAGGTTTATTATGGTGAAAACTTCATCAAAATCCATTGCGTGGTTTAGAAAAACGACGCTTAAAAACGATTTTAAGTTTAAGTACGAGTGTCTGATTCTTTTCTTTACCAGGTGATGGATGCAAATGCCAGTTTTAATGCATTTCCAACATAGGAGTTGCCTTGGCAAATCTAGCAGTATATGCTAAGTTTTCATTCAATCTCTTACTGAGATGGATTTCATTCTGAACTGTTTACGTGAACAAAATCAATAGATTTCAGTGTTGTAACGATAAAATATTGTACAATTCCAATTACGTGTTGCTGGGAAAACATTTTTTTCAAATGTTAGCGTAAACGTTTTATTACAACAACAAAAAAATAATGGAGCGTAAAACTTAATTCACATAATTACATTTGGCGTAGTCTACCAAAATGTGGATGTTCCACATTTTGGTGGTCTACGCCAGATATTTTTAGCTGAATCTTTTCCAACACATCTCTTTTATCTGCAGAACCACTCAGTTTTATGGCTAACGTAATCATACAATATCTTTTTTATTCGGCCTTAGATATTTCTTAGAATCAAGAACCATCGTTACCCTATTCTATTTGAATTAGGCCTAGTGTTAACTTTGGATTTTGGGAAACAGTCTTTCTCTGTGTCCATTTTTGGGCATTATAAAGTAATTATTTGTTGTGGAGGTTTAATATTCCTATATTTATTGAAGTGAAACTTCTTATGCGACTTCCAACAAGTTTAACGCTATCATGGAGGGGGAATATTTTCTATAACTCACTCAAAGATGGCATTATTACAAGACTTGTGACTACGTAGTTCTACTAGGTCCGCAAGATGGCGTGCAAACAGTAATGCATTCGACTCTTCGGTGTGACCAGCTTCGCTCAATTTCCGTGAGTAGAACAACCTCGATATACTTATGTAATAATTATGTAATAAAAATAATACAACAAGAAAACAAAAAAAAATATTATTTAGAAGCTCAATAAAATAACGAGAACACTCTCGTTATTTGCATGCATGTGATAGATTATTTTCAAACTGATTATTATATATCTATTTTTGGTCAATATTCTTCAATTTGACAAAACATCCAATCGAGACAATGACAATTGTTTGTTTATTTTTGTAAATCATATAATAACAGGAACTGAATTCAGATTCATAAAAAATATGATTAATTATTTGTTGTGAATTCTAAGAACAACTTTAAATAATAGCTATCGCTTTTATTTGTAGTTGTCCATGCATTTTAATATATGTTACTATTATTTAAATATATAAACTACTATTCAATCATGTAATTTAGGAATTATTTAATATTTAATAACTCTTTTGAACATTAAAGTGTTTTAACGTTTATTTAAAACAGCTGTTGAGTTATGTCGTCACCTGATCACCCCACCTTGTTTACGAGAACCGATGTTATAAAACAAGCGACCGTCCAATATGGCGGCACTTCTTATTCGACTTTTGAGCTGTACGGACCTCGGGAAAATACACAAGTGTGGTGGGTCAAGTGATCTATAGTGTTGGAGAAATTGTGTGATTGGATACCGAATAAAAGTTAAGTAATTTTATTTGATTTTGTTGTTATTTGCTGATGTGCTAAAATTATGTCCAAGTATTCTGATTACAAATAAATAGTATGATATTCGATTATTAATGTCTTATTCTCTGTGAACCTTACCTATCTATTTTATGTAAAAGTTATGGTAACTGTAAATAACTGTAAATCGAGACTGCAACAATTCTTAAAAATATATAATAATACTGGCTTTTTAAGATCAAATTACTTAGCCTTATATTAAAATTAATTTATCACATGCGTGTTACTCGAACGCATGCATGTAGTATTCCGAAGTTTCACTTCTTCCGCGCGGAGGGACTCCACGCACTATTTTTCTTCACAAATTCATTACATTTTTAAAGATTCCTTACAAAAATTGGAGGTGTATTTAATTCAGTGTTAATAATGAGATTTTTCCTGTCCAAACATTTCGCCGAAATACCGAATGAAATTTTATTAATATGTTTCAAAGAATGCCGATATTATTATCAAATAAATCTACTACTGTCAGAAAAATGAAAGCTACTCTTTTCGTCTGTCTATTTACCATTTTCATACCTTAACTGATGTATGAATTATTTCCAGGTACTCAGTTAGACCATGACTAAGGATATAGGATATAGAATGCTATTTTCCTAGTAGTACAGTCCCGTAGTAAAATATCCTATCTCCATGCGAAGGACGTCGCGGGTGAAAGCTAGTGCTCCCAAAATAGAATGACGACCACTTTCGAAGAATTTTATTTTCATTCGGCCATGAATGAAATTGCTAACAAGAATAAAAATGAAATGAAGAAATTCTACCATAACCTTGTTTTAAAGTAGTAAAAGTTAACCTCGGTAATATCACAACTCAGGTATTAACTTGCGTTGTGATTATGAACCACGTTATTGCTATCTAAGTTACTAAGGAGCAAGTCTAAAATGTTCCCCGTTTGAAAGAGAACGTTACATATATACGTTTATTGTACCTACATTTAATACCGTTTGATGAATTCATTCCATGAGAAAATGCATACTCATCAATAAACGTAGAGACACTTATGAACACAAATGAAATTTTACTGCGGGGTTACTATGACGTCTTAAAACATAATTGTTTCATTCATATTCCAGAGTGGGAAAGAGATGGATGGAGTTGAGCTAGACATCATGTATAGCTCCGTCTCTTTCCCACTCTGGAATAAGAATGAAACAATAATGTTTCAAGACGTCATGGTAGGCCACCTGATCTTACTAATATTGTAAGTGCGAAAGTTTGAGAGGATGTATGGATGTCTGGATTTAAAGAAATGAAAAGAATCTAGATGAAATTTGGCACAGGGATTGATAATAGTCTGGAATCGCACATAGGATACTTTTAGTCACGGTAGTACGGTCTTGTGAAAAGAAGGGTGGGCGAAGCCGTGGGCTAAGGCTAGTTAAATACTAAAATGGTCCAATATTTGTTACAGGAAATTGAAGAGCCAACAAAAAAGCGGCAACAAATAATGAATTTAATTGACATGAACATAGAACAATGAGTGGAGATGATACTTCAAACATAACACAAACGCTGACAAATCTATTCGAAGAGATGTTACTTGAAACTGAAATGTCTGGTGAGAATAGGACTAACGTAGACTTCAATGAGTTCCTGTCAGCGTTAAGGGTGCAAACCACTAAGAACAGTTCTCAAGAACCCTTGGACTTTGGTGCCCTGGTGAAGCTTGTGGACGGATGGTGGACTAAGCTGAACCTGACCAGACCCAGTGAACCGGCCTGCACTTACTGCGATGGAAACTTCAGAGATATCGTCCTCGCTTACAACAGCATTCATGGATATCTCAGCCTCATTGTGAGTATTACTTTACAAGAATATCTAGCCCATTATATCGTTAGTTGGTGACTGCGACTGCTGGGCATTAGGTCCTGGTTTTAACCGCCAGGTCGGGCAGTGTTGTTGGATTTTGTCATCAAAAATTTATATGTAGCAATCCAGAGGGTTGACTTGAGAGATGTGTATATATTATAAGGGTTGAAAAACGTGGGTAGGTAAAATGTTTTTATACATAAATTTTTGTCAGTGAATACACTGAAGCGTAATGTTATATTACGCTTCAGAGTACTCATGTTTATGTTTGTTTATGTATTTATTTAGGGTTGTTTTTCGAATAATTGGTCCATAGAAATAATCCTCGATTGTGACGTCAAGTGTAAAAGGGATCCCAACATATTGTTGGTAATATGTTGTTTCCTACGGCATTGGGGAAAATCGTCTTATTTACTTAGGCGCATTAGCACGGCTGTCTGTTCTTGATTCTAGGTTAAACATTTGGGGGAAAATTTTAATATTCTGTTAAAAAAAATAGATTTTTATTGAATGGAAAGAAAGATCTATAGAAATATCTATAATAAGAGTAATAATTAATAATTGTGTTGTAATTGGACAAAAATATTATTTTTATATTGGGAGTGCTTCTGTATAGTAGGTGCGTTTACAAACATTTAAACTCACATACACAAAAAGTCAGACCCGGAACAACTAGCTGAAGGCTTATACAAACATTTATTCCGTGCAGGGATTGAACCCGCGACACGCAGCGCAGCACAACTTTTGACATTTGGACCCTGCATCTTACCACATGAATTCAGTAAAATCTGTTTCAAACCAACTCTTGATTGCATTGAACATGAAACTAAATTTTTCACTTCCAAGAACAAATTGCTATCACGTTGCAATTAAACAAAAGAAAGCTCCAAATAAATGCTTAGCCCACAAAGTGAACTTATTATTGTTTATTTTCTAGGCTTTCCAGGTCCTTTGATTTGTTCACGAAATGTCTGTTATTAGGAAAGTAGATCGATACTGTCACAAAATAGTTCGATACAGAAGGTAAGATCTGTACGTTCTAGCGAAAACGCAGGCATCCGAGACGTGCGTTCTGTTATTCATTATTGTCAAAAAAAATACACGTATACAGATGGGTAGTGGTTGCATCCGGTTAGACTGGAAGCCGACCCAAAATAGTTGGGAAAAGGCTAGACGAATGATTATAAACTAAACTTTTTGCGAGCGAGTACAAGCTAGTGGACTCTCGACTGGAATTCAATTGAGATCAGCATAAGGACGAGTCTCATATCCGTTTACGCTAGCAGTGAGCTAAACTTATCACGTGGGTACAAAAGTTTCCAAGCTACACACATTAGATCAATTAGAGATATAAAACTATCCTGTCATTAAATTACTCAAGTTTTCTCTTGTTACCCACATTATAAAAGTTATATTTTTGTTCAATATCTCCCTTTTGTTAGGTTATAAATTCTTATTTTTATTGTAAAAGTCAGAATCTTTGGACCTTTGCATGTATATCATTATTTCATTAATGTCTAATTATAGTAATGTTGTTGGAATTTAAATTTTCAGCGCTATCCAAAGCGTTAAAATTCCAACAGTGCGCAAGTTCTGTGTTTATGCGCGTTTTCGCTTGCTGTATGGAGTCACCCTTCTATACTATTTTGTGGTATTTTAGTAACTAGGTCGAACAGTTCACTTGTCCACGACTTCTAAATATGATTCATTAATACATTAGGTATTAGTTATATATTAGTTTTGACTGCAATAGTGAAGTTATGGCTGCAGTTGATAGTGTCTGACGTCAATGAAAACAAGCTTATTAACTACGAAGAGACTCATGGAATTTGCAGCGGTAACTTACGTTTTTGAAATACGCTTCCTCTGGGCGACATATTTTCTAATAAACTGCATTTACTTTCAGCCGACTTCTAAAAAAGGAGGGGGTTTCGTATTACAATCGTGCGGTGGTCTTTCACAAATTTTATTAACTTTGCTCCGGTACTTTATTAGTAATCTTCTATATTATTTTTAGATGAATGATGTTCTTATTACTTCTAAATAGTCACAATGTAAAATTGAAACTTGACAAGGATTTGTGTGAATCTGTACTAAACAGGGTACACTAAGAAGGGTAGATTAAATATTTTGTTGCAAATAACCGACTTAGCTAAAGATGTCATATGTCACTCAATGTTAAAGATGTATATACTTAATAGTTTTCCGGTACTTAAAATTTGACAGATGAAAAGTAGGTGTTTAAATGTCAATTTATAAACAAACAGGGCAGAATGTAGGCGTGGTTACTCCGACCTTAAGTCAGACTAACCACGTTCATGACAAAGATTACCAGAGTAAGCGTACGGCTTTATTATGCATTTTTCTATCTACCCATCCTCACAACCTAGTATTTAGATTATGCTAAATTTACTTTGTTTCGTCTTTGCGTCATCCTTTTATAGACTAGTATAAATTTGTGTGTGTTATACTTGTCATATAGTTGTAATAAATAAAACAGCGTTTTCTTACTGTTTTGGGGTTGGTTTCCAGTTTAACTAGATGAAGCAGAATTTTAAAGAGCAACTACTGTTAGACTTTAAGGCCTCTGACTATCAAAGAATTACGTCCGTCATACTGATTCCGAATTTCAGTCGTAGCTCTTGTCCGGGATCAAGTCCGGGAATGCAAGTATGTAATGGATGGTCACCCATCCACGGGCTAACTTTAACCTTGAAGATCGACCCGAAAGGCTCTTATTATTTAGCTATGGAACCACCTCTGATTTATAAAACAACCATCAACATAAAACTGTTAATCTGGCCATTAACGGATATTATTGGCCCATTTGGGTTGATCATCGAGCCATAATGATTAGCAAACATAACCTCGGGTATCAAATATACCATAATTAAGGTCGCACAGTCATGAATTAATTAAGAGCTATTTACATTGAATTGATGGGTTCTTGATAGACGAGCTTGGGTCGACGTGATATTGTTTATTTGGCAGATTTTAGTTCATGTTTACGGTAGTGTGTTTGTTAACTTTCACACTTCGCTCTATGTCTTTGTACAAGCTAATTTGTGCGAGGCTAAATATAAAATAGACAAAATAAAAAAATTACCATAATGTGCGGCGCTTCCCAAGGCCGGTCCGTGTATTGACCACCCAATAAATGCAGAATTTCCTCCGTACCTCGGAAAGCACGTAAAGCCGTTGGTCGTTATAGGTCCGTAGCCCGAAAGTCTGCTGACAACCAGTCTTACCAAGAAGTATCGTATTCGTACCAGTACTAATTGGGTTGTGGAATATGCAGAGGCTCCATGTAAAATACTGGTGTTCAGCTGCATCCGGGTAGACTGAAAAGCACCAGACTTTGGAAAAAGCTATGAAGGTTAAATTGTGGAATCAGGCATTTCGTTGCGGAAATCAATGACAATACTATGTTAAGTTAAAGGAAGGGTAAGGCCAGGGTAGCCCCAGCTCACCGTCCGTCCGACTTATGACGACAGACCGTGTCGACGGCGCGTTCGTGTTCCACGCGCGCCTCAAGGAGGTGACAGCAAATCGGAAGGGGTCCAAGAGGGCCGATGGCTGCCAGGGCTGCGGGACTGTTCGAAGGATACCGTGGCCCTGGAATACAAAGGGCTAAGAAGGTACTTGAATGGGTTTTAGTCAGTACAAGTCTGACACTCCCTTCCGCCCAGAGCGGGAGGAGTCATAATAATATGATGATTTCCCACCCAAAAAAAAGGTAGTGTAAGGCCAAGGAGCCCGCGATTCAAATTTTCTTACGTTTTTTTTTGCAATCTGCATTCTGTGTCTGGTTGTACTTTTATGCTGATTAAAGTAAGATTCACGACCGTAACAAATAATCGATATAACGAATGACGTAATCATTGACATAAAATGAACTTAGAGGGTTGTGTTGATTATTATAATTCTGTAAATACAAACATGTTACTGTCGAAAATCATTATTATTTAACTTTCAAATTGAGACTGACCTGCAAATTGAATTGAATTGAATTTCGCGGGCTAGTCTAGCGCTTCCACTTTAAATTAGATCTTGTTTGGAGCATGGGTTTGGAGGTGTTGTCTCGAATATACACATTTCCTGAGGATGGGGAAACACTCTACACGGGTATAGTATAAGTAGGTATTGGTATGGGTTGCGTATCGCGTTTTAATTTATCGCACCTTAGGTATAATAATGCATGTCCAAACGCCTCCTGCCGGAGGCTCTACGCGGGAGTCGTGTGGTCCATGGCCCTTTATGGGGCCCCGGTGTGGGCGCGTTCTTTGAGGCGGCGAGCCGCCCATTACTTAAACGCGCCCCAGAAGGTTGTAGCCGTAAGGCTGATCCGGGGGTACCGCACGATCTCCGGCGAGGCGGCGAGCCTCTTGGCCGGATTGCCGCCATGGGATCTGGAGGCGATGGTCCTCGCGCGCCTGCATGAATGGCGCGCGGAGGCACTACGCCGGGGGGAAACTCCGCTGCCGCGGCAAATTGTCGCTCAGCGGACAGACCTCCGGCACGTTCTCATGGCGACATGGAGACAGCGACTGTCGCAACCACGTGCAGGGCACGCCACAATAGTGGCGATAAGTCCCCTCTTTGAGGAGTGGCTAGAGAGGCGCCACGGCGCCCTCACCTTCCGCCTGACGCAGGTCCTCACCGGACACGGTTGTTTCGGGAGGTTCCTGCACCGAATCGGGCGGGAGGAAACGCCCGGGTGTTACCATTGCGAGGATCGGCTGGAGGACACGGTGGAGCACACCGTGGAGCTCTGCCCCGCTTGGGCTGAGCACCGCCGTGTCCTCGTAGCGGCGATTGGCGGCGGCGACCTCTCGCGTCCGGCCCTGGTTCAATCCATGGTCCGGAGCGAGAGGGAATGGGATGCCGTCGCCTCCTTCTGCGAAGCAGTCATGCTAGCGAAGGAGGTGGCGGAACGTGAGAGGGAGAGAACCTCACGTCCCAGCCGCCGCGGGAGACGCCCCGGGCGTCGGGGGGCAACCAGTGGCCCCCGGCCACCGTAGGCGCGAGCCTGTGGAAGGTGAGTAATAGGCTAGCTCACCGTCCGTCCGTCTCATGACGACAGGCCGTGTCGACGGCGCGTACGTGTTCCACGCGCGCCTCAAGGAGATGTCTGTCAGCAAACCAGAAGGGACCCCTTCTGGTTTGCTGACACCGAAAGGGCCGATGCCTGCCAGGGCTGCGGGTTGTTCGAAAGAGATACCGCGGCCCTGGAACACAAAGGGCGAAGAAGGAACATGGGTGGGTTTTAGTCAGTACAAGTCTGACACTCCCTCCCGCTCCGCCCAGAGCGGGACAAGTCATTTGATGATTTCCCATCCGCAAAAAAAAAAAAAAAGGTATAATAATGCATATTATTATATATTATTAAGAGGAAGGAAAGCAAATAGTTGTCTGACTACGACGAAAAAATAATTTGAAATAACAGTCACAGAATGTTCTAAAGTCCTCTGTTACGACGCCGACGGCTTACTTTATAAATTTTGAAAAAGAAAATGCATTGTATCATTTTTATCCTCACATTAAAAAACAAATATTTTCTATTTATAAAGAAATATTTTCTACAAAAATATTGCTGATTAAAAAAAAAAAACTACGAGTAGACCATTGATGTTTCCTGTAAACAATCGTAAAAAACTAAATTGGCTTCATTCCAAAATAAACGAAAGTCGATTGATTGCTAACCACCTTTATATTTAGGCCCTGATATACTTAAAAGAAAAGATATACGTGTTTTTTTAGGAATGATCTAAGGACCAAAGGGCGAGGGGGAAAGGGGCGAATTCTAGCGTGACGGTTGGAAGAAGCAAACGTGTTGCGCCAACCCCAAGTAAACTGAAGAAAGATAAAAAAAAGATAATAACCACCACATTACATGGACCAGGAGGCCCAGTGGTAACGGTCCTAAGTCACGAATCCTAGGTCTTGGGTTCGAACTTAGATAGACCGTTACTTAGCGTAATTTATTTCTTCAGCACTGGTCCCAAAATGGTGAAAGAAAACATGGTGAGGAAACAGGCATACCTAGAAGCCAAAAATCGAAAACAATGTTATATTAACTGACCCGCACTGAGCCTACTTGATGGATTACGGCCCACTTCCTTTCACAGAGCACAAATAAACTTGGACAAAACATTATGTCAATTTTACTGTGGATACTCATGGGCCATTATGTAAACGGGTCACGGAAATGATTTCAATTACTGTATGAATATTTTCCTCTTCCCTAAAGTAGCTATCGTGCCCGTTGACCCGGTACGTCAATGGTCCTTATGATTTTATTCCATTCAGATCTGAAGTGCTTATAGGATCTTTTGTGCTCGAATCGACGTCATCAGAGGGACGCTCTGTTGGGAAACATTTGTGAAATTCTTTTGTCAATCGCCGCCATTTGTAATTGAATTCCAAAAAACACCACAAATAAGTGGAAAATAACTTTACTTCTGGAAGTCGGTGACTTTTGTTTGTTTAATTAACGTTTTGCCACCGACTTCCGTAAGCGGACCGTGTTTCGGCAACGCACCAGAAGATCCGTGTAAAGCTATACTATTATACCTCCCTCGGGGATGTTCCTCAACTTCTTTTTATCTTTTTTCCGGAACCGTTGTGCCTAATCTTTCAAATGTGCTGTAAACACATTTTAGAGTGCTAAAAGTAAGTTCGGTTGGAAATATCTATATGCACCAACTTTTGTTATCTAATTGACCTAATTGATAAGTTACGGAACACGGCTATAGCTTCTGTCCGTAATGGCCTTTATCCTGACATTTTAAAACACGTATTGTTCCTTGGTTTTCTTTGTATTGAACTTTGATATCGCTTTTCTGAAACTCACATACCATAACGTAATTGCTTTGAGTGCTTTTCTTTCTAGAGCATTTTATTTGTTACCTATTGTAATTTCCGGGTGTGGATTAGTGATTCTTACGTCGTGTGTTGTAATGCATGCTGGTTTACTCCTTTTGTTACTTCGGCAGGATGAAATTTGCTTGTCGATAAATGATTGAAATCACTTGTTTTTTAACGCTGCTCTCATTGAGGTCTATAGTAATGTAAACTTCTAATATTTAATCGTTCCTTGCTCCGCTCAGTCGTTTACTCTAAACCTTCACTACGCTCAGCAGTCAGTCCTAGACCTAGATACCTTTGATACGTTAGAATTAAATTATGGCTCCTATGACATAAGACATAGGTTTTTAATTGGAGTGAATAAATTCTACTATTACAAGCTCAAATTCACTTGTTCCAGGTATGTTTCTTCGGAAGCCTGGCAAATGCACTGAACGTGGCAGTTTTAACGCGGCGAGACTTAGCAGCAGCGCCTATTAACCGGCTGCTGAAGTGGCTGGCAGTGGCTGATGTCTTCGTCATGCTGGAGTACGTGCCCTTCGCCATCTATAGATATCTGGTGAGTAGAACTACGACGTTGAAGTTCTTCTGAAAGGTCAGGTAGCGTAGTACTCGCAACCGCGGTACGTGTATGACCAGATGTTTGCACGTGGATGTGGCAAAAGAAGTATGTAAGGATCGTAGCAGGTGGCGTTCTGTGGTTTCTGCTTACCCCCATAAGAAAAAGGCGTGATTTTATGTTTGTATGCATGTAAAACTACGACGGTGGACATAACCTGGAGGCGGCTGAGTCAGGAATGTGGAGATTGGCTCAAGCCAAGATAGTCCTATGACAGCAGTGAGTAGAATCTAGTTATAAATGATGATGATGAGCAACTAGGACATGATGGCCAGACGAGGTAAGATGGTCAGTCGTAAGTTCAAGTAGCCAGTCTGCTTTTTTCTTTTTATCCGAATCGTAATGAAGGATGTTGAAGGAAATTCTTGTTCCATTGCTTAGCTTTGACAAAATCGTCTTCCCTACAAAGCAATTAAAGTTGTAAAATAAATGGCGTTGCCATTATAAGCCTGTTATATGCAATTATCTATTATGTCGCTAGCACTAAATTGCCTGATTTTTTTTTTCAGATTGCTACCAAAGTTGTTCAATTTTGTTTCCCTTTATGTTTGTTTTTTATTAGGTACGTATGCATGAACTATCTACGTTTAATTCAACTTACCTACTCTACGTTTTAGTGTTGCCATTCGTAGTAATAAGACCGACGACAAACGTAATATATTATTGTTCTAGGCACATCTCAACTTAATACTCTACTATAAATTCAGTACTCTATGCTAATTCACCTACTTTACATTTGTTTGTCTAACATCGAATTATTACGAACTGAGAAAGCAAAACAAATCATTAGGTATGTTTGATAAACTTCGCCCATAAGTTGTACATCACTAGGTACAGTAACATCCAGAACAGGACCTTCTGAGAATATATTATACAAAATAAATATTAAAAGGGAATGTTTTTATTGCGAAGACTGAATAATTGAGGAATAAATTTGAAAAATATTAATACGTAGGTATTATAATTATCCGGAAAAGAATATTACCCACATACGGCGACACATCAAACTATTTATTTCCAGTATAACATGGCCTCGCTTTATATAGATTTCCCGTATCCCGTATATGAGAGATCCGCATAATTTGTGTAACTTGATTACAAGTCATCTTAAGGTGGAAGCAATAGGGTAGACCGCGGTATTCATTTTTTTTACGTTTTTTTGCAATTTGCCAGCCAGTGTCAACTGTATGTTGAATAAAATATAATTTGCGTAATACGCATATATTTTCAGAATCATAATAATTAAAATCATCAAAACAACCTGTTTAAGTTAATTTAATCCTTCCAAAAAATGAATATTTCATGAAACAGTGATCAATTGGATTCCATGAACTTAAGAGGGTTGTATTATAATTATAATAATAACAATCATGTTATTATTATAATTTCGTACAACCTTGTTAAGGCTGCGAATCATATGCCAGCGAAGGAGGAGGCGGAACGTAAGAGGGAGAGAGCCTTACGTCCCAGCTGCCGCGGGAGACGCCCCGGGCGTCGGGGGCCACCCAGTAGCTCCACGCGTCGGGGGCCACTGGGTGGCACCGGCCAACGTAGATGCGGGCCTATGGACGGTGAGAAATGGGCTAGCTCACCGTCCGTCTTTTGACGACAGGCCGTGACGGCGCATTCGAGGAGATGTCAGCAAATCGGAAGGGGTCCGAGAGGGCCAATGCCTGTCAGGGCTGCGGGACCGTTTGAAAGAGATACCGTGGCACTGGAACAAAAAGGGCTAAGAAGGAACATTGGATGGGTTTTAGTCAGTGCAAGTCTGACACTCCCTTCCGCTCCGCCCAGAGCGGGAGAGGTCATGTGATGATTTCCCATCCGTAAAAAAATAAAAAAGACCGCGAATCACATTTTGATCAACATGCATATTGCAAAAAGCGTATTAAAAATTTAATTTCGTGGGGTACTTTAGCGCATTCTTCTCAATATAGGGATTATACAACATGTAATCTTTGAATTCAAAACATGTCTTTCGTTACCTTGCGACCGTCACAGTCATCCTATTTTCTTTTCGATCTCATCCCAATGTTATTGACCTCTTTTCATGAGTTTTATGTCAACAACCCTTTCGGGCCTGGAGATGATTCGAAAGACCCCTGGTCGTTGACCCCTAACAAATGAACTTCTAATCTCAGTTTTCACTATCACTAGGCGTTATCTAATTGTAACGTGAAAAAGGGTGCGAAAAAAGACAGAATAAATCCTCACCCGCGAACCGTTAAATCCCCTGATTATTATCTATGTTTATACATGTAATATAATATACAAATAAATAAAATTGAAGTGTCAGTTTGTAATTTCAAAATAACAGCTTTTTACTGAATGCATAAGAAAGTACTTTAAAAAAAAACTAAAAACACTGTCTACTGGAGTATTATAAGCAATTTTATTTTAGAAAAAGATAAGAGTTCCGTGCAAAACAATGAAACCCTTGAAATTGTTAGCAAAATCTGATTCAAATAAGCAAGTATTATTTTATAATAACTTTGCGCGGACTAAGGTCACTAAAGTCCCTAATAAAATGAAAAGAATGATCATTCAGAACGTTGTCCACTGTTGTCCAATGTCCACTGTTCTATTGGTAATTTGATAACAAAATAACTTATTTGAAGGTCACTCGTCGTTTGTTCGTGTCCTGAATTTATTCAAAGGTGCCTGATAGACTATTTATTTTCCATCTATATTCCTCTGCCACTTCTGATACGATTCCTAGACAATATTTTTTCATGTTTATTAATGACAAGTTTTGCTCGAGGTTTCGCTTGCATGAAGGTCAGAAATATTCCCACGTCCCACCGAATGAAAAGTAGCCTTAACCCTAGGCTAAGCGCCGTCTTGTAGGGACCACATGACTGCAACATTAATGCCTTGCAAATATAAGCCACGAAACCGAAGATCGGTCATTATGCATGTTGTTAGGGAACTAGGTTTTACAAGTACCTTCTACAATATCAGTTTACCTAGATTTTGTGCTTGCTGCTTATGTATCCGTTTTCTTAGAGATGCTTTCGAATGACGCAAAGATAGGCAAGTGATCGATACTTAATTTACCACTGCTTCTTCGTAAAAAGGTTAAAAAAAAAATGTGAGGAAACAGACCTGACAGGTCTTTGAACCATAAATTCGATGACAAGAAGTTTTCCAGCGACCAGTAGGTACTGAGCCATACAGGACACACACTGGACAGATGCTGGGTACTCACTGAGCTAAATAAAATATGGCCAACCCCCTCTTACGAAGAAGAGGTCTGTTTCCCAACCAGAGTTCAAAGTGATAATCATCATTGATACTAATCTCAATAATTATCAAGAAAAAATTATCTTGATAATTATCAAAGTCAATAAAAATCTGGATAATTATCAAAGTCAATAAAAATCTGGATAATTATCAAAGTTTATAATTGTCTTGATTATTATCAAAGTCAATAATTATCTTGATAATAACGAACCCTGATTTCAAAAGTGATGCTGATTTGAGTGATTATGTTCTTTACCAGAGAAATGAAATAGGTGACCGGTAGTCAATTTAAAGAAATCTAAAGCACACACTTATCGGTACCAAATTACATAAAATGTTTGATTCGTAAGTAAGTTAATAAAATATGACGATAGAACTCGATCTTTTGTGTAAGTTATTGATCTGTACAAACTTCTGGAGGTATTTATATAAAAGGTTAATTACGAATACTTAATCATAAATCCGTAACCGATATAATTATTTATTAATGTTGAATCGTAAGCTATAATATTAATAAGTACCTAGATGATGAGATATACGAAGTCTTTAAGTAAATAATCGTCTAAAACTGACATTATTTGTGTTGGTTTTGGCTTGAAATCAGGTAGGTAACGTGGGTTTGTTTAGATTATTCAGCAAAGCTTATGTAATCTTTTTATACGTCATATACATATACATATATATCATCATGCCTTGTAATCCCGAAGGAAAATCCAAATTTAATCGCTTTTCATTTTTGCACATTGTAGATACTATACAAGGTGTTGCTTTAAATCCTTGTCAAATTTCAGGAGGTTGTCAAAAGACATAAATAATCAAATTAAATAACGGTACCTAGTTAATTATTATTACAAGGCGCTTTTTTTTGTTGTTTACATTTGGTAGAATTTCAGAATAACGTGGTTTAGGGAATAAGCAATGATCGAATAAACGTTTGAAATTGTTTGTTTGTGTGAAAGCACTGTTATAGGGCGAGGAAAAACGCTGGTGGTTCACACTTACCGATTTCCGTTAGTAAGAAAGAAAAAAAATACCTTCCCATTTTATTATTGATTCGGGTCGAGAATCATTGGTATCCTTACCTCCTTGAATTTGACGAGAATGCAAAACAACACCTTGTATAATATGTATTATGCATAGATATTATACACAGTAGTGCCCGTAACTGTTCTCGAATTAGTGATGCAACTGACAGCTAATTAGGAATATAATTTAGGATAATTAGCTAATAAGGAACATAGGTGACATTGACACCTGTCTATAATTCTACCGGGTGTAGGTACCTATAGGGCGACGGGCAATCTGTTACTATAATAACTACTACGTAATTGGTTAGTCAGGACACTGACAAACCAATAAAGTGCATTTTTACTTTTACTGTCCAATTTTCCCGGTAACTTTTCCTTTTTTTATTATTCCGAAAATCCGTATGAATACAAAAGAAGAATTATTACAAAACAAAACCTGTCCAGCCTTTGTCAAGTAATGCGCTGTCTACCAATTTGGTATAGCATTATTTTTTACTTTTATGTAGATGTTTTTACATAATAATATCAGAATCCTGCTACAGATCCTGTCATCATGTCCCTTTTTGGTTTTGCATTTAGACGGACGCAGGATGATATTAGATTTATAAAGTTGATATGAAAAAAGCTTATAAAAGTTAATAACCTGTCATCGCCTCCTCCAAATTCTTTTGGGACTTATAAGTGACAAGTGCTAGATTAAAGTCTGGTACTTTAACCCTTTAGTCCGTTTTATGCGGCGGCAATAATACAGTTTAAATAATGCAACTGTTACTAACTGTCTCTTAGGTGCCATGGTTTATTTTATTTTTGAATTGCTGTTTTTTTTTTCTCTGGACGCTCTTATCTTCCACGTATTTCTACATCGTTTTCACATATATGCTTAATCTCAACGTGAATGATGTAACCAAGGTTTTGTAACAATATTCTGATAATGAGTGTCCATGGAGTTTCTTGCCCATTCTTGTCCATAGAGATCTACGCTTTGGAATGGGCAACTACAGTTCTTTCACAAGTTATTACGCCTTGTGACTGGGACTGTAGCTTCGCTTTTTAGGTTCTTTTTTGACATTCAAAAGTGCCTGTAGGTACTTAATGGTTTAATTGAAATAAATGCTTTGAGTTTGAGCAACCGTTTACTCAAGTTCTTCTAACTTAATAGACAGTTGTTTTTTTTTTGGCATTCGTGGTTGTAATAAAGTTTTGGCATAAAGTTGTCATAAAAGTGAAAGGCAGGAGTTTAAGGGGAGTTTGTTTCACGAAAAGTGCTGTACTTAGCCTAGTATAAAGAAATGGCTCTTGATTCAGATCTTACTTGAAGTCGAGAGTATGTTGCCGCATTCACATAAAAACCCTTTTGTCTAGCACGGCGGAAAAAATTAAGTTAGTCCAGACTTATCAAGTTAATTATTATCGATTAAAGAATCTTTTATACATAAACAAATTTACATAAAAACTTGTAAGTCACCCCTCTTAGTAAAGCCTTTTTATTGTGCAGAACATGTAGTGTACAATTGGGTGGTACTTTTACCACCCATTTACATGTTATGTATGACATGACGACATGTGATGACCTAGGTAACATGAATTTGAATTTTAAGACATACTGTTACGTGCTGGGTATAGGATAAATTAACACAATACCATTAAACACAAAAGCTCTTGAATTAACACAAAACACTTAAACTTAGACTATTGAGAGCAGCGGTGGCCCAGTGGTGGCAGCCACGACTTACGAGCAGTAAGCCGTGCGTTCGAACCCAGGCAGGCGCATTACTTTGTGTAATTTATTCCATCACCGCTGCTCTCAAAAACGCTGAAGGAAAACATCGTGAGGAAACCGGCATGTCCTAACGAAATAAAAATTGAAGGCATGTGACATCTACTAACCCGCACAGGGGGCTGTAATGGATTACAGCCCATTCCCTTTCTTAGACAGGAGGCCTGCGTCCCAGCAGTGGGAACATTAAAGGCTGATGCGGCGGATGATGATGATGACTTAAACTTAATCACAATTACACACACATGTACATATTTACAATATTCACTTAGATATCGCACTATTAGTTCACTTTGATCGTTTCGTAGCCAAAATCTGACTAAGTACTCTCGCTTTTTTTTATGAATGGCATCTCGCAGTTCAACCTATGAGGTTGTCGTCTGCTTAACCGGACTATACTGTGGATGCCTTGAGAGTAAGGCCTCCAGCCGGGTCCCCTATGTTGTTTCGAACGCCGCTGTTTCGACACACGCTGTTGCGAATTATTTTTCCACTGCCTCACAGGTTCGAAAGCTCATGGACTCGAATGAAGTAGTCGCGAAAGACGCTGTTTCGAAAAACATTTTCACTGCCTCATACGCTCGAATGCTTGTGATTTCGATTTATTTAGTCATAAAGTGTACAGAAAAATATTTGAGCAGTAATTCAATAAAATCAACAAAACACACACTAAAACACTAACCCGAAAACGAAACGAAAACTTATTGAGGAGCAAAGTATCACGGAACAAAAATCGAGAAGATTTTGGGTAATTTACCTCAGATACCACCCAAAAAAAACAAAGAGTTGCAGAGAATGCTATTTCAGCAATTTTGAAAAAAAAACTACAATGAGCACGCCTGAATTGATAAGAGCTTTAGCGTTAAGTACTCGTATATGCTTACTGATACTAACACATGTGCAACTGATTAATTTCTGAAAAATACCACTAATAATTAATACCACTTAGGTAACTAGACAATTTTTTATAAAGATCAGTCTTAGATTTTGTGTTCAGTACTCATAGAAAAAAATGTACAGTTGAGGTACAAATATTTTTGATTGTTACTTTATTAATAATAATATTAAATGATGATGTTGACACCGAATTTGTTGATTTTATTTAATTACTGCTTAAATATTTTTCTGTATACTTTATGACTAAATAAATCGAAATCACAAGCATTCGAGCATATGAGGCAGTGAAAATGTTTTTCGAAACAGCGTCTTTCGCGACTACTTCATTCGAGTCCATGAAGTTTCGAACCTGTGAGGCAGTGGAAAAATAATTCGCAACAGCGTGTGTCGCAACAGCGGCGTTCGAAACAACATAGGGGACCCCCTCCAGCCAGGGCATAATAATTTACAAACTAAGCGACTACACGCTAAGGGCACCCCCTGTGGGGTACGAGGGCGTCACTGGGGGAGGACTGCATGGGGACAGTCTGGATCTGAATGATATCATTATTTAGGGACTGATTTAAAACTACTGGCACAGCATCGCGGGCTGTCGCGACGGACCTCGGTGGCGAGGTCGGAAAGACGGCGGTTTGCGTCTAAACTTTTTAAGAGTACTAGTCTCTTTGCTACTTTCCTGGAGGAGAGTGATAGCATCATCAGGGGTGCAAGAGTATGCCTCGGACGGCGTACTGAACTAATGCGCGAGGGTTGGTAACGTGCGGCCGCTGCGATCAGGGGATTACGGTGCTTAATGGTGTTATCGAAGAAACGCTTCGAAAGGCGTTTCATAAACTGAAGAACAGTGGGCATTCTAAGGTCTACGCGTAAAAAGGGGCTCCCGTGACTCTACGTAAGAATCGGTTATGCAAGGTTTGCATCCTATGGATGTACTTATTCTTGGTGTGAGCGTACACGACGCAAGCGTACGTCATAATAGGGCGGATCACCGCGGTGTAGAGGTGCAACTTGCACTTGAGTGACAACTTGCTTTTTGCCGAAGTCATGTAATGAAGCCTACCCATAGCTAAGGCAGCTCGGTCGCGAGCAGCTTTGATGTGCGCCGCGAAGGACAGGTGGTTGTCAAGTAGGACTCCTAAGTACTTGGCTTGCTTCTCCCAAGGGATAGGCTTACCGTACATAGTAATCGGGCTAGACTACTCTCGCTAACCCGTCGTCTATTTATATGGCCGAACCATCGTCGAGAAACTTCCACAACTTCCGTGAACGTCGAGGCATCCCGTAGGGGAAACCCAGGCTTCGAGAAAGTTCTACAACCTTCCTGAACCTTCTAGATAGTCCCATAGTGGAACCAATCCTTCTAGAAAGTTCCAGAAAGGTCCAGAACTTTCTCGAACTTTCAAGACATTGCCATCGTGAACATTCTAGGATTATTCTCGAATCTTCTAGACATACTTGATCATTCTAGACTCGAACGTAAACCTAGAATATTCTTATAAAGCAGACGACGTAAAAATACACACTTGAGAATAAAATTTTATAACAATCAAAACAAGATAAAATAGCGGCCCAGGGAAATTCAAAAAGCGAATTCCCGTAAACCGTTTTGGGCTTTTCAGCTTCCGGCCGGCATTGTGCCACGAGTTCAACCAGGATCCGGTAACAAAATTGTTCACATCCACTCGACAGAACACAACTCTTAAATGATTTATGGAACTAGTTTTGTGAAAATGTATTATTTCACGCCTCATTTCGCGTTCTTCAATTATTTATATCCGACGTTTTTCGTGCGCTTTTGAAATATTGCTGTTCATCTGTTTGTCTTACCCAGGATTGTTCTTCCGTAAGTGTGTTGTTCTTTTTGAAGAGTAGTTATGTTTTTGTTTGGCCCAATACGATAATATCATTCGCTGAGGCTGACATCTTCGAACTGATGGACGCTCCTGTAGGCCAAAATCATTGTAGATGGCAATCTGATTTTGATTGACACGCTAAGAAAATTTTAAATGTGATACCGAGTTTGTTTCTTTGTCACGCCTTAACGGGTGAAGCCACGGGCAAGAGCTAATATTAACACTAAGTAAAATTACAACATAATACAACCTCAACTACGTGTGCTTGCTACCTTTGTAATAATTATATTCCACTAAATTTCTTCCTTCAACGCTTCAAAGGTGTTCAGTAAAGCTCGTCAGTTCACATGAAATTGGGCGTCCTTACAAGAGGAAATCATATCCTGGAGACACAGTGAGACGACCTTCGACCTTCTAAACTATAACATTTCATTACATAGCATCGTGTTATAATATGTGCGGTTCCGTATGTTGACAAAGACGGAGTAAGAACGAAATGGAGTTCTAATGTGTGTGAAGATAGTCAACAACAATACTAATATTATAAATGAGTCAGTCAATCTGTCTGGCTATCTATTATATTTTCACCCCTTGACAGCTGCACAGATTTAATTGTTTTTGCACACAGGCAAGCCATCATTTCGGTTAGGGCCTTGAACCCTTTACCGTGGGATACTTGAACCCTTTATAACCTGGATTGGTTAGAGAGTGGCTAAACCAAGTCTTTCTTTTACGTCGTTTGTGTACGCATTAGCTCACGGCAACAAGCGTCATTTTCACCAAGGGGCGTTATAAGATCATAGGCAAGTGATGGCAAAAAAAGGTCTACATAAAGGGGTCGATTTCTAGGGCCTCGGCAAAGTACCAGTTGATTAGCGATGACGGTGATAGAATAGTGAAATATATATTCGATCGAAATAATCTACCGAAATGCTTAAGTCAACCTTGTTGCACTTTGAAACCAAGCGCCACTTGTCCAGACCTACCAGTTTAACTACAATCGTTAATTTATATAAAACATCTTTGATATGACAGACAGGGGAGAATGGAAGGAAAATACGTGTTATACCGACCCTAAGTAACATTCGGCAAGGGCAGGAAGATTATGCTACATATTTGATTAGTATTTTTTCGAATAAAGCGTGTTTTCTCTGTTAGCACTCTATTCCTTGTCGTCTGTGGTTTCCCGGGCTAGTACGACCCAAGCTACTTACGTATCAAAATTTCGGAACATCTTAAGTACTTATTTGCCATAATATTTTAGTGCCAAAATAATCGAATAATTTTATACTTATCTTGTTTAATGGAATCCCAAATACATTTGCTTTAACAATATAAATTAACGTTGATAAATTTTTTATGAGAAAAAAGAGGAATAAAATGTTTTCCCTTAAATTGACATTGAATATTCATTACGACTTTTTCTTGTTTCTTAAACTCGGATTTTAAACAAAAAGACGAAAAATATCTTTCAACGAAAAATAACAAGTAGTTCTTTTCCGCGAATTTAAATGGGAGGAAAATTTTATTGTCATATTGCTTGTGCAAAAAATATCAGCAGCATCCAACATAATGGTCTCTTGAGCAATCGCTGACTGCAAAACGGGATGAAAATGTTTCCTTCCGGTTGCTTTCAGTACAATGTACAAACATTTTGTAGTTAACAATTTGTCTTAAAATGTACTGAAAACTTGCTGTAACCAAAAATTTATCTTGGATTTTGACAACATTCTTTAAGAATTACATTGAAAAAACATCACTAATTGCGCTGTGGCAAAACACTGTGTTCGATTTTAGCACTAATAAGTAATTAGTCTGGTTTTATATTGCAACAGACATGCGATTCAACAATAATACGGTTTTATTCTTGAAATTAAATCCTTTCTTAGAACCGAAATCGTGTGAATGAACCTTAAAGACGAACGATTTTTTAATCGAAAATTCAATTAGGTAACTAAAAGCATTATTTGGTTTGAATTTTCGTCAAACACAATGAGTCTTTTATTGTCTTCAAAAAATAAATGTTATGCGCGAGAAATAGATTCCCAATTCAAAATTCTTTTTCATTTACATTTCGTTTTTCTAACCTGAAGCTGATTTAAAGTAACTAAACTGTAAGTTTTAACTAACTTGCCCCTTTACTTTTAACTCTTTCCCTGAGGAAATAAGATGCATTTATTTTCTAAGTTCTATTCTTTACTTAGCGTATCGATCAATCAAAATTGTATCGGCCCAGTACTGGGCCACTAGTTTGACACCTTCAGTAGCGCCGTTATTTCGTATAATGAACAAACAGCAGGACACGAACGTTTGTGGAACAGCACCACATTTATACTCCAGGGCAGAGTAATTAATAAATCTCCACCTAAGCAGATTCTCCAGGTTTCAAGTTGTTGGTGGTAGTTGCAGCTTTTTTCGATATTTTATAAGTTAATGTAGTGTTAATGTTGGTATGGGGAAAAAAAACCGAAAATTGAGGATAAAACTCTAGTACTTAAATATTGCAATTAAGTTCATATTTTATGACTGTGTATTAAAGTGCATTCGACAGCATAATGTAAAGCTTATCAAGCACCTGACGTAAATACCCACAGTTGTACGATACCGATAATGATAAGAATAACGTGCATAATAACAGATAAAAACTGCTATCCGATACATTATATTTACCCAATACAACCAACAAGTATCAAAGTTGGACCCTAGAGACCTGGGGTTGCCCAGGTCTCTAGGCTCCAACTTTTATACTATATTTAGGTACGGATTAAAATCTATACTATAATATAAAGGAAGGATACACATCCTTCAGTTTTATAAACTGAACTGAACTGAACACATAATTATACAGGATGTAACGGAAAGGTGCTACAGACTATCAAACTGAACGTGTTTCTCCATCGGACAAACATCGTAACAGCGAAAAAATGTGTTAAAAAAATAGTTTTAAATCATTCGAATTTGCGTTAGGGTGTGCTTACGATACTTGAATTTGATATTTTAGATATCTATTCGCCGTTTTAAAATGTTGACTTAGCCATAGTGCACGATTTTAGATTTATTTTTCGAGGTAAAGTTGTCGTGTGGTCCTATCCAGACTTAATAATGTGTATTATCAGTATCTATTTGTCAGTTAAGTGTTTGTTCCAATGATAATAGACACGTGGCTAACGATGTTTTAACGAGGAGCATATTATTTTGTAGAAGGTACTTTAGTAAGTATACTTAGCATTCAAAGAGTTTTGTAACATATTAGTTGTTTTGAATTGGATTGTATAATTAGTATAAATGCTCTCAAGTGGACAAACGTAAGTGCTGAACATAGATCACGAGTAATCTAAATGTTTTTTGTAACTGAAATGAAATTGGATTATAAAAATACAAGGTGTTAACAGACCCTTCGCGAAGTCGTCAATCAAGCATTCTGTACATCAAACTAAGTAACCCTACGCAAACAATATTGCTGAGAAACGACTTTTTTTTTGGGAGGAAAAATCACGTCCGTGAAACTCAATGTAACGCACACAAAACACTGTGCTAATGGATGCATTGAATAGTAAACAGGGATATTTCATGGAGATATTTAAATTACGGCCAAGAAATAAAAAACTAGTGAAATATTAAAAAAAAAAAACTTGTGAAAAAGAAGTTGGAACTTTGACGTCCAATATCTCAGTAACTTGAAGGTTCAAGGTATATATTATCCAGAAGAAAAAATGGTCGCAATGACGGGGAGGACAAGTACCTTTCGGCTTCGTTGAGGGTCTATTTACATCCTTTATTAAACTCACTCGTTGGTCTAGTGATCATGTAGCGACCACAAAAAGCAACATACTACAAAAAGTACTACAGCGCCATCTATGATGCGACGGAGGAACTAACATCAATTTCCTACAAGTCGCAAGCAAAGTTTACATCGACTTTAGTATATATAGAGAAAACCCGATAACAACTATCGGGCAGTTGCCCGCCAGACATAACACCTGTCCGGCCGGATGATCCTCCCTTTTCAATGGAGTATTGAGGAACTTTACACCCTGTTCCTCATACCCCTAAACTGGTGACCCCGACGTGATGGACGTCAGCGCAGCCTTCGAGCAACGTGACGTCATCATCATCATCATCACTTCCAGCTTTCGAGCAGCGAGTGTCACAGCCAGCCAGCTTCAACTGGGTAAACCTGACCACCAGCATGCCAGCGGAAGCGCATACCTGGTCAGCACCCTCAGCCTCTCATCAAGCGACCATGGCACAGCACACTGCACTTTCGGCCGGTCGAGAGCTTCTACCTCCCGGTCGACACCTCTCTAGCTGTCTGCCACATCGCGGCGCTGTACCACGTCCGACACACCGGAGCAAACGCAGCGCCGGCCCCGACTCACTGGGGTTCGCCTCACCACCGCAGACTGTTCCGACTCACCGTGAACAATGCGGCAACAGGCTCCCAACTGGCACGGCTAAATACCTAAAAAAAAGATGACTCATTCGACTATCGACCTCCGGTCTCCGGGGGGGAGTGATGTAGCGACCACAAAAAGCAACATACTACAAAAAGTACTACAGCGCCATCTATGATGCGACGGAGGAACTAACATCAATTTCCTACAAGTCGCAAGCAAAGTTTACATCGACTTTAGTATATATAGAGAAACCCAATAACAACTATCGGGCAGTTGCCCGCCAGACATAACACCTGTCTGGCCGGAGGATCCTCCCTTTTCAATGGAGTATTGAGGAACTTTACACCCTGTTCCTCATACCCCTAAAATCACAAACGCGACCGCTGAGCATGAGTGTTATTGGGTTTTTCCATCTGAAATTACTTTAAAGTAGTTACAATCAATATTAATGAGAGCTGTTAAAACTTTTAAATTCTTGTCATTAATTTATAGAGTGCTTCGTTGGTCGAGTGGTCGCAAGCGCGACTTTGAGCATGAGGTTCTGGTTCAGCGTTCGATTTCCAGCTTGGGAAAAGTATTATTGGGTTTTGCCTTCAGGATTTTTTTGATGATGATGATGCTATCATCATCATCATCAAAAAAAATCCTGAAGGAAAAACCATAGGCTCACCCCTGGGGACTTAAAACATAACTGGCAAAATGTGGGTGTAGGTACTATTCCGAACACCTCTGCCTAATCTTTCGGGGATTGTAGGCGCGATTATGTAATGTGAAAAAAAACATTAAGAGCTCCGGTAGAGAACCAAAGTTCACGAGATGACTCATAGTATAAGCAAGCCGAAGTGGCAATGTGCCGAACATTTATTAACCGTAGATGGCACCTACATTAGTGGAAACGCGCCCTTAAATGTGAGAGTGGAGACCGCAATTTGGCAGATTTAGATGTAGCATAGATCTTTGCTGGGTGGCTAGTAGCAACCATAGGGAGTTGCTGCGAATAAAGTAGAATGAAGTTCGAGGGAAGAGGCCTATGTCCAGATATGGAATGCTTCAGGGTGATCATCATCTGCCTAGCCTTTTCCCAAACAATCTTGGGGTCGGCTTCCAGTCTAACCGGATGCAGCTGAGTACCAGTATTTTACATGAAGCGACTGCCTATCTGACCTCCACAACCCAGTAACTAGGTAATACGATAAGATAAGACAAGGTAAGACTGGATATCAGACTTTTTGGTTTCTGAAAGATCTATAAATGACAGCCGGGACCAAAATCTAATTTCTGTAAAAGCTTTAACGGAATTAGCAAGCTGTAGGTATAAGCTTATCAAATCATTGGTAAACTGAAGTTTGTTTTTATAGAATGCACAATTTCATATTTGGCTGCAGTATGTGCTGTATAACCTAGCCTAGTCTAACATAACCTAGTTTATTTTCAGGTACAAGCGTAACTTTTTTCGTTATTATTTCTTGGAATTAAATTTTCAAGAAATAAAAACTCATCTGATTTCGACTATGAAAACTAACATCACTGAATTTTCATCAATTCATATTAAAAAAGAAAAGTCATAAGTTTGAAATACCGGACAAAGAGCAAAAAAAAAAAAAACCAAATAAATCCACACGGACGGTAGCCCCACACTCAACAGCTTTTTCACTAATTAACCCAGCATATCATGTTGCAACGTGTAATGTAACGTAGGAATACACGAACACAGCCTCCAACACGAAGCTGCAGCATCAGATGATCTCCAGGGATCCCTTTGTACCAAGATAAATATGCACCTCACTCTTGTTAGGCTCCCGTCACACCGTCAGCGATTAACAAGAAGTGAGTATAGCTAGCGCTATTGCTTTTTTTGAACGATTTTTTAACTTTTTACAAAACATTTTTTTTTTTTTAGTTTTCCGCGGATGCGATTTTTACGGCTTTAAGGGCCAATATCTCATCAATCACCATAAGAAAAACAGTGTTTAGGAACCTCGATATCATGAATTGGCTATGACATACGGACGGACAGACTTTTTTTTTTTTTTTTTTACTTTTTTTTTTCTAAAAAAAAAACGTTGCCCCACACTAGGAATTTCTCCTGTGTCGTGGATGCGTTTACAAACATTTAAACTCACATACACAAACAGCCAGACCCGGAACAACTATCTGTAGGCCATACAAATATTTGTTCCGTGCGAGGATCGAACCCGCGACACGCAGCGCAGCAGTCGATCGCTCAACCACTGCCCCAACCGTGCCGTCAAATGACGGCACGGTTGGCGGACAGGGCGAAGACAGACAGGGATAGACGGACAGGGCGAATCTATAAGGGTTCCAATTTTGCCATTTGGATGCAGAACCCTATTAAGAGCCGTTTCTTAAGAATAATTTCCTGTAGCTACAACGATTAAGATCATTACCCTTACTGTCCGACTTCTGTACCCAGCCTGTATGAGTATACCTTTCTTATTGTAGTCATTTACCTACCTACCTGTTGCAAGCACCTAAACTGAAAAGAATCGTTATTTGATTTCGTTTGTGTAAGTAAATAAGTTTATTTCAGTCCAGACAGCGAAGTCTGCAAAGTATTAACTTTCGAGACCTTTTCAGAGTCATTTATTTTTCCTTATTTAACACAAAACAGATGGCAGTGAATTTTAATAAGTCACCATTTATCACTCACTTACCTAATATTAAGGTGTTATTAAATTTATTCTTTACTTTGAAAGAAAAAATGAACAATATATAAAAGTACAGTATTTTTGCCACAAGGTAATTGATGCCATTTCATAACTACGGTACTTTCACAAGTTACGTGTATTATGCCTTGTGACTGGGACTCTGGGACTGTAGCTTCGCGTTTTTTTTTTGTATTTTGACTTTCAAAAGTTCCCGTAATGGTCTAATTGAAATAAATGCTTTGAGTTTGAGTTTAATGTTACTTTCGCTAAAAAGGTTTGTTTCGTTCAAAATTATATATATACATCGCATTGCATCTTTAATTTTCGAACAAAATATCTGTGAAAACAGGGTGATTAAATAATTGGAAGAAGCTTAACATACTTATTTTCTTGACAAGCAGCGACATCTTGAACTTAAACTATATTCATTGACATACCGAACTGCTTTTTTAATGAGAAAACAACATAACATTCTACATAAATAATATTAGAGCAAGACCGCGTTGGTATTTTATGCGTAGTAAAAAAGTAAAACTTGTTGCTGCGCTCAAATAATTTAATCTTAAATACAATTTTCATCAGCATATAATCCCACTGCTGGGACACAGGCCTCCTCTCTATGAGAGGGAGTGGGCTGTAATAAGGTTTGGTAGATGTCACATGTCTTCGAATTTTTAGTTCTAGGATATGCCGGTTTCCTCACGATGTTTTCCTTCACCGTTTTTGAGAACAGCGGCGATGAAAAAATTACACAAAGTAATGCGCTTGCCAATACAATAGGGGATAATCCTATTTTTTTTTTCTTTGTCAGTCGGGTAGTTTTTTGAAAAGTATTGGACACGTATTTTTTCTTTTTTCACGTGGTCTTAAAATTACGGAGATATATTGAGTTGAAATGGCGCATGACGTCACATGTAGGTAAGTTTTATACCTACTTGTGACGTAGTAAGCCCCCACTCTCCAACTTTAATGAGTTCTAACTAAGTATTTTTTTGATATTTTGATAAAACAAAAAATACGTGTCTAATATTTTTGTATTACCTGTCTGACGGACAAAATAGAATGTCGTTTACTTTACCCAGTCCGATCCCCTATTGTATAAGTAGTTATTTTTGAGATTTAGGAATTGTTCTTCTGTTCTTTATCTTGTGATTACTGCCTAAACTGGTGTCAGAGTTTTTATGCCGCCCATAGACCTTCGATTTGACTTTACATGCCGTCGAGAAATATCAGGGGCATGGCGTTTCCTCACAAAACCCCATTCCCAATCCCATTTAGGAATTGATAAAAACAATAGAGTATTTCTGCCGACTCTTATTCACTCACTGCAAGCGAAGCGTGAAGGATCGGCCAAAGCGATACTTTTACCCGTACAGGTTTAACCAATCCTTTAGACTGGAAAATAAACTGCGATATAAAAAGTGAGGGATTATCCGCATGGCTGATGTTTGCCGGAGTCAATTCTGTTTCAAATTCGAACTTCGAAATATAACATCAAATGCCTGTAATCCCCGAAGGGATAGGCAGAGGTGTATCCTATATAACCTTTACCCACATTTAGCCAGTCCCATTGTTGGGTGCAATATTTGCAACCGAACAACTCAGCACCTTTTCCTCCGTGCATTCCATAAATGCATGTATCGCAGTGTTGCCGAGTTAGTGCGTGTTCGAATACCAGTCGCGTAACTCAATCATACCATCTTAGTGCTAATTTAGCTTAGATTTACCATTTTATAACAGGTCTCAATATAAACTTTAAACGATATAGTTTCGTATAATTTAACCAGTGCTCACAAATCAACAACCAGAATAAAACCAATCAACCAAATATTAACCAACCCAGAATTTAGAGCTAAACCAAGCAAGCGCTAAATTCTACACCCATGTTGTGGCGAGCCTATTGACATCAACCAGGCACAAATCCAGACCTGGGCCTGCCACTGTGGACTGCCTTATTGAGCTGAGCATGAGGTCCGGGGTTCGATTCCCAGGTCGAGTAAAGTGTTAAGCGTGAAAATAACTCTGTCTGCCTACTTTTTGTTTGTCGCGTGGGATAATTTCATATCATAAAGTGGCCAAAGCCGCGAGCGAAATCTAGTCTTATACAAGGTGTTGTTTTGCATCCTCGTCAAAATCCGTGAGGTTGTCACAAAAGACATAAATAATCAATTTAAATGATGGTACCTAGATAATTATTAATTACCGCTAATTTCTTTGGTTGTTTAAGTTTGTCAGCATATCAGAATAACCCCCTTAACGTGGTTTAGGGACTGAGAAATTATCGAATAAATAAACGTTTGAGATTATTTATATGTGTGAAAGCGCTGTTATAAGTACTTATAAGACAAGGATAAGTCGGGCCGAGTTTAAAACACGGGTGGCCGCACTTACCGATTTTCGTAAATAAGAAAAAAAAAATACTTACCCATTTTATTATTGATTGGGGTCGAGATGCATAAGCATAGTTACCTCCTTGAATTTGACGAGGATGCAAAACAACACCTTGTATAAATTGCGTAGATAATTTCATACTTTTAACCTATCCTATGTACTTTTCTTCATTTTCATTATTGCTTTAAGTATGAAAACATAGCCAGTAGGTCTCTTCAAATAAAATTTTCTAGAGGAAGGGAAGGCAATATGTTTTGCTTTGATCTTAACTTTTCTTCCATATGAGCGATGAATTTTAATGAGCTAGAATAGATAGGGTAAGAAGAAAATTAGATGTGAGAAAAATATTCACAGTTGCGTAAGGGAAGAATTTCTGTTTATTCTAGACAACATTAATAAGTTTTATATTAATATCCTACTAATATTATAAATGCGAAAGTTTGTGGGGATGGATGTACGTGTAGATGTTTGTTACTTTTTCACGCAAAAACTATTGTATGGATCTGGATAAAATTTGGCACAGGTTATTACCTGTGCCTGTGCTCGCACATAGGATACTTTTTATCCCGGAAGTACGATCCCGTGGGAGAAGTGCCAAACAGAATGCAGGCAAAACCGTGGACATACGCTAGTTATGATAATAAATATTTAAGGTCATCATAACTGGCCTATATCGGATGATCCAAACTTGTCAGACCTTCACAGTTTTTACTAGTATGGATTAGGAGATACATTTTACGTCTCCTTCTTCTCGTTTGCTCTTTCATCTTCGCGTTACGCGGGGTCGGCTTTCTTAATCTTGGAGCGCCATTCAATTCGCTGGTAAGCATCGTTATCATGTTCTTGATTTTTTTTTTTATTTGCGATGGATTTTTCTCTTGACTCTGGGTCGGAAATGACAAAGACAAAGTCGACGATGGTACGAGCTTACCCAGAAGAAACCTGTTCACTTTAACTTTAAACAGATTAGGGTTGTAAGCGTTTGGAAACACAGACGCAGGCAGAGAGTTCCACTCCTTTGCTGTGCGCATAATGAAAGACGTTTGAATTTTGGTGGAATAGCAATAATGTAGGGAAAGGGAGCTGTAGTCATGGAAAGGCCCTTTTTCACGATATGCTCATCGATTCTACGTATAACATGTCTGTACCACTTTAACCTGGACTTTGTACTCTTCTCAGTAATAGGCGTTACTTTGAAATTCGCCCTTATGTGTTCGAAACAAAAAGAAGGAGACATTCTACTCCGACTCCAAATATAATGGGATTGGGCAGGAAAATTATGATGTTAATTAATTCTTGTCTCTTCTTTCCCCAGATATTACCAGGACAACGCGAGATGCCGTACAAGTGGGCCGCTTATCTGCTGTTTCACATGCACTTCGCACAAATTTTCCATACGGCATCGATATGTCTGACACTGTCGCTCGCCGTATGGAGATATGTCGCTATCAAGTAAGTAAATACAACATATATTTAGGGGATATGCGGAACAGGGTGTAAAGTTCCACGATTCCTAGTAGTAAAGGGAGGATCCTCCGACCCGACGATTGGTGTGTCTGGTGGGCAACTGCCCGACAGGTGATGCCAGGTTTCTCTATATACTCTTAAGTTGAGGTAAACTTTGCTTGCGAGATTCAGAGCATATTAGTTCTTCAGTTTTATCATAGATGGCGCTGTAGTACTTTTTGTTATAAGTTGCTTTTCAGTCGAAAGACATCCACTGCTAGACATAGGCCTCCCCCAAGTGTTGCCACATTCACCGGTCCCGTGCGAGTAGCATCCATCGGATCCCCGCAACCTTCACCAGGTCATCGGTCCACCTAGTGGGAGGCCTTTCAACGCATCGTCATCCGGTTCACGGTCGCCATTCCAGAACTTTTCAGCCCCATCGCCCATCCGTTCTGCGAGCAATGTGCCCCGCGCACTGCTACTTAATTTTGGCAATTCTTCGGGCTACGTCGGTAACCTTGGTTCTCTTGCGGATGTTCTCATTTCCGAAATATAATAATATTGAAATAATGAATATTGTTATAACATAATATATTAATTCCGGATGACATCGAATTATAATCGTCATATTCTTTGGCCCGGAGTAGGTATTTTAGTCAAGTTACTAAATACTTTGGTTCATAATGAGTTGAATAATAATTTCATGATTTTCTTCTTAAGCATTATAAACAAGTAACGGAGCGTAATTACTCCTATTTACACGCAAACTTGGTAAACAGATTTTGCTTCTAAAAACATGGAGGCTCAAAGAGATCGGTTGGCCTAACATGAACGCGCTTATTACATAATTATAGGTACGTAAATAAAAAAATAACTAATTTTGCACATATACTGTCAAATTTCACGAAACGCGAGTAGTACATACTTATAAATAAAATATTTAAAACTAAACAAGTATATTTATTTATTTGAAAAGACATGTACAATATAACAGAAAATCCAAGTAATTGTACAGTGAAAAGAAACATATTTAGAATAAAGTATGATAAAACATTAAAATAAAGTACATAATTAAAATGACAAAAAAAAGGTCATCTTTCATGCATCCTCCTAATTAATGAATTAATATTAAATGTACAGTAAAAAGAAACATATTTAGAATAAAGTATGATAAACATAATAAAAAAGTACTTAAAATTACAACAACAAAAAGTCATCTTTCGTGCATCCTCCCACAGAACAAGCACAAAAAAAAACATCTTTCGTTCATCAATCAATCAATCAATCAAAATCATTTATTTCAAGTAGGCCAGTTACAGGCACTTTTCAATAGTCTAAAAACAATAAAAATGAAGCTACAGTCCCAGTCACAAGACATAATAACTGTGAAAGTACTGTAGCTGCCCATTCCAAAGCGTAGATCTCTATGGAGAAGAATGGGCAAGAAACTCCATGGACACTCTTTTAAATCAGAATCTTGTTACAAAACCTTGGTTACATCATTCATTTAGAGATGGTACATTATGTGAGAACGATGTAGCAAGACGTGCACGTTAAAAGTGTCCATAGTAAAAACGAAAAGAACAATTAAAATATGAAATCAATAGTTTGAAATGAGCCGTGGCAGCTAATAATAATTATGGAATCCGAGGGAATCCAACTCTCGGATTCCATACACCTCAGATCTCTCTCCTCATCCGAAAATTATAAGTATTTGGGTATGTCGGAAGCGTTAGGCATTAACGTAGCTGACATGAAGCAGTCGTTGAGGGAGCGCTTCTTCGGTCGCCTGAAGAAGGTATTAAAGAGCCTTCTTTCAGGCGGAAACAAGGTGCGCGCCTTCAACGGTTGGGTCATGCCGGTTATAATGTACTCTTTTGGCATACTCAAATGGACTCAGACCGAACTGGACGCCCTAGATAGGAGAGTCCGTACATTGCTGACTGCAAACCGGATGCATCACCCACGATCATCGGTGATGATACTGTACATCCCGCGGAAGTGCGGGGGTCGAGGCTTTTTAAATGCGAAGACCTTCCACAACCGCGAGGTGTGCAGCCTCAGAGAATATTTTTTGAAAGCCGAGGTGGGTATGCACCGAGATGTGGTCGCAGTGGACAAGGTACTCACCCCGCTGTCCATGGCTAAAGAGAACTGGCGCAAACCTGTTGTACTTAGTACCGATGACCGCAAGGAAGTATGGCAAGGCAAGGTGCTTCACGGTCGCTTCTACCAGGCTCTTCATGGGCCCGATGTAGACTTTCTAGCGCCCGTGTCCTGGCTACGATTCAGCGACCTCTTTGGGGAAAATGAAGGTTTTGTCTGTGCAATTATGGACGAAGTTATGCTAACGAACAACTACCGGAAACATATTATGAAGGACGGGACGGTGGACATGTGTCGGGCATGCCACTGTCCGGGTGAGTCCATCAGACATATTATTTTTGGTTGTTCTCGTCTGGCTAACGGCGAGTACTTGCACAGGCACAACCAATCTTCAGCAGCTCCAACAATACTATTTAATGCTATCATTTTATGCGTCCCTGTCCTTGTGGAGCAGGACCGGCATTGAGCCAAGCATTATTATCAGCGATATAAGCGTCCAATTTGCAATAAGCCTGCTTACATAGTGTGCGTTTAATGCATGTTTTAAATTTCGTCTCACTCAGTTCAAGAATACTTTGTGGAATTTTATTATAGCATCTTAAACAGTACCCTATGAAAGATGAGTCTACTTTAGCGACTCTGAAGCCTGGCTGAACTAATTGGTCTCTATTTCTAGTGTTGTAATTGTGTCTGTCACCTTTTTTACTAAAAAGATGCAGGTTTTTTCTTACGTACATTATGTTTCCATAAATGTATTGGCAATGTACCGTCATGATGTTAATGTCCTTAAACAGTTCCCTTAGAGAATCGCGCCTTCGGAGATTATATATGGCTCTGATGGCTCTTTTTTGCAGAATAAAAATAGACTCAATGTCATCTTCTCACAGAAACTCAAACATCCACGACATACGTCTACCCAGCTCGAGGCAAATAAATCACACTCCGGTGTCGATGTCAGAAGAGCGTTCAGCATTGCCAGGGCGCGAACCAAGGGAGAATTAGAATGTGAAACTGTGCGTGCAGACAGAACGTCCAACAATCTGTGTCCACGGGTTCTAAGTTGGTATTTGGGCACGGGGGGAACAAAAAGCCTTACAAGCTGAGCTACTAGTTCCGGGCAATCAGATTCACCACGAAGGACCCGACAAGCAAACATCAATAAAAAGAAGTTACGCCTGACTTCGAGAGAGTTGAATTTTAACATTCCAAGTAAAAGTTTTGTGGGGTACAGAAAGGGATAGTACCCGAACAGTTTCTTAAATAAAAATCTAAGAAATATTTTTTGGACCTTCTCCAGAAGCAAGGCGTAAGTACTTTCATAGGGATTCCAAATAATTGAAGCTGCCTCTAATTTACTTCTGACTAAAGCCATATAAACTAATTTTATTGCCAGAGGGTTGTCAAATTCACGCACATTTCGGATGGTAAACCCTAGTCTTCTGTATGAATCAGCAGCGAGAGATCGCATATGTTCATGGAAGGTTAGTCGTGAATCAAAAATAACACCAAGATCTTTAACTGAATTAACACGTGGAATCGGTTCTACTCCTAAAAAATATTGCACAAGTCGAGGGTATTGAGCACGACTATAAGACATGACACTTCATTTAGCTGTGTTAAATAAGAGCTTGTTTTCAGTACTCCATTGGAACACTGTGTTAATGTCCTCTTGAAGAGTAACTGTGTCGGCCATCTCCTCAATACCGTATATTAACTTCGAGATCATCACCGTAAAGTAAACTCCTGGAGTGTTTGAGAACCTTCTCAAGATTGTTAACCATAATTCCGAAAAATAATGGTCCTAAAATGGAACCTTGGCTTACGCCAGATCGCGTGTGATATGGCTCCGAAACAAAACAACCATGTCTAACATACTGTTGACGATCACGCATATAACTCGCGAAAAATTTTAAGAGTTTAGGTGAAAAGCCGATGTCCCTAAGCTTAGACAATAATACGTCATTATCCATACGATCAAAAGCTTTTTTGAAGTCGAAATATATGACATCAACCTGTATGCCATTGTCCAAGTGCTGTGATATTAGATTCACAAGCGTTAAGAGGTTTGTAGTAACTGAACGATTCAATCGAAAGCCATGCTGAGAGTTGCAAAGAAATGGTCGGATCTGGTAACTAATTTATTTGTGTAATATAGATTCAAACAATTTAGGAAGAGATGACCGAATGGCTATAGGCCTATAGTTTTCTACATGTGAAGTTTCTTTAGTTTTTGGAATAGGTTGAACTCTCGAAACTTTCCAACGACGTGGATACCGCATTACCGCCCTGTAGAGAGAGCTAAATTAAAAATATAAAGTATAGGTCTTATAAAGTATTCTTTACATCCCTTTATGGTATATGCGGGAATGTTGTCTGGACCTACAGCAGAATTAGGTTTAAGTTTATTAATAGCAGACTCTACATCTTGTAGTTCTATTGTATTAATATGCACGAAGTTTGAATGGTTGTCCTGGTCACTATAGTTTTGATTTTTATAATCAAGAAGAGGGACGTCGGGCAAAAAAACGCTTGCGAAGAAGTTGGAAAAAGCCTGTGTTGTATCTTTGCCTACTTGCTCAATCCCATTGTACTTTAACCTGGTTTCAAAGCCACCTTTGACTTTAAAGTTATTTATGTGCTGCCAAAAGACACGAGGGTCCTTTTTAAGTTTAATTTGAATGTGCTTTATGTATTCATTGTAGGCCAGATATACTCTATTTTTAATGCTAGACCTTAAAAAAGAGAATTCATTATAAAAAATACGATTCTAAGAAGCTTTCCACATTCGGTGTAATTTAGCCTTGCATTGAATGTCACTGATTACGTCTACCGTAAACCAAACTGGGTAGCGCCTACACGGTTTTTTAGGCCTGTGTTTTTTGGGTACAACACAGGCTCACCATTCATCATTATCATTCTCCTACTCTTTCTTATTTTAATGTTATTCTTTATTTTTATTCAAGAGGTACAACATGCAGCTAAAATATTCTCATCCCAATTTATTTGCGATCGGCCATATCTTCTTCTTCCATACTTCTCTATGATTTATCATCCCATCAAATAGGTACCTCTTCTCTTGCCAGAAGTCTCATCCTTCACACAGTCCATCCCTCCTTTAGTCTTCGTCTGCTCTTATACCCGTCCACATTCATACTTACTAACTTACAATGTATCATCATCATCATCAGCCTATAATGTTCCCACTGCTGGGATACAGGCCTCTATGAGAGGGAGTGGGCTGTAATCCACCACGCGGTCCCAGTGCGGGTTTGTAGATGACACATGTCTTCGAAGTTTTAGTTCTAGGACATGCCGGTTTCCTTACGATGTTTTCCTTCACCGTTTTTGAGGGCAGCGGTGGTGAAATAAATTACACAAAGTAATGCGCCTGCCTGGCTTCGAACCCACGGCTTACTGCTCGTAAATCGGGGCTGCCACCACTGGGCCACCACTGCTCTCAAATTTTAAATGTATGACAGATACTAATTGTGCGTATTGCATTTTTTTTTTCAAGATTTCTAATTTTGCGTTACGTTTACGTCGCGCGTTCGTTCTAGGCCCCGGTAATCTTATTCAGTCAACCTATTACAAGTTCGGAGAAAATTTTCGCCATAATACTTTCGTAAAATCTTCTCTGCTAATAAATATGGCGTGGATCCAAAAATGTTTCAATTAAACAATAAGAAAAACTTTTGAAGAGAATACATGAAAGCTGTATTCTCTTGAAAAGATGCTTGTTTTGAGATTTCTTGGTAAAAACTTTTCAAATAAAAAATAAAGACATTTTTACAATAGACCCGGAATGAACTGATGCTGAAAATAAAAGCAATTAAAGGAGCTGACTTTTTTGTTATTTTACCTGTAAGTAGGTAATTAATGGCTACAGCAAAACAACATCTGTTCTCAAAAACATTACAAAGCACCTAATTAGGAACTTTTCGAACAAAGCTTACATTATCTTCTACATATTACACATATTTTTCTTCTAAAAAAAAAACTATCATATAATTTCATCATAATATCATATCTAACATCTATTTCACCAGTAATGTTGAATAATTAAGTATTTAAGTTGGTACTCTACTTTAAAAGTCATATTGCTCACGTTCTTGGGGCGTGGCTAAATAATAACAGCCACACGGGTCGATCTTCAAAGTTAAGCCGTGCTTGCCAAGGTCGGTCCGTGGATGGGTGACCATAATTACATGCCGAGTTTCTTCCGTGCCTCGGAAAGCACTTTAAGCCGTTGGTCCCGGCTGTCGTTTGTAGATGTTTGACAGTCGTACTTACCAAGGGGTTTCGTTTTACCCAGTTACTGGGTTGTGGAGATCAGATAGGAGTCGCTCCATGTAAAATACTGATACTCAGCTGCATCCAGTTAGATTGGAAGCCGACCCCAACACACTTTGGGAAAAGGCTAAGCAGATGATGATGATATTTCTCACGTTCTATACCATAAGGTTAAACAATAAACAGAATTTCTAAACGTCTAATAAAGTTCTAGTATAACGTCTTTGTCAAAATTCATTTACACAGATATTAACGTCTTTGTCAAAATTCATTTATTTCATTCCCAGACTTTCAGAGCTCTATAAGTCTAACATATTTAGACCATACATATTTAATTTGATATTCGTCTCTGTTTTTTCTCTGTATGAGTAACCACCGAGTTTCTTGGCGGTTCTTCTCCATAGGAAACGACCAACCCGAACCGAGCACCTTTTGTCGACGTTTTATAAGTGCCCATGTAGGCCTATGTGAAATAAAAATATTTTGATTTTGTTATTTCTGGGTAATACGATACCCTTTTGTAAGACTTTTGGTTTACTGATTACCTGTAATAACTGTGAAAGATCTACAAATGACAACCGGGACCATCGGCTCATCATGCTATCCGAGGCACAGAGGGTCTTGATTTGAAATGAATGGTCACCCATCCACAGACTGACCTTGGCAAGCTGAACCTTGAAGATTGACCCTTGTGGCAGTTTTTATTTAACCACGAGTTCCTCCTTCTATCTACATTGGATGCGTCCTGTGTAGGTAGACCACATGATTTCCGGCATTTCCCCACTAATCACTACACTGCAGGTGCTCAGGTTGCCCCCGGAAGAGCTTACACGAAGCTTATAATTTAGTGCCTCCATTTCCTTTTAATGCACCTGTCCCACTGAAAAGGAAGTGACTAGCTATCAAAATTTTCTTGCTCGGTATACAAAAGTATGCAAGCTACAGGTATATGCTGTTAATGTATTAGTCGACTTAAGAAAGGTGCCCCGACTCTTTAGCTGACTGCCTCTTGGCATCTCCATATTCTAAAGAGGCCCTCTCAAACCATGGCCTACCTCCTGTCCTGCTTGTCCGTGTCTCCATTCGCGATTTATGCACCTGTCCCACTGAAAAGAAAGCGACTAGCTAACAAAATTTTCTTGCTCGGTATACAAAAGTATGCAAGCTACAGGTATATGCTGTGAATGTATTAGTCGACTTAAAGAAGGTGCCCCGACTCTTTAGCTGTCTGCCTCTTGGCCTCTCCATATTATATAGAGGCTATCTCAAATCATAGCCAACCTCCTGTTCTGCTCGTTGTGCAACTCCACTTGCACTTGGAGCTGTCTGAAGCCACTAATGCCGTTACTATGGCAGAGATCGACACGACGAAGAAAGAGAAGCTTACTGTTCACACTGCTGGCGAAAACTAAATCAAAGAAGTTGAACTCAAATCCACTCAAAAAACAAATCGTTTTTAGTCGCTAGCTCTACTCGCTTCTTGCTACTCGCCAGCGGTTGGACAGATGCCTCGAGCGGTCTGTCCGGAAACTGTTGCATGAATATGTTATACCTACATAATTTGATGTACAGCTGACCGCAAGACTGGGTTCTCCATGAGCTGGCCTCGCGTAATACTGTCTTTTAACAGAATAAGAGACCAGCTTATGTTGGTTTCTTTGACGTGCAGTCAACTGATTCATAAGCATAATTATTATTATATATATCTGTCTATCTACAATACTATTAGGTAATATACCCAGCTGTTGCATAATTATACACACTAATAACTATACATAGTAAAAAATCAAAGTGGCGAGTATGTCTTTATTTAATTTTTATCAAGCAGCAGTTAAAAATCAAAATTTTCTTGGATAACAATGAAATAAAAAAACTGTCAATACGCTCGAACTGTCCAAAAGCCATGCTGCCTTATACTTGCATGTGGTAATTGATTTTTATAAAGGTTCAGAATAACCTCAAATTGACAAAAAATCATGGCCCTCGTTTTAATATTACTGCAGCATTCAACTTGTGATAAATATAAAGTAAAGTTGAGGACTAAAATCAAAACTTAGAAGAAGTTTTACATGTTTCGAAAACCCAATTCCATAGCATTTTCTCTATAGAAAAATACCAAAAGTGAAGTCTAAAATGAATAATAAATGGATAATATTCAATAAAACTTTAAATTAGGGAAACACACATCACCAATCACACAATCACATCGCAAATTCCACAGAGTCTAAAGACGAAAGTCTATATTCAGTTCGTCCTACCCGTCATGTCGTACGGTGCCGAAACGTGGAAACTCACGGTAGGGTTGGTCCACAAATTTAAAGTTGCTCAACGTGCTATGGAAAGGGCTATGCTCAGGGTTTCGCTGAAAGATCGAGTTCGTAACGGTTATCGACATACCCCACCGCATTAGCACGCTGAAGTGGCAATGGGCCGACCATATAACCCGAAGAACCGATAACCGTTGACGAGTTCTTGAGTGGAGACCACGGATCGGTAAACGTAAGCGTAGGACGTCCTCAGACTGGGTGGGGCGATGATCTTCGCAAAGAGGTTGGCAAGAGCTGGATGAGAGTGGCCCAGGATCGTGCTCAGTGGCGTGTCATGGGAGAGGCCTATGTCCAGCAGTGGACGAGCACAGGCTGATGATTAGAGAAACTTTGCAGGATTCTCGAACCATGTATAAAGCAGGAGTCATGGGACCCATTGATTTGAAATCCATGGTTTTCGTTGTATAGCCCATAGACCTTTCTTCTGAAACTTCAAGCTTTCTAATGGGACCTACCTGCCCCCCGAACCCCGCTTGGACAGCCTTGGACCCGCTATAAGTGGGTGGATTTCAAAAGATAGGTAGTTCTAATATTTCGTTACTCATGGACAATTTGCTAATTATTAGTCTGCACATACAGGATGGCGCCGACAATAAATGAAAACACTAAACAAAATTAAAACCAGCCAAGTGCGAGTCGGACTCGCGCACGAAGGGTTCCGCACCATTATTTATAAAAACGATCAAAAAAACACTTTTTCATTACTCATACTCTGAAAGTAGGTCTGAAGTTGCCTGAGGAGCGGGATGAAAGCAATACTTTTCATCTCTAGGGAGAATCGCTTTGAAATGACAGATGTCATATTATAAAAAGAAAACTAGTTCTATTTTCACATTTTTATTGAACCATGATCCAACTTTCTATGCAGCCACGGTGTAAAATTGAAATAACTTAAAGTTAAGTATTGATTAAAGAATATATATTTTTCAAATAACTTTATTATAATTTAGTTTCAACAATTTATTTAAAATAACATAGATTTGGAAAAATTATTGACCATTTTTTCAATGATGAAAATGATGATTATGGCTGAATAGCTGGCTGGCCACTGAAAAAAAAAACAAAATAGGCGGGAAAAGTGGTTGATTTATGTATCAACAGAAATACATAATCTGTAGAAATTTCAACTGGCTACCTATCACAGTTCATGAGATACAGCCTGGTGACAGACGGACGGACGGACGGATGGACGGACAGCGTCTCAGTAATAGGGTCCCGTTTAACCCTTTGGATACGTAACCCTAAAAAGAAACATAAAATCAAACTGCGCTTAGTGAAACATAAAATCAATCTGCGCCTATAGATTACTCGCTATGCCAGAAAAGTTTCAGATAGAATAAAAATGTTAACTCCACACTATTCAGCAGATGTGGGAAAAGTTCTCAGTATGTGAGTAAAATAAATTACGTAAATAGAGAAACTATTTGAATAACTTATTCAAGAGTTATTTCCTTTGCCACACAAACTTGTAGCGACATTTTTTGCGCTCGTTGGTTCGGATTTTTTTTAAATCGGAAAAGTTTATCTGGAATTGCTTTGGATTAAATTTCTTCGTATTTAAAAGTTTAATGGATTTTCTGTAACAGTTATTTTAATAATGAGCCGGGAAACTTGAATTTATTTTTCTTATTGCTTTCATTTATTTGATTTTTAGTAGAAATAATTAATGTTCAACTGAAATGCTCTTGAGGGTTCAGTCAAACAAACCGGACCGGACTCCAGGCTTCCTGCGGTCAACGGACTTAAACAGTTACTTTAGTCCATTTTGGCTGTTACATTCTGGTTCAGCCCGTAGTAGTTTGACCGCACCTTTCTTGAATAGATATGGAGCCTAGTTAACATTTAGTGTGGTTCTATTAGCGACAAGTAGTGAATTAAAGTATGTACTGCATGCGTGGCATGACCGCCGTAGGAACGGGCATGTCGACAGAAGAATCGACCAACTGACACATTGTCGTTGTCGATTTTATATTATGTCCATTCTTCCGTAGACAAAACTCGTGTCTACAGTGGTCATGCTACGCGTGCTGGAGTGACACAATCTACCGGCAAGATTTTATGATACAGGATGGGATTGGCATTGACGTATAAACGATTATCACGTACATTACGTACACCAGTACATCATTCTGAGCCCCACATGGGATTTTTTCATGGGGAATTAAAAATCAAAATGAGCTGTTTACTATAAAAGTGCAGCGTACTTACATGTCAAAATGTATGGAACAGCAGAGTTTTTTTTTTTTTTCGATTGGCGTGCTGACTACGTGTTAATCGTTTGTGCGTGGATGACTCTTCCACCATGTATATCAATCCTGTTGCACGTCGTTGTAGAAATTCGCTTTGAAATCGATTACCATTTCTAGAAAAGTATAACAATCGTTTTCAATGCGTTTTGTACTTCGTCCTTTAGTCTAGGTTATCAACGTTCAATTTCATGCAAGAATTACATTCGCTTCTGACTATAACAATGAGAAACTAATCGAAACTATAAAATGTTTCACAAACTATTTTCATTTCAACTTACCGTGCAAATCGGAAATAATTATCACCGCACTTTGAACTAGAGGCACTTTAATAATGGATTTTCCGCACTACGGAAGCCGGTGAGTTGAAAACGAAGGAAATAACCACAGGGAATGTTTATTACTGAAGGTGCTGGAAAGAGACAACACTTATATCTACGAAGCTCCGTCCCTCTCGCTCATAGAAACAATGGAAAACAATAAAGACAGGCGTATCCGTTTCACAATGAAACAGCCTGCCTGTATATTCAGTGATACTAAATGTTTTAAAGTTATGTTGATGGCTTTTTGCAATGCGGCTTGTTCGAATGTGAGCTCTTTATGGTTAAAAATGAAAATATGGGTATTTTCATTTTGATTTTCATTTTGATGAAAATATGGTTATTTTCATTTTGATTTTCATTTTGATGAAAATATGGGTATTTTCATTTTGATTTTCATTTTGATGAAAATATGGGTATTTTCATTTTGATTTTCATTTTGATGGACATATGGGTATTTCTCTACGACCTGTCTCCGCAGAGCATAATGGTGCCAAACAAATGTTTCATTTTCACTGCAGAACGTATTGGTTGTTTCGTTGTGTAAGAAATATTGAAAACTTTTAAATTGAGTTCAAAAAAAGAAAACGAAAATTTATAACTACTGGGCTTTCACTTTAAGTTAGTCATCTAAAACATAGCGATCAGAAATAGTACAAGGCATTACCTAAGTATATGCTATTTTATAAAAATTATACGAGTAGGTACCTAAATCATTACATGACGCATGTATGTATGTTATGCATAGACTTATAGTACACCCCCTATTCGTCGGTTATGTTAAAATCCTAACAAAATGTCATATGGGACAAGCCCATTCCCAGCTAACGGGCAAGCTACAGACTAACAAAATACTAGGGTAAAAACCAAAGAATGAATCTCAGGTTTATTGTTCAGTGGCGCTTGTGACCACCAGTCCAACAAGACAGGATTCGGGTCGAGAATCATTTGCATACTTACCTCCTTGAAATTGACGAAGATACAAAACAACACCTTGTATAACTACCTCACTACTTAGCTTAATTATTTAATAAAGTAGAGGTGGCAGTAGTAGTAGAATCCTTCAGTAGGAGTAGTCCAGTGGTGTGATCGTTGGACCGCCACGTCATAGGTCTCGATTTCGAACCCTAGACACGCGCCTCTGATTTATCGGTATCATGTGCCTATTGTATTTTTATCACTTACTTCGGTGAAGGAAAACAGCGAGAAAACCAGAATACCTTAGATATATGTCTAGACAGCATGTGAAGCCAAGTCAGAGGCTGGGGCGGCATAAAAACTGACACCAATCGACATGATAAAGAAAGAATAAATGAAGTTAAATATTGTTTCAGATACTCGGATAAAAACCACATCTTTTGCACGGAGAGACGATGTAGCACTGCAATTCTCAGCAGCTTCATATTACCGCCGATACTCTGCATACCAACGTATATGGTAAGATTTTTTACTATGTATTTCATCATCATCATCAGCCTATATTGTTCCCACTGCTGGGACGCAGGCCTCCTCTCTACGAGAGGGCTATTCCCTCCCCCTATGTATTTACCACGCCTGTAATCTCCAAAGGGTTACCCAGTATTCCCCTCCATATTTCGCCAGTTATGTTTAAGTCCCATGTTATATTAGTGAGCCTATTGTCATTAACTATCACAAATCGACGTGGTCGCTCACAATGGGCCTCATCAGAAGGCTCAAAGTCACCCAAAGGGCAATTGAGAGGGCTATGCTCGGAGTTTCCTTGTGTGATCAAATCAGAAATGAGGACATCCGCAAGAGAACCAAGGTTACCGACGTAGCCCGAAGAATTGCCTTTAAGTGGCAGTGGGCATTGCTCGCAGAACGGATGGGCGATTGGGCCGAAAAGTTCTGAAATGGCGACCGCGAACCGGAAGACGATGTGTTGGAAGGCCTCCCACTAGATGGACCGACGACCTGGTGAAGGTTGCGGAGATCCATTGGATGCGAGTCGCACGGGACCGGTCAATGTGACACGGTGGTGACACTTGGGGGAGGCCTATGTTCAGCAGTGGATGTCTTTCGGCTGAAATGATGAGCACAAATCCAGGTTCCGTAGCTGCTACTTAGACATTTCTGATGGAACAACTAGGTTCTCACCGACCCGCAATGAGTCGGCGTGGCAGATTATAGCCATCTAAGAAGGTAATATTATGTCCTTATGGTACTTAGCTTAGGAGTTAAATTATTTTGATCTTGTAGTAAGCCGTATATTGTGGAGGAGTGGGGGGAGGGAGGCTTTTGCTTTGGAGTGACACAGAGCAGGCTAGCAATATGAAAACAAGTCTTAGATTATGTTTTTAATCTTATAGATATTGTGAGGAGCTCGTGGCAAAATAATAACACCCGTGCTTACCCTTCGGTATAAAATATTGCAAAAAATGGCGAAGTTATAAAAAAATATGAATTTTGAAAAGATTTATCTTTGAAACTATTTGGTCTACAGAGATAATTCTCTTTCATATTGTAGCAAATTTAGTCTACTTTAAAAATGTTCTGAAAAGTTACTATCAAAAACTAGTCCTTTAGGGCTTATACTTGCCAAAATCTCTAAAGCTCGTGGCTAAATAATAACAGCCGCCCGGGTCGATCTTTAAGGTTAAGCCGTGCTTGCCGAGGTTGGTCCGTGGATGGGTGACCATAATTACATACCGAGTTTCCTCCGTGCCTCGGAAAGCACGTTAAGCCGTTGGTCCCGGCTGTCATTTGTAGATCTTTGACAGTCGTTAAGAGTAGTCAGAAGCCAAAAAGTCTGACATCCAGTCTTACCAAGGGGTATCGTATTACCTAGTTACTGGGTTGTGAAGATCAGATAGGCAGTCGCTTCATGTAAAATACCGGTACTCAGCTGCATCCGGTTAGACTGGAAGCCGACCCCAAGATAGTTTGGGAAGAGGCTAGGCAGATGATGAGATATTGTGAGGCTTTTGGTGAAATAAAGAATTGATTCATTAACTTTATAAGCTGAATGTGAACGTGGTTTATATACTATTGATTTTTCTATTAGGGTTTCATTTTAAATTATACAGGGGACTTGTTTACCGTCTGGCGCGGATGAAAGTCGCTTGAAGTGATTTATATTATGTCGAGTCTACTAATGAGATTTGCGTGACTTCGACTGGCGCTAATACAAGTAATGAAGCGACTTTTCTGCTAGAACTTGTTCTCTTCTGTAGTTTTTGTTCTTCGTTCAGTTAAACGTGGTTTTCATTCGTTTTTAGTTGACGGCAGGTTTGATTAAATGACGCGAAACGTTCAAACCACAGCATTTGTAATAATTTAAAATTAGTTTCCTGGTAGTTTGTGAGCATTGTTCAATGCTCTCCGAATTTATGATCGATAAATTTGAATTCGTGGTAGCTACCCTGCTCTTATATAACCGTTATATGAGCATTTGTGAGCATAACAGCCTATCGGGAACAGTTTCGACATCGAGAATTAGTGCCATTCTGGTCCACTGTGTACAATTGCACGGCCATTATAACATAACGGTCAGGCAGATGTGTGCCTAAAAAGTACTGCCATATTTAGCCAGTTATGTTTAGGTTTTATGTAATTAGGAGTGAGCTTTTTGCCATCACCCGGGCACAAATCCAAGGTTGGTTTCCTGGTGACAAAGGACCCTTCATAAACCCGTCAACCAAGCATTCTGCACATCAAATTAAGTAAAACTGCACACTGTTTACGATAAGACTCAATGTAATGCACTGAAGTGTGCTGATGAATGCATTGCATTGTATAGCGGTCAAGGAGGTATTTATTGTAGAGTTAGTACATTTAAAACTTGAACCTATTTTTAAAAAAGTGTGGAGAAGTTGAAACTTTGAAGCTTTCCATGTATAGTCCAGTCCGCGTGCCTCTCGGCTTCGTGAAACACCCTTAGGTGTTTTACACCCGTAATAATTATGTCCGACAAAATATCGTAAGATTCAATACCGATACCTTATTTTATTTTCATAATACACACTACATAATTTTATCATAACGTCAAAATGTTTATATAATTACTGTTACTTACTGACATCCGTATATACTCACCATTTAGATTCAGTTGAAAAACAGCGTCGGGCACTAGTTGTCCGGCATTTTGCTGAACTGGGCCTATTTAGTGCAGCCGTGAGTCTCACAACATTTATTGTTTAATTTCAAGTTTTTTTTTTGTTTTTATATATTACGTTTTTTATATTGTGTGTACTTGTAGCGTGTACCAATAAACGTTTTTTCTTTCTTTCTTTCAATCGACAATAACTACAAGACTTAACGCTGGAGGTTGGCACGCAAAAGGTCATGTTACGAATGCGATGAACTTATGAGCGAACCAAAAAGTAGCGACTTTTACTCTTCTATTTGAGGATGGATATATCTCTTGGTATAACATAAAGGGTGTAAAACACCTCTTAACGAAGCCGAAGGGCACTGGTTCTCCCTGTCATTGCGATCATTTTTTTGTTCTACATCATACCTGGGAACCTTCTCGTTACGGAGATATTAGGGGTCAAAGTTCCAACTTTTTGACAAGTATTTTTTTAAATACAAGTTTTTAATGTAAGATTTTTACTTTGAACACCTCCACGACCCCCGTACTATTCAATCCGTCCATCAGCACACTGTTTTGAGTGCGTTACATTGAGTTCTACCACAAAACATGATTTTACACCCCCCAAAAAAAGTCATTTCCCAGCAATAATTTTTGCGTAAAGTTACTTAGTTTCATGTACAGACTGCTTGGTTGACGGCTTCGTGATGTGGTGATTTACACCGTGTATATACGTACCAAACTAACCTTTATGAACCAAAAGTAGCACGACTTGCATTTAGGAAAGCCAATGGAGTGTGTGGGTTTCATCGGAAAATTTCATGAGAAGCCTTCCAAATGGTTAAATAATACCCTGTGATGCAGGAAAAAAATTTGAATATTACATAATCTGGGTAGCAAAGTCAAGATAAGCCAGTAAGGTTTTTGTTCAAAATAAAGTTTTGGATAAAACCTTGTAAAAGTTATGCTAAATAGAGATTAAAACGTTCTACTCGAACGTCGAATTGTATAACCTCGTTTTTAACAGACCGTCTTATCTCCAGAAATCAGTTTAAATTAGGAAAACGCGGTGTGTCTAGATTGTGGACGGAATGTGAATGGGCTAATTTTGACTGTAAGAAAAATACTTTGTGAATTTTGTTTCGTATAATAGATACATAAGGAGCTTGTGGGTAAATAATAAGAGCCGCACGGATCGATATTTATTAAGGTTAAGCCGTGATTGCCCAGGTTAATCCGTAGATGGGTGACCATAATCACATAGCGAGATACCTCCGTGCCTCGGACAGCACGTTAAGCCGTTGCTCCCGGTTGTCATTTGTAGATCTTTGACAGTCGTTACGAGTAGCCAGAAGCCAAAAGTATGGCATCCAATCTTACTAAGGGTTATCGTTTTATTCAGTTACTGGGTTGTGGACGTCAGATAGGCAGTCGCTTCATCTAAAATACTGGTACTCAGCTGCATTCGGTTACACTGGAATCCAAGATAGTTTGGGAAAAGGCTAAGCAGATGATGACATAAAATATTCAATCTTTGAGGTAGGCAGAAACCACAGGACGCCACCTGCTATGACCTTAACATACTCCTTTCGCCTCGTCCACTTTCATTCATCTGGCTGATCATATACGCACAGCGGTTGCGAGTACTAAGCACCTGACCTTTCTGAAGAACCTCACCAATAAGACCGGAGTACATACTCCGGTCTTGAAAACGCCCAAGAAGGACACATGTCCTTTTTAGGCGTTTTCTCCCGTCGTTGCCACATGTCATGAATTAAAAATGTTGAAATGAAACACCGGACCTAGATTAGTTAAAAGAAACCACTGATAACCATGACAGTACGGGGAGATTACGAGTAAGAGAACTAGCGTCGCTTGTGGCCAACCCCCGACCAAAAAAGAGGGGTGTTATAAGTTTGACGTGTGTATCTGTGTATCTGTGTGTCTGTCTGTGGTAGCGTAGCTCCTAAACGGATGAACCGATTTTGATGAAATTGATTTCGTTTGAAAGGTGTTTTAATCGAGAGTGTTCTTAGATATGTTTCGATAAAATCTGATCAGCCGTTTGAAGGCCATCACCTCTTTTCTAGTTGAAGGGAAATTAACAATTTCCACAGGTCTGATCGATTCAAAATTTGAAATCTTGTCACATGCCAACATGGGCATGGCCGGGGGGGGGGGTGCTAACTCCCCCGCTCCCCCCCGAGCTTTTTTTTTATTTTTGCTGTTTTCGTTAATTGGCGAGATGACACGCAACACCGAGAAAAGTGGAAGCAATGGGGAGGCCTCCCCATGCTATGCCCAGTATTGGGACAGTCAAGGCTAAGATAAAACAATATGAGTTTAAAAAGCATGAAATTTTTTTTTTTTTTTTTTTTTAATATTATTGTTTGACGTGGATACTTGTTTATACTATACTTCAAAAAAAAAAACAGCGGGATTTTGATATTTACCACCACACCGCACTTCTTTTTTTTTTAATAGTCCTGTTAAGCAGTCACAACCTTAGCAGGTTGATCTGAGAGTGGCCATTAAAAAAAAACTTATTTCTTTATTTGCGGAGCTGTTGCGGCTGCATTGGACAATTGGTCACCGTATTATTTTACCTCGAGCTCCTCCTTTATTACCTTTTTTTTCCTTAGCCTATATTGTCCCACAGCTGTGCTAAGGCTCTTCCCATAGCACTCTATTAATTTGTTTTAAATTTTAAGTGTTTAGATACTAGTAACTTAAAACTAGATTAATTTAATTTCGTTTTTATTTTCTTGTAAAACTTAATCAAGCATACGATGTTTGCCTTTAATTAATGATTGTTGCACTGATGTAAAACCAGTGTGGATAAAAGCTAGTGGACCAATAAAAAAAAACAATTCATCTCTAACTCTCCATGCGGCTTTAATGCCTTTAACTTTATAATATTTCATTTTGTATTTTACCAGCTAATTTCTTTTTTTTTTATTATTTATTTGAAAGCTTTTGCTTCTTTTCCCGGCGTGGATTGGTGCCTCAAAGCGGCGCAATTAATTAATTAATTAATTTCACTTATTTATTAAAGTGACAAGGACTCATCATTCAATACATAAAAATACACAAAAAATCAATAATAACAAATAATACACGACACACAATTAAACATACACAATACAAACTAAAATAAGAAATCAACATTACACCTAACTGTCACAATTTATGTAGACAGCCGACGACTGCAGGTGACGTGCAAGTCACTGCAGCGTCGTATGTATGGACAGTCGAGCCTGTCGGTAATCATCATCAGTACGCTGTTATAAAGCCACTTTTAAACTAATTATGTTGAAAAATGTATTGGCGAAATACACATACTATATTGCGAATTATATTGTAAAAAGAATAGAAACACGTGCCTACGCGATAATCTGCACGTGTAACTGTGCAGTGTGCTGTCGGAAAAACAATAAAAGTTTACAGTTATATCTTTTTTGTCAGTTTTATTGTTTCATGATTCGACGATATACTGCGTGAAACGCACGAGTGGCTTAACGTTTTAACGTTAGGTTCAAAACATTCATATAGCGTTGTTTTTTTTTTGTTTTAACACGCTTGTTTCAATGCTTTGAAGGGAAATCCCCTTGAATGCCTTGGGGTCGATATCTAAACATTGGAACCTACATCTTGTTACCATTAGAAACTTATGACTTAACGTTGGGTAAAGATGTAATGCTCTGTCCTGCCGTCTCCTATCTGCACTGGCCTTAACTCGTGACTCGTCGTACGAGTACACCGCTCTCTCATCCTCGTCACTCCGATAGCACACTTGGCTGGCATTCGAGTGGCCGTATCCGAGCCGCAAAGCACACTTTTCAATGCTTGGAGGATGATCACATTGGAGTCTCTAGCGACGACGACTGGTGGCCACTGTCGTCGTGTGTCGACGACGCATTCTTGTTCCACGCGCGCTTCAAGGAAATTTCAGCAGAATCGGAATCGGAAGGGGTTCAAGAGGGCCAATGCCTGCCAGGGCTGTGGGACTGTTCGAAAGAGATACCGTGGCCCTGGAACAGAAAGGGCTAAGAAGGAACATGGATAGCTTTTAGTCAGTACAAGTCTGACACCCTCTTGTCGCCCAGAGTGGAAGGGGTCATTTGATGACTTTAAATGCTTAAAAAAAAAAACCTTTTTAGCAACGGTGTCTCTTCCATCCTGTATACTTGAGAGAAGATTCAGAGCTTAAATAAATAATGGTACAGTAAACACTTCACGTCTAAACACGACAATTTTAGTAGGCGTTTGTTTCATTAATGGAGTCGAAAGCAAAATAAATAGGTAATGAAATGAGAAACATTCAGCAGTATCCAGTGTCCCAATCATCTAATCGAATATTCGGAAACCCGACCTGAACTTCTCAAAAGAAATAGAATTATCTTTTCTTTTACTTTTCACTTGAGAAAAAGAATAATAATTTGATTTATTGGAACAAACAACAAGCTATAGAATTACATACGATATTGTAAAGAATTTCTGTTGAGTTAGATCAAATTCGTTGAATTCACACTTAAGTATATAAATTACGTTTCTGTCGAAGAAAATATACCTACTTACCTACATACAACTAATTAAATTTGTTACAAAAGGTTGTTTCTAAGATTTTAAACAATATTAGCCTTTCATCACTTTTTTCCTCGAAAAATCCCAAATTAAAATCATTGTCAAAGTATTTGTGAATGGATTTAAAAAAAAAAACTTTTCCCCTCATTTGCCGTTATGGGTGCGTTTACAAACATTTAAACTCACATACACAAACAGCCAGACCCGGAACAACTATCTGTAGGCCAAAAAAATTGTTGTTTCGTGCGGGGATCGAACCCGCGACACGCAGCGCAGCAGGCAATAGCTCAACCACTGCGCCAACCTTGTCGTCAAAAGTATTTTGCTTGTGGAGGACACTACAGTCATGTATAGATTACTTTTAGTACAATTAAAAACAAGTAGGACGGCCAAGTAATATTTCTAACTAGCAGACCTGTGCTACTTCTGCGTCACATTTTCCAGTCACATTTCTCATTGATGCTCCTCTCCTAATGGTCATAGCGTTATATAACTTATAGCATTCCTCGATAAATTGGCTATCCAACACTAAAACATTTTTGCAATGCACGAGATTAGCTCGTTCAATCAAGCGATCAAACTTTTCAGATTTATATATATTAGTATAGATGATTTTCGAATTTATACCTTCATTTGTTTTGACCCACAGGTATTCGACATCCACACGGCAGTAGTCCTAGAACCGTCGGGGCCCATGATACTCTACCACGTAGACTCTGATGAAGAGGGCCAGCTATACCAAATCAACTTCTGGGTACACGCCGTCGTCATCAAGTTGCTGCCATGCTGCATACTCACCGTGATAAGCTTGTGGCTGATCCGAGAAGTATACAACGCGAATCAGCACCAAAAGAAAATCAGGGTGTATAACAAATGCCCAACGAACAACAAAGCAGTAAAAAGACAGTATAAAGCAGACAGAAGAACGAATAGAACGACCAAGATGCTAGTCGCAGTGCTACTACTATTTCTTGTCACAGAACTCCCACAAGGAATATTAGGCTTGCTGAGTGGACTACTTGGAAGATGCTTCTTCAAACGCTGCTACGATCTATTTGGAGAACTGATGGACGCGTTAGCATTGTTAAACGGAGCAATTAACTTCGTGCTATATTGCTCTATGTCGAGGCAATTCCGGATGACGTTCGGGCAGATGATGTGGCGGGCGCATTTACACCGTTGGCCTCCACCAACAGGCTCGCAATCCGACGGACAGAACACGTAAGTAATACAAATATATTCTCTGTTTGATAAACATTGTGAGAAAAACTGCACTGAAACAAAAATAGCGGCTAGACAGCGTAATTATTTAGAGTGGAGCGAAGTTTCGAGTTCGATTTAGTCGAAGTGAGTTCTGTAATAAATACGCTGTCTATTATTTTATTCACAGTATTATTTAATTTACTCGATTGTATTAATGGAAACGAGTGTTATAATGTTCTTCATAATATAATAAAATAATGGTCGGTGTATAACTTACGCGTCATTGTCTGAATAACGACGCCATTAAGTTCATGAAAATAATTGATGTTCGACAAAGTGATAGAAGCTAATGAAATTACATGATTTGTTACTACAATAATAACTTGGTGACTTGGTAATATTATAGCGTACCTACAGTCCTTCACCGTTATTTTACATGTGATATGAACCATATGTGAACCACAAAAACACACACAAAAAAAGACACATAAAAAGTAAATTAAAATGAAGGGGCTGTAAGTGTAGATAGCGTTTTTTTAATATATTAATCAATGAGAACATACTGATACTACACAACCGTGTATAAAGTTTTGAAGTCTTATAAATTCCTGTATTCTTCACCAATATGATGTGAATTAATATTTCTCCTTATCATATTTGCAACATTTTATTCATGATAAGTAAATACCTAATTAATTTCTTTTCCCTACATTCCAGGGCGAAGTCGTCGATACCCTGAGGAAGGTTTGTACAAGAGAAACATGCCAATGTTTTGCAGCATTTCCTGTAAATACAAGTTTTAGGTTAAGGCCATGATACTTAATTAAGGAATTTTATAATAGTAGGCCCGTTTGCGCCATAAATCATTTACTATGTAAAACATCATTTTATCATCTTTAAGGGCTCTACACACCAAAGAGACAAGATCTTATGTTGGGTGGAAGTTTAGGGACACTGACGCTAAAACGGTTACAAAAACCGACGAAAACTTTCTCTGTACGCGGAAGCCCTTTTTACGTCACCCCTTCCTTGTTTGAAAAGAGTCATTCAACCAGCGCGTGCTCCCGCCGCCAGCCGAAAAGTCGGTAGCGCGACTTGCAAACGCGCTCCGCACGCATAGCATGACCACTGTATAAACAAGTTTTGTCTACGGAAGTATCGGCTTAATGACAGATAGATAATGACAATGTGTCAGTTTGTCGATTCGTCCATCGACATAGCCCGTTTCTACGGCGGTCATGCTACGCGTGCAGTTGTCGGCGGCGGCGTCACTCAAGCTGTAGTGTAATAATAGTACATTATGATATAAGTGCGGTAAGTTGAAAATTACAGCCGAGGCGATATTGCTAGCCTGAGCCGTAGGCGAGGGCTAACAAGAAAGCAGAGGCTGTAATTATCAAAGCGCACGGATGTCATACGACGTTTTATAACATATTTGCGAGGAAATAAATAAAAGTCGGACGACATTTTCAAATAAAAACAAAACAGCGAAAAGAAAAAGCGCGCGGAATAATTTTTACTTGTTCACAAATTATGAAATTAGCGTTGCGCGCGCATTAGCGCTTTTTTTTAAGGCAAGGAAAACAGCCAGTATTACTAATAGAGTAAATTAATATTTTTGTGTTTTGTTACAGATATATGGTTGTAATTTATGGTCAAAATTGGTAAAATTAAATGTTTATTTATTATATTTTATCTCCCAAGTTAATTTTATTCGTAAAATGTTGACCACTTTTCTGACATAAAAACTCTTTGCTAAGATTTAAAAAAGTACCGTTCGTTTTAGACGGAGCATTATGATAAGCCGTGCGTTTTACTTTACATTACCGCACTAGTGCGTAATGAGATACATTACGATACTGAACTTGGTGCAATAAGAGACCCTTTACGAGCAAATGTGTTATAATAGTATATTGTGTATTAAGGGCGGTAAGTAAGGAATTACGATCGAGGCTCTAGTAGAAGCCCGAAGTCGAAGACTGAGGGCTTTCTGAGTCGAGGTTCGTAATTCCCGTACCGCCCGTGAAACATACAATGTTTTTCATCACACTTGCGAGTTAATAATTATGAATATACATAAGTCAGCACATATTATTACGAAATACGTGAACTGATTTGCGGATGGCGGGCTGTTTGCCCACACCACAGATTATACAAATGTTTTGTTCAGAAACGTTAAAGGCAAATACTTACCTAGGTATACAGCCTTGACGGAGTATAATAAAAAAAAAAACGACATTTTGATACAAAAAACTATCGATTATTTAGATTTTAGAACATTAGTTGAGTAATTAAATAACATGTAGCGAGATTGAATGAAATTCCTGTTTCAATAACATTTTAAGACAATTTTTCAATTGCGTGTAAACTTCTTGCTTGAACTTGCATGACCTGTGTGCTGTGATGCTGTGCTGTAAATTAAAAAAAAATTACTTACCGCCCTAGGGTTTTATATGGGGCATTACAGCCAAGTTAACCTGTATGTTATGACACTGTTTACGTGCAAGTGTGATGAAAAAAAAATTACACATCTCAAGCAGCTGACAAAGTTTTCGGACTTGCGATGGCCGGTGAAAGTTCCAGGGTAGCGAAATTCAAATTGTGTTGCGCTCGCGAATCATGTTTTAATTAACTTACAACTTCTGATACTGACTGGCCTGCATATTACAAAAATATTAAATATTTGGCTGACTACCCAGTTTCATTGTCATTTGGCGCTCTATCACCTAAAAATGCATACTAGCTCGCCGGCAACAAAGTCGCCGTCACATGCCTCCGGGTAAGCTTTGGCGTGTAGAGCCCACAAATATGATGAGCTGAAACAGAGGGATCTCTAACATTTTTTTGAGCAAAAACTTATTCAGTGATTTGTAGTGCACATGTTGCCCTAGTCATAATTTGTATTTAGCACAAAATGCAAACTAATTAAGTAAATATTTATTTCTGTTTCTTTAAATTGATGTTTGGAATAAATTCTATTGGGCGTCTACATTACTGCTCAAAATTGTATTCTTAGAGAAAGAACCTAACGGGTTTTCAATCACAGAAAAATTTAAAATAATGTTTTTTTATTATTTTAGCTTTATTACATTAACAAGTTTCGTCATTCCCACTGATTTGCAACTGAGAATATTATTCTTATATTTAATTTTTGTGTTAGAATTATCTAAAATAAACAATATTTCTATATTGTGTTATTGTTGTACATTTAAGTGCTTATTTATTAACGTGTCATATTAAAAAATAAGTTAGTGTAAGCGTAACTGTAATTCTGATAAAAAAAATATAAACGAAATGTAATTCAGTAGAAACTTTGTGAGGGACAGGTTATACAAGGTGTTGTTTCGCATCCTTGTCAAAATTCAGGAGGTTGTCACAAAAGACATAAATAATCAATTAAAATTATTTCCGTAAATAAGAAAAAAAAAATTACCGGAACGAGAATCATTAGCATAGTTAATTAACTCCTTGAATTTGACGAGGATGCAAAACAACACCTTGTATACAGGATGGAAGGAAAATCGACACAAACAATTACAACGAATATAAAATTTTTGATCGGTACATAAAAAAAAACTGTTTTTTCCTCCAAAGTGCAATGCAATGTATTAAACAGTTCTGTTGGTTGTATTCGATAGCCCTGCCACCTTTAATAATGTTTAGTTAAAACCGATTCTTGTCTTGCTCCCTACTTACGCATTATTTTAGTCACCTAGTACCTACCTTCTTAATACTACATGCCTATAAATGCAAAGCCAGTAACACATAATTGTATTGTAAGAGCTTTTAAAGGTTCTTATCAGTAAAGACTTAAACTATTTACTAAAGGGTATTAACCCGTGAGAAGGCGCGCTATGAGCAATTTGCTCACACAAAAATTAAAAGCTAAAACTTTTGGTGATACTGATGCCCTAACGTCTCAAGCGCCTAGGTAGCTTCCTAACTATTCATCCCCTCCCTACTGACGCAACTCTCATACCGGTCAGTTCGGTTGCGACCGCGCAGCGAAGTGTTTGTGGAGGCCGCGTAGCATCGTGCGGCAATTTGCTCATCACGCGCCCATCATATAAAAAAAGCATTATTGTATTTTCTAGAATATATTATTTTATTTATTTATATTATATTGGTTAATTATTATGTTAACACTGCAGTAATATTTGAATAATAATATTTTTTGTTTTTACCCAGAACATCTTGTAAAATGGATGATCGACGTCAGGCACAAATTTGCTTTTGAAGTTGCATTTATGTTTCGTAGTTTTAATTAAAATATTCATTTTCTTACTTTTTAAACTTTGTCTTATTTATATAATTCCATTATAAGCCAATAAATACATATAAAAGTAGAAATATAAGCATTTAAAGTAGTGTGAGTAATTTGCTCGCGCGTGCCTCTCCGTGTAACTAACTGAGGCGCGCCTTCCGACGGGTTAAATTGTCTAGTACCCTACAAGGTTCAAGGTTCAAAATTCAATGTCTCGTCTAGAGTCCAGATCGTAAGGTCAAACACCGCCTTATGAGTTCACTTGAAACACAAAGGTATGAAAACCCAGTAAAATTCTATTAGATACCTGTGTGTTTGTTTTAAAATCCTTGAGGAGCTCGTGGCTAAATAATAACAGCCGCTTGGGTCGATCTTCAAGGTAAAGCCGTGCTTGCCGAGGTCCGTGGATGGGTGACCATAATTATATACAGAGTTTCCTACGTGCTTCGGAAAACATGTTAAGCCGTTGGTGCCGGCTGTCGTTTGTAGATCTTTGACAGTCGTTACAAGTGGTCAGAAGCCGAACTCTGACATCCAGTCTTACCAAGGGGTTTCGTATTACCCACATACTGGGTTGTGGAGGTCAGATAGGCAGTTGTTTCATGTAAAATACTGATACTCAGCTGCATCCGGTTAGACTGGAAGCTGACCCCGACAAAGTTGGGAAAAGGCTAGGCAGATGATGGTGGTTTTTAAAATCCTTAAAAATCTTTACAGATTGCAGACTTGCTATCGGCCGATGATCCTGTTGGCTAGTGCACATATAACAACGTTTCGCTATCGGCCGATAAATCAGTTCAGTTCAGTTCAGTTGATGGGTAAAACGATTGCCTTCAAACTGCGCAAAGTATCGGACAAATGCTAGATCAGTATGGTGCACACTTGCCGATTGATCAATCAGCCGATTCTGCGAGCGCTCTCTTCAAAATCCGCCTCCGAACTAGCAATTTGTTCGGGTGCAGTCGATCGACTGATGGTGAGGCTTGCACAGTCGTCGCCAATCTGACCGTTTATTTGGCGTAGTGTGCGCGCTATCAGCCAATCCCGATTAAACTATCGGCCGATAGAAAGTCTATGAAAACTGCTCAATTGCAAGAAAAGACCTCACTTTTTTTTTTTTTTTTTTTTTAAACTTTGCCCCGCACTAGGAATTTCTCCTGTATCGTGGGTGCGTTCACAAACATTTAAACTCACATACACAAACAGCCAGACCCGAAACAACTATCTGTAGGCCATACAAATATTTGTTCCGTGCGGGGATCGAACCCGCGACACGTGGCGCAGCAGTCGAACGCTCAACCACTGCGCCAATCGTGTCGTCACTGAAACAAATGGTTTTCATGTTACTCTATGAAAACGGCAACGGGCGAGTAATGTATGAAATCGTATCGGAATTATACATATGTACGTAGATTTTGTTCAGAATCAGTAAGATACATACTGAATAGTAAAATCATTCTCTAAACTTTCTATCGCTGTGTGGAACTTTTATCTATAACTAACTATGGTCAAAAGTTCTTTCTTCCTATCAAATATATACAGCCAGTATTTCAATGATAGGATTGCTAGCAATCGTCTCTTATATACTTAACACTTCAACATGGGAGTCGTACAAATCCTAACGGCTAGGCATTCGGCACGAAACTTCAATACTTGCTCTAAATAAATCCAAGGATTAACGAACTTCACATCTTTTATTTACATGCTTTTTTTTGGTTTTACTCTTTCAATTTTATTTGAATTTGTATATTTTTCGAACATGATAGGTAAACGTGGGAAACGCATTAATATTGGCGCCCACTTGGGACAACGTGTCTGACGCTCGGCGCCACTTTACCCTGTTCTCTGTAATCTAAGATTATAGAACACGGAACCTTACTTGCCTCCGCTTAGTTCCGTCGCCTAACAAGAGATGGCGTTAACATTAAAATAGGTTGTTTACTTCAATGTTACGTTTATTAAAATTTTATTTAAGACTGATGTTAAACCAATAATTTTAATTATGTATGTATAATACTAGTATTTTTTTCTGTTTCTCAATATGATCATTAGTTGTTTAGGTGTAAACTGACCCTTTACGAAGGCGTCAACTAAGCATTCTGTACATCAAACTAAGTAAATTGCTGGAAAACAACTTTTTTTTGGGGTGAAAAATCATGTTAAATCATACGGTTGGTCTCAATGTAACGCACTCCAAACACTGTGCAGATGAATGCATGGAAAGAACGGGGTTCGTGGAAGAATTTAAAGAAACATTAAATAATAGAAAAATTGGTTTTTAAAAAAGCTTTCCTTTATTTTGGATTCTTTAAAAGTATTTTTACACCTACTATGCGTTGGAGTAAACTACAAAAAAAATAAACGATAATAAACGTTTTTTGTTGCAACTGTCGCTGGTCGAGAAGTTTATTTGTACTTATACCTATCTATTAACCATAGTTGCTTCTATTTGATATGTACTCTGATAAAGTTATTTAAAAATACTGTAACGTGTGCTTTTATAACATTTATGAAATAATGGTGTGTTCAATATTAACGAACATTTTGTGCAAAATATTACTTAATACGCATATTGAACTAAACTTAACTGTTTAAAATGTACTGTACAAAAAGCGGTAGAAATGAAATGTAATCAATATGAAAGTAAAAAATTACGTTGTATTCTAGTCACTGTATATAAAATAAAAATACCATAGTATATAATAACTATATATCGCTATAAGTAAACAATATGTATACATAAATATCTGCGTTTCTCTTGTACATGCAAACAAAACTTGTCTACTAAATATTATTATAACTCCTAAATTACGCTATTAAAGCATTTGCCTTTAATTATGGCTATAAAGTTTGTACATATCCTTTTATAAATAAAGTTTTAATGTGATTTTATATTATTCTATGTCCTTTAAGTACCTATTAAAGTCCTGTTAAGTTCTATTTTAAGAAGAAACACGAAAAATCTTAGTGTCTTTTGAAGCTTTGCAAATACCTAAGAGACAAAAAAGAGTCTTTTCAGTGTCAAACGTATACGAACTCGTATTCAATCAAGAATGTGTCAGCCTGTCCTGTCAGTTTAAAATCTGGTGGTGTACCATGACGTCTTAAAACATTATTGTTCTATTCTTATTCCAGAGTGAAAAAGAGACGGAGCTATACAGGTCGTCTAGCTCCATCTCTTTCCCACTCTGGAATAGGAATGGGACAATAATGTTCAATAATGTTTTAAGTGTCATAGTAACCCCCCTGATTGTAGTTTATCTGTTTAAATACAGGGTAGAAGCGAAAACGGTTAGGTACCACGCGTACTCAGCACATCATTCGTAACGCAAGGGCGGTCACATCAATATACAATTTTGCATCGGTAATATAAAAAAAAACCGGCCAAGTGCGAGTCGGACTCGCAAACGAAGGGTTCCGTACCATTTTTTATAAAAACGAGTTAGAAAATCACGTTTTTGTATGGTAGCCCCCTTAAATATTTATTTTATTCTGTTTTTAAAATTTGTTGTTATAGCGGCAACAGAAATTCATAATCTAGAAATTTCAACCGGCTAACTATCACGGTTCATGAGATACAGCCTGGTAACAGACGGACGGACAGCGAAGTCTCAGTAATAGGGTCCCATTTGACCATTTGGGTACGGAACCCTAAAAACACCTGTTTCGTACAAAAGCGCAATACCGACATGGCCGAATGTTTCTTTTTTGTTTTTAAAAACGTTGCCCCACACTAGGAATTTCTCCTGTATCGTGGGTGCGTATACAAACATTTAACGGACCGATTATACTCTGAGGGTTGAAACGTTGGAGTCGCGCCACAAAATAAACTTTAAGTCGTTTGTGGTACGAGTTCCAACCCAACATCTGCAGACCTTTTTAAAAGAGGACTTTTGGCTGAAAGGTGTCGTTTATCGACGGTTCCGAGGACGGTTACTCTACACCACGCAGCGAAACACGACGCCGACAACGTTACGTGTATAGTTATAGTTTATAAGGTTTTTAATATGTATTAGTTTATTTTTGTGTAACATTATTTTGTGTATTTTATCTATGGACCTTTGGTACCTGATAATAAAATAAAAATAAAAAAATAAAAAAACTCATATACCTACACAAACAGCCAGATCCGGAACAACTATCTTTAGGCCATATGAATATTTGTTCCGTGCCGGGATCGGACACGCAGCGCAGCAGTCGATCACTCAACCCTGTCGCCAACCGTGCTGTCAAAATGTATGAAAAAGCTGTTTTTTTTAATATTCCCGATGAGAAATTTCGCTGTGGGTGTTCAGAATGATGGACTGCTGAGTACTTAGTAATCGTTTTTGGGTCGGTGTCCTTTCCAACCTGTATACTGTTGCTTTGCATCCTCGTCAAATTAAAGGAGGTAATTATGCTAATGATTCTGGACCCGAATCAGTTATAAAATGGGTAGGTTTTTTTTTATTATTTACGGAAATCGGTAAGTGCGAACCACCCGTGTTTTAAACGCGGCCCATTTGATACTCGCCCTATAACCGTGCTTTCTCACATAGAAACAATCTGAAACATTTATACGTTAATTTCTTATTCCCTAAACCACGTTAAGGGGGTCATTCTGAAATACTAATAAACTTAAACAACAAAAAAAGCAGCGTTTATTAATAACTAAGTGGGAAGTAATTGAAATTGATTATATTTATGCCTTTTGTGACAACCTCCTGAATTATGACGAGGATGCAAACCAACACCTTGTATACCTGGTACTGGTAATTAGTAACCGATACTTAAACACGCGATTGTACTCATGATATCAAACAACTTTCCCAAAGAAATAATTTATTTTATACTTACTCATTCACTAGAAATTTGGGGTTGTAAGACGTGCGGGTGCTCTGCCTATCCACTGTGGCACGGTACGATAGTATTGGGGATTAAATATAATGAGCACCAAAAAATACTTTGAGATCCTAAGCTACGTTACCCAAAAAAAAATACTAAACACCAAAAAAATTGTATTCAAAGACCAAATATAGTAAATGATCACCAAATTTTGTGGCAAGAAGAACTTAGGAAGCAAGTGCGAGCAAAGCGAGCTCGGGATATTGGGCACCCCGACTCGGACAGGTTAGGTTCGAAGGGGATGGCGGGGTCTAGTGAGCGAGCAGAGCGAGCGAACTAAGACCCCGACATCCCCTTCGTGTTAGGTTACTTTAAACCCTGCAGAGAGAAATAGGAGCCCCGCATAGCGGGGCTCCGTCGACTACGCCTTAGTTCGGAGCTGTGATTTTCAGGTTTTTAATTCTGGTGATCATTTACTATTTCTGGTGATCATTTACTATTTCTGGTGATCATTTACTATTTCTGGTGATCATTTACTATTTTAGGCAGTATAAAAATGTTTTTTAAGGTTATATTTACTTTATCTGGTGTTATGTTAAACATAAGCCATAGTATTGAGACGGAACGGCGTCACGCGGCTAACAGTTGAGAAGTCACAGGTAAAGCGCGCGAGCGCGAATTTCAGATGGCTGTTGTGTTATTGTGATAAAAGTGAATGCGTAAGTATATAAAGGCTCTTACCTGCCCCATCGAATGCACATATGATATGTGGCACCAGATTTATTTAGATTAACAAAATAGACGTCGGCTTTCCGTCAACGCCTTGTTCCGCGGCACCTTCCTTGACAACCAAACAAGTCAACAAACCAAATAAGTCCCGCAACGACTTGACGTTCCGCCTGAGAGAATTGTAGACCGCTTCTCTCTCGTCTGTGGTCACAGTTTAGTTTGCAACGTGAATCATATGAAGCCTCTTTCGCAGAGGCATATAAAAAAATTGTTTCTTTGGGAAAGTTTATTGTTATCATGAGTACAATCACGTGTTTAAGTATCGGTCACTAATTACAAGTCACCCTATATTGATCGTCAGATAACTAACTGTCTTTAATGTCAACTGTCAGTCACGGATGGTGGAAAGTCAATTCCCACATTAAAATGTGTAGCTTCTCCTGGACTGGGACTTTGATGTGCTGGTGAGTCTGCCGTTGCAAAAGCGAATGCGTTATCAGCTCTGCCGCTGCTACTAACAATAACGGATACTTCACTGACCTACCTCGACCATGTGGTGTGTTATTGGGAATAACAAGTACCACTTTCTTAGTTACCAACAATAAGCTTTCAAAATGGTTATTTTATATTTGGATTAGGAAATATAAGGATTTGTACGTAATAATTCAAAACCCTATAATAGATTAAGGGCCTATTTTACGATGCCCAAACGGCCACTACTTAGTGAATAAATTCACCAAAATGGCACAAAATTTGTATAAATTTATCTGCAAAGTAAGTCAACGGGAACTTAATCGTAAGTGGTAAAACAGGCCCCAGGTCATTAAAAAACTCTGAGACAGTACGTACTTTGAGAAGCCTAACTTAACTCACGAAAATGTATGGTTAAAACAAAGGTTGTATTTTTTGGTTAATCCTACTGGTGTAACTCTACGCCATGTTTAATGTCATATGGGGGTGTGCTGAAATGAACTGGAGCTATCGACAAAACTTACGTAGGAAGCTGAAGTGACAGTTGGGTACCATTTTTGTCGACGGACCTGGTCAATGGAACAAACGATCCTGAAACTAAACATTTCGTCTACAGGAAAATAAACAATGGAGTGGTAATCCGTTGACATGGAGCGACTGCCTATCTGACATCCACAACTCAGTTACTACTGGGTAAAACGACACCCTTCGGTAATTAAAGACTTTCACATATCTATAAATGACAGCTGGGACCAACGGCTTACCGTTATTTCCGAATCACGAAGGAAACCCATCCACAGACCAACCCAGACAAGTGCGGCTTAACTTGAAGTTCAACCCGATTGGCTGAAATTATTTCGCCACGAGCTCCTAAAATAAAAACGAAAAGAGTTACGTAATTCATTAACGTGATTAACCGCAATGTTTACTGACGTGAAATAGGAGATTCGGCCAATTAACGATACATTGCTATTGATTGCGCGTAGCCGTCATTATCCAAATATAATGGTGAATACAGTATGAATTCCTTTCAGGTCTCCGCTTATTTACAACTTTTTGCAGCTATGCCGCCGCGCGTTTTGTAAACGCGCTTCTGCACTGTTGCGATCGCAAACGCGCGATTGTTTCTGAAGACATCCATCTTGCATGCTGAACCACATAATGTGAATGTTTATGACATCGGAACATTTTCTGGTTTTTCATTATCTGATTCTGGCTAGATAGCCGATCGCAGATAAAAAAGGAAGCAAAAAAAAATACATAATCGCGTTTGCTTTACAACATATCGCGGCGTTTTACGTTTGCATCGCTACAAAATGACACGGTGAGCAAGGATCCTAAAATGAGTGACTGAAAATAGGTTGAATGTTTACGATTTACCTAATATGGTGAATACAAAACTGGCCCTCGAAAAGGTTTGGATTTACAAAACCACAGAAGCGTTGGCCATACATTACATACACACAAACCAATTTAGGATAGGATATTCATTGCTTTTGTTGCGGGCAGTTCCTTTTGTGCTACTGTAGTGTACCTAAAGATAAAAAAACAGCTGTTACCTAAAAAATTCAACACCTTCTTGGTCAAAACGTATGGAACAGGTGTATGGTTCTTCCTATTACTACCTATTATTCTATATTCTACTATCTATTTATGTTTGTGTATAGAACTAAAATATGCCTTTTCAATGTTGGTCAAGGAACTGGGGTAATCCATAAGTGAATGCATAAGAGGGAGCGCGTTTGCTCATCAATGGCAAAAAGTGTTTGAAAATTATTTCAATTTTTAACCGACTTCTGAACTTAATCAACCCCCTAAACGGAATGAGCATAAACAGGGCTCTGGTTGACCTGTGAATTCAGCTTTTCACAAAACCTGGTTTGTAAAAAAAAAGTATATCTACATATAGGTATTATCGGTATAAAAATAATATTCTTTTACTGTATTGCCGATAAATTAATGATAATTTCTAATAAACCGTGAATCGTTTTTTCAAGAATTCAATTTTTCGTGTTTCTATATTCAAAAGAAAACATGTCAGGGCAACCATGAAAATGCAAAAATGATTCTAATAGCTTGAAACACATGCATTTTATAAAATGGTCTTCGACATGACATATAATATGCATGTATAGAATATACAAATATTCATCAATTATTAACATAGAGCTAAGAGTCTTTGAAATGTCAAAATATACTTTATTTAGGAGTACCTACATACACAAAAACTCAAAATTATCGAGGTTATGGTTTTTACACACAATTACTTGTTTGGACAAGCATGATCAAAAAAGATAACGTATTCATTTTCAAGTAAATTTCAACGGACCTTAATGAATGTTCTTGTTTGTGTTTCATGGAATCTGGGTGTTTTCCCCAGAGGTTCTGTTTATTAAAATAATACTTAATTAATTCATGTTAAGCAGGCAGGTATTACTTATTATCTTTCATTATTCGTATTTTTTTTAATAAAAGCTTTTGTTGTTTTCATGATAAAGTTATTACATATTATTTCTTTGTAAATTGCAAAAGCAAAGTATTATTAATTTGTACTTTCAGCCAAAAGTTTTTAGTAAACAATTGTAGGTACTTATTTTAAACAATCATATTGAATTAGTTCAATTGATGACTCAGAATAAAGTCTACGCTTTCAAATAAGTCTACAAACTTTAATTAAAAAAATAAAAAACTGCTCTCAAACCTTCAATTTAAAGTTAGTTAAAGTAAACGATTAAAATTTCTGAATCAGATAGTTTATTAATCTTTATAAATTGCAGTTAATATTTTTTAATAATCTTTATTAACTGCACACTTGCAATTTATAAGAATGGGAAAGTTTTGTCGAGTTTATGAAAAATCTAAGTAACATAAAATGTCATTCAAATTCAAATTCATTTATTAATTTTGTGAACACAGGGTACAAATTGATGTTGTATAAAAAATGTTTGGTCCATCCTATGTTCCGCCGAAAGGCATACAAAATAGTGGCGTTACTGTGTCGCTAAAGTCAATATTTAATCAAATTTAAATGAATTATAATAGTAGAAAATCTTATAAAATACAATGTCAGCTAATGATATTGTCAAAACTAAAATGGAACAAAACAAAATCACACAAAAAAGAAAATACAATGTCAATATTACAATTGTCAAACTAAAATTAATTTCAACAGTACAAAAAAAAACATGAAAAAATACAATTTAAAATCATCAAAATTAAATGAATTACAACAATTATTAAAAATTAAATTAGTTATATCCGTATCAAATTTATCACCAAATTAGATTTGTCAAAATTAAATTATATTGGACAAAAATTAGCTAATCATTTTTTTTATTAAGGAACTCATTGACAGAGTAATATGCTGCATTTAAAAAGCTGACGTTTAAAATTATTTAGGTTGCTAGCTGATCTAATTTGATTTGGTAATTTATTGTATATTTTGGGAGCCATTGCATATAGCTTCTATGGAGAAATTTGGTTTTTGTATATAGCAAGTCATATAGTGTCAGCTACGTGTATCAGTTTTAATAGGCTAACGGCCATTTCAGTAACTGAAATTATGTACATAAAACTCATGCCTTTTACCCTTGGGGGTAGGCTGAAACCAAAGATAGACACCAGCACGCGTAGAATGACCGCCGTAGAAACGGGCTATGTCGAATCGACAAACTGACACATTGTCATTGTCTATCTGTCATTATGTCGATTCGAAGAGAAAACTCGTTTCTACAGTAGTCATGCTACGCGTGCTGCTATGATCCTTTACAGACTTCTTTTGCCTCATCCTCGTTCATACACTTGTAGCGACCATAAAAAGCAACATACTACAAAAAGTACTACAGCGCCATCTATGACACGACGGCGGAACTAACATCAATTTCCTACAAGTTGCAAGCAAAGTTTACATCGACTTCAGTATATATAGAGAAACCCGATATCAACTATCGGGCAGTTGCCCACCAGACATAACACCTGTCTGGTCGGAGGATCCTCCCTTTTCAATGGAGTATTGAGGAACGTTACACCCTGTTCCTCATACCCCTAAACTGGTGACCCCGAAATCGACGTCAGCGCAGCCTTCGAGCAACGTGACGTCATCATCATCATCATCATCATCACTTCCTCCAGCTTTCGAGCAGCGAGTCTCACAGCCAGCCAGCTTCAACTGGGTAAACCTGACCACCAGCATGCAGCGGAAGCGCATTCCTGGTCAGCACCCTCAGCCGCTCATTAAGCGACCATGGCACAGCACACTGCACTTTCGGCCGGTCGAGAGCTTCAACCTCCCGGTTGACACCTCTCTAGCTGTCTGCCACATCGCGGCGCTGCACCACGTCCGACACACCGGAGCAAATGCAGCGCCGGCCCCGACTCACTGGGGCTCGCATCACCATCGCAGACTGTTCCGACTCACCGCGAACAATGTGGTAACCTGGGTTCGAACCCAGGCATGGACGTTACTTTGTGTAATTTATTTCATCACCGCTGCCCTCAAAAACGGTGAAGGAAAACATCGTGAGGAAACCGGCATGTCCTAGAACTAAAAATTCGAAGACATGTGGCATCTACCAACCCGCACTGGGCCCGCGTGGTGGATTACTGCCCATTCCCTCTCATAGAGAGAAGGCCTGTGTCCCAGCAGTGGGAACATTATGGGCTGATGATAATGATGATGACCTTTCGAAGATACTTTAAGTCCTTCTAGGGTGTACCCCTCCTGACGTTACCACTAACATTTGCCTTGTACCTTTTGTTGGTCGCCTTTCACTTATCCTCTTCACATGACCAAACCATCATAGCCTAAGCAACTCGTTATAACATAAGCTATCGGCGAGTGAAAGTCCCATAAAAATCGGTCCAACCATCTCGAAGATTAGCTAGAACAAACAGCTGGATAGACAGACAATAAGTACCGTGCTACTCAATGATACTAGGTTTAATTTATAGAAACAAGCCTTAGTTGACGGCTATATGATGGGTAGTTTTACAACCTATTTGTAGCACAGTAAAGTCTAGAATGAAAACGCTACCACGCAACAAGTGTGCTCGCACGAAACACCAACACAGGCAAACTGCATTCTAGCCAATCGTAGCCCCTTTCCCGGGTATCGATCCGTGACGTCACAGATGCGAAAGGGATGCACTATTTCAGCTTCAGTTCACAAGACTCGTTAGTTTAGCGGTCAGAACAGCCTTCAGGACTGATGTCTTGGGTAGTCGGTGGTTCAAATCCACCACGAGTCCGTTTCTTTTACATTTTTTTTGATTTTCCTGTGATATTTTGGTATACTTTTCAATTGTTGATGTCACAAAAAATCTTCAGTTTCGGACCTGGAAGACTTACCCTAATAAATCACCATCAGCATGTTCAACTTAATTTTCTATTAAATCTTATCTCTTGAAATGTAACAATCCGAGATTCAATTAAGGACAGAAACAAGGATTCTTACAGATTGTTTCATTACAAGCATATATACTCCCAGTGAGGATCTTTTGAAAGATGAGATTTGAAAGAAAAGCTGAATGCACAGGTCAATTAGAGCCCTGTTTATGCTTGTTACATTTAGGGGGTTGGAGATGTCAGATTAAAATAAAAAAAAAAACACTATTAACTGGCTAAGCAAAAGGGACCATAAATCATGATCAAACACACTATACCCGTTCCCCTGGTTCCCCACTCATGCATTCAAACATTTTCTCGTAGTTCAATCTGGATTACCCCAGTTCCTTGACCGACATTGTAGAGGCACGTTTTAGTTACATACATTATACATATAAACTTTGATATGCGTAGTAAAAAGCTATTATTTATAAATTACAATCAGTTCGATTTATTTTTGCATAGATCTGTTAAGATTAGCGTTTCTTTCCCGTTAAAAAATAACATTATTAGACGGCTATTTTCAACACTCTTTAGGGCTAAGAAAGCAACTACTTAAATGTGATTTTCTAAGAAAATAAAACTAAGCGTATTTTATTTACTTAGATATTTTGTTTATTGATAAAAAATATTATTACCAGAAGGGAATTTCGGGTTTTAAATTACTTATTGAGCAATTTCTTAGAAAACCTTTGCTTAGGTGTTTTTCTGACTTACGTGAAGTGAAATAAAATAACTGGAACTGTACAATTACGCTGAGAAAAAAAAGAATATCAAAATCTGCGATTGTTTGAAGGGTCCGTGGCTTACGCCCCCAGTGGTCGAGGCACCCGTGGCCGACGCCCCCGATTCGATTAGTTCTCCGGTTTCAGATATTACCTTTATCTGATTTGCAAACTCAATTTTTTTTTTTACCGGGAACCTCATTTTTCGCAAAATTTTCTCAATCAAAAATAACATAACATCGCCTGTAATCCCAATGGGTTAGGCAGAGATGTACTCAATAATACACCCACATTTCGCCACTACACCACAGAGAAAATCAATCAAACATGTAAACTTTTAACATAATGCCAACAAACAATAGGTCGTCGGGCGTCATGTTTATGTTGTATTTTATAGAAGGGGGGACCTGAATAAAATAGTCCATGAATATTTTAATAGCAACAGATTCGCGACATGGCAAAGCATAAATGCAGCCTTTACGTTCCCATGGCTGGAGCCAGCCTTCCTCTATGTGACAAGGAGTGGGCCATTACTTATCATGCTGGCTGGTGGATGCCTCATGTTGTCGACTTATTGTTTTAGGCAATTGTTTACACACTATTTCTTCGTGTCCGATTTTTTTACAGCACTGTTGGCGCAATGGCTGCTGCGCTGCATGTTGCGCGTTCGATTCCCACGGAATAAATATTTGTATGGCCTACGGGTAGTTGTCCCGGATCTGGCTGTTTGTGTATGTGAGTCTAAATTCTAGTTTTTTAACTGACATGGTCACTAAAGTAATCGTAGACTCTGAAAATGGAGTATTTACAATGTTTATTATTTGTTTTGTAGGTACTTGTTATGTCCCTTTGTTTATTCGCTAAGTCGAATAAATAAAGAGACATAACAAGTATGATAAACAAATATCCCGTTTTCAGTGGTCATGATAGTGAGTCTAAATGTTTCTAAACCCTTTCACGATACAGGAGAAATTCCTAGTGAAGAACGTTAATAGAAGAACTAATAAAAAACGCATGGCAAAATAACTTCATTTGGACTCCCATTTCAAAGGCTCCACGTGGTTAACTTTGCTCCCTACTCACTGTTTGACTGCGCTATAGCTCTGGGGCACACGAGCGGCCATAACAAGCAAAACTTGTCTTTTACACAATGCTGACATGAAAAGGCATTAAAGGGAAATTAATTATTATTTTCTGTTAAAAATAAACAAGCAGTGTGATGCAGTGGTCACAAAAATAACTATAATAACTACATGTCGGAATGACCTATTTTATTTATTCCGTTACACTCGTACATCATGTGGCAAGAGATGAATTTCGTGCAACGAAAACACGCTGTGTGCAAAATTAAACTTACCATCATCTGCCTAGCCTTTTCCGTAACTATGTTGGGGTCGGCTTTGCAGCGGCTATGCAGCTGAGTACCAGTATTATTTACATGAAGCGACTGCTTATCTGACCTCCATAACTCAGTAACTGAGTAAACTGAGTAAGGCTGGATGTCAGAAATTAAACTTACCAATTACTTGAAATTAGAATTGAACACAAAATCACTGGGCACAATGAATAGGATACAGTTCCGAGACGTCGAAACTCCGCTGCGATCAGGGGTCTTCTCTCTAAGCACGAAATCGGTAGTTTCGGCCGAAATTACGGACGTTTCCTACTTCACAGGCCCTTGTAATAGGACTATAACAAATGACTTATACATGTATTTAGGGTTTAATACCTACCCAGGAAGCGAATAACAGCCGAACTGTTACATTATGTTACTTGCTAGGGGTATGTTAGGAACCCGTAAAACTATAGTAAACTAATAGATAGCCTGCAACATATTTTGAGATCCAAAATACATTTTCGATCCCCTCCACCAGGGCAGTAAATCCACTTTTAGCAAAGGACTTTTTCCTTTATAGGGCAAACATGAAAACCTTTGAAAATTAGTGATTTGCTCGTTATTCGTGAAAAAACCCTTTTGTGGTAGATTACCCTTTTTTCCTTGATCAAAATATAGTAGATTTCACTCCTTCTTTATGTTTATATATTTTAACTCGTTATTAAAACTTCATTTTTATCTTTTTTGTTCGTTAATAAAACAATTTTTCTTCGAAATTAATATCTTTGATTGTTTTCAGACTTTTCTTTAATTAAAAACGATGTCTTCAAAAAAAAAGAAGCTTTACGATTCTTAATTAGCGAGTTCTCAGTAAAAAGTTTTTCATTCAATCAAATATTATTTATTAATTCCTTCCTCCTTTTATGCCAGAGGTAATAATGGGTTGTTCGGTGAGGCGAAATAAGTCAGATTTGGATTGATTACAGTAGTAGCCAGCCTACAGGTATAGAGAACTCGGTCCGAGTGACCGGTGGTCAGGGCTCTTGAGAGCTCTATTACATGGTACTTAAACACGCTAGCGAAATATGGGTGTAATTGAGTACACCTCTGTCTAACCCTCCGGCTATTACAAGCTTGATGTTATGTTAAGCCCCGAAATGCACGATAGTCCTAGGTAAGACGGGTTGAAGGATATTCGGGTTTTGGACTAAAAGCTGTCACTAGTAAAGACCACCGCTAAAGACTGTCAAAGATCTACAGATGACAGTCGGGCTAGTGGCTTCACTCACCCGTTTTCGGACTAAGCTCCAAGACCAAGCGTACCATAGATCGACCAGTGTGTTTCATTTCATCTACTAAGCTTCGAGTGAAACCTTAAAGAAAAGTGTAGGTATTTAAATCAGATGAGTAAAAAAATATCACCGGAATAAACACCGAAAAAACAATTCTTATAATTTGATCCAAATTCCCGGAGAGCGAGGAATCAACACATCTACTCTCAATAACTGATTTAATCAACTTACGAGAGAAGATCGGATGAGACGGAACTGTAATCTAGTATTATCCGTCTGGTTTTTTTGGGTTCCGTTGCTAAATTACAAAAACGGAACCCTTATGGATTCGGCCTATCCGTCTGTCTGTCTGGCCGTCCGTATTCAGAGTCCGCGTCTGTCCACAGATTTTTTACTCCGACCCTATTAACACCACCCAATTTAAATATGCAGTGTAGACAGGTGCCTTCCATGAACTACTATGATGTGAAATAATGAAAAAAGTAAGGGTGGCCCCCTAAAGATTTACGCTTGCTGAGCTTGGTCTAGAACAGGCGAGTTGCGTACGGCACTGGCCTTTCTGTCATCTGTAGATCTTTGACAGTCTTTACGAGTAGTCCGAAGCCCGAATATCCCTTAACCTGTCTTAGCTAAAGTATCGTGCTACCTAGTATATGGTGGACCTCCACAAGGTCAGATACTGGTATTCAGCTACATCTGGTTAGACTGGAAGATGGTCATGCAGCATAGTTGGGAAAAGTTTATACAGAAGATGATGATATTTACTTAAGATTGTGACGCTTCATGGTTTATCAGAAAAGAAAATGCTTTGTAGGTTAATTGGCTTGGATTTTCACTGAATGTAATAAGATTCCGTACAAGAGGGACGACAAATACCAGTTTCGCTGAAAACTCTTAGGATTTCCTGTTGATAACATTCCTGGCATGACTGTGTTGGAAGTTTGCTTTGATTCAGATTCCGTGTTTTGTAATACAAGGTGTTATTTTGCATCCTCGTCAAATTCAAGGAGGTAACTTTGCTTCACAAAACATTGTGAGGTGCCTGAGAGATATTTCTCGACGGCATGAAAAGCCATGTCAGAGACCTATGGGAGGCAAAAGAACTTTGACACCAGCCCCTGTATTCACAAACGCTCGGATTCAATTTCGATTCGGAAAGTCGTATGTCTATCTCGCTCACTTTCCTTATGGCAAAACAAGATATACATAAACAATAGGGGGCCAGGTTAGGCACTAACCACACGAAAAACAAGAAGAAGAAGAATGGCGACATACCGTCTGACCTAAATTGCGCTTTATTTTCATACATTTTGTTTGAAATTTGAATGTAATAGAAAGCTGCCCGTGCCATGTCCGCGACCGACACCCTTGTGTCGCTACATCCACGACACACGTCTACCCATCTCGAGGCAAATAATACACACTCCGGTGTCGATGTTAGTAGAGCATTCAGCATTGCCAGGTCGCTATGAGCTGCACAAAACCAACGACCAGTGGCCCTCATTAACCTTGGATTGAAAGAACGCTGTATCCTACTAATATTTTAAACGCGAAAGTTTGTAAGTATGGATGGACGGATGGATGGATGTTTGTTACTCTTTCACGCGAAAACTACTGATTGGATTTGGATGAAATTTGGCACAGGGGTAGTTACAACCTTGATTAACACATAGGATAATTTTTATCCCGATAGTACAGTTCCGTGGGACAGTGATTGAACCCGACTTGTGCGAAGCCGCGGGCATAGGCTAGTATTTAATACTTACAGTGAGATAACAGCGGATAATACACGAATATCAACGCTACAATGTGACATATGGAATGGCGACAACGCTTATCTATAATACCGTCATACCACTGCTACACCGACCCGACGCGTCGAGGTAAATTTGTTGTCAATGTTGCTATCCTAAAAACTATATAGGTAAGGTGATTTTACTGTAGATCATTGTGTTAAATTGGATGGCGATAAAGTTTAGTCGCGAGTACTTACCTAAAATAGAAGAAGGCTATGCTTGGAGTTCCTCCGAGGGATCGCATCCTCAAGCAGGTTTTCCGATAGCTCACAGAATAAGTAAGCATGGGTTACATTGGCCGGCCATATTAGCCGTAGAACCACTCCGCTAGTTGAAGTTTGAAATGTCGACGTATGTTAGTTCTAAAGTACAGGATCTGGAGGTACGCCAGTTCGAAAGTTCACTGGAGCGAAGTATGCAAGGCCGACGTATCGTTAGTTAGAAATCATAATTGTTAAAGAGCGAGCGAAGCGAGCTCTGCACTTGGGGCACCCCAACTCGGACAGGTTAAGTCCGAAGGGGATGGCCCCGACATCCCCTTCGTGTTAGGTTACTGTAAACTCTGCAGACAAAAATAAGAGCCCCGCGTAGCGGGGCTACGTCGATTATGGTTTTAGGGTTTCTAACTAACGATACGTCGGCCTTGCATACTTCGCTCCAGTGAACTTTCCCGATGACTGTTGGGGTAGACGTGTTCTTGAGTATAGACCGCAAATCAGCATCCTACTACGACGCCCTCAACCTAGAGTAGAGTGTGTCAGGTAGAAAGTGGCGTGACGATCTTCGCAGGGTGTCCGGTAGCAGTTGGATGAGATTTGCCGTGAATCCAGTTAAGTGACGTGCGTTTGAAGAGGCCTGTGTCTTGCAGTGGACTATTGTAGGCTGATATTGTTGACTTAGTGGAGACGTATGGAATACGATAACTTGCTGTACCAGTCCCTAGATGGTAAGGAATAGTAAGGGAATGGAAATCAATCAACTCAGCCTTTCATAGTCAATTGCAGGCTGTATATAAACCTCTTCCAAACACTTAGTCTTTCGCCTTTTGCGCCAGACATTTTACGGTAGCTGAGGGCGTCCCACGTTACGTCTGCCGATATGCAGGATCCGTTCTAGAATAATAGATGCCTTTTGCTTGGGCGCTTTTTTTTTGTCTATGTCTCGTCAATCGATGGACAGAGCTTACCGTAATCTACTTTTGGACATTAGCCTCTGTCAACAAATAAACACCCGGTCTTCCACCGCAATATTCCATTCCAATCGAATTTTGTGTCTCAATCGTAGCTTGTTTTTCAATTAGCTGCATTCCAAAAATGGCAGTTGTCTCTAGTATGGACTATACTATTTTATACTATGGAAAGTGGCGTTAGCTTTCAGCCATCTTAAGACAGGAGAGATCTGAGTGTCAGCAGCTCTAGTAGAGGGACTTTGGACTCTCTTTGGGTACAGAATATCAAATCTTTACAAAGACTTAACAATTATTCTATCCTGGGATTCTCCCGTGGGTGCAGCCATTTTATTTGGTACAAAATTGTACCTCCCCCCACAACTCCATAAAATAATTCTGTTGAACATTTTACAAAACTACTCATAGTTTTTTAACTTAAAGAGTTGAAGGCCAACAGTGCATTGGTCTCATTCTATGAATAGATTTGCTGGTGAACCTAAAGTTTCCACAATATAAACTGTACGTCGTGAACCATTCAGTATACTATGTGTTCTTAGGTTTTGAGCTAAAATCGGTGCTTTTTATTTAACATATGATTAGCATATAAAGTAAAATAGTACAACATAATATTTTATGAATATTGCGAATAGTAGCTAACGTCTATTAAACTAAAGTTTTATTTTTTTATATCATTGCTCCACACTAGGAATTTCTCCTGTATCGTGGGTGCGTTTACAAACATTTAAACTTACATATGCAAACAGTCAAACCCGGAACAACTAACCTGTAGGTCATACAAATATTTGTTCCGTGCGGGGATCGAACCCGCGACACGCAGCGCAGCAGTCGATTGCTCAACCACTGCCAACCCTGCCGTCTTTAGACTGTCGCAGGTTGCTATGGGAACGATCGATATCGTATTACCTAATACTATCTTAATACCTACTGGGGTGTGGTGGTCAGCTATGCAGTCGCTCCATTTAAAATACTAGTATTTATTGTTAGACTGGAAGCCGACCCCAAAAAAATGGGAAAAGGCTACTCAGATGATGATGTTGCCATAGGAATCAGATTTTTTTGGAAATTTAACGACGCTATAACCGAGGGGGTTATAGCGTCAAACATTCAGAAAAAAAACTACTTACTGCAATATAAGTCACTATTTAGTGGAGATGTATTTATTAATTTATATTATTTTAATTGTTTTTATGGCAATCATTGTTTTCTCAAAGTGGAAGGTTATTTAATGTTTCTTCTCTTTTTTTCTTTTGATATTGTTGCGTTTTCCTGTAAAATTTGGCCTTTGTTTAATTTTTTATGCAAATGATCTCTTCCATTCTTTTTGGTAGATCATAATGATTCCCTGCATAAATAAACGGCAACTTTTTAATATCTTTTAATAATTTAGTAATCAGGCTCTCGAATATGCTACGCTGACCTTAATAAAGTATAACTTTGTGTTCTAAGAATAATATACTTATTTACACAAAAGTCGTGCTCATTATTACATAATGTAGAAATTTATAAAAATAATTGCTAATTATTAATAATTGCTTACTACATAATAACAATGAATTACTGACAATACGAAAAGACAGTCTCACAAGTTGACAATTGAATTGCGCCCAACGAAAATGACGTGATAAATTAATCATCTACGCATTTTCCTCTTACGAAGCGGAAAGGCAACGAGCGGGACGGAAATAAAAACAGCAAAACAAATAAAGTCGATAAGCTGGAAAAATACGAAAATCTAAGTCATTTACTTTTGTTATTTTTGTTCCGCATCTCAAATAAAGGTCAAATGTAATATTACGACATTATGGATTCACTTAATGCTTTCATTCACTGCCAGGTCCAAGTCATACATATCAGTCTTGTACTTCTGTCCGGTTTTATGTGTTCATCAAATTCCCCTGAAGGCCGAAAGTCTGTAGGACGAAGTATCATTTGTATCGGTGACAAACATGATGGAAAAGTGAATAAACCGGCCAAGTATGAGTCGGACTCGCACACAAAGGGTTCCGTAGCACCAAACAATATAATAACGCTATTTTTAACACTCGATATGTATGGATGTCCACCCATATTTTTTTTAATTAGTCATTTTACCTCACTTTTGTATAGTGGTTCATAGAACACACCTAAACTATGTGGTGCCGACAGACAGACAGATAGAAGGTCAGGACGATTCTATAAGGCTTTCGTTTTTTGCCACTTGGCAACGAAACCCAAAAATTAACGTAGGCCGTTCATTTTTGGGTTTCGTCTCTACCCAAAAGTATTACGTCAATTATGTCGAAATTCGTAGGAGTACGAAACAATCTGAAGGCCACTTTTTTAAGTCTGCTGGAAGTCCCAGCCTAGTTTTATTGAAGAAATAAAATGTTGTGAATAGCAAAAAAAGGTAGATAACAATCTGTTTGTTCAAATTATCCCACGATTTTATATTCAAAAATCATTTTTATTTTTATGATAATGACTGTAAAATTCACTGAAATTAAACATCTCGTCTTAACAAAAATTTATTATTACAATATCTAGATTCTGATGCAAATTTTTATATAATAGCGGGATTGAAAGTTCTCAAAATGTCAACAGTATATCTTCATTGTATAGGAAAAAAACTTAATCAAAATCGGTTCATCCGTTCAGGAGCTATGATACCTCAGACAGACACACAGATACACACTTCAAACTTACAACACCCCTTTTTTGGTCGGGGGATAAAAATGGAATCACTTGTAACAATTTGAATATGTGTAACATCATACATATTTTCCAATAAAAAGACCTGCAAAAAGTTCTGTCTGTGTCTCACTACAAAAAGTAATAATAAAGTAATACCTTGCTTCAAAACAAGTGTCAATTTCAATGCTATACATAAGAGACACTTAGCCTTTCCTTAGAAAAGAATACGCGACAAGAGCTTTTCAGAAAATATAAGAATGTTATAATGTGTTGTTTGCTTCAGATAGCGATAAACACATTATTGACAACGGAAAAATTGTTAGAAGCGAACAATAAATCAGAAGATTTTCTTTCCACGAATATACACCGACAGAGGGTACCCCCTCTGCGGTCATTATGTATGAATCTGCTGATTTCGTTTTAAATGATCGATAAAAAATTGCTATGTGGGCATTGTGGTCGCTTGGCACGCACTCGGTACATCATTCTGAACCACTGAATGTTTACAGAGTGCTTACCACGCAGGTAAGCACTCCTTTTAGCCCGCTTTGGCCCTGTCGCAAAATGACCACATGTTGCTAAATTTCCCTTTTAGAAAATGTCCCTTTCGCAGAATGTCCCTTTCGCAAAATGTCCCCTTCCTCATACAGGCATTAATTCTTTTCATCAATAAAAACCTGGCCAAGAGCCGGTGTCCCTTACATCCCGATTTTGTCATCCAAGTTCGACTAACTGAACTCAAACAGTATCGTCTTAACAGTACCAGAAATTAATTAGGTACATACGTACCATCGGGAAAGTGAGAATATGGACACTTTTCAAACAAAATCCCGTGCACACGATGACATCTGTTTAACACCCTTATTACTATTGGTCCGCACAAATACATTGCGGACCAATAGTGGTAAAACAAAAAAAGACCCGACCGAAAAATACACGACCGTTTTTTAAATATGTATTGTTTGAAACACAATCTCAGGCTCTGTTAATGATCCCAGATGTTTGACCACAGTTTTTTTTTTCATTTACGACACCGAGGGTCTCGGCAAAAAATAGATGCTGCGATGCTATTGGTAGCTGAGCGTTAATAAGCGCTTCTATAGTGGCCGGACGCTGCAAGTAACGATAGTCCTTACCGTGGTCAGATACGCAGTTTGGTGATAGTACATAACCTCACTCCTTTTTCCCATGGGGTAAGGCAGAAACAGAATGCCACCTGTTACGATCGTTACATACATACTGCTAACGCTTCGTCCACGTTTTATACATATGTATGGTCATACAAGCACGCTTGTTGAAATGCAGGTACTTATGAATTTAATTTGTCTCCAAATCAAAATATTTTATTTCAAATGGGCACTTATAAAACGTCGAGAAAAGGTGCACGATTCGGATTAGCCGTTTCTTAAGAACTAAGAACCGGCAATAAATTCTATGGTTTGTGTCGAAGCGCCAACGGTGTTGCTTAGACGTGTTTTTTTGCGGTCATTAGCTAATTACATCGTTAACTTTTGTGCACCTACCTACCTTGATCGGCCGCTAGGCCGAATCATCGGTTATCGCTCGCGCGAATCTACACTTTATGCGTAATGAGTACGGTCGAGAATCATAATGAAGACTTAATGAACACGATTATAATGGATGACGAAGAAATTACACATTCAGAAGACTTAACACAATTATTTGAGATGGAGAATAACGACACGTCAAAAGACAGGTCGCAATCTACGAAAAGAGGGAGAGAAGATGATGAATGGAGTGAAGTTAGGAGTAGAAAATACAGGACGAGAGAAGTAAGAGGGATTACGGAATTAACTGTTACTTGTAAAGATAAAGTTCCTAAACAATTCGCCCTAGCTAAATTATTTAAGGAACAAGGAATATTAAATATCACCAAAGTGAAACATATAAATCCGTACAAAATTATTATTGAACTAAACGATGCGGACAGCGCTGAGAAATTAGTCAACTCCGACCATTTTAGTGGTTTAGGATGGCGATTTCAACGGCCATTTGAAGTTGGATTATCTTATGGAGTTATTAAAAATATCGACTTAGACATTTCGGAGGACGAATTGTTTAAATGTTTATCAAGTACATGTAAGGTCGTGAATGTAAAACGTCTACAACGAAGGGACAGAGAAGCAGCCACATGGACTGATAGCGAGACCTGGAGAATAGGATTTGAAGGATCATCGTTACCCCCTTATAATAATAATACCATTTATTTCAGGCTTCAATGGCCCATAGATATATACCTTATAAACTAACATATATAAAGAAGTTACAAATCTCATGTTAGTAATTATGACTTAAAACTATGTTAGTAGCACTTCACTTGTTCACACTTCACTTGTGCTGACTGATCAGTGGAACTTGTCCGCGGAAGCGACGGAACACCACGTCCTGCGGCCAAAAGTCTTCCTGCATCACGACTGGCAGATAAAAGTTCGGTACTCGCACCACGAACGCCTTGAAGTTGACGTTGCGGCGCGACTCCAGTAACTGCACCCTCGGTGTGTACCTCGTCTTTTGGCGCACGTACTCCACGATGTCCTCCGCTTCAGTGGTGTAATGCAAGCGGGAAATGTACACCGGGGTATTCGGCTTAGCGGCACGCAGGCTCACTTCGGGCTCCGCAGGAGCCTTGCCACAGCGGTTCTTGGGTGTTCGTGAATGGCGCTTCTTTTTCTGCACCATCACGAAACCATCATTATCAGCCATGTTCGGCGCCTTTTCAGGCACAGGCTTATTATTAGAAGCTCCAGTGGGGCTAGGTTAAAATGTGTCCGACAATTAAAGTTACATGTCCGAAATGCGCAGGTAAACACGATATTGATAACTGTGAAACAAGGACTTTTAAATGTGTTAATTGCCTAAATAATCACATGGCATTGGACAGAACTTGCCCTGTATACATAAAGGAAAGAAAAATACGCAGCATAATGAGTGAGTTTAATGTTTCATATAGAAAAGCCATTGATATGTATGTACCTCCTCCCGCACCCCCCTTTGAGGCAGTTGTCAACTCGCAGACACTACCACCGTCCCATGAAGGAGACGCAGTTACGCAAGCACCTACTATGACCTCAACTACACCTATGTCACCGGTGTTACAGCCGAAAACTACTTACGCTCAAAAAGCAGCTCGCCAAGTGCCAAATAAAGAACCTATATTCACGCAAAGTGCCAATGTACCACAGACGGGGAAAGAAGAAGGAACAAGTAAGAAAAACAAGAAGAAAAAACGGCAGGAAGAATCACCTGAATCTGAATCTGAAACATCCCATGCCCGGGAATGCGATATGGACGTGCAAGAGGATACGTACAGGGAAGACGCTACTGAAGACGACAAAAATGAGGATTCGGAAGACAATCATTCATTTGGATGGCTGGTAGATAAAATTAAATACATTTTATTTGTGAGGAATTACACTTTTAAAGAGAAAATTATATCTGTTGTTCAAATTAGTGTGGAGTGGGCAATATCTTATTTCCTAAAGAAGATTATACCTAAGAGTTGTTTTTCCTTTAAAAATTATTTCTGTAATGAATCCTGTTAATATAAACATTTTGCAATGGAACTCACATAGTATATTACCCAAAAGGATAGATTTAGAACAAGTTTTGTTTTTAGAAAAAGTTCACATTGCCGCCCTATGCGAAACGTGGCTGGATTCAGACTGTATTTTTAATATAAAAGATTATAACGTATTTCGTTGCGACAGACCAGACTCATACGGAGGAGTTGCAATTCTGACTCATAAATCCATTAAGGCACAACAATGCCGCAGTATCATTACAAATCCGGGTATCGAGATAGTTCATGTTAAAGTTTTTAACTGTAGTTCCATTGAAAATGGTGTTTCAATTTATTGCCCACCTAACATCCGCACTACACAAAATGATTGGGAATCATTGTTTTCTGTAGCCAGCACTAAAACCCTAATTTTAGGAGATTATAACGGTCATCACTCAAGTTGGTCCACGAAAACAGATCAAAGAGGTACTCAAATTTTTGACTCCTTAATTGACAATAGTTTTGTAACTTTGAATGACGGTCAGCCGACTCGAGTAAACCTTGTTAATGGAATTTTACAAAAATCAGCACCTGATTTATCTATTGTTTCTTCAGACGTATGTTTAATGTTTGAGTGGAGCGTTACTAATGAATCCCTAGGCAGTGACCACATGATAATCAAATTGAAAACGTCAGATAATTATATTCCAAGTATTGTAAAGAAAAGAAATTTCAAAAAAGCCGACTGGACAGCTTACCGTAACTTCATTGAAGACGCACTTCTTGAGTATACATTGCCCGTTAATCCCCAAGAAGCTTATAATTCCTTTTTAGATATCATCAACAGTGCAGCAGATGTAAGCATTCCTTATTTTAAATTTAGCCAAAACCCTTGCAATAAATTTAAACCAAAGACGTATTGGTCTCCGATGCTGTCTAAAGCGGTGGCGGAAAGGCGATTAGCTTTAACGTGTTTTAGAAAAAACCCAACTCCAGATAATCTAGAAGTGTTACGGGACAAAACTCGCGAAGCTCAAAGACTAACTAGAAGTGCTAGTAAGAAGGGATTCCGTAATTTCTGTTCTTCAGTGGATGAGGTCACTTCGGCTAGTGACATGTGGCGACGCATGCGCTGGTTGAAGGGATATCGTTCAGCTGGACTCCATGTAGACAAGACGTTGGCTGAACAAGTTCTCTTTAATTTAGCTCCTGATTTTACATGCCCCCCACTACCTAAATTTTGCTCGCTAAATCATAAATTGGAAACAGGTATAACACGACAGGAGTTTGAAAAATGTGTGAAATCTAAAGATACTGCACCGGGCTGCGATGATATTTCCTTTTCAATGATTAAAAACCTCCCTGACCTTGCTAAAAATATTTTACTACAGCTTTACAATCTTTTTTTTTCGTTAAGTTTTATTCCTGAACAATGGCGCCAAGTCCGCATAGTACCAATCCCCAAACCAGGTCGAGATTTGACTTCTGCTTCTGCAATAAGACCCATTTCGTTAATGTCCTGTCTATGTAAAATCTTTCATTCCGTTATTAATAAGAGAATTGAGTGGTACTTAGAAAGTGGAGGATTTTTTGCTGAGGAAACTGTAGGTTTCAGGAAAGCTCGCTCATGTCTTGATAATCTTAATCTACTAACCTCGAAAATACAAATTGGTTTTTCAAAAAAACTTGTGACTATCGGATGTTTCCTTGATATCGATAATGCTTACAATAACGTTGACGTCACCGCTCTTCTGTTAACCTTGGACCAACTTGGTGTGGGATCACAATATTGTAGATATTTATGGGAATTCCTTAAAGAAAGATATTTATCCATCAGTGGCACAGATAATACTGTCACTAGAATCGCCAGAAGGGGCTTAGCACAGGGTGACCCCCTATCGCCATTACTTTTCAATATTGCAACCATACATATTTGTAAAGCAATACCTAGCTCCATATCTATCTCTCAGTATGCTGATGACTACGTACTTTATATATCTTGCCATGATATTGAACAAGCAGCCGCTGAGTTACAGGAAGCGTTAAATATCTTATGTGATCAATTTGATTCCCTGAACCTCAACATATCACCAGATAAGAGTAAAATTTGTATTTTTGACAGAGGCTATAGGCAACGGTCGGTTAACTTATCAATTAGAGGTAATAGTTTGGAGGTTGTTGACACGGTACGATATCTCGGTGTGTGGCTGGACCGTTCTCTCAGGTGGGGAAAACACATCAATGTGATTTGTCAGAAAGTTCTCAAGTTTATTAAAGTCTTTAAAGTGTTGGCAGGTTCGAATTGGGGTGTGCACCCAAAATACTTAAGAAGACTTTATCTAACTTTAATTAGAAGCCGTATTGACTATGGAAGCTTTTTCTATGACAATTGTGCAAAAACTCACTTAGAAAAATTAGATAGATTACAGAACCAAGCCATGAGGGTGGTGGGTAGTTTTATTAAAACCACACCAATTCATGTGATGGAGAGCGAACTATGCCTACAGCCATTATACCTACGTCGACGCTTCTTGGCTAGCAAATTCTGGCTGAAGACTAAAGCTTTGCAGGCAAATACCGGAGGCATCAATTTACTATCCGAACTATCTCTATTATGTAGAAATTCGTCATATTGGAAAAACAAAAGAATCCCCCTTTTAATCTTAGTTAATGACTCACTACACTCCTTAAAAATTCACAGCAGTCAGAAATTAGATATGTTTTCCCTGGATATTTGGGTTAGCAGTATTAATAGTGATAAAATAATAAAACACGATGTAAACTTCATGTCTGGGCCAAAAAGGCAATACAATCCTGTTAGGTTAAGAAACTTATTTATTGATTACCTTTCTTCCGAATACTCGACTTATGTAAAAATATTTACAGACGGATCTAAGGAGGGTGACAATATAGGTGCTGCGTTTTACGAGTCAGAAGAAAATTCAATGGCATTTCGAATAAATGCCAGTGTGTGTATAATGGAAGCTGAACTGATCGCGATCGCAGAAGCTCTGTCTTATGTAGAATCAATAAACCAAAGACATATTGTAATTCTCACAGATTCCCGAAGCTCGCTCCAACACTTGGCTCGGTGTACCTCGACCTTTCGAGGAACACCGATAGCCTACACTATACTAAAAAATATTTTGAAGTTGCAATCTGACGGTAAGCACGTAGTCCTTCAATGGATTCCATCACATATTGGAATAAGAGGTAATGAAATCGTTGATCTACTAGCCAAGCAAGCCATATGCGATGGAATTCCTGTTAACCTTTCTCCTTACTTTCCTAATTTTATACCTAAAATTAAACAGGATTGTTACTTACTTTGGAAGGAATATTTTAATATAAGATCACGAGATAAAGGAATTTGGTACAAAACGATCCAGCCGCATCCCTTGAACTCGCCGTGGATAGATAACCAGTTGTTGAACAGAAGTGATACTGTTGTTGCACTAAGACTTCGTTCCGGACACATTCCATGTAATAAGTTCTTATTCCTTATGGCAAAATTAACGTCAGATAAATGTGATTTTTGTAATAATGCCGTTGATGATGTTTATCACATATTGACTGAGTGTGTCCGCAACGAAGAATTTAGATATAGATTAGATTGTAGGATTAGGGAAATAGGTTATTGCAACAGTGTTCTGGCTGCGCCACTTTCTGACGCAGCTAGAACACTTTACCGACTAGCTATGCTAAGATTTAGCTAAAGATTGTATTTTTAGTTAAAATGTGTTATACTAACCAGGGCGGCATAATCGCATGTGCGACAAAGCCCTTTTTCTTGAATAAAAAAAAAAAAAAAAAAAATTCTATGGTTACTCTTTTAAAATGCCCGATAATGAGTACTTGCTTACTTCACAAAAACGTTACATGAGATAAAAGTTAACAAGCATCTAGAAATCTACAAGGAACTCGAATATTATTCCAAAGACACGATGTTTAAATTACTGTCAGAAAATGTATATGGCTAAAAAGGGGTGACTATTGGGATGACGAATTGATGACTAATAGAGAGGAATGGTGGAGAGCAGTGGTGGCCCAGTGATGGCAGCCCCGACTAACGAGCAGTAATCCGTGGGTTCAAACCCAGGCAGGAGCATTACCTACTTTGTGTAAGTTATTTCATCACCGCTTCCTACTCAAAAACCGTTTTCCTAGAACTAAAAATTTGAAGACATGTGACATCTACCAACCCGCACTGGGCCCGCGTAGTGGATTGCAGCCCAATCCCTCTCATAGAGAGGAGGCCTGTGTCCCAGCAGTGGGAACATTATAGGCTAATGATGATGATGATGAGTGAGGAATGGCAGGAGAAAATATGCTGCATTGACCCTCAACCATTTATATGTGCATATATTATACGGGCAGTAGAATGCTGATGATTATTTTTTTATTTTTAGTTTCACATAATAACAAACCGCGCAAATAAAATATAATGTATGGATGGACGACTGTTAAGAGGGGACTCTAGTGGGCCTTTCTCCATACAAACGTATTCCGCTGTTTTCTTCGTGGATAATGCCTCCAGAGCAAGGATTTTTTTTCCAAAAAATCTCGGTCTTATTAATAAATACTCCTATCATTTCCTTTTTTTTGCAAAACTTATTCTCTAAAAGAATTATGACAATCCAAAAACCCCAAAAAAAGCCCGTTTTTACAGCCATGTTCAGACGACTATCAGACAAATTAAATAAGTTTTTACCAAAAAAAAATGATAGAAACATAGATATACTTTTCCTCTAAATTTTGATATAAGAATTATTTAGATCAGTTTAGTTTTGAAGAAGAAAACAGCGGAATACAAAACGTCTTTTGGTCAGGATTTTTGTAGGTAAAATCAGCCTGAGCTGCAGTTGTCCCTTTCGCACTTTACGGGGGCTTGTTCGGGCGTAGCCCGACGGCAATAGTTTCTTCAAATACCTATTGCTCAAATTCCTCCGGGCTAGAGCCCCCTCTTAATGAAATAATTAAGTACTAAACCGAGCGGCGCTGCGTTAAATTATGTTTGCGAATAATTAACATAACTAGCGATAAATTATGAATTATTAAAATTCGTAAAATGAGCTACTACAAGTGGGAAACAGTTAAGCTACGCTAGCAATTAAAATTCCAAGTGTCCGTATTAAATACTGAATTGGGCATAAAAAAATCTGAGTGAGCGTAAATAATACTGAGTTACCGATTTGAGTTAGTGAAATACTTACTTGAAAAAATACCGTTTGGGGTAGTTTTTGTGAGCTGCGGTACCTAATAATATCGGTAGATACTAACTGTAATACTGTTTGAGTTTATATTCTTTTCTATTCTACTATATTATTCTTCTGAAAATATAACACGGGATTCGTTCAGTTTGTACAAATTTAGGGGACGGAGCGCCGAAGCGACTACGCTTCGGGTGTACTCGGGCGCGTTCGTATAACCTCGTAACTTATGATTGCGGACTCGCCTCGCGTGCTTTATAACGTAACGTGTTTAGTGCGTGGCTGTAAAATGAATAACTTTACTTCTTCGAACTAAGTGCAAACGTCATACGTTGACATGGAAGATCATAGTTTGCCAGGTACTAGTAGTGGCATTCCGAACGTCGTGCCAGTGTACCAGTCGAGTGATTCTGAGAGTGATGTGCAAAATCAAGTGACAAAGAAGCAAAGAATGGATAAGTGTTGGACAGTTTTACAACAATTTACGAGTGCAGAAGAAGCTGAAGATTTTATAAAATCAAACAATACTTGGTCGCGTAATTACACACGTACCGGTGAAGACGGTGTAAAGAGATATTATAGATGCAATAAAGTCAAAAGGAAAGGGCCGCAGTGTGACGCTGAGCTATATGTGTTATACGTAAATGATGGAGCTAATGTAATTGCATATTTGTCGAATTTAGAACATAACCACGATATTATTGGCACCCGGGATGATTACGGTATTACCGAGAAAACTAAAACGGAAATCAACAAACTGCTTGATCTGCGCTTGAAACCAAAAGCAATTCTAGCGGCTCTTAGTAAGTTGGAAGGACCAAAAAACAGCTCAATAATTATTTATGCGAACGCAGAACAGCAGTCATTGGAAAGTCTACTATATGTTTGGGCGAGTTAGAGCAGTGGATATTTAACAATTCTGCTATTCCAGATGATGAAAATAAGGTTTTCGTCATTAGTTACCACATAATTGAAGGAAATCAGCCTAGTTTTCGATTCGCGTTATCTACAAAAAGATTGCTAGAAATTATTCGTTTTACGGATATTATACACGCAGATGCCACATATAAACTAATATGGCAAGGATTTCCAGTACTTATAGTTGGCACTACGGATAAAGATCGTAAATTTCATCCTCTTTGTTTAGGAGTGGCCACCAATGAGCGCCAAGAAGATTTTCAGGTAATATTTCAAGGACTGAAAGACAAGGTTATGCAAATATATGATCACATCATGAGACCGAGGGTTTTGGTTTGTGACGCAGCACAAAGCATTCAAAACGCATTTTTAGTAACTTTTGGCGCGGAACCGACCATTCGCATGTGTTGGGCTCGTGCTAAGAAAAGTATTCAAAAGAAGGTAGAGCAAATTGTGACAAAAAAATATCAGCAAAGCGTGTTGAAGGATGTAGATGCTTTGCATAATGCTACTTCACTCGAAGCATTCAATTTCGCTTCTCAAGCATTTCTTGAGAAATGGAAAAATGAAACCAGACTTGTGAAGTATATTGAAGAGGAATGGCTAACAAAAAATCCCAATTGGTTCTTAGGAGCAGCTCTTTTGTCGCCAACAACAAATAACGTACTAGAATCATTGAACCGAAGCATTAAAAACCAGAACACATTACGGGAACGATTACCTTCGAGATTCTTGATAGTTGCTACGGATTTGGTTGCCCAATGGTCTCTACAAACATCTGCATTGCCTGAAGCTAAAACTATAGAACTTCAAGAATGGTCGGAAGCTTACGTTTGGGCTAACAAAAATATTAAAATAGATATAATATCATCCGATTCTACCAATAAAGTACATATGATTTGCAATGAAAATGTAGAGGCTAAGGCAGACTACAAAAATGCATGGAAAACCTTCGATGAATATAAAACACAAGCTAATGCTTTCCAGAAATCTACACTGCCAAATTCAGGCTGGCAAAAAGGTTCTTGCGATTGCCCACAATATTTCAAGAAATATATGTGTATACATTTATTGGGACTAGCAATTCGGCTCAACCATACAAAACCTCCCGTGGCAGCAAAAATTATACCAAATGGACAAAAAAGGAAACGGGGCCGTCCTACAAAGACCAAGCCAGCTCTCATTTTTCAGTAATCAAAATTGAACCGATGTATATTTAAGTTGATTGGTTACATACATTAAAAAAAATTACGTTACAGTAATTACATATCCTAAAGAAACATGATTTTTCTTTAATAAAAACTAAAATCGTTTTGAGTTCTATTTAAAATGTGTTTCATTTAATACTCTAAGCAACTATTCAATTTATCATACCTAATAACAGCATCGTCGCCCAATTAAAAAAAATAAGTAAGTAAAATAAGAAACCTATTAAAAACAAATCTACAAACAATAGTTAACCCGTTTGTAACAGAGATGGTTGTGCTGTCTGTATACACTAATCAGTTGTTCTTATTTTATAAGTTAATTTTAGGTTCTATTGTGAGTCTTTGGTTCATTGCTCAACATGATGTATGAAACGGGTTGCACGACATTGGTCAAATCAGATATTCGTCAAATCGGCAATTCGTCAAATTTGATATTGGTCAAAGCTGTAATTCGTCAAATCGTCTTTTTGTCCAATTACGAAATTTGCCAAATACGCCATTGGTCAAGTCATTTAGGTACAATCAACTGTAAAAATAAAAGTACCTCATGATTTTTTTTATTTACTTATTTATTCAATTGATATTTATTTACATATAATTCATACCCAACTCAACTGTTTTAAAAAATTTAATGCATGTAATTTTCCATTCATTTTTCATTCAATTTTTTCTATTATTTTTTTCTATTTTGGCATCTTTTATGATGTTAGATGGAGCCTCGACTGCGTAGGAGGTACGATGGCGTTCATTTGCACAAAACAACATGTCCTGAGAAATCCTTTTTTTGTCATTGCTCAGTAACAATCGAAACAAATTAAACCTCAGAATACTCAACTACTATTTAATACATTTTAATTATGTAAATAGAAACCTACAGCAGGCGACTTTTCCTTTTGTAAGTTCAGACCAGTAAATTATGTGAATTCAAAACGCATGTTTTCATCGACAGTACATGGACTTGACCAGTAGCGTATTTGGCAAATTTCGTAATTGGAAAAAAGACGATTTGACGAATTACAGCTTTGACCAATATCAAATTTGATGAATTGCCGATTTGACGAATATCTGATTTGGCCAATGTCGTGCAACCCTATGAAACACCTTGATAAGCTTATTGTAGCTCAGCACTCTTGGAATAAAATATATGCCAGATGTTGAATTTAAACTGCAAAATTGTTACACAAATAGAAAGTTGTTAGCTTAAGAATTATTATACAGATCGTTCCGAATAATTGTGCCTCAAATTCGTATTTTTCAGTCGCTGTTTTCAATGTTTTAACATTTTCCATAATCAGTATTTTTGAAAGCCTTATTTTGAATTTCTATTCGATCGTTTAAATACTTGCTTATTTTTTTTACAAATATTCAGATTTTATTTTAAATAACTTCTTTACACATTACTACGATTAACAAACTAATAAATTAAATAACTGTAATAACAATAAACTATAAAAGGGCGTCAAAAAACTCCTCCACAACGCTGTTAGCAGCATGTGCCCAAGAGACTGGCAGCATTGTCACGTTGTACGGCACTTAGCCTCTGGCCAAAGTAAAAGCCAACCCTTGGGTCACGGGAAGCGTCAACTAGGCGTTACGAATTTTCCTTTCCTTGGCTCGAAAATATAGTTACCACAAAGGTAACTTAACTCTTAACATAATTATTTACTCAGATGGTTTAGTTTTAATAACATTTCAACATCCGTATATTACTACGCACAAACACAAATTCTAATCTCAACTTAGCCCGTTCGTGTTCGTGACCGAGGAAAAAGGCGTTTGATTCCATATTAATCACGAATAAACCCTTAAGGGGGAAGCGCCAGGGTAACCTATGCGTATTACGCCCGCAAATCATATTTTGTTCTCTATTCAGCTTGACACTGACCGGCAAATTGCAAAAAAATCGTAAGTAAATTTGAATTTCGCGGGCTATCCTGGCGCTTCAACCTTAAATGAAAAGGGTGCAAGTAAAATGACAGATGGTGTAGTGGTCTCGCACGTGGCCATAACTGCTAACGTCAATCCCTTTTGGGGTTCCCGAATTAGAACCCAACTCCTGAATAAATTGCTCTATATTTTTCAGAACCATAGTAATATTACAACATAGGCGGAACATGTGTATTTGATAAGATTTTTTAATATTGGCGGACTGGAGGACTATTATGTCTTAGTACTATTATAAATGCGAAAGTTTGTTTGGGTCACTCTTTCACGCAAAAACTACTGAACGGATTTAGGTGTAATTTAGTACACAAATAGTTTACAGTCCGGAGTAACACATAGGATACTTTTTATCCCGGTATTAGGATCCCGTGAGAAAATATACTGAATTCCGCAAGGCGAAGTCGCAAGCATAAGCTATTAAAGTAGTCAATGTGATGAAGTTAGCCATACTGAGATTGCAAGACGAAAGTTCTTCTATCTTATAGTCTGTCAATCTCAAATCCTAACGGGTAAGATACCTACAGTTCGCCAGTCGGTACGGGTAGTCAGGAACCTGAAAGCCTGACAAACTATCCATGCTCCCCAGGACCTAATTGGGTTGTCGAGGTCAGATATGCGGGAATCTCCATGTAAAGTATAAGTATTCAACTGCTTCCATTTTGACAGGCAGTCGACTCCAACATAGTTATTTGGGTACGCTTGGCAGATGACGAAAATGTACCTAATATTTGTTGCAAAGAGTTAACATATATTATGTATATATTAGCATCTAGTTAGTCACTAGATGAAAGAAAAACATAACAAGTAAAATAACACAAACTATATTTTTATATAAATACAATATTTCACTTTGCGGTAAACATTATTCCTGAAACAATTTGCTTTTCTAAGAAACTTGACACCAATACACATTTTGAGCTCATACGCTAGTGTTGGAAAAGAAAGGTTTGATATTTAAACTAAATACAAGAATTTGAAACCATTTCTAATATTCGTGAAAGAGCTTTATACAATCACATGAATTTGTTATTAAAATTATCTTTTTCACTCCAGGTATCTGATGGATTTGATAGTCAGCCAACAAACAGATTTGAAATACCATGGAGTTGTTCTCAGAAGAAATGTCGTAGAAAACCTGTGTCATGGCTCAGTAACACCACACACCCGTTACACTTGTTTTTTACAGCATCCAGTTGGCTTTTATTAGTAGACTACGGTTTTGTTTCCATCTTTAGCAAGTATATTAAAAAGTCTCTGTCAGGAAGCGTTGTAACGTGTCAGCCTGTCAATCATTGAATAGATTAAGGTGCATATTTCTCCAGGTACTTGTTCAGGCTTTCGGTGTACTTGCCCTCAGGGTCGACTTTCTTCGTCAGTGCCTGGTATTCTTCAGGAAGCTTCTCCTGGAGTGCTTTGATACATTTAGCAACGAGTACCTTTTGTTTCTCTGTACATTTTCCGCAAGATGTTTTGGTGGCTTCGGGGATCCATTCTGTGAAATAAAAGTACATTTTAGAATAGAGGTTAAGGACGTTAAAATTGAATCAAGGATGGTTTCAAACACTATATCAAAACTATAACAAAACATAGCATCCTGTTTCACCCGAGATTTATTCTCAGGTGGTTCTTAAACCCTCGTGAGCCTATTACCATTAACTGAGCGCATATGTCTAGAGGGTGTAACGGAAAGGGTATATACATCCTTAAGGATGTGCTACAGACCATCAAACTGAACATGTTTCTCAACATAAAATAGTAGATTGTATCATAAGGGAGCGAAATAATATTTTTACGGCGAGGGCGCTTTTTTGAATCCAGAGCGAAGTGAGGGATTCTTGTACGTCGCCCGAGCCAAAAATATATTTTGCGCCCGAGTGATACACTGTACTTTTCATCACCCACTATGAGTAAATAAAAGGCGCCTCATATTTTATGTGAAACTGAGAAATGTAAAAACACATTTAAGTGAATGAAGAACAGGGTATAAAGTTCTGAAGTTCATTCCCTATAGAAAAGGAAGGATTCTCCGATCAGAATGGTGTGACGTCTGGTGGGCAACTGCTCGACATTTGTTGTCGGGTTTTCCTATATAATATAGTCTTATGTCAATGATTAGACTTTGCTTGCGAAATACAGACCATACTAGTTTTATCAATTTTGTCAAACATGGCACTGTAGTTCTTTTTGTTACAAGCTACTTTTTGTAGGTCGCTACACTCACTATAACCCAGTGACTCCTAGCCCGAAGTGGGAGTTGATCCCAGGACCTTATTCTATGCAGAGGAGCTTAAGAACTTAAGTAACTTAACACAAAGGAGGCAGAAATATTGTCCCTAACTGATTGAAACGGACTACGAATCTAGGACAGGAAAACGGCACGGACTATGGCAAAACCATGATTTATCAACCATGATTTATTTTTAGGAGCCCTGACATGGCAAGAAGGCGACGAGGTAGACCTGAAAGGAGAAGGCGGGACGAGCTGGACAGAACCAGCGACCATTGGTCCACATTGGCCCTGTTTCGAATGATTTGGAAGTCATGGTGATGGCCTTTTACCAGCAGTGGAATAACACAGGCTAACTGTAACAGTAAGTACTCAAGTCTTTTTTTCTTCATTCAAAGACATAAGTAGTCATATTGGGTAATTAAGTAGAAGGGTCTTTTTGAATTTTAACATTTATCGGATGTCGCAAAAAGACGAGTTACATTTTTGATTGCTTCTAACTTTGCCACGTTGGTACAATTGCTGCCTTTTTGCCTTAACATCAATATTTATAGACTAATTACATTTTAATGTTGTAATCAGAATTTTATGTCCTTTTGTTTTTTATTTATCACCATTGTGGTTTGTTTACTTCTATTGCTGCTTGTGTAAAAAGTGTCGTTGTTTCCTATCGTAAAAATATACCCAAATTAGCAAATCTGGGGGTCGTAGAGTGATTTCCTTAGGGTTTTCGCTGATTAACAGCTACCTTATAAATATTCATTTTGTGAATAAATGAATAAGAACCTTATAAAATTAATCCTTTGCTATATTGCTGGTGGGATTTATACCAATCAAATACGCGATATTTAGGTCAAGTATTTAAGTAAGTAGAATCAGACAATTAATTATTTTTTTTATTTACCATTCATTATACATGATATTGTCAGAAGGGAGTTGTTAAACATTTATGAAATCGTAAGAGAATTTTAGGGATCGCGCCAAAACAACCATGCAGCACTATAAAATGCATTCTAATCTAGGGATTGGTTATCACTTAACCAAAATAATTTTTGACGTTTATAATAATGTTAAATTTCAGAAGCCCAACATTTTTTCTATGATCTAGGATTGTGAAACAAACTTTATTACTTATCCAGGCTAGTTTTTCTTTTGTCTAGTTTTTATTTATTTCTTGTGACCATAAATCCTAATCCTAACTTCCTAATTAATATTATAAATGCGAAAGTAAGTTTGTTTGTTTGTTACCTTTTTACGTCTAAACCCCTGAACCAATTATGCTGACATTTTGCAAAAACGGTGACAGATATACAGATATATAAGGTCATATTCCTCTCGAAAAAAAAACTTTTCCCGAGGAAAACAACAATAATGTTCTTTTGCTAATAGATGGCGCCACGTGTCCGAGCCTGTTATTGTCAAATTCTAAATTTACGCGAGCGAAGCCACGGGCAAAAGTTAGTTAGTAATAAAAACAAAAAGTTAGATGAAAATAAGATTCATCATTCCCTTTGATTTGATAAAGTTTGAAAGCAAACATATTTATGTAACGCTAACCAATAGAAAAAAATGCTATAAAATCCGAGGAAGCTGAACAAGCAGGAAATACTTATAAGGTATAAAAACACAGTGGTGTCACATTTGTTGAAAAGTTTTGTAATCTAAAAACTTTTTGATATCGTAGTACCTACGTAAAATTTATCTGGATAACTAGTTTCTAGCATCCGTGCACCAGCTTTGTTTCAACTACCTAAGTACTAAAAAACGAGCCAAGTGCGAGTCTTACTCGCACACAGGGTTCCATAGCCCCAAACAATATAATGACAATGTTTTAAACGGTAATTCATTAGTAAACCTTCACTCAACCGCAAAACTAAATATGTTTTTCATAGTAAGTTAATGAAAAACAAAGTTACTGCTGCAGTTTGGTGAAAAAGTCCCATATCTCAAAAACTACATATCAAATCTTATTCAAACTAATTTTCGTTGAAAGTTTTTTTTACGGTCTACATCCCCATATTTTTTTCAGACTTTTTCTCCTGTTACTTTAGAAATTAGAGGGGGGGACACTCGTTTTACCACTTTGGAAGCGTCTATCTTTCAAACAATTGACTTTGATAAAAAATGGTTTCAGGAACCTCAATGTCATTTTTAAGACCTATCTATAGACACCGCACACGTATAGGTTTGATAGTTTTTTTTTTTTAGTTTCAATTTCATGTATGGGGGGATATCCTTATCTAAATTTTTTTTAAAATTTTGTACAAAAATCATAATGCGGTTCACAGAATATATCTACCTACTAAGTTTCAGCTGTGTAGTCCTAATAGTTTCGGAATAAAGTGGCTGTGATACGGACGGACAGACAGACAGACAGACATGACGAATCTATAAGGGTTCCGTTTTTTGCCATTCGGCTACGGAACCCTAAAAAGGATGAATGTTTTGTAATACTATAGTATTAATGATAGGAACCGTCATTTAAAGATATTATTCTGTATTGTATACCTAACATTAAAAGTATTGTAAAATTTTGCATGTCATCTATATCTGACTATATGTATATTAGAAATCGTCAAGTAACTTAAGACCAATATGTACTAATACTTATTGTAATTTAAAGGATTATGATTAGCAAATTTCTTTTGAAGATGATCTTTTTTTTTCTTTTCAATTCTATCACTCTAATCACTCATTCTTCTTTTATTTATTCCTCATTATTTTTTATCCCTCACACAATTCGTCAAAATGTCTATGGTCATCCTTTAACAATATTTAACTTAAAGTGAGGGAATCAAATATCTGCATTTCCCAAGGAAGTAATATCTATAAATTATTATATATCACGTATCGTCACACTTAAGTGTCGACGACATCCACACACAGAATAGGTATGATATTTTAAAATATCAACTTCACAAAATTCTGAAATTCAGTCATTTACTCATTGGCAGACAACAAAAATAGCCCATAGGTCTTGAAGCATTTAATTTTGTGCAAGAGTAAGAAAAAAAAACGAAAAAAAGAAAAACATTGAAAATTTGTCACTTTTTTTTATTTGCGATGGGTTTGGATCTCAGAGACAAAGTCGACGATGGTACGAGCTTACCCAGAAATAGCCTGTTCACCATAACTTTGAAGAGATTAAGGTTGTAAGCGATCGGAAACACAGACACAGGCAGAGTGTTCCAACGCTTAGTGCGAATTGGTTGAATGGCAATAAGGTAGGGATGGTAACATGTAGTGCGTCTAAATGTCCGATGGTAGAAGGGGGCTGGTGGCCCCTTGAAGAGTTTAAAACTAATTTTGTATCATTCGTTCATCATTTCTGCAGATCAACGAACACAGCTGATAAATAACAAATATCAACTCACCCTTAATATCTTTTCCTTCAGAGGTACACTTGCCGTCGCCGAGGAAGCAATGTGCGTACGCCTTCAGCAGCCGAGGGTTCCCGATGAGCCCGTCAACGTCGAAACTATCGTACTTTGCGTCGTAGTGAGCGTCATCTGGACGGGCCAACGCCACCGCTACCAGCGCCAGAATTACGAGCAGTTTCATGGTGTTACTGGTAATAGAAAAACAAATTATTGCCCATTTGAAACTCGAACGAAGATCAAGTCATTCAAATCCGGCAGGAATTTTTGAACGTCGATTACACAAGAGGCAGGATCCAGCTATTAAGTAAGAAGTGCTAGAACAAACTCTCTAGCCCCAGATCTCAAGTGCATATGCGGCGTTTCCCCACAGACAATAGCCATTTTGCGCCGCATGCCCCGCACCTACGCACTTGATGATCAATGAGCGTTTATCGAGTTTATCACGCTTTATCGATCTTTTGGGCCAAACAAATTAAAACTTTTTTGCCATCGATATGCTAGGTAGTCGAAGTGCAAGTTAAAAAGCCGCAAGATATAAGTTTTTTTTTTTCTCGTCAGAGATGTCAGTATAACCTCTGGAAGGTACCAGTTTCTTCTATCAGGTAGAAGAAAAGAAGACAACCATAACACTGCCTCAAGTAACTGTTCTAAGAATAGAAGAAACTGCACATCAATAACCTTGATTTACAAACACTTCCTCAGGTAAATGTTTTACACTTGAACTTAATTAAAACAATGTGTTTAATTAAAATATTTAAATAATATTTGGAGGTAGGTACTCACAGTAAATTCCTTGAGAGATTAATGAGGATTACATTAGCGAAGCCTTTATATACTGCTTATTTAAGTTATCCTTGAATTTACTCTGTAGGTAAATTTTTATTATTATGACGTCTCCGTAAAAAAAAATGAATTTTTTTAGATTTGACATCATAATTTGGATCCGTGATGGATGCTGAAAAGCTGCTAGTTAGATTATTTTTACAGAATTTGAGTTACTTTAGCTGGTATAATTGTGCATGTTTATAGAAAGTTCAAAGTACCTAAGATATAAAAAAGAAAATCTTCTTTCACAAGGAATAAGCAAAACCTTTGCACTCAAATCGTATAATGCTGTTTTTCTATGTTTTCTATTGAACTCATATACTCGTACATAAGTAATACTTACAAAAGAACTTAAGATAAATATTGATTAACAGTTTTCCTCTATCGCAAAAGCCAGCGAGGCAAGAAAGACTGACTGGTTGACCGGTAGAAAATGCCTATGGCATTAAGTCCGCCTCTGTACATTGTACTTAAAGTGTTAAATAAATAAATAAATAAAGATAAGAGCACCTTGACGGCAGCTCGAATAGTACAAGTTGACGGGAGCTAGCAAGCTAACACAATCCTCATAATTCTTTTCAGGTTCAGTTTTGTTTACAACACACAAGCGTCAAACATCGTTTCAATTTATTACATAATTATTATATACACAAACAATACAAATAAAAATTTCTCAGACATGTGTAGTACGGAACCCATAATGCAAGAATCTGACTCGCGCTTAGCTGTTTTTTTTTATTTCTCGTTCGTCATTGTAAAAACCCAAAACTAAAATGACAGTTGAAGTTTTTAGTAAGCCAAATATTTTTTCAGTAGGTACACTTGCTCAAAAAGTGTAACTTATAACACCGTGTTTAGGTTGGCAATGTTTTTAAGACATGTTTGTCTAACTTTGCATTACCGCACTACGACGGAAAACTACGCCTCACATAGCAAATTAATCCATAGGATACAGGACAGATAAACTCCTAACCATAAACTAGTCAGAGATGTCTGATTCTTGCCTGTTTATGTCTGAAAAAAAAATGCCAACGTAGGTACGAATTGTGTAAATACATATAATAATACTACTGAAGAATCGTCTAGCTAGATAATGTAGAAGCGCTTTTTCAGTAATATGCAATTTAAAGTTTGTGTCAATTAGTTTATAAAAACTAGCAATGCATGCGTGTTTCTGCTGCAGCAAATGAGCTTGTCATTTAATCTAGAACTTTTGTTTTTGGGAACAATAAAACCTATAACAAAAACAAAAAAACGTTTATATTTGAAAGTTTAACCATATAGTTCGGTACGGGCCCCCGAAGGGGCTCGACGCTCATACCTCCGCTGGCTTGGTATCGGCCCCGAAAGGGGCTAGCAATTAAGTCATTCGTCGTCCTCATTAATTATATAAATATTTAATATTCTGTTTATCAAATACTACGAGTGTGCGTTAATTAAGAGAGTTAGATAAAAATCTCATATATCAACGCCATTAAAACTTCTGTATTTAGCGCGCAAGTTTCTTAATTTGCCCTTATAAAATACAAGTGCATAAATACGGTCATCGCCATTTTGGCGGCAGGGCCGGTCGAGGCTAAAAATCATAAAAATTGTGGTTTTCGAACATTCTATCTCCACTATATGGAAAATAATGATCTCATCAATTAATTATGGTGCGAATTCATCCATAGTTCAATTTAAATAAGCAGTGGTAATGATGAATTTTGATATCTAAAGTGGAAGTTTCGCGCCAATCGTGCGTGTTTACATTTTTATATGTCACATATAACACTAACACGCGTATAGATTCGATAACAATTATGACAAATATCATTCCAAATATTATAAACCACATGAAAATGCCCAGATCTTAGCGTTATTTACTAAAACAGGACCAATAACACGTAATATTCATTACCACCACTCAATTTGAATTAGAAATAGACGACCATTGTTTTTTAATTTTTTATTATTGTGATGTGTGAAAGCGATTATTCCAATCGATTATTTTTTTTATAAACAACGATTTACTCGAGTAATTAAATTAAGGAATGTAATAAATCTATGGATGAAAATTAAAATTAATTTATTTTGAGCGTAAATACAATAAATATTTATTATAATATATTTTTTAAGCTTTATAATGGTAATCTTAATTGTTTTTCGTACATTCTGACCCAACAATAAACAGCACAAACTGATATTATGACTAAATTCGCGCCGATTTTTTTTCCATTTCATAATTTAAATTAGGAATTCGTTCTCTGTTCCAATTTATTTTGTTATTTAAATTTACTATTTATATGTTATTATTTCTATTTTTCATATAGATAATTTATTGTGAATTTTGTTTTGAACTATCCGAAGGTTGGTAGAATGCCGAGGATCTCGGTAGGCATTGTAAAAAAGAATTATGTAGTTTGATTATTGGTTAGGAGGTTGGGTTGGTTAATGGGTATTTACTCTTTTATCAGCCACCTCTGTCCCACTGCTGGTTAAAAACGCCCATCGTCGAACGTCAAACGTCTTACCAATTTTATTTATCTTTTGCGTTCTCCGACCAATAATTTTAATCTATACAATTTTTTTTGATACCTACTTAGATAAGCTTGGGTATAACAACCCCAAAAACTAAAAATACAATTTTAAATACAACTCTACAAAATATACGAGTAAGACTCATGTCCTGATGGTTCTGGTTCATATCACGGATATTCACGGCCTATGATGGATAACCTGAAGTTGGCAGATATAAAAAAAAAACCTTTTTAGACTGTACAGTGACCCGCTTTGAAAGAAAAAACTAATCTTCCTCGAAACGGCTTATGCATTGCTGATTGTCAACCATCATCATCATCTGTCTGTCTAGCGTCTTCCCAACTTTGTTGAGGTCGGCTTCTAGTCTACCCGGATGCAGCTCCATACCCGTACATTAAATAGAGCGACTTGCGACTGCCTATCTGACCTCCTCAAACCAGTTAATATCGGGTAGCACGATACCCCTTCGTAAGACTGGCTGTCATACTTTCGGGCCACTGACTACCTGTAACATAACAATAACCCAACCATACGATACACAATCTTGGAAGAATATAATTTATCTTTGGTGGATCAAAAAAATTATTTACTACTAGCTGTCCCGCGCGCGTATTGCCAAACTGTATACTGACCCAGACTGGGGTTGCTCTGAGTTTGATCGCGGTTTGCCTTTTTAGTTGAAGAGCAAACTGTATACCTATTCAGAGAGTGTCTTAATCAATATACATTTTGCTTTAAAATACATACGAGTCCAGACGGCGAATTTCTATTTGAGTGACGAGCCAGACTCTAAGAGATGAGCTTTTGTTTATGCGCATATTACTCGCCAAAACCTAATCTATCTCAGTAAAAAAAAATACTCAAATGGACTAGCTTTTTGCCTGGATATTTTCAAAGAGTTCAGGTCATCATCCCTTTTGTCCGTGCACTTGCACGGACAAAAGGGATGATGACTGGGTAAAGAAAACGAAATCTTATTTAGTCCATCAATCAGGTAATACAAAAATATTAGATACGTATTTTTTGTTTTATCAAGTTACAAAAAAAGATACTTAGATAAAACGCATTAAAGTTGGAGAGTGGGGGGCTCACTACGTCACAACTAGGTATAAAATGTACTGAGCCGTGACGTCATGTGCCGGGGTGCCCTTAGCGTGCAGTCGCTTAGTTTGTAAGTTTTTATGCCCTGGCCTTACTCTAAAGGCACCCACAGATAGTCCGGTTAAGCATACGACAACCTCATAGGTTGAACTGCGTGATGCCATTCACAAAAAAATTTACGATTACGTGAAAAAAGAAAAAATACGTGTCAAATACTTTTTAATTAACTAATCAATAGACAAATAAAAAAAATGAGTCACCATCCCTATTATACACATCCAGGAGAATTTGAATGCAAGAGCGAGCGAAGCGAGCTCTGGACTTGGGGCACCCCAACTCGGTCAGGTTAGGTATAAAATGTTTTGAGGTGTCACAGTTTGCTTTACATATGCATACATTATCAGATTGCTCTGAGCTCGTATGTACTTTGCTCCAATTTGTTGCAAGCAAAATGCATACCTTCTCAGATTGCTCTGAGCTCGTATGCACTTTGCGCCAATTTATTTGTGATTTTAATGAGCACAATGTAGTTCAGTACAGACTACGGGTGTCTGGGTCAGTATACAGTTTGGAAATACGCGTCCCGCGCAACTTCGTCTGCGTCACATTTTCCCCGTTTTCTCCTATTGGTCGTAGCGTGCTGATACTTCCTACTATACCCCTATACTACTTGAAATATTACTTGTAATACCTCCAAGAATATGTGTAAAAAGATTCATGATGATCGGTTGAGTAGTTTTCGCGTGAAAGCGTAACAAACCAACTTACTTTCGCATTTATAATATTAGCTAAGATTCCTTCCAAGATCCTGGTCATTCTTTAACCAAACATCAGATATTACACAATCAAATTCTCAATAATTATGTAGTAAAATAAATACTTATTTTAAATTATGAGAATGGCGAGCGCATTCTTAATTTAAATTTTGAAATAGAAAATAATCGGCGCGAATTAAGCCTAAGGTGCTGTCTGTGCATAAATTTGGAAATCATTCCGTTTTCTGTTTTTTTCTTTGCTTGAACTTTGAGACTTAATTTCTTGTTATATTTCACGCTGCTAGTTCAACGGAAAGTTTCTCCTATCTTTAAGTTTCTCAAAGAAAGAAAATCATCAAAATGTTGATTCGGTTTTTTTTTGGGTTTACAGACTTCTGTCGTTCTTTTTAGTAATAAATCTCCTTCTCTTGAAGTCAACGTTCATTAATTAATTATGCTTTCGATCTAATAATTACTTAAAGAAATTGTAAAAAAAGATAGTATTTTATGACCTATTTCTACAAAATAATTATTTGAAATTATACCAATGAGTTTTTATTCAGTCTCAACTCTTTTTTCGAAACTCGATTTTATTACGATTATCGATTAGGCTGAATGCAACTTATTAATCGTAATTATGAAACCCGGGTTTTCGGTCAGCACTAAGAAGTGTTATGTAACAACATAGTTTTTAGTCATATTTGTCAATACTTTGATTGTGTTTTTATTTGAAATTGTGTATGAATAATGGCAAAAATAAGAACGGAGATAGAATGTTACTGTTTTTATTTTGCCTTTTCGTATTCTTTTAGCATATGAGAAGCTTGCCTATGTACATTATTTCCAGCGCATCTAAGGTACCTACTTTTTGGAAGGGTGTAGTAATATGTATTTTACACATATTTCGCAATAGACTGACTCCCTTTTAGCGACTTCAACACGATATTGGAGATATTAACATCAAATTTATCGTATGAAACAGATCCCATGACATATTTTTCACAGTAAAATTGAATCCTGAAAGTTGATGAAAATTTCGTAAATTTCATGACAATTCGAATCACCCCGCCGAATCAGCTGATGTGTCATGTGTCAAAATCTTGTCGGGCATAGTGGTATTTCCTTATTTATATCGATCACTAGTACACATTACAGTTTTCATAAAATCGTAGCAAAGTCAACAAATTGCTATGCCGTTAGGAGATTTAATCAAAGAATCTTATCTAAAGAAACAGTAAAAATTCTATATTCTGGAATAAGCGGCTAAGGGTCAAATGTATGACGTCACTTGTAATTTCTCAAGACAAGACATTCGACATACAATTCGGCAAATAGACTTCGTTTTTCCGGAGTTTGCCCGCCAATACCTCAAAAGCCATGTCCCTTTTATTTAATGCAAGATTCTGGAAGATTTCAGATTAAAACTATTTGTGCTCAAAATACATAAAAGCGACCACAGCCAATTTACGAAATAAAATTAAAATAACTTCGGTAAACAAATAATTTAATTAGGAACTTAATAAATTCATTTTTCTGCAAAAGAGAAGCCGAGAATTCATGACGTAGTTGTTTCTTTGTTCTTAACAGAAAAACCTTCTTTGTATAACTTTTCCACCGAAAATAACCTCTAATATTATTAGAGTTATTGTTCAGGGTTTCAATAAATACGTTTTTCTTTGGTTATGAACCCTGTGATTGCGTCAGAGGTGTCGAAGCGTTTCTTTACCGAGTTATGTTATATAAGAACTAATTTATTTTTTTATTTTAACAATGAAAAAATTAGCGAGAATGTAAATCAGTTGTGACTAATTTTATCCATATATACGTTGATGCCTGTGCCTATTAAAGTGTTGATTGTTGTTGATGGTCTAAGTTAAGCTTCAAAATCTTAATTTTTGACACTTGCGTCTTACATTCCCAGTCTCTTAGTTTGCTGTGCCCTTACAGGGTCCATATTTATGTACCTAGCTTTAAGCCCTTTGTAACATCTTTTTCACAATATGGAATGCAAAATAAATGAATATGAATATGAACATACCTATGCAACCATTTTTATGGTCAAGTCATAGCTGTCAAAGAAAGCAAAGCTAACAATTCTAACTTTTGACATTTCTAATTCAAGCAATTACTAAACTACCGAATTTAAATCTTATCGTAAATAATTACTTTTACTTAAGTTATCAATGTAACGCGTTTATATATATATGAGGATACAGATACTGGTGCTGGAGTCTGTCAACTAAGCTAACGGATAGACAGACATGGCGAAACAAGGGCATCTACATAGGTTTAATATAACCCAAAGATATTTTAAAGAATTATAGAGGACATTGGGAATCAAGTTATACTAAAAAATTGGATCCCGAACGTTTTTGATTTTGACACGAATGCTTGACCGATTTGTTATAAAGTAGTAACAAGTATCGGAATACAATTTTCTTCGTCTTGTCCCGTCTATCGATAAATATTTGAATGTCCTTGACATAACCTAACTATAAACATTGTCTTGCTTGACACATTCGTACATACTGTATACAGCCCAACATACTTGGTTCAAGTGCATTTTGGTTCTTAGAAGGATCACATCTGCTAGACATAAAACTTATAACTCGACTGTATATTGATGTTACTGGCATAGGCATTCCGGTCTGATACATTTACAGCTAGGTATATTAAAATATGTATCTGGAAAGCATATGAGGTATTTTTGCAATATTAAATGTTTGAGTAGGTTACCTACTCAAATAGAGACCTCTCAGACTCCGAAGTTCTATCGGCCGATATAGTTTGGTCGGGCTTTATTTAAACAATATGTATGCTCTAAATGTATTATATTATACGCGTTTACCATCCCCTATCCTTTTCAGTGGTGGTTCTGAGCGACGAAAAAGGATCGAAGCATTCGATTTTGTCGCGAAATAAGGCGAAAAAATGCATGTCACTTAATGCAAGTTGCATCGCCCGAAGTCATGAATGGCGCCTAAGCGACACATGAATGCCTAACTATTGTTTCACTGTTAGAATTTGAACTCCCAGCGCTGGGCTGAGCGTTAAAATCCCATGGTACGCTTTGATTTATCCATTTAAATGTCACATAGTGAAACCGAAAACAGATAATGGGCTTACGAGTCAGGGGCTAGTAAGGAGCAAAAAAAAACAAACAAATGAACTGTCTTACTTTTCTTTTTCATCAACGATTTTTTGCCTCAGAACGCACTGAACACACTTTCCCGAAATGAATAGGTAAGTATTCTTTTTCTTGAGCTCATAATGTCAAACCCCTATCTATCTATTCCCCACAAAGACTTACGAGTCCACTTCTAATGCCGTCTCCACAAGAATACTTTCCTAATTACACATTAGCCCACTCCGTCTCAGTTAAACTGGTCAGCACTAATGCAAATAGCTTCTAATCAACCTCAGTCATCAGGATATCTTTGTGGCCAATTGCTTGGCAAACTACGGTCACGCAACCCTCACGTATCTTAAGATCTATCGTGGGTTTCGTGACTACCTTAATTAAAGCTTTGGAGCGCATTCAATGTCTTCTTAATTACTGTTGAGACCTTTGCAAGGGCGCTTAAGGCCAATAAAATAGGCGGAGGGAAAATAAAAGCTGCTAGTATCGATCTTCAAGGATAGGCCACACTTGTCGAGGTCGGTCCGTGGATCTGTGACCATCTTTTACATACAGGTCCTCAGAACGCAAGTTAAACAGTTAGTCCTGGTTCATCATCATCATCATCAGCCTACAGCAGTCCACTGCTGCACATAGGCCTCTTCAATCGCACGTCACTTAACTCGATTCTTGGCATCTCGATATCCAGCTACCAGCGACCCTGCAAAGATCATCTTGTCGCTCTACCTAGCTTGAGGGCGTCTCATCTCACGCTTGGCGATTCGCGGTCTCCACTCAAGAACAAGTCAGTGTACCCAAACGGTCATCGATTCTACAATTCAGCAACCGTTCTCCTAAGTCCGATTCGCCATTGGACTGTTCGTCGACAGGATGATTCATTTATTTCTGTTTCCCCAGCAGGGTCTTTCACCTATGGACATTTCCGATTTACGGTTAGCCCTGGTTGTCATTTGTGAATATTTGACTGTCGTAACGGGTTGTCGGAAGCCAGTAAGTCTAACTACCAGTCTTGCCAAGGGGTATTGTATTTTACCCAGTTGGTGGGTTGTAAAGGCCAAACAAAGGCAGTCGCACCATTTGAAAATACTGTTATTCAGCAGGATCAAAATTTCCATCTCGCCACTGAGAGCCGATAAGACTAGGAAGATGAAGATAAAATCTATAAAACCACGTCATCTGTCATCATCAATCATCACGCCTGTAAGCCCCAAAAGGTAAGGCAGAGGTGAAGGTACTTAGTTTACCAGTACTCCCATATTTTTCCATCTATGTTTAAGTTCAAGGATAAGGCGAGCCTATTGTCATCAACCGGGCCCAAATCCAGACATTTTCCGTTTTATTCCGTGGCTGCTTCTGAGATATTTTTGAAGGAAAAACCCAATAACACTTTGCGGGACCTGGAAATCGAACACAGGACTTCGTGCTCAGTAGTTGTTCTTGCGACCACTGGACTAGAGGGTCAAAATAATTTTTTCACACCACCTGCTCGATAATGTCAAATTATATGTCATGCAAACCTAACCTAAAGTAAGTCATTAAAGACCTGAGGTCTAGCAGGGCAATAATATTGTACTGAATTTCATTATGACCCGCTGGTCAATAATGTGATTTGAATTTGGAACATAAATCGCATACGAATATTCACGCATTCACCATCATTAGCTGCACAAAAAAACTAATTGTTCAAAAATCGAACTGGCCACCACGAGATAGAATATAATTAAAAGAAAAATAGAACACAAATTAAAAAGAGGCGCGAATACTGGAAATTGCTTTGCTTTGTTCATTGTTATTTTTTGTTACAAATTACTTAAAATATTGCAAATTCTCACAAAAATGTTGAGTGACGATAGTGATTTGACTCCGGAATACTTGATTCTAGTACTACTGCTTTTATTCTCTCGTAGATGGTGTGAAAAGTACAGTATTCACCTCGGGGATAAAGGTGCCTTCGTCTTGGGCGACCTTGATTCCCACGCTGCACTCAGGATTCTCGTCTTAACTCCCTCGCTTTGCTCGGGAGTTAACTCTAAACTCCCTCGCTCCACTCGGGAGTTAACGCTAAAATCCTTCGTTTTGCTCGGGATTCAATACGGCGCCCGTTACATAAGACACTACTTTATCCCCTTGGTGCATAATCTACTATTAATATACGAAATAAAGCTGTTAAATCAGAAGCAGTTATTTTCCACACTTACTTCCTTCACATCTACTATTTTCCTTGAAGTAAAGGCAAATAAACCCAACCTATTTCGATAATTGATGATGACCTTCGCAAGAGGGATTCGTCGGAATTATCTTAAGGACTTGACACCTTTGAAGTTACGGAAAAGGCGATGATAAAGGGCACCCAATTAGTTTATAAACCAAAGAAATAAGTCCTTGGCCTAAAAATCCAATCTCCCCTTTTCCTTCGTAGTGAGGGTATTCCATAACTTCAGAAAATGAAATATGTACTTTATCTAAAAACCAGTCAAGTGCGAGTTGGACCTCGCATAGGATTCCGTAGTTTACCACTTCGCCCGCGACTTCGTCCGCGAAAATTGTGAGATAATATAGCCTATGTTACTCAATAAAAATGTAGCTTTCTAATAGTGAAAGAATTTTTAAAATCGGTCTCGTAGTTTTTGAGTTAAATTGTAACAAACTAACAAACAATCGAATCTTTCCTCTTTATAATAATAATTAGTTTATATGTACAGAACTGATTTATTTATTATATTTAAGTTTGTATTTAGGTACAGAAGCTAGCACACAAGCTATCTGAAACTGTCAAATTTTCCCAATCAACCTTGAACCTAAATCTTTAACAATAAAGTTGAAAATCTAGTAAACAAATTTGAGAGACTGTTATAAATAGCTTGATGTGCGGGCGTCTGTACTAAACTACACAAAATTATGTTATTTCACCTTTGTACCTACTCTAACATTTTTTTTACTGTGTTGTCTGCTGTGTGTACATAAATAGTAAATTAAATAAATAAATATTTAAAAAAAAAACTGCGTTTGTAACCGTTAATAAGTATGTCAGGATAAATTGCTTGGCGGTTATAGTAGTTGTACATACGTGGTTTTAACATAAAATATCAATTCTATGCATTTAACAATAACTTTTCATCTTGCCTGTATTTCCAAATAATAGAAGGGTTTGGCAGATGTGTTCCCCTTATAGTAAACTCACATTTCGCCAGTTGTGTTCTAAATTCCATGTACGGGGGCGAGCCTATTACCATCAACGGATCAGAATAACAAACTTTGCGGCTGCAGCTGCTACTGAAAAAAGACTGAAGGAAAAACTCACAAACACTTCGCGCCCTTTTTTTTTTTTTTTTCGGATGGGAAGTCGTCACATGACTTCTCCCGCTCTGGGCGGAGCGGGAGGGAGTGTCAGACTTGACTGACAAAAACCCACCCATGTTCCTTCTTCGCCCTTTGTGTTCCAGGGCCGCGGTATCTCTTTCGAACAACCCGCAGCCAGGCAGGCATCGGCCCTCTCGGACCCCTTCCGATTTGCTGACATCTCCTTGAGGCGCGCGTGGAACACAAATGCGCCGTCGGCACGGCCTGTCGTCATAAGACGGACGGACGGTGAGCTGAACACTTCGCGCCCTTGGGCAACAAAATATTACCAAATTATAAATGCATCTATTTAACTTTACGAAAGGATGTACTTGACAGACTTTTTCTTGTACGAAACCCTAAAAATACGTGTCTAACCCATTTATGCCCAAGGGATCGGTAACGACCCAAAAGTACTTGAATACTTTAAATCAAACTACAAGTTGATTTATCAATTCTAAAAATAAAGCCATATTTTGTACAGTTACATATTTCAACTTTAGAACAATTTTCAGTCTACGTAAGTCAAAAAGTTCTTCATCCGTGTCCGACACAGATTAAAAAATATACTACCAGTAATACGTTTCGTTCTTGCTTTGAGTTACGTTCAAAAGATTATACAACTTGTGCATTTTTTTGGTTAAGGAAACGTAATTTTATTGTAAGATTCGTAGAATACAGGACTACCTACTTCCACGTTTCTATGGAAATAATCTTTATGTCTTTGTCTTCGCAGTAACGAGAGTCTTCGGGCCGCTACATGTTCGGACCGAAGAAAAGTCGAGTTGTATAGAAAGAGCTTTGTCTGTTCTTGGTATAAAAGAGATGGAATTGGTCATGCAACGCGTGCCAGTAAACAAATTGAAGACGATTTTTCTCATTTAATTTTATAGACCCTCGATTTAGTCATTCCCATAGTTAAATTTCATTGCACCTTTCAAATGAAACTTAATCAGTAGGTAGTCATGAGAATTAATCAAATGAAGCAGTAGCTAAGCCAGAGCCCCGAAATTGTCAAATTGTTGTGTCGCAAAAAATAATCAAGGAAAAGATACGAATATGATGAAACGTTACTAAAAAAGTCGCTGACACAAAATGATTGATGAGTACAGCGTATGAAAAGAAAATATTAATGATTATAGTCACAAAACATTTACTTACGTATCTTTTTCACAAACAAATTCGGCGCCATGTTGGATTTTAATCTCCGTACTAAATAATTTGCAGAATGCGTGACACAAAATATAAATATTGAAAGCTTTATTCCGATATTTTTATTACGGACTCAGCTTTCCATTCCGTGAAAACTCGTTTTTTGGATGTTTTTATGAGTCATCATCATACTAATATGAAAAACGGCTATCTATAAATTCTTCCACGAAATTACCAATACATGTTAAACTTTTATACGTCTCTGCTTTTGTCGAGGGTTACTTACAAATAATATTGCCAGTTGTGTAATTATTAAGTTAATTTTCTACATTGGCGTATTATCAGCAGAATGGCACCTGTCGCTGGCAGGACATACCTTTAAATTCGCTTTTAATGGATATTTCCTCAAGTCCTGTTCGTAACGCACAGAAATAAGCACTGCGGCGACATCGCTTCAACTCGAACTATACATGATTATTATTATGAAACTCGGTAAGCAGTAAGCTGTGGCACATAATAATAAAAACTTGAGAGGTGTCAAGGGACACCCGGATGGAACGAAGTTCCTTTAGTGAAGGAATTGTATTTTAATAATTTTATAATATTTTTTTTTTATTATTAACAAATGTAATGTAATATAAACTTAATCACAACATCTTAAACAAAAACACACAACATCAACATCTTAGAAACACGCACACGCCGCACGGCTTACAACTATAGCAAAAAGTGTAGTTACAACTTTTGGTCTTAATTTTTTCCGTCTAGCCCCCTTTCGCAACGCGCGATAAGGAACTTCGTTCCAATAATCAAATATAAATGTCGGTCTCCGACATTGATATAAGACAATACTGAGTCGGTTACTTGTAAGCATGAAAGGAGATTCTAATAGTGCATAGAGCAAATAAAAATTGACAACAATGTGACGAACGTACTCTTACTCCTTTTACCAACTATGTTGGGGTGGGGCTTCCAGTCTAACCGGATGCAGATGCAGATCAGTATTTTACATGAAGTGACTGCGTATCTGACCTCCACAACCTAGTAAGTACTAGGTAATACGATACTCCTTAGTAAAACGAGTTGTCACACTTTTGGGCCACCTGTAACGCCTGATCAAGATCTACAAATGACAGCCGGGACCCACAGTTTAACGTGTTTTCTGGGGCAAGGAGGAAACTCTGTATGTAATGAGTGCTCACCACGGACCAACCTAGGCAAGCGTGGCTTAACATCAAGATCGAACCGAGCCGCTTGTTTAGCCACGAAAAGTTACATTCAGATATTAAACTCAAATACAAATATAAGATTCGACTGTACACTAAAGTTGGTGAGTTTGAAAGTGCTTTGTCTACGAGTATATACCAGAGTTTTTCCACAGTGAAATTTTCAGCTAGTGCTCTCCGCACTAGCAGAAAACTTCACTGTGTATGTATGGTCAGTCGGGTAGCGAAGACCAGCAAAAATATACGAAACGATCTTACCTATTTTATAAGGTGTTGACCGTAAAACGTTGTGAAATGGTCTTGGTCGTAGGCTCTCGTACTATAGCGCTAGTTTTAATTCGTTCAATGACAGAGTTCGAATAAAAAGTCGGTCTTTACCGTCCGTGCGTTTTGGTTCATAAATTTTTAGATCAGCGCTGAGAATTGAAATTCAAATAACTCAATCGTATTCATTCTTCATGTAGATGTCTTCACGTAGATATTGTTAATGAAAGCGGGCATTACGGCCTTATAAGGTTTTATTGGTTTTAGTGAGGTAAAAATTCAACACTGGTCTTATCCTCCACGGACCTATGGCCTTTTGAAGGTATCCCCCTGAAAACAAAAAAAAAACATAACCTCTTTAACATTTTTTACACATCATTAAACACATGTCAATTTCGTTTTTAGCTTTGTAATATCTTTTTCGAAATATTTGAAGAAGATTTTCTTGTTATCTTTTTTTTTTGGTACAACATCTAGAATCCCTATTAACCTTGTGAATGCTTTAAGATGTAACATCGTCGTGTTATTTTTATGACCTACTTACTCAACGTATTTCGGGGTTATTATACGTAGGCGGTGTTATTGAAGTGAAACTTCTTGTGCGACTTCCAACAAGCTTGCGTTAGAGAGTGAATGAATGGCACTCGAACGCATGCGTGTAGTATTACGAAGTTTCACTTCTTCCGCACGGACTCCACGCACTATGTTTTTTTTTTTTGACTACCTCCTTGGTTTAGTGGTCACAAGTGCGACTGCAGAGCAGGAGGCCCTGGGGTTACATTCCCAGATCGGGCAAAGTATTCTTTAGTTTCCCATCAGGAATTTCTAAGTAGCAACCACGAAGTGTGGACTTGTGCCCGGTTGATGGCAATAGGCTATTGCCTCGCATTATTACATGGGACTTAAACGTGACTGGCGAAATATCGGTGTACTCTATATGAGGTACACCTCTGCTTAACCGTTTGGGGACTACAGGCATGATGATATAATGATGATGATGTTATCTTATTTGTGAATAAGTTAATAAGTCAAAAGAAACTAATTAACGTTCCTAAAGATGGTTTTGTATCTTCAATTTCATCACGTTGTTCAATTTTAGGTTATTGAATTGAATAGGCGTATGTCTGGAAATTTTGTAGAGATATATTTAAACCAGAAAAGCTATGCGCTTCGCTAATGTTCTGGATTATTGTTATGTCTTGCTTTGATATAGTGCAACGTTATACAAAATTAAAATGCAACATCTACTTACTATGTTTTGTAATGGCTTATGAATGCGCTCCAAAATTCGGCTCCAAAACAAAAAAGCAACAGATGGAAAAGACTTTACTTTACTTTAAGGGTACGTCCCAATTTAACTGGTAACTTTCTGTTGACGTTGTTATTTTTTTTCTCTCTCTGGCACACTAAAGTTTGTTATGAGAGAACTCAATCAAGAAAGAGTTTGTTAAGAAAGTACTAGGACAGCAAAATCATGAAGACGATGTTGGTGCCGCTAAAGTCTTTTTAGTAAAACGCTTCAAAAAGTACTTATAGGCTTGCATGAATTCAATAAAGTATTAATCTAACAGTTCCATCTGCAGTCTGCAAACACAAAATCAAGGTAGGATTTACTTATTGTCAAAGTACTCGACTTGCATAAATTCTATGTGGCTGTTCTGTTACCATTACTGACTTTTTATTAAATTGTTATAATATTTTTATTAAGTATAGTTATTTTAAGTATACGCGCAGGTTTGACGATTTTCAGCCTCCCGAACAAGCTGGATTCCGAAAAGGCTTTAGCACCGTAGACCACATACATACGCTGCGACAGGTTGTACAGAAGGCCGAAGAGTACAACCTGCCTCTCTGTTTAGCGTTTGTGGACTACGAGAAAGCCTTCGATTCGATCGAGACTTGGGCTGTACTGCAGTCTCTCCAACGGTGCCAAATTGACTATCGGTACATCGAGGTGTGGCAGTGTTTGTACAATAACGCCACCTTGTCTTCAGGACCAGAGCTTGGAACCTATCTTTCTGCAGCGAGGTGTGAGACAGGGAGACGTCATATCTCCGAAACTGTTCACCGCTGCACTGGAAGATGTCTTCAAGGTTCTGGTCTAGAGAGGGCTAGGCATCAACGTCAATGGCGAGTACATCTCTCACATTCGATTTGCCGACGATATAGTGGTCATGGCTGAGACCATGGAGGACCTCAGTACAATTAGAGCTTCCGAAAGAGTGGGTCTTAAAATAAACATGGACAAAACCAAAGTCATGTTGAATGACCATGTAACACCCACTCCTATCAAGATCGGAAAATCTATAATCGAAGTAGTAGACGATTATGTCTACCTGGTACAGACGGTCCAGTTGGGTAAGTTGGTAAGTAATACAAAAATATTAGACACGTATTTTTTGTTTTATTAAAATATCAAAAAATACTTAGTTAAAACTCATTAAAGTTGGAGAGTGGGGGCTCACTACGTCACTAGTAGGTAAATAAAAATTACCTACATGTGACGTCATGCGCCATTTCAACTCAATATATCTCCGTAATTTTATGACCACGTGAAAAAAGAAAAAATACGTGTCCAATACTTTTGAATAATCTACCCGATGGACAAAGAAAAAAAAATGTGAACACCCCTATTCCGTTCTTATGATCCCTTGCTGCATCATTATTACTTAACTTTTGTAAGCCTCTGTAACCATGTCAATACAAAAGCAAGTAATTCCATGGATCTACTTTTCATCGCACGTTTGTGTTCTCGATCCGAAAATAGGTCCAAAATTGCCGAAGGGCGTATGTTTTCAGGGAAAACTGTACGTAGGTGTCTACCTACAGCCGTCTGGCCGTTCGGATCCCAAAATAAATTGATTGAGTACCAAATATAAGGTCTTTGTCAGCGGTACCCAATTAATGTCACCCAAGTAATGGCAGATGTGTTGGTAAGTAAGTACTAATCCTGATTTGGAAAATATAATTTTAAATTCGGTGTTGAACGAGACAACTAGGTATGTACATTGTTTAAGTCACAGGGCCTCAGCGTCGTTTTCATAAGTTTATAATTCTATCAATTTAAAAACGGCAGTTATGTTACAAAAACTTTAGCGACAAAAGTAGCTTGTTGAAATATTTACGTACACAGTCCTTACCCGCTTGAGGAGCTTGTGGCTAAATAGTAACAGCCGCACGGGTCAATCTTCAAGATTAATCAGCGTTTGCCAAGGTCGGTCCGCGGATGCGTGAACATCCATTACATACACCCGGAACAAATATTTGTAAGGCCTACAGATAGTTGTTTCGGATCTGGCTGTTTGTGTATGTGAGTTTAAATGTTTTTAAACGCACCCACGATACAGGAGAAATTGGTAGTGTGGTGCAGTCGTTACAGTTAGGTCTTACCAAAGGGTATCTTATTACCCAGTACTAACTGGGTAATGGCCAAATAGGCATTAGGCAGTGTTGCTCCATATAAAAAACTGGTATCATAACATCACCGTCACCTGATGGTGACGTGATAATGATTTATGGTTACCCAATAGGGTTCACCGTAACTCGTCCGTAAGTCCCTAAGTCCGTGTCTTCGTCTTGGAAGAGGACTTTTGGCCTGAGGGAGTGATGTTCCGTCGTGCCACATGTCGAACGCACAGTGACGTAGTGCGCAAGTGAAGTGTTACTAACATGTAGTTTTGAGGTTTTATTTACTAACACAAAATGTATTTTATCTTAAGTATGATAGACTGTAAGGTATATATCTATGGGCCAAAGTTGCCTGATAATAAATAAATGTTATGTTATGTAACCTAAACCAATTTTCCAACAGTTAAGCTTTAGTTCCCTGTAATAGGGGGCGAGCCTATTGCCATCAACTATGCACAAATCCAGACACTGTGGCTGTTACCGAGAAAAAATAACAATAACATTTTGCCCTACCTGGGAACCGTACCCAAGACCTCATGCTTAGAACTCCTGATTGCGACCACTAGACAGAAGCAGTAGGTACCTAGACATTAAACATTTTTTTTATTTATCATAATATTTAATCAACATAGAAACACTCCGCCAATCCATTTATAAAACCGGTCATTATGACGTTTGTTGATGAAACAATCAGATTAACATTATTATTCATTTATGCAATGGAAAATTCACTAATTACAATAATGAATAATACGAACATAAAGGTAATAACTAAGGTAAATAATAAATGTTTTTATAAAACACTGATCGTATCAAATTCTTGGAACGCGATCCAGGAAAACTTAGTACTTTAGCGGAAAGAACTTATGTATAAATCATATTAAAAAGAATGAAGTAAGTAATAAATACTTTGCTCGAGTATTAAAGTTTTTTTTTTTATATAGGTCGTAGCTTTGTGAGTATCGTTTACGATCTAAAGTGGTCTTCAAAGTACGGAAAAGGACGTATAATTTTCAACATCTCAATTATACAAGGTGTTGTGTCCCAAAAGACATAAATAATCAATTAAAATTACGGTACCTAGTTAATTATTAATAAACGCTGATTTTTTTGGTTATATAAGTTTATCAGTATTTCAGAATAATCCCTCTAACATGGTTTACGGAATAAGAAATTATCGAAATAACGTTTGAGATTGTTTGCATGTGTGGAAGCGCGGTTATTGGGCGACAATCAGACGGGCCGTGTTTAAAACACGGGTGGTTCACACTTACCGATTTCCGTAAATAAGAAAAAAAATTAAAATTACCTACCCATTTTATTATTGATCCGGAACAAGAATCATTACCATAGTAACCTCCTTGAATTTGACGAGGATGCAAAACAACACCTTGTATGATTGGGTTCAATCGACGTCTAAAACTATAAATACCAAACGCTTTCGTTTTCTGTATTTTTTTACTCAAAGTAAAACGTTTGAACTCAAAATAAATCACAACTGGAAAAGGAATTAATTAGTGAACTTATTTTTCATACTCCTCATTTTTCTTTTTCACTCCCCTACGGAGTGTTTGAAAAATAAATGAAAGAAGCAAGATTACAGTTCAAGATTCTTTATTTGCATAAAATATGGTACATTATAGTACAATAGTAGTACAATACGTTCATACCGTCATAATTGTATTGAGGTTCTGCTAATTGCTTGACGGAACAATTGAATACCACTTTTCTTTCATTAACTCACGGTCAATAAAGAATCACCCATTACTTACCGAGTTTCCTCCGTGCCCACGTGCCGGCTGCCATTGGTAGATCTTCCAGTGGTAACAGGTATTCAGTGGCCCGAAAGTCCTGTCTTAATTAGGGTATCGTATTACCCAGTACTAACTGGGTTGTGAAGGTCAGATAGGCAGTCGCTACCTGTAAAATACTGGTATTCCGCTGCATCCGGTTAGACTGGAAGTCGACCCCAAAGTAGTTGGGAAAAGGCTAGACAGATGATGTAATAAAGACTCCCCCTGTTTTATTAAGTCCTAAAGACTACGAAGTGAAGGCGGGTCGCTAGTCTATCACACTTTATATATTTAATAATATTATAAAGGCGAAAGTTTGTGACTGAGTATGATGAAATTTGGTATGTAGATAGTTTATACCCTGGATTAACACAAGGACTTTTTATCCCAATCTGCGTGGGTGAAACTGCTGGGCACAGGTAGTAATTTAATAATTTATAATCTCTTCACGCCTAAACTACTGAATTATTCACCCTGAAATTTTGCATATACGTTGTCAGGTGTACAGAAACAGACATAGGGAAACTTTTATCCCGAAAAAAAAAGTATTAATCCGGAGGAAAACAACAAAAACGTTCTTATGACAATAGATGGCGCCACGTGTCCAAGACGGTTTCTGTCAAATTTTAAATTTACGCAAGCGAAGCCGCGGCAAAAGCTAGTTTAAACATAATTTAATATTGCAGTACATTAAATTGAATGTCAGTAAATGCCTGGCAAGTACAGATTGTTGTCAATAAATGTGCCCAAGGGAGCCGTTAATTTGTCCCTTAACACGTGTTCTCTCGAACAATGTGGTATGCTTCGAGAAACTTCACGCACTTAATCATTTCAATGACATTACGGAGTATCATTGTGTTCATTCTGCATTTGTCACTTTCTTTAGTTAAATTAATTACTTGTAGATTATGAGAGATGTATAGCAATTTGGTTTAAAGCGGTGTTTAAAGGAACGAATTAGGATACTGTCATTGCCTTTGGAATTTTCAAATTTATGGTCATATGCGAAAAAAAAACAAGTTACTTAAATTCCGTATCTTTTTTTTTGGAGTAGAGGAAGCCCAAAGAAACGATGGATTGACTCTGTGAAGGATGATATGGCAAGAAATGACGTGTCTGATTATGATGAGGAATAGAAAAGTATGGAAGAAGACATGCTGCGCCGACCCCAAATTAATTGGGATACGGGCAAGAGAATGAAGATGATGATCTTTTTTTTTAGTTTTCAGTAGATTCATAGAGTTCCATTTTGTCTTAAGAACGGATATATGTCAAATTCAAAAAAAAAAAAAAAACCTCCTGCTCAGGTTGCGACCAACAGACCAACAAAGCGGCTGGTTGGTGGTTAAAAAAAAGGTGAAAGCGCCAGAGAAGGCGAGAAATTCAAATTTTCTTACGTCTTTTGTATTTTTCCAGCCAGTGTCAGGTTTTCTCTATTACTTGTCATCTCATCAGACACCTCTTTTTTACCATATCATTCTTCACACAACCCTCTTAAGTTAATCTAATCACATTGAATAACTTTTTCATGAAATAATCTCGTCGGGCTGCCCTTGCGCCGTCACCCTAAACATCTCATGACTCTGCAGCCCATAGTAGTGGTGTTGACGAGGGTGACAACAGTGACAACATTCTTATCACGGAACGTATCAGCACCCCGGGCACGCCGGCACGGACACAGCGGAGCAATTTACATTTTCTTCAGCTTACTGCACAACGACTAGAATTGCTTATTGAACTGTTTTACAAGACTATGCTTTGTATTCAATTACATACGTATACATATCGATTGTTAAAGATTTCATGGAAATAATGGCTAGATTGGACAGTGGATTGCCTCGTTGGTGTAGAAGCAGCGCGACAGCTGAGCATGAGATATGTGCTTGGTAGATGGCAATAGGCTCACGCCCTATTACATTGACTGGCGAAATGTGGGTTTGCTGTTAGTTACACCTCTGCCCAACTCTTCGGGGATTACAAGCCGTGATGTTATGTTAATGGCTAGATTTTAATATCACAAAAGACATATATTATCAATTTAAATTACCTACCTAGTTAACTATTAATTAATGCTGATTTTTTTGGTTGTTTAAGTTTGTCAGTATATCAGAATAACCCCCTTAAAGTGGTTTAGGGAATAAGAAATTATCGAATAAACGTTTCAGATAATTTGTACGTATGAAAGCGCGGTTATAGGGCGAGGATCAGACGAGCCGCGTGGTATACACTCACCGATTTCCGTAAATAAGAAAAAAAAATACTTACTCATTTTATTATTGATTCGAGTCGAGAATCATTAGCATAGTTACCTCCTTGAATTTGAAGAGGATGTAACGTAACACCTTGTAAAATAACAGCCGTACAGATAGCCTACCATGACGTCTTAAAACATTATTGTTTTACTCCTTTTCAAGTGTGGGAAAGAAGCGCTTGATAGAGTTGGTCTGTGAAACCAATTGTGGTTGCAGGCTTGCTTTCGGGGGGCAACCAGTGGCCCCCGGCCACCGTAGGCGCGGGCCTGTGGACGGTGAGTAATGGGCCAGCTCACCGTCCGTCCGTCTTATGACGACAGGCCCTGCCGACGGCGCGTTTGTGTTCCACGCGCGCCTCAAGGAGATGTCAGCAAATCGGAAGGGGTCCGAGAGGGCCGATGCCTGTCAGGGCTGCGGGTTGTTCGAAAGAGATACCGCGGCCCTGAAACGCAAAGGGCGAAGAAGGAACATGGATGGGTTTTAGTCAGTCAAGTCTGACACTCCCTCCCGCTCCGCCCAGAGCGGGAGAAGTCATTTGATAATTTCACATCCTTAAAAAAAAAAGGCTTACGAGCTGACTGACTACCTTTCACGACTTTCAGAGATCCACAAATGACAGCCAGGGCCAACGACTTAAAGTGCTTTCCAAAGTATTTAGGAAACTCGGTATGTAATAGATGGTCGCCCATCTATAGACCAACCTTGGCAAGCGTTACTTAACCTTGAAATTGATCCGTGCGACTTATTATTTAGCTACGAGCCATCTCTATATTAATATAAGCATATAACATGAAACCTAAAACCCTCCAACCAAATACAAATAATAAAGTAAAGCGCAGATTTGCAGAAAACATCATAAAATATTTGAATAACATCAAATTGCTTGATAAGGTTATGCAAATCACATACAAACTATGTATTGTTTCTAATTTAAGCCTCGAGCCAAGTTTTACTTACTTTTGAATCATCATCAAATTAGTTATTTAGTCTTTTTAGCGGAAAATTGTATTATTTATACAAGATGTTGTTTTGCATGCTCGTCAAAATTCAGGCTATTGTTACAAAAGACATAAGTAATCAATATAAATACGATACGATACCTATTATAGTTAATTATTAAAAAAACAGATTTTATTATTTTTGTTTAAAAACAAAATAAAATAAATCTGTGTTTTTTAATAATTAACTAGGTATCGTATCGTATTTATATTGTTCTGAAATACTGACAAATTTATTTGTCAGTATTTCAGAACAACCTCCTTAACGTGGTTTAGGGAATAGGAAATTATCGAATTAACATTTCCGATTTTTTGTATGTGTGTAAGCGAGGTTATAAGGCGAGGATCAGACGGGCTGCGTTTAAAAGTTTGGTTCCCACTTACCGATTTCCGTAAAAAAGAAAAATTACCTACCCATTTTATTATTGATTCAGGTTGAGAATCATTAGCTTATTTACATCCTTGAATTTGACTAGAATGCAAAACAACACCTTGTATATGTATTTAGCTTATGCGCGTGACTTCATCTGCGTGGAATTCAGAGTTGGGTCAAAAATATAATTGTATTCTATGTATAATCCAGGTTTTTATCTATCTGTGAGAAAAATTTCATCAGAATCCGCTCAGCCGTTTTTGTGTGACTGTGTAACCAAATTTCACAATTATAATAATTTTTTCCAACTATACACTGTCTTCCTTCATTTATTGGTCGCAAGCACAACCGCTGAGCATGAGGTCCGGGGTTCGACTCCCAGGTCGCGCAAAGTGTTGTTGTGTTTTTGCATCAGGAACTTCTCAGTAGCAGCCACGGAGTTTGGATTTGAGCCCGGTTGATGGCAATAGGCTCGCCCCCTATTACATGGGAGTTAAACATAACTAGCGAAATGTGGGTGTATTTACTCTGGCTATCCTTCGGGGAAATATAGGAGTGTGTTTACGTTTGTTATGATTACCTTCATTAAGTTTAGGTATTCGTATTCATGTATACAATGTTCATTGTGAAATGAAAAAAAATCCTGCTAGAACCGAAATACTCACAAAACCAAATAAAACATGTTGTTTATTTTTATTATACATTCGAATAATTGGATTATAAAAATAAACTAACAGTAATATTCCGAATCTTTCCAAATGAAACACAAATTCGTATTTTCAGTGGCTTTGTTAAAGTTTTTAAAAGGGGTATAAACTCTCGTTGTTTATAACTCACTTAAGAGCGTTTACATTTTACGACATCTCATACAAACTTTCAAGTCCTTATTTTCCGAAATGACTGAACGGATTTTAATGAAACTTTACACGCATAAGTATACACCGTGTAAATCACCTCATCACGAAGCCGTCAACCAAGCATTCTGTACATGAAACTAAGTAACTTTATGCAAAAATTATTGCTGGGAAACGACTTTTTTTTGGGGGGTGTAAAATCATGTTTTGTGGTAGAACTCAATGTAACGCACTCAAAACATTGTGCTGATGGACGGATTGAATAGTACGGGGGTCGTGGAGGTGTTTAAAGTAAAAATCTTACATTAAAAACTTGTATTTAAAAAAATACTTGTCAAAAATTTGGAACTTTGACCCCTAATATCTCCGTAACTAGAAGGTTCCCAGGTATGGTGGAGAACCAGTGCCTTTCGGCTTCGTTAAGAGGTGTTTTACACCCTTTATACATAAGTCTAAAAAGTTACTAAAAAACATTTTCGAAAAATAGTGTTACAGCTACATTACATTAGACCGATTATAAATTACTAGCTTATGCCCGCGGCGCCGCCCGCGTAGAGTTTGATAATTGTCCCACGGGAACATACTATCGGGATAAAAAGTATCCTATGTGTTAATCCAGGTTATAATCTACTCGTGTGCCAGTAACACAACCAGTAGTTTTTGCGTGAAAGAGTAACAAACATCCATCCATCCTCACAAACTTTCGCATTTATAATATTAGTAGGATCAAAGTATATAAACAGAAATTTCCAATCATCTTTTTTTTTTAATGGTTTTTTAGTAACTTTTTATACCTATGTATGGCTGACGCTAGCTCCATTAAAATGGATTTCCAAGTCATTACGCTGCACAGTATTTATGTTATCATTCATCTTTCTGCTGCCCTCATACCAATTTATTTGGATGAAGGCATTTATGTTTTGACCGAAAAATCGGTCACCTAGTTTTTAGGGTTCCGTACCCAAAGGTTCAAACGGGACGCTTTTACTGAAACTTCGCTATTCGTCCGTCCGTTTGTCACCAAGCTGTATTTCATGAACCGTGATAGGTAGCCAATTGAATTTCTACAGATTATGTATTTCTGTTGATGCTATAACAACAAATACAAAAAAACTTAATAAAATAATATATAATGAATTAAGGGGGCTCCCATACAAAAAAGTGATTTTTTTGCTCGTTTCTATAAATAATCCACACCACAGGAAAAAAATACTCAAATCTCTATTGGAATCCGAAAAAATGACCCATAAATTCTTTAAAAATAAAAACTTCATTGATGGGCGCCGGTCAAACCAAGCGTACCTGTTTCTCTTTAAAATCTCATAGCAATAGCGATTGGTTTATCTTTGTTCATGTGTATAGAAATTGAAATATCAATATTATTTGTATATCAAAACGAATATTGATCAAAGGCCTTAGCTCGTAGGATCGCCAACAAAGGCTACACAATTACATGCATGCACACTTATACACGGACAATACAAGTGTAGGCTTCCAATGTATAATATTCTTAACATGAATGATGGAACCAAGATTTTGTAACATATTTTGATTTAAAAGAGTGTCCATGGAGTTTCTTGCCCATTCTGCTCCATAGAGATCTACGCTACGGAATGGGCAACTACAGTACTTTCACAAGTTATTATGCTTTGTGACTGGGACTGTAGCTTCGCGTTTTATTTTGTTTTTTGACTTCCAAAAGTGCCTGTAATGGTCTTATTGAAATAAATGCTTTGAGTTTTTCTTTTGTTGAGTTTTTTGAGGCAACCACATCATTTACTTATTATCTAGGCAAGTACAAAAAGTTTGATAAGAAAGAAATAATTAAAATAAAAAACATATTAAAATCCTAGAAATTAATGAATGAATTATTAAAACTATAAAAGAATTAATTAATATTAAAAGCAAAACAATAAGTAATTAATTAATAATTTCTAGAGCTCTGGTAAACTTGTTTCTCAGCCAACCAATAAAGATTTAAATTGTCAGATGTGTCCTCTTCCTGAAAACGACCACTGAGAAGTTTTCGGCCGCAAATTCTGTATGGAAATATCGATTTGGTTTTCAGTATAAAGATGACCAGGACAATTATTCAGATGCTCGTTTAATTTTATTTTCTACTTTTGGTGGAGCGTCTCCATGCAAAAATGGTGCGAGTTTAACTAAGTACGAACGTACGAATCAAGAAATGTAAAAGGCAAATCTAGTGATTTAAATCTTTGCACAACATCATTAAAATTTTGGAAAGGGGACGCGTAGGTTGGTTTTATAAACAAAGACCTGTCTGTATTTGTTGTTCTACTGTAAACTAATGAATAAAAAGGTTTGTTGAGGATTCAAAATAATACATAACTTCACTTACCTATACAAGGTGTTATTTTGCATCCTCGTCAAAATTCAAGAGGATGTCACAAAAGACATAAATGTTCAATTAAAATAACGGTACCTAGTTAATTATTAATAAACGCTGATTTTTTTGCGTGTTTAAGTTTGTCAGTATTTCAGAATAAACCCCTTAACGTGGTTTAGGGAATGAGAAATTGTCGAATAAACGTTTGAGATTGTTTGCGTGTATGAAAGCTCGGTTATAGAGCAAGGATCAGACGGGGCACGTTTAAAATACGGCTGGTTCACTCTTACCGATTTTCGTAAATAAAAAAAATATAACAATTTAACCTATATTAATATTTATTCGGGACGAGAATCATTAGCATAGTTACCTCCTTCAATTTGACGAGAATGCAAAACAACACCTTGTATAATCCCCGAAGGGTCAGGCACTTAATAGTATACCCACACTTCGCTAGTTCTGTTTAAGTTTCATGCATTATGGGTGAGCTCATTGCCATCGACCGCGCACAAATCCAAGCTCCGGGGCCGCTGCCGAGAAATTCCTGATGGAAAGAACCCAAACACTTAGCCCGGTCTGAGAATCGAACACAGGACCTCATGCAAAATATTAATTTGGTCATTGTTGGAGCGTGTAACATTGGTTTAATTAATTAATTTCATTTATTTATTAACTAGCTGTCCTGCGCAACTTCGTCTGCGTCACATTTTCCCCGTTTTCGCAACATTTTTCATTGCTGCTCCGCTCCTATTAGTCGTAGCGTGATGATATATATCCTATGTCCTTTCCCAGGTTGAAATCTATCTTCTAGCCAAATTTCATTAAGATCCGATCAGCCGTTTAGTCGTGAAAACGTAACAAACAAACAAACAAACAGAGTGACTTTCGCATTTATAATATTAGTATGTATTGACAAGGACTCATTATTCAATACACAAAAATTCAATAATAACAAATAATACACGACACACAATTAAACATACACAATACAAACAAATTAAAATAAGAAATCACATTACACCTAACTGTCACAATTTATGAAGACAGCCGACGACTGCAGCTGACGTGCAAGTCACTGCAGCGTCATATGTATGGACAGTTGAGCCTGTCGGCTATCATCATCAGTACGATGTTGGTTTAGCCCACTGTTTCAAAATTCTGCAACAAGATATACTTCGTCACACAGAAAGCGGTTCTTTTGTGCTTCCTTTCACGAGCGTTATAGTAAATTATGATATAAGTGCGGTAAGTTGAAAATTACAGCCGAGGCGATATTGCTAGCCCGAGCCGTAGGCGAGGGCTACAAGAAAGCAGAGGCTGTAATTATCAAAGCGCACGTATGTCATACGACGTTTTATAACACATTTGCGAGGAAATAAATAAAATTCGGATGACATTTTCAAGCAAAAACAATACAGCGTAAAGAGAAAGCGCGCGGAATAATTTTTACGCTTTTTTTAAGGCAAAGGCACAAAAACAGCCAGTATTACTAATAAAGTAAATTAATATATTTGTGTTTTGTTACAGATAAATGGTTGTAATTTATGGTCAAAATTAATTAAATTAAAGAATTAAATGTTTATTTATTATATTTTATCTCCCAACTTAATTTTATTCATAAAATGTTGACTACTTTTCTGACATAAAAACTCTTTGCTAAGATTTAAAAAAGTACCGTTCGTTTTAGACGGAGCATTATGATAAGCCGTGCGTTTTACTTTACATTACCGCACTAGTGCGTATGTGATACATTACGATACTGAACTTGGTGCAATAAGAGACCCTTTACGAGCAAATGTGTTATAATAGTATATTGTGTATTAAGGGCGGTAAGTAAGGAATTACGATCGAGGCTCTAGTAGAAGCCCGAAGTCGAAGACTGAGGGCTTTCTGAGTCGAGGTTCGTAATTCCCGTACCGCCCGTGAAACATACAATGTTTTTCATCACACTTGCGAGTTAATAATTATTATGAATATACACAAGTCAGCACATATTATTACGAAATACGTGAACTGATTTGCGGATGGCGGGCTGTTTGCCCACACCACAGATTATACAAATTTTAATGTTTTGTTCAGAAACTTTAAGGGCAAATACTTACCTAGGTATACAGCCATGACGGAGTATTAAAAAAAAAATTCAACGTTTTGATACCAAAAACTATCGATTATTTAGATTTTAGAACATTATTTGAGTAATTAAATAACATGTAGCGAGATTGAATGAAATTCCTGTTTAGATAACATTTTAAGACAATTTTTCAATTGCGTGTAAACTCCTTGCTTAAACTTGCATGACCTGTGTGCTGTCATGCTGGGCTGTAAATTAAAAAAAAATTACTTACCGCCCTAGGGTTTTATATGGGGCATTACAGCCAAGTTAACCTGTCTGTTATGACACTGTTTACGTGCAAGTGTGATGAAATAGTATATTGTGTATTAAGGGCGGTAAGTAAGGAATTACGATCGAGGCTCTAGTAGAAGCCCGAAGTCGAAGACTGAGGGCTTTCTGAGTCGAGGTTCGTAATTCCCGTACCGCCCGTGAAACATACAATGTTTTTCATCACACTTGCGAGTTAATAATTATGAATATACACAAGTCAGCACATATTATTACGAAATACGTGAACTGATTTGCGGATGGCGGGCTGTTTGCCCACACCACAGATTATACAAATGTTTAGTTCAGAAACGTTAAAGGCAAATACTTACCTAGGTATACAGCCATGACGGAGTATAAAAACAAAACAAAAAACGACGTTTTGATACAAAAAACTATCGATCATTTAGATTTTAGAACATTAGTTGAGTAATTAAACAACATGTAGCGAGATTGAATGAAATTCCTGTTTAAATAACATTTTAAGACAATTTTTCAATTGCGTGTAAACTCCTTGCTTGAACTTGCATGACCTGTGTGCTGTCATGCTGTGCTGTAAATTAAAAAAAAATTACTTACCGCCCTAGGGTTTTATATGGGGCATTACAGCCAAGTTAACCTGTATGTTATGACACTGTTTACGTGCAAGTGTGATGAAATAGTATATTGTGTATTAAGGGCGGTAAGTAAGGAATTACGATCGAGGCTCTAGTAGAAGCCCGAAGTCGAAGACTGAGGGCTTTCTGAGTCGAGGTTCGTAATTCCCGTACCGCCCGTGAAACATACAATGTTTTTCATCACACTTGCGAGTTAATAATTATGAATATACACAAGTCAGCACACATATTATTACGAAATACGTTCACTGATTTGCGGATGGCGGGCTGTTTGCCCACACCACAGATTATACAAATGTTTTGTTCAGAAACTTTAAAGGCAAAATACTTACCTAGGTATATAGCCATGATGGAGTGTAAAAAAATAAAAATTTCGACGTTTGGATACAAAAAACTATCGATTATTTAGATTTTAGAACATTAGTTGAGTAGTTAAATAACATGTAGCGAGATTGAATGAAATTCCTGTTTAGATAACATTTTAAGACAATTTTTCAATTGCGTGTAAACTCCTTGCTTGATGAACTTGCATGACCTGTGTGCTGTCAAGCGGTGCTGTAAATTAAAAAAAAATTACTTACCGCCCTAGGGTTTTATATGGGGCATTACAGCCAAGTTCACCTGTATGTTATGACACTGTTTACGTGCAAGTGTGATGAAAACAATATTACAGTACCCCACCTACAACTATTCTACTGTCGTATGTATGTAAATACTCTAATTAGAGTACAAAACAACGTAGATACTTCTGTTATCACACAGACGTCTGTGCTAGATTTTGTGCACAACGCTTTTTCGGGGACGAAAATTTCTCGTACATTTTCCTCTAGTGGGTTTTGTCCGTAGCCAATTAAGTATTTAGGGATAGCGTTCGCGATGGAACAAAAGAAAAACTTTGGTTTTGAATTACAACGCATTTAATAGCTTGGTTAGATTTACAATTGAGACTTGCAATAATATTAATACAGAAAAGTAGAAAATTGGTTATAATATTGGTGATTTTAGGAACGATGCCGATGTGGCGTTGGATGTTAAGCGATTGGGTCTGTGGGTCTCGCTTCGGGCCACGATGTCGCGTAAGTTGCGGCTTCGGTCATTGGCTGTTGAAGATGACGCCATATTCGGGAGCGGTCATTGGCCAAGCGGCGTGCCGCAGACATGGCGTGATTTTGAACATCGATGATTGGTCAAGAAGTGACGTAGACAGACGGTATTATTAAATAGTTGTAATTGTAAAAGTTATGAGGAGGGATGAAACGCACGTGACTAAAAGAGTGATATTACTATTGATGGATGGAGAGGGAGACCAAGGCTAAAGAAAAGATGGAGGCATGGTGTGAGGAATAATATGAAAGAGAAAGGAGTTAATGATGCCATGACGTCTGACAGGATAGGATGGAAAAATAAAACGTGCTGTCCGACCATGGGACAAAGGTAGGAAGATGATAATTATTAAATAGTTGCATGTCAGTTATAAGCGGAATCACGGGGCTACATTTGACATGAATTGCGGACATCAGCCTGTTATAAAATAATAATAATACTATCCATAGTTTAATTGCTCCCGCCATTCATTTCATAACTTATTTAAATACATTTACAACTTATTTAAAAACAAATTGCATGCATATTGCATGCAATTTGTTTTATATGATTAAAAAAAAACCAGATTGCACCGAGCTTCTGGCGATAGGTATCTATGCGCTCCGGTGCAGGTGGCGGCTCTAGTTATAATGGGCGGAACGCGCGCTAATTTAGGTATTTCCTTCATATTATTAAAACCAATACACATTTTGAAAATCTAAAATGACGTTATAGAAAACATGTAGTTTTGTTATTATTTAAAAGCTGATGACCTTCCGTGAAGGTTTTACGCCGTATTTTCTTTTTAGAGATTACTTTGGCATGTTTTTCTATCGAGAAAACTACAAGTAATCCTGTTTCTAAATGTATAATTTATAGAGTGAATCCTTGAATATCTTACAAATTAATTTCATAACTAAAGGTTAAGTAATAACGATGCAGCAAGGGATCATACGAACGGAATTATTTTGAAATTACGTATCGTTCCCTCGGTGCGCTCTTAACACTAGGCCCAAATATTCAAAAACCAATGATTCCATTTAAAATATGAAGACTAACATGCAAATACCAATGCATTAATTTAGTTTATTTTCATTTAATTTTTAAATTTGATTTTGGACATTTTATTTGACATAAGATATGTTTGTATCAATTTAATTTTCATATTTTTTTTTTATATTTTGATTTTTTAGTCATATTGTAGCGTGTTTCTGTGTCCGAATATTAAGTTACTAACATTATTTTAAGTGTACCAACTAACCAAATTATGGATAAAAGTCTGAAATAAATGAATTGAATTGAATTAAGCCAAACGATCAGACTAAAACAGACTCTAAACATACTTCCAAAGTTCTAACTATGTATCTGACTCTGCACGTGTTTCCATTTCTGCTCACCCTGTTTACATTTCAAAAGCCTCTTCAAGCTCGCAATCAAAACACCCTTTATATTTACGAGTTCTCGCCTTAAATTGAGGGGGTAAAAATAGGCAAACAAGCCTATCAATTAATAGCCTTGTAATTACTGACTTATGCTCAGAACTGTGAGGAGTTAGAGTATGAATAGTCATAGAGCGCTTAAAAGTAACCCGGACAACAAGCTTTAAACAGAAAGAAACAAAAAAAAAATATTTGTCGCAAGACATGACGTGTATACAAAACAAAAAAAATCGCTCAACGCGGCTAAAGAAGTTTTCACTTAAAAAAATATAACAAGGAAACATACATAATTAAAACCAGAATCAACCTTTAATGTTCCCACTGCTGGAACACAGGCTGTCTTTCTAAGAGAGGGAGTGGGCTGTAATCCCCCACGCGGGCCCAGCGCGGGTTGGTAGAGGCCACATGTCTTCGAATTTTTAGTTCTAGGAGATGCCGGTTTCCTCACGATGTTTTTCTTCACCGTTTTGGGAGCAACGGTGATGAAACAGCAAAAATTAACAAAGCGAAAAAAAAAGGTTGCACTCCGGGAGTGCCGGCAGAAGTGAGAACTGGAATATGTGTGCTGTGCATTTTTGATATTTTGGAATGGTTAGAGAATAATTTTGCACGAATTGCTTTAATTATCAGTATAAAAGTACTATCATTTATGTGGTAAAATACAATATTCATTTATTGCGCTATCGTACATAAACATGACATTTTATAATCCATTAAAAATTTAACACTAACTGTCATAGCAAACTTTCGGAGTAACGTACATCGGAATGACGAACATTCTGAGTAAAGTAATTCGTCATAGCGTACTTTCTGACCAACGTAATTCGTACTTACGAACTTTAAATATACCGTACATCGGTATTATGAATTTCGGAGTAAAGTAATACAGTCGAATTTTCGATCAGGACACGTGACCTGACACGAGTTTAACATTTTTTACCCACCACAAAAGTACACAACGCCGCTAAAGAAGTTTTAACTTCAAAAAATAAAATATAAAACTACAGGACGAAACGACGGCAGTTAAGCTTGCCATCACTCTAGTAACAGGCTTACTCCATTTAAATTAATTCCCTCGAACTCATTAAGTTTCATCGTGTAGTCACTTTTTCTGGTTGGCTGCCATGGTCGATTCTAGCATTTAGAGTTTTCAGTGGTGGAATAGAGTGACGATTGACGTGGTATGTAAACTGAACTCTCAATTCTTCTACGTTATGACACCTTAGCAGCTGAAGGGATTGCGGTGAAATTTGGCACACTGAGAGACCAGGACTTGGGTTAGGACATAGGACTTTACTTTCTATTCCGATAATAGGTACTTTTCCATGGAATAATTTCTCCTATTGGGCAGGATAGAAAGATTATTTTATACTTTTTCACTTTCATACTCAAACACCAAAGCTCTAACGTATTGATTCAATAATAAAACTGCTTCGTGTTTTATCATGGACCATAACTTTGGGCAATAAATACGCTATTCGTTACATTAACGACTATTTATAGGTTTACGCAATAGGCTTGCGTATTGACGGCAGAGTTATTACAAGCCTGTTGATTACAACCTGTGGGAGTTTGTTTTGATACATACTATGGTGATGGCATTTTCTTGTTTATTTACTTATTAATAGGAGCATCTTATTACTTATTCAGTAAATTATATCAAGCAGGTGGCGTTCTGCGGTTTTTGCCTTCTCCCATGGAAAAAAGGCGTAAGTTCATGTATAAGAGCATCATATTGATCCAGGATATATTTATTAAAACCGGCCAAATGTGCTTTAAAACGCGAACTGTCAAGGGTTCTGTAGTTGGAATAAATATTCATCAATCCTACCTCAATGTTTTTGTTTTGCCACAGCTTCTTTAGAATTTCGTTCGTTGGTTTCGTCGATATTGAGCAAAATAGTTTCCGAGTAACATTAATTGACAACTTGGTTCGAAGTCCGTTATCAATAGTAAGTCAATGGTTGCACCCAACAGTGGTAGTCAGTGGTTGCCTGTGCAGGTACTTAATTTAATATTAAATTTAATCTAATACTTTGCATTACTTGATATTATGCTTAGTTTTAATAGTTTGTACAACAATAGAAAATTATTGTTTTTTGTTAGCTATGCCGATAACTGTGGAGGCTTGTAAACGGCTTGACGTTTATACCTCACAATAACTTATGTATTAGTAGCTGTAAGCCACCCAAACACAATAAAATAATAGTAAACTTCTTCTTTGTATAGCCGCCAGTAGCAACATTTTAGAGCTGTTCCAATTGTTAATATAATTAGTTGTCTCGAAACTTAAGTTATTCCACGGCAAAGCAAACGAAATACAGACATTTATGTTACCGTAGTACCCAGACTTTCTCGAGGATTATTGTAATCATACAAGTACTCCTTCTAATAAACAAACAATTCGATTAGAAGCGTAGAAACTAAATCGATTTTGATTTAAGCCGCAAATGCTGATAGAAATTTCGAAATAGCCGCAAATCGTTTTCATTGGCTAACCGGACTGATTGCGGCTAGTCACAAATGTTTGTTCTTGTTTATATACGCATTATGATTGGACGTAGTTGTAGTGTAATGAACCAAACCATAATATCATATTTCTTAACAAAACATCATGCCTGTAATCCCCAAAGGATTCGTCACAGGTGTATCTAATAGGACACCCACATTTCGCTAGTTATGTTTAAGTCCTATTATAAAGGGTGTAAAACACCTCTTAACGAAGCCGAAAGGCACTGGTTCTCCCTGTCCTTGCGATCATTTTTTTGTTCTACACCATAACTGGGAACCTTCCAGTTACGGAGATATTAGGGGTCAAAGTTCCAACTTTTTGTCAATTATTTTTTTAAATTCAAGTTTTTAATGTAAGATTTATACTCCTATATCGTTTAGTCCTATATCAGCACAATGTTTTGAGTGCGTTACATTGAGTTCTACCACAAAACATGATTTAACAACCCCCAAAAAAAAATCGTTTCCCAGCAATAATGTTTGCGTAAAGTTACTTAGTTTCATGTACAGAATGCTTGGTTGACGGCTTCGTGATGAGGTGATTTACACGGTGTAGATATGCCTCTGCTGGCAAAAGCCTCCATATGTAATGCCTTTTTATCCCTTATCCTTTTTTATTTATAAGACCATATGTACCATATTTCATGCAAATAAAGAATTTTGAATCTTATTTTATCAGTCATAGATGATTTTTCAAATTGTATTTATTAAAATATAAATTAAAATAACCGGATGTTGAACATCCGATTATTTTAACCCTGTTTCTAAGTGAACATAACCCTCGTTTACCAGAGTACGAGATGAATAATTTCAACACGTTGAAAATTTAGTACTTGAAGCTATCAAAATTCAGTTCTTAAGTAATGTAATCATAGTAAAAAAAAAACTAACTTTTTGAAGCTAGTTTTACCTTGGCTTTTGCATCACATTCTGCAGCATATTTTAGCGTAATTGGAACATAGTATCGTCAACTTGCTTCTATGGTAACAAATACAAAAAAAAAAATTGCCAAAATTGTGCTGGCTGTACTATCACGTACCTAGGTCTAAAAGTTTCCGCCATTCACACATTCGATTAACAAGAGAATTACAAAACTATTATGTCAATAAAAACTGAAGTTTACGTACTCTACGTGGTTTGTACTGGTTTTTTGCCGTAAAAATACCTATTGCTGCTTCAAAATAACTGTGAAATCCTTAAAGTGTCAAGTTAGTAATGCGACCAATATCTACAGAATGTAAAAAGACTCATCACGTAACTGACATTTAAGCTGTCTATTAGTCAAACTAAGTAAGGTTGAACAAAAATAATTGCCAGAAAACGATATTTGCCGTGAAGCCACGGGCAAAAGCTAGTTGATAACATAATTAGCAAGTCACCTACAACATATTATTCAAGTTCGAGTAATGAAGTTAAGAACACCTCTAAGTTATATTAGTTCCTACCTAGCACTACTCAGTTTCACCCGCAGTTAGAAACCTAGTCAGGAACTATTCTGACTGTACATTGTACTTACGTTATGTAGATGTACAGACAGCAAAAGTTATTGGCATGCAGGCCAGGAAATAAGCTAAGTATTACCATTACCATACCAAAGTCAGTTACAGAACTAACCGATGGAAAGTTTAAAAATTGCATCAAACGTGTCCTTATTAAAAAACCATATTACAAAATTAAGAACTACGTTGAAGATAAACAAGTTTGGCTCTAGTTCCTTTTGCTCATGCGGCTTCCCTGGTAGCTCATAAACGACACAAATAGGTGGATGTCTCTAATTATTCCGAATTTTATTTTTTTCCATTCTTTTTATTCACATGTTTTACAATAGTTTTCTGATCATTGCACTGTTCATTCATTGTTCAAAATAGTTACAGCACTGATGACAACATTTGTGTCAACTGTTTAATTTAGTCTTCTTAAAATATTTTATTTTTGATTTTGTATAGATTCTTTTTGATTTACCTATTTTTTGTGAATGTATGGACATTATAGGGAGTAGAATACGGAACTTCGACGCACAAAATATCGATAAATGCTAATACGATGCTACAAAATTGCGATGCACGCTACTGCGAAAAACCGTCTCTGCGAAGGCACTACACTTCGATGCACGTTACCGCGATAGATCTTTACTGCGATAGTACTTATCTGCGATGCACGTTACCGCGAAAGATTTTCACTACAATACTACTTGACTTCGATGCACTTTATCGCGAAAAATCTAATATTGCTGTAATCATGTTTAAAAATGGCCAGATAGGCACTTTATGGAAATGGATTATGTTGGTAACCTGAATTTTATGAAATTAACTAGTCAAATTAATTTATTATTCGCTAACACAACCGAGTACAGACAGGATTAACAGCGGGTCCCAAACTAGGCACAGCCTGTATCTTGGTGACCCAGACACAACAGTCGGCTTTATATTTGAATCTGTTTTTGTTTGTTGTGGTTGATTCCGAGCAGCACTATGTGGTGATCTGTTACAGAGGCCTCGCAGACGATTCCCTGAGCAGTAGTTCCTTTAAGTATAATGTAACCCTGGTCTAGACCATGCTTTTCCCCGAGCTGGATGAGTGATAGCTGAGAATAAACAAATTAGTTAGGTAAAGTTACTCATCAGTTACGAAGGAGGTGGTGAGATACCTAATCCCAAAATGTGTCCTGTTTTATATCTATATTCTGTTTTATATCTGTTTTATATATAGACATATTTTTGACATGATCTAGTAGCTAGATCATGTCAAAAATATGTTCGGTTGAGACAAGAAGACACAACCGTTCACATACAATCCTTTCACAAAACTCCGAACATACTGGCATGATCGTACTAGTATAGTACTCGTACCCATTCCATTCGTTTGCGACAACGAATAGATACAATTGAGGCAAAAAAAGAATATTCCAGTTTTCTTTTACTTAGCATTTTACAGATCAATTGATATTCGAATATTTAAACAGATGCTTTTTAACGAACTAAAGAGGTCGTACGTAAGGTCGTATTGTGTATACAGTACGTTCACAGTTATTTTACCTGTTACAGCAGCAACCCAAGAGGAACCTTATTGTAACTGTTATAAAGATCACTTTGAAATAATATAACATGAAACATAACATCAGGACAAAAGGTTAGGCACACCCATATTTCACCAGTTATGTTCCATGTAAGGGAGTGAGCCTATTGTCATCAACCGGGCACAAATCCAGATTTCGTGGCTGCTACTGGTAAGTTCCTGCTGGGAAAACCCAATAACAATTTGCCCGACCCGGGAATCGAATCCAGTTCAGCAGTCGCGATTGCGACCACTACACCAACAAGACAGTGCAAGATCACTGTGACTTGGATAAATCTATCAATGGTTACAAACCAAGAGCAACATTAACATAATAGAAATAAAGATCATTGTTATTTTTACAGTTATGCAAAATCTAAACAAAGTTTATGTGTGAAATGACTGTACGATGTGTTCGACTGTATTTCCCGATGCTATCTGGATGCCATTTTGAATTTGCCTGTTTAATCCCCAATGGAGTTCGGTACTGCTATTATGTCGGAATGCTTCGTTTATTGCTGTGTCAATTGGAGAGAAAAATGAGGACAATTCGAATTCGGTTTACCTACATTGAATTCCGTTGGTAAAACGGAATTCTTAATGAAAGTTTAAACTTTTCAATGCATGACGAATGATATTTGTACAGTCTCATTGCCATACATTCTTCTGCTTACGCTGTGAAGAAAAACATGAGGTAAAAAAGTTTATATACACCGTGTAAATCACCTCATCACGAAGCCGTTAACCAAGCATTCTGTACATGAAACTATGTAACTTTACGCAAAAATTATTGCTGGGTAACGACTTTTTTTTTGGGGGTGTAAAATCATTTTTTGTGGTAGAACTCAATGTAACGCACTCAAAACATTGTGCTGATGGACGGATTGAATAGTACGGGGGTCGTGGAGGTGTTTAAAGTAAAAATCTTAAATTAAAAACTTGTATTTAAAAAAATACTTGTCAAAAAGTTGGAACTTTGACCCCTAATATCTCCGTAACTAGAAGGTTCCCAGGTATGGTGTAGAACAAAAAATGATCGCAATGACAGGGAGAACCAGTGCCTTTCGGCTTCGTTAAGAGGTGTTTTACACCCTTTATCTAGTATCCAAATCGAGTAAATACAACGAAAATTTTATCAGCACAGTTCTTACCACTTAATATTGCCTCTGTTAAGTAATTTCAGTTTTCAGCCAGATTTTCATAAAATTAAGATTCCCTATCCTTTTCGAGCTGACAAATCGTGTCTCGTTATAAGCTACTTTGTGAAAAATTACTTAATGCCTGGGATACTAAGCCTGCTAAGCAAAATTAAAATAATAGAAAATAAAAGCTTTTAAAAAAGCAACCACATCATCGGCCTTACCTTTGCGTCGGTCGGCTTTCAGTCTAACCGGATCAGCTGGTGCACCTCAATACCAGTATTTTACATGGAGCGACTGCCTATCTGACCTCCACAACCCAGTACTAGGTAATTCAAAACCCATAGATATAATAAACAGCAGATTTTTATATTTCTATGACAAAACCCTAAGTAGTAAGATTGGTTGCCAGAGTTTCGCTTGACTATTTGTAACGACTGTCAAAGATCTACAAATGGCAGCCGGGATCAACGGCTTGACTCAAAACGGGAAACTCGGCAAGTAATTGGTGGTCACCCAACCACGGACCAACCTACTATGCTACTGTTATTTATCCACGAGCTCCTCAAAAAAAAGCAACCTAGTTAATTAAAACAATGGTCTGTGTCTGGCAAACCCATCACCTATTGTCGAAATCCCACTACGCCCACGAATTTACCTATACTATATAAATGCATATGAAGGTACCCCAAACGCCTACCCTACGTACTTACCCACATGCATCACAGCATACTTTTTGTGCTTGATTTTAGCTTAGACAGATCGCGGAGGTACCCAAAGTGACCTATGGATGATTTGTGCGTATAGGTACTACCGAGTTCACAAACGACTGGACCACTGTCCACCCTTATGCCCTCAGTAATAAAGTTGAAAAGTGTTTGACCGTCAGTCAACTCGGTAGTACCTTCTATGGAGCGAAGTGTATGATCCATAGACTCCACGCTTTCGTACTAGGACCTCGTGGGTATCTAAGAATTTTCATTATCTAACAAAAATCCGCCCTAAGACGACCCACTAAAAAAACCTACCAAGTTAAAGGAAAGTTCCTTTAGTTGGAATAAATGCTTATGAATTATTTACTGACTCCTTTACTATAAAATTCTGCCGATCTCCCTTCCTTCATTACGATGATTTCAATAGCGACAAATAAAACTCATTCAGAATATCAATTAGCGTCCCAAATGGCCTCCCGATCATATTGAATACTGATTACAACGATAAAACTGTTTCATTTGCGTCCATTGCCCTTTCGGATCATTTTTATTGCGACGTAGAGCTTATGTTCGCCTAAACGAGCTTCGTTTCCGGGATTAATTTCACAGGATTTTGTTACAGGGATAAAAAAAAAAAATGAAACCAAATATAGCCTCATAAAATTTGCATAGTGTGACGACCACGGTTTGTATTTTGCCACTCGTAAATCAAAAGGGTTGATTAAAATGTACCTATTTTGTCTCGCAAGCCTGTTTGCTGAGTTACGACTTCCGAGGTTTTATTGTGGTGAATTTAATCGCGGAAAATCTTACTCGGTGTTTTAGTTAGGTTAAACTTTATAAACAAAAAACTGCTGTCAATAATTAGGAAACCAAAGAAGACATTTTTTTTTGTTAGGAGTATAGATTCACTACATAAATTGTAGCATATAATAACGAAACGTATATTGATTATTTTCCTTATATTAGCTAAGCCTTGTTTAGCGGAAATATTGAGGTTTTAACATCGTGCGCTATTCAATAACAAAAATAGTATAAAACAAAGTCACTCGTATAAGTTTCAAAGAGTTAATGTCAAATGAAGTTGTCTATCAACCACTAAAATGGCGCATTACAACGTTCCGTACCATGTTGATCTTTTAAATCATCTACCCAATTTTAGCGAAAACTTTTAAAACTAACATTAAAATAAGTTGACAGTTTAATACTATTTCTTTTTATATAATAAAGCAGATATAATAATATCTGCTTTATCACTGGGTAACGTACTTTTTTTCGTAAACTTAAAAAGGGCCTAACCACGCATTTCTTGTCAAATGACATTGACAGAAAAGAACAGGAATAAATTGACTCGCTAAAAAAATACCAAAATAGCTTTTATTTACTTATTATGATTTCAAGATTACGATAGATATCGCAAGAGAAACTGACCTCTAGTTACTTTTGTCGACTGGGTCACCTGTTTTATTCTTCACTATTATCTATTAGTCTTACGCCAAAGCGAGTAGGACATAGCCAAAACCCTGTATATAATTATGTGGACCAGCGTATTGCAAGTGTTCAATGCTGAGGTCATCATGCCCCAGAAATTTAATAATATTATGTATATATATAAAGAACCAAAGAATATTTACAAAGACAGTTTTTTTTTAAATATATTTTGAATTAAAATTAAATTGATAGAATTACGCTTTATCTATCAAAATTTAAATCTTATACAAAGTTTCGTGTCCGTGCTAATAACCGTTGAGAACAGTTGTTCTTTTGTGAGGCGGCAATCCTGGCTGCAGAATCAAGTCATGTCAGTCGTAAAAATGCATTGTCACCAAAACCAAAGGTGTGTGCAAATTTTAACTCAATCTGTTGGTCTAGTTTGAAATTCAGTTGCAAGATAACTAACTGACTAACAAAGTAAGCTAAATAAAAGCTTATTCACTTTGGCTACCAGCATTTCAAAGTGAAAGCATAAAACCATTGCGGCCTACGGATTACGTTTACGCCATTTGCAAAATTTCGTAGCTCGGTCGCGTAGAGGATTTGTGCTACGCCGTAGCAGCATGTTTTACATCACGTCAGATGAAATCTTTTTTACAATAGTCTTAATTACATACATGCAAAAAGGCTTTATTATTTTTTATTATTTTTCAATGGTTGCTTGATGCATTCAATACATGTTTTGTTTTTGTATATCATGTTTATTCGGGTAGGTAAAGCCTAACAGAAAGCTGTGACTGTCAGCCTTATTTGAATTAAAGGCTTAATTAGAACTTTGAGTTTAATACTCAATTATTCGGTTAAGCTGCTAGTTACACACGGCCACACATCAAGCTATACATAATAACATGGCCTCGCTTTGTTTACTTTTTCCGTACAATGAGAGATCCGCATAAACTGGTTTGGCTTGATTGGTCGTCGTGCTTATCCAAGTGGATGTAGTGACGCCATGAATGCCCTTGGACCTTGTGGTTGAAGTGAAATTTTATCGGAAATTACTCAAAAAGGTTAGACGCACGTGGCGAGAACCTACTTCAAAAAATTGTTCCTATTGTCTTTGACTTTTAGACAACGAGGCGCTATTGATGAAAAGGTAGCGACGTTAGTTTGGTTCCGTCATTTTAGTAGCCACGTGCCATAAATTCCATGTACATTATAATATTTGTTCTATGTTGAAGTTTAATTTCCTGTCGTGGATTTTGTGCCGAGATAAAAGACGTTTAAGTGGTTTCAGCAACGGAATAACGCAACGTGCCACAGATCTTGGCAACGCAATTTCACGGTCTTAGTAGAGCCAAGTACCCTTAGCGTTAGAGGGCACACTATGAGAGTTTTATGAGCGTTGTCGAGTATCGAGTTAAGTGGCGAGCGATTGAAGAGGCCTATTCCAGCAGTGGACTGCTGTAGGCTGACGATGATCTGTTTGCTATCCAGTAATAATGACGTGTTTGTCATTAAAATAACATTGTTTACCTACTAGGTAATACTCCCCACTCAGAAGGTGAATATGTTGATAACTGTTAGTGAACAAGTTGACAACTCGGTGAATAAGTTGATAACTCCTTGGTGAACGACTAATATAGAATAGATTGCGAAAAAATAGACTTATGTCCATTCTTTTGCAATCTATTCTATATAAGTATATTAGTAGTAAACTATGCAGAGTTTCGTTTATTTATAATCATCATTTGAAAGATAGCATAAAATAACCTTTAAAACAATTAAAACACATGTGTTAAAATGATTTACCGAATTACCAGAAGACGTCAAATCTTTAAAATGGCTGCCCTGACAAATTGGCATTTTAGACATGTCAACATATTCACGCCGGCCACGGAAATATGGTTGAAGTTCCACGAATTCGAACAAAGTGCTATGTTTCCACATTTACTGTGCGAACTGCCAGTCAGTGGAATTCAATGCTGGCTTCTCGAGTGAATTGGTTTCTTCTAGCGCATCATCGCTTCAAATCAGGTGATTTGCGGCCAAACGCAAGCTTAGTTAGCATTAAATAAAACTGGTTTTAGCATTCATTTCACTTCCAATTAACACTGTCTGATACCAATAACGATAAGCGCCGTGCAGCACGCGCAGCCTTTCCACAATTTCTTCTTCATTAACAAAAAGAAAAATATCTCCTAGCTAGAAAAGAACCGTTAAACATTAATGATCGTTTTCACTAACGCAACGCTACACCTAGAATTAATTTCTGAATATTGGAATTGCAACATCCGGCTCACCACAGAGAGTTAAAATTCCAACAGTGATATTCAAGCATTGAATTAAGTGCCATTTATAAATAAAGTGCTAGTGGTAGGCACTACGACCAATCAAGATAATATACAACCTGTTTTTTTTTTTATATCCCATAACTCTAGGGTTCTATTCTGTAGGTAAAAATAATACTAAAACTCCGAGAATAGGTGGTCCAAAAATGCATAGTTTCGGAGATATCATCAATCATAATTTACTTAGGTCAAAAAGTATGACGAATCTTTACATTTGCGAGGTTGCCAAACTTCGCAGTAGTGTAATAAAATAGTAGTAGTTTCATTGATAAATACGAGTAATTCTTTTTATTCAAACCAATAATTCATATTTAAAGCTAAGAAAATGCGAAAAAACAAAAAAAAAGTATGATTGAAACATAATTCATATGCCAGTTGAGATCTTTAATATGGTCTCAATCATATCCTAGAGTTATGGGATATAAAAAAAAACAGGTTGTATAAAACCAGTTTATGCGGATCTCCCATTGCACGGGAAATCTATAAAAATTGAGGCCATGGTATACTGAAAATAAATAGCTTGATATGAGTTTCGAGTCAAGTAGCATTTTGTAAGATCTCTCTTTCAACAGACATTGGAACTGGTACCTAGGAACTCGATTCTTTCTTAAAAACTTTTCGAAATGGTCTTCTGGATAGTATCCGTTTAAATCCAAAGAAATTGACTGACCTTTTCTGGTTCTTGTTCTCGCAAGTTGTCGACAATACCTATTACATTTTCTATTTTATTTATCGTGTCAGTTTTAGTTAACTAAACAAACCACGTGACTAATGGATTTTTTCTAAGGTAAAAAATCACGAAGTTTTACCCCTATTTAACGCTCTAAGGATGCTTAACCTCGATGAAGAGAATCCTGGTTTTCCACCGCTTTCAAATTACCCCATCGCCTTTGGTCTAGCAAGTAATTGGTTTCTATACTCCGTGTAAATCACCTCATCACGAAGCCGTCAACCAAGCATTCTGTACATGAAACTAAGTAACTTTACGCAGAAATTATTGCTGGGAAACGACTTTTTTTTGGGGGTGAAAAATCATGTTTTGTGGTAGAACTCAATGTAACGCACTCAAAACATTGTGCTGATGGACGGATTGAATAGTACCGGGGTCGTGGAGGTGTTTAAAGTAAAAATCTTACATTAAAAACTTGTATTTAAAAAAATACTTGTCAAAAAGTTGGAACTTTGACCCCTAATATCTCCGTAACTAGAAGGTTCCCAGGTATGGTGTAGAACAAAAAAATGATCGCAATGACAGGGAAAACCAGTGCCTTTCGGCTTCGTTAAGAGGTGTTTTACACCCTTTATACTTTTGTGCTGGAGTTAAAACAATTTATTAGTATTGAGATTTAAAAGAGTAACCATGGAGTTTCTTCTCCATAGGAAACGACCAACCCGAACCGAGCACCTTTTTGTCGATGTTTTACAAGTGCCCATGTAGGCCTATATGAAATAAAAATATTTTGATTGATTGATTTGATTGTGATTTGTAATTATTTTTCTTATTATTTCTTAATTTTACTAATTATCTCATAATGATACTCCACATACAGATCCATTATTTGTAAAATATTGCATGACAAAACTCAGGCAGAATGTACCCGGCTGACTATAAAGGGTATAAATAGACCCTTAACGAAGCCGATAGGCACTTGTTCTCCCCGTCATTGCGACCCTTTTTTTTTGTTCTGACTATAACTGGGAATCTTTTAGTTACAGAGATATTGGAGGTCAATGTTCCAATTTTTTTACATTTTTTTTTGTATTTTTTTATTGTTATAATTTTACTTTAAATACCACCTTACTATTCAATGCATCCATCAGCAAAATGTCTGGAATGCGTAACATTGAGACCTACGGAAAAACTAAAAATTTTTTTTTTTTTTTGCGTAGAGTTACTTAGTTTGATCGAAAAAATGCTTGGATGCCGGTTTCGTGAATGGTTGGTTTACACCTTGTATGCTATAACAACTTCATTGTACAATACCTACCAAATTCTATGCGAATTAATGGATTGATTTGATTTAGTCTCTAAATCTAAATTTTAGACTAAAGCCTGAAAAACCTGGTCTTTCGGAGAATTCTCTTGCATTCTTCAGCTATCGTCGCCGGTGTTCTTTGAACGTTATTCACATAAGGTGCATTGTGCCAAGTACAATTCGGATACAAAACATCGCTTCCATTCCAATCCGCAGAATTTAAACTAGGCTAAGAGTCGAACTATTTGTTATTCATCCATCAAGATTCACTAGTATTACTTACCTATTTAGAATTCTGTTCAATAAATTATGCTAATGCATTCATGCTATATGTGCTATTGGCAGTGTATTAGCCTATATTCCCTAATTAGCATAATGATTCTATTGTAATCAACTGCATATACACGTTATCTGTCTCAGATAATTGATTACTCATACTCACCAAAATATAGGTTAAAAGCTTGCTAATGATCTTGCTCTAACCATTACCATTGATTTATTATAGCTTTCTGTCTCGTAGAGCCTTTAGTGCTGTGAGGGTTTGATTAATGTCATGGTCATTTTTATTAAGCTTCAGTTTCCGTAAGCAATTGACAAAAATGGAACCCTTATAATATACTTTTGTTGGTTTGACTGTCTGTTCGTCCGAATATCGTCCGGCCGTTAAAAGAAGGATAGAAAAACAAGTATTTATTGGATTCACACAAGACCAAAACTAAAACAATTTTGAAAAAGAATTAAACCAAAAAATTGGTTGCCTGTAAAGTCGGTATACGGGCGAAAGTTTTACGTGACAACGACTTTGAGTGGTAAAATAATTTTAATGTGAATATTCATTCGTATAGTAGGAAGAAGGATGAAATAATAGTAACAATTTAAAACATTTATTTATACAAAGAATTATATTTAAAACATTAATTTATACAAAGAATCTCGCACTGAATTTCATATTAACAAAATTTTATTTTTACCTTTACACATACATACGTATTTATATACAAATATACATATATAGAGGCACGCGTCCCTTCCACTCGGGCATGGTTAGCCCGCCTAAGAGCGAGAGAGACAGACATAAAAAGTGAAAGGCACGCGTGGCTCTCACTCGCTCTCATTGTGAGCGCATAACGTGAGCGGAGCGTAACGCAGTTTCTTGAAGTGTCACCCGGCAAACCAATTTATAAGACGTTGTCACGTCAAAATGAATAATTTTCTCGGAGACTGTTAGCTTTATACAGCTATTTAAATGAACATGAAATTAACCAGTTGTCAAATTATCTGTCGATATTGTTCTGAAAAAACAAGATCGCGGAGTTAGTTCAAGTTATGGACACACGTTATAAGATCGACATAGATATTCTTAACACATAAGAACCTTGTTTTTTTTTCTTCTAATATACACAAAAGTGTACAACTACATGTGAAGGTTTAAAAATAACACGAACTAGAGAGCTTTCACTCTCCTTTGATATCTTTTTACGGAGTATTTTCGTGGGTGGTATTTATTATTGAATAATTTGAGACACAAATAACGGTGCATTTTTAAATCAATTATTTTTAGGTATGTTTTCAACCCGATTATAAAGGTTAACATTTTCGAAATATAAAAATGTTAAAGAAAACATGTTTGTGTGTGATGATTTTGTCGAATATATTTACCAAGAAAAATTCCTCTCGCGTAAATAAAAAGGTCGATAAACATATTTATTCAATTTATTTACATCTTCAAAGCTTCTTACACGAGTTATCGAAACCAAATAACAATATTAGTACAGTTTCTGAAATTGAAGGCAAACTCAAAGACCAACATTCCCAATATATTCAGACTAGATGTAGATAATAATTGATGAATGTTGAGTAACCCCCTAGGGTTACTATGACGTCTTAAAACATTATTGTTTCATTCTTATTCCAGAGTGGAAAAGAGAAGGAGCTAGAACGACCTGGACAGCTCAGTCTCTTTCCCACTCTGGAATAAGAACGAAACAATAATGTTTTAAGACGTCATGAGGCCACCAAGAAATGATACCTTTTTCTGAACACCAAGACATAGGTGTAAAATATTATAGAACACGTTCTGTTGGAATTTATCCCACGGGACGTCACCGTCGTCGACTAAGTACGCACTTATAGGGATTAAAAGAATCCTATTTCCCAAACCTAGGTCTTGATCCACCTGTGTGGCAAGTTTTATCGAAACTCGTTCAGCTTTCATAGATAGTGATACTTTTGCAATTAAAATATTTGGTAGTATATATTTACTATTGGGAGTGTCTTTTTTGAAAAGTTAGGAAATTGTTAGGAAACACAGTTAGGAAATTAGGCAGGTCCTATGTTATCGACATGAAACTGAAGTATTTCCTTTAAAAACCTTCTTTGGGCTGCCGGCTGTACATAACATGATTCGCGATTCCCAAACGTGTACAAATTCGTGTCAATTAGCCCTTTAGACACCGGTTCTATCGACGAGCAAGCGAGTAGCGTTCCACGATGTACTCGCTTACAAAAGATGTAGGTCCCGTGTGAGTTAAAGATATACTATAAAAAGATAATGTATTGGCGTTTGAACATATGTACGTACTTGTAGACGCCAGTAAATTAAGCGACAACAATGTGTCAATATTCTCTAATCGATTTTCAACTTTATCGTTACAAAATTAAGTTCTCTTTTACAACTTTGGCTTGATGTGCTGGCGTCTGTCTGTCCATGTTAGATTATCAGGATTTATTCCGTTAGGCTACGTACGCACTAGGCGGTTAGCCGCAATGCGGCCAGCCGTCCGACTGACCGGAATCAAAAATTTGTACGAGAAACTAGTTTTTATACGCACTGCGATGCGGATGCGGGCCGACCGCTCCGATCCGCCGGTCGTTCTGAGCGCTGCGGCCCGAATGACGGTCAGCCGCATGGTTGTTATACACACTACGCGGATAGTGCTAGCACGGCACGCAAACTTAGAACAAAATATTTTATACTCTTTGCTATATTGGTTTTAAAAATGCTTAAAATTTCTTCAAACGATTTCATACTCATTCTAGTTTATCCAAAAAAGTTATCTCCATACTTTTTGAGCTCTTCGAAAAATAATTCAAAATGCTTGCTCTTATCTCATGTTTGCAAATAAGGATGCACCCAACACCTTTTTCTCCGTTTCTTTTTCTTTATATAACGCGAGTAAATGTAGTAAATAGCTGCGACTTCTTCGACGTCCATCTTGGAAATGATTCGATCCAACCGCACGTTCCGGTTGCGGTTGCGGCTAGCCGCCACCCGGCTAACCGCAAGCGCAACCGCATCCTGCGGTCCACCGGACGGCTGACCGCACTCCAGCTAACCGCTTAGTGCGTATGTAGAGACTCGGACATCATGCGGGTTGAAGGCGGGTGGCGTGCAATGAAAACACACACCGATATTATTAAACCAACAAATTACTTGAATTTAGGTACAGTTTAACACAATAACACTAGGTACAATCAAGAACAGTTCCGGAACGTCTTAACTCCGCTGCGATCAGACGCTGCACGTCGTCTTTGCTGCGACCTCAAAACATCACAACTGAAGAAGCTTTAGGTGTAAGGAGTCTGTAGGTCGCGTGATGTTACCATTGCATTGGCGCTCTTGCAATTAATTTGATGTCCGTACTAATGACCGGATCACTGTAACTGTTGATTGCTGACTGTTCACACCACCCACCGCTGAGAACTCAGTCAAACCAACAACTCATTGCCAGCTGTACTCACTAACCGCCGGCGGTGGGTCATATAGTTGCAAAACTTCTGAAACATTCGGAATAATTCCGGAATACTTCTGGGAAAGTTTCTTTAAATCGGAATTATTCAAAATGAATTTAATTAACTTTTTTTATTTTTGCTGAAAAATCGTATTTTGCATCGATCGCCGCTGCCGCCGCGCCGCGCGCGCCCGACTGCCACGAGTCGTGCGTGCAGGCGATGGCGGTGCGGGGTGCGGTAAGAGGGGAGATGCTCCCCGGAGAAGTTTTCCCCCCCGCGAGAAAGATTCGTACCCCGCAATCGAATGTTTCCGAATATTTCGCCCGAATAATTCAATGGGAATAAACGTGTTTGTTTGTGGTGTGGTGGGTGAGTTAATTATTGTTCAGTTAATATACCTACCGCTCACAACACAACTAAAGATAATATAATTTACAACTTCCAAGCGCGAAATATGTAGTAAGGTCGATTTTCCTGGTGTATTTTGACAGTTGAAATATTCTCAAAGTTTCGTAATATTTCGGAATACTTCCGAAGTATTCGACGGGAATGATTCGGAATTTTTACCGCCAGCATCTATAGGTGGGACACATTCCTAATTTAAATTCACACCGCGTCACGCAGCATCCCGCTTGTATACCTTGAAAGTATACCCAGTACTACGTGGCAACCTGACACATGGTGCATGTATAACCTACACTTGGACACAATAGACATATTAGTGTGAAAATACACTATTTATCTAGGAACAAATAGTTGGAATCATTTATGAAATGATTACACAAATACCAATGATGCGATTCCACCAAAATTGTGCAGAATATTTGTGCAGAATTTCAACTGCTCGGGTATTGATTTGCAGATCCGTTTGTGATTGTTAGGGGAGACCGGGGACAAACGTAACACTTTGTATTTTGACACCGGTTTCTAGCTAGTTTTCATATTTTTGATGAAATGAATATACCCACATATAAATTTCGATTGTGCTCTACAAATTTGTATCTAAATTTACCTCATTTTTTATTGTTTACTGAGAATTACAGAGTTTTTAAAAAAAAGTGACGATTGTTACTTTCGACCCCGAGGTCAGGGCGAAAGTAACACGGTGTGGGTCGGAAGTAACATGATTAAGGTATGTATATATTATGAAATGTCATATTAAATCAACTTATTTATTAGAAAAACGTGGTTTAATTACATAAATGTTTAGTTGTACTTTTAACATATTAATAGTACTTCTTTTATGCATAAACAATGTAAACAAAACAAAACAGTTATTGACTTCTAAACTCTACTCATATAAATATCAACTTTTATGAGATTCAGTTCCCTAGTCTAATCAGACGCAATTATGGCACACATAGGGCGCATTATCATTGATGCATGCAACATGTGACCATTTTTTGCATTCAATACATTATCCACTGCTCGTTTCGCCGACTATTGCTAAAAGGCTCTAAACACACAAGACAAAAGCAATATTCTTCGTCAGATGAATTGTTGCTGTCTTTCTCACATGCTGTCGCGGCATTTTGTTGGTAAAAAAAACTAATAATTAATATAAAACAATAAGTGAATCATACTCATTACATTATGGGGACAAAAGTAACATGTGACTTTTGTACTCGTAGTGCTATATTACTTTTGTACCCAACCCCGTTTTTGTTAATTCATGAATGCCTACCTAAAAATGGAACCTGCTATTTTAAAATCAATAACAACACTGTGTAAACAATCTAATCAAGAATTACACTGCAAATAGTCACATTGATATCATCATTTTAATACTACGTAACCACTAAATGAATAAATGTCAAAAAACTTACTTTTGGTTCGTAAAATCACGTGGCGTCCTCTAGCTCAAATTTACGGCACGAAGCGGAAGCGGCGACTAAATGCAAGCGGGGGGAGCGTCACCGGCTATCTCCTGACGTTAGCGGGGCGGCGTTTCGACCATTTTATAAACCTACAGAACGTTTGTTACTTTTGACCCGCCGTTACTTTTGTACCCGGTCTCCCCTACCTCCGACAAAGCTGTGCGTAATTATTGTTTGCGTTTACAGTGCAGCAGATCTGTAAACGCACATTAAATGACATTCCTCAGGTAAAAGGTAATTCATGATTAAGTCGCGACTGTTAGGCCTTTCGTGAGTCTACTGAAACATAACAAAATGTATAGTCGATAACCTACAGCTCTAGACTTCACAAAAATGGCCCTAATTTGTATACCTACGGGTTATCTTCATTCTAAGTTCTGAATGGTTGTGGCTGAATGTTGATTCTCGCAACATCAAAATTAGTTAGAATCAAAATTGTGCTACTTTTTTTTTTCCATGAATAAGAAAGTTTTACGCAAGCTGCCATCAACGTCGGCGCGTCCTAACCGAACCCTTTGTCGTGCCAATACATAGGGCCCTTTCTGGCTTTATGAATGTAGCTTTATTATAAACGCGAGCATCGCGTGTTCGCCTAACCTATCGCTTTGGTTAGAAATCAGGGTGCAACATTCAAGTAAGTAGTGTTCTATTAGTGTATTTCCGGCAACGTGTTTTATCATATGAACTCAGCTTATCGCGTTTTTTGACTTTCAAAAGTGCCGTTAATGGTTTAATAGAAATAAATGGCACAGCCAGTGTGACACAGCTAAGATGCCTCATCTTAGCTGTGTCACACAAGCCTTTCCTCCGCTATCAGCATCTAGGCACGTTTTTCCGATAATTCCACCTAGCTGGACGACGCTCAATGCCGCGCTGGTCGTCGATTCTTCGACAGACAAACCGAAATGGCGGCCACTTCAGTGTACAAACCAACATGCTGAACAATTTTGAACAACTTTTTGTTTTTCGGTGAACACCTACGGGGTAATTTCAGTATCCAAATGATATTTACATGAAATAACACACATTTCGTTTGGTTCACATTTAGTCTGTTCAGTTTTATTTGTGATTTAAATAAATAACCATTAGGTACCTACTTCATGAGTAATGGCACAGAAAAAAAATATAAATTATATGGACTAATGAACAAACGAACAATTACTTATGTAGCGCTTTTAATTCGTTGAAACAAAAAGTATTCGTCATGGATACAGATATTTTGTTTGTATTTTTTTGTTATTTAATACTAAAGTATTACAAAGAGTCATAACAATAGCAGATTTATTTAGCTCTAGACAATAGGTCAATCTTATATTCTAATCTTTTTAATAATAACCAAATAAATCTTCTGGAAACATAACAAAGAACACAATTTCGTTGTAATTTGAGCGTCAGCAAAAATTATACAACAGGTTTATAAAAGCATTTTCGTGGAATAAAAATGGCTGAACTATTTACAGACAACGTTTTCAGCACTAGATATTTTTTGTATTTTGTTACAATCAATGCAACTCTTTGGTATAACATTATTTACAATCTCAAAACAGATACAAACACTTTCAGACTGGGTGTGACACGACAACAATACACGAGCAAAACATTCAATAAACTTTTAAAGTATCTACTTCGTGATGGTCCAAAGACCTTGGACGATGCCTTACTCTATAACACTGAACACCGATTAGTTTCTAGAGCACTGCTATCGTCAGTGGGAGTTTTTTATAGGAAATGTTCGCGCACCACTGGGACGATCTCATGCTTCGCTCGCCCTCACGGCACGGACGTTTTGGCACTGTAACAAACATTAATTTATAAAAAAAAAAAACATTAAAAACCAAATCTTTGTCTTTGCTGTCGTCTGCCGTCTGGTAATAACTATCATCATCATCAGCATTCTCCTGCTGTTCTCGCTATTTCAGCTTACTTGGGGACGGCGCAGCATGTGTTCGTCTTCCATACTTCTCTATTAGTTCTAATTTCATGAGTCTAACCTTACTAGACATACCATCTTTCTCTTTTTTTTCTTCACACAGGCGATATATCTTTTATTGGTTCTTCCTCTACTTTTATAGCCAACCACATACATTCTCACAGCTAAGCATTTTCCGGATGACAGCGATGTGAAAGAGTACTTTGATGCCCAAAGCGTAAAAAACACAGAGCGGGTGCGGTTCGGGCGCGTGTCGGGTTTATATATGGAAAAAACACGGACTATGTCGCGCCACTGCCTTGGTCCAGCCAGGGCCCTACACCCAAGGTACCCACAGCATAATCCGGTTAAGCACACGACAACCTCCTATTTGGTTGACCTGCGAGATGTCCATGCACAAAAAAATATCCCGTCCTATCGACTCGACTAGTGCCCGACACGCACCTGTTCTCTGTGTGGTGTTTTTTTGCATTTCTATTATTTTCTATACATTACTCTGTATATATATGTTAAAGCGTGTTTCAGAAAACTGCGGTCATGTTTAGGGTCTTCACCTTGAAATATGACCACAGTTTGCTGATACACTGTGTAGAATAATTGCCTTTTTCAAGCTTATAAAACTACATTAGTTTTCGAGGCTAAGTTTGTACAATGTCCTTACTTTGCTTGAAGTCTTAGCCCAGCAAAAGTTTTAGTTTATAACTGTAAGAAAGACGTAAGCGTTTTAAATTGTTTGACATTTAAATAAAATATTTTGAATTTTCAATGCCTTCTGCTCATTGTAAGAATATTGAAGTATGAATCCCCACCAAAATTAACCCGGTCAAATGTTTCGTATCATACACAATCATGAGTTTCGTAGTTAGAATGAATATTAAAGCACGCATAATACCTACTTTTTTACCGACCGCAGTAATAATTTTGTATTTCATAGTTTTTCCATAAGATATTGAATAACATAGTGTTTTTTTAAGTTAATGAGGAGGGTGATATTAAAATCCTAAAGGAATAATAACCCTGGCGGCACCGCTTAACTAAACGATTATGTGCTGCCAAAATTAAACGGAATAACGACGCCATTACCCTTTTTAAGGGTAAGGTTCTTTGATTTTATAATAACAATAATACTCATCTTTTATTATTACATCTATTTCAAAGATTATTTTCACACTCGTCGCCAATTTTCATAATTTCTTTTGAAATACGAACGTAAAGGTATCTCCTGTCAAATTAAGCCTATTTCTCGCTAAACCTAAATGTATGACAAGGTTAAAACCTGAGCTGAATTTTTGGATCAAAGAGTCGTACTATTCTTTAAAAAAAATACTTGAATTCGGTATACTTTAACATCATTACGTTAAAGTATAATTCAAGCTTCGTCTGCCAAAACGATGAAGACTGAAAGAGTAAAATATGTTTGTGATAAGGTATAACGAGGATCCTAGTGTGGAGGTCAGATAGACAGTCGCTCCATGTAAAATACTGGTATTCACTTTTTTTTTATCTTTATTTATTTACAGGGTTTTTTCTATAAAGAATATGTCACCCCGATGATTACAAACAATTAAATTACAAACTTAAACTAAACTAGCCTACCCGCAACCTTATAGCTAAATAATAAAGTGTTCTAGCCTCATCGGACAATGGTGAGGCCAGAATGCCATTAAAGAAGCCTACATCAAAACAATTGACAAAAGCTTGACGCCTTTGAACCCCCACACGAGCACACTCCGTCGTGATATGAAGCACATATTCAATGACTCCACAGACATCACAATTTGGTGAATCGACTTTGCGCATCATAAATCCGAAGCTGTTAAGAGGTATGTGACCAGATCGGAGTCTCAAAGCCGTCACAACTTCTTGTCTGCTCATCCTGCCCTCGTTGAACCAAAGCACTCGTGGAAGAGATGGCTGAATCGTTCTGTACCAGATACCTTTAGTCAAAGACCTTTCATCAAAATATTCTGACCATGTGGTATTCACTTGTATCTAGTTAGACTGGAAGCTGACCCTAATACAAGGTGTTGTTTTGCATCCTCGTCAAAGTTCAGGAGGTTGTCACACAAGACATAAATAATCAATTAAAATTACGGTAGCTATGTTATTATTAAGAAATGCTTTAGTTTTTTGAATGTTTATGTTTGACAGCATTTCAGAATATCCCCTTTACGTGGTTTAATTAATATGAAATTATCGAATAAACGTTTGAAATTGTTTGTTTTTGTGGAAGCGTGGTTATAGGCCGAAAATCAGACGGCCCGCGTTTAAAACACCGGAGATTCACACTTACCGATTTCCGTAAATGAGAAAAAAGTAAAAATTTCCTACCGATTTTATTATTGATTCGGGACGAGAATCATTAGCATAGTTACCTCCTTGAATTTGACGAGAATGCAAAACAACACCTTGTATAGTTGGGAAAAAGCTAGGCAGCTGATGATGAAGGAATAACAAGTAGGCCTGGACATCTATTATCGAAAACAATCGATGGTAAAGTAGAAGCTGTATGAGACATAGAACCTACTACCGAGTTCACTGACGGTCTACTACTTTTCACCCCGGAGTAATAAGGTTGAAAAGTGGTGCACCGTCAGCGAGCGCGATAGTACATAATTATGAAGCTATAGAAAAGCGAATGCAAATCCTGTTCAAAGCCGTTGTAGGAATATGCAAGCCTTGAAAGCGATTGCCACGCATCTACGTTCTCATGTGTCCCTGCTCTATCGCAATTACCTTATAGTTGTGTAATTTCTCTAAAATTACAAGGTCCCCAGAATAATACATAAATGGTTTTGGTCACATAAATGTTCCTACTTAAAAAAAAAAACATCTGAGTTTTAAAGTAGATTGGACTTTTTACCCACTCTCAAAAGCGTTAAAATTTGCCAAATTGGGGAATATTTCTTGTTACTAGTTACTTTTAACTGTTAGTCCGTTTGGACATACAGAGCCCTAAATGTTAGTAACTAAGTATCATTTTAATATTTTTCCGACTGACAGAAAACGTCGCGGGCAGATCTCGTAGGAGATGACGTGCTGGACAAAACCAACAAAAAGTGGTCCACATTAGCCCTGAATCGAAAGAATTTGAAGACATGGGGACAGACGTTTACCTAGCTGTGGATAACGCAGGCCAACAGTAAAGCTACATAGTTAATATAACCTTACCTTTTAAACATTATAGAATAAGCCTATTAACGCCCACGTTAAACCTTTGGCCTCCTAAATACCGCTTTAAGAACAATGATTTAAAATTCGGTCGGACAGAAGCTTAACGAACAGATTCGGAGTAGCCACCGCTATTAGGTCAGATTTACGGCCCACTAAAGCAACGCACGCTATTTTAAACAGTCGAGAATCCTTCTAATTCCTTTTAGGGTTCTGAAGCCAAATGATAAATAGATATACCTAAATATACTTATTTTTGCGGTCGATGAAATAAATTTTGTACATAAGTGTCAGTATTAAACCCTCCACTGTTTGTGGTCGAAAATATACGTACTCGGCCGGTTTCATTGGCTACCTTTATTCTAGGCTCCCGTCCCTCTTTACGTGTAATAATCAGTACTAATACAAAATGGAAAATAAGAGGAGATAGGCAACTTCAAATCTTTTTTGTAAAGAAGTATCTTTTGTAATGTCATCGACGGAGACGACGATGAAAGCATCAATTGTGATAAAAAATAATGTATAAAGCAATCCTATCCACATATAATAAAAAGCAAAATAAACTGTTAAACAAATAGAACATGTGGAAGAAATGACCTGTGCGAGAGCAATTCACAAGAGTTGCGACTTTGCAAGACAGTCAAGCGAATACTTTCCACAGTTTAGACTACGTGTGACCTCGTTTATATTGCTGCTATATTTGACAAAAGTAGCACTTCAAATCACCGGTATTTCGCTTACTATATAAAAGAAAGGCTGGGTGTTGCGTAGTACTCGCAACCGTGCGTGTATGAACGGGGATGAGGCGAAACGAAAAGTCATGAAAGGATCGTAGTAGGTAGCGTTCTGTAGTTTTTGCTTACACCCATGGAAAGAGGCATGAGATAAAATATAAATAACAAGATATAAATAAAATGAGAAAAGTTAAATGAAGACATTGCTACTCCTGTGTCTGGAGCAGTCTCAAGAAAGTCTCTTTAACAATAAATCATTCAACAGTGCAGTCAGATGACAAAAGTTAAGATAAATTGTTGTTATACATTTCTTATTCTTCGTAGTCTCCCACAATAAACAGTCTTTGCAATAAGTTAGACAAAAGCGGTGAGTAAGTAAAGAAGAAAATGTTATTGCGTAGTACATACATCATGCCAACTTGACAGTCAAATGCATGCATATCAGTTTCTTGGAGATAAACAATGTTCCTTCGGTAGTTTGAGGAACACTGCAAATACTCGTACATATTCAAATTCTCTTATGTATAAATGCAAAAGCGATCGTTACTCACATATCCATATTTACATTGAAGCTCGGCTGTAGTTACCTTTTTATCTTTTCTGTGCACCTGCAGGAAGGAAACAATTTCATAGCTCGTGAACATAGTTTTGAATTGTTTCGCAGAACATGCAGTTAGCAACGAACGGATTTAGAACAAACGAGAAAAGACAAAGGCAAAATGCGAGATTCGAGATTAAAAAAGGAAGTAGAACTTACGTGTTCTGGTTGTGTGAGTCTGAATGCGAGGCCGTCGGAGGCAGGAACCGCGCCAGATGCGGCTGTAGCAGCAACTGCCTGAAGGTCTGTCGGAACTGGCGGGACATCGTGCAGTACAGCACAAAGTTTATAGCACCGTTCAGCAGCGCCAGGAAATCCATCAACTCCCCGAAAAGATCGTAGCAGCGCTTGAAGAAGCACCAACCGAGGAGCCCGCTCATCAGCCCCATTATTCCTTGAGGTAGTTCCGTCACCAGAAACAGCAATAATACTGCTAGTAACATTTTCGTTGTCCTGTCAGTCCTCTTGTCTGCTTTATGCTGTCTCTTCACCATTTTCTCAGCCGCGGGGCACGCGTTATAGTTCCTGAGGTTCTTTTGGTGCTGGTTCGCGTTGTACAGCGCCCGTATGAGCCACACGCTGATGATCGTGAGGATGGAGCACGGCAGCAGTTTGATGACCACTCCGTGCACCCAGAAGTTGGCCTGGTATAATGTCCCCTGGTAGTCAGAGTCCACGTGGTACGCGATGTCAGGGTTACCGAACTTGTCCGTTACGTTTTTTGTGTGTATGTCGAATACCTGTTGACAAAATATTTGAATGTAATTGAGCACTAAGTATATATGCTTTTTGAGGCTATGAAATTGTTTTGTCGCAAAAGTAGGGTCATTTAATACCATCATAATGTACATTTATTATTCTCTTCTAAGGTGAAATCCTTTTTTAATAATTTCAGGTTACAATCTCTTATTTGAACTATTTTAGTTATCCGTAATCATGTAATCTTTGTTTTTATTTTGAAATTGGTGTGACTACTTTAATTGTAATTGCAGTTTTTTTTTTTTGTATTTGGCGCAGAAAAAAACGAAACTAATAATTTAAGTAGTTTATTTATTATATTTTTAAATACAAAACGAAAGAAACCAAGAGCGCAATGCCGCTCCAAATCGCCGTCTTCTGCCAACGTGACCAGCTGATTGACAACATTCCATGTCGAATTGTCGAATGACAATGCTAATTCTTTAAACAATGAACACATTCGATGATAATGACATTGTATGGAAATATCGAATGTTTGCACAGCGTTTTATATTACGTAGTAAGTTCAATTGGCTTCCTTCAAACAAATACGAATAATGTGAAGAAATTGCTATTAAACTGTTTTGTAGGTAAATCTACCTTTACATTAAAAACCACATACTCAGTACTCATTCTGAACACAGAAAAATAGAAATGTTTCACAGCAATTTAAAAAAAACAGCTGTTTCCTACAAAAGTGTAATACCTACACGGTCAAAATGTATGTGTAGCGACCACAAAAAGCGACATACTACAAAAAACTACTACAGCGCCATCTATGTCACGACGGAGGAACTAACATCAATTTCCTACAAGTCGCAAGCAAAGTTTACATCGACCTAAGTATTATAGTATCTGCCTACTACAGACACTTTATACTCACACTTATCATTCATATTCATACTTTTATTGGTTTTCCATTAGCATATTACGATTTGTTTCATTTTTATAAATATTTTCTTAGTTTTCTTTGTTGTGACATTGTTTACATCGAACTTGTCAGCTGCCATTTACTTTTATTTTTAATTGTTACCAACCAAACTCTCTATGAAGGTTTCATTTAGATTATGTATTACTAAAAATTATTATCATCAATTCGTCGTGGTCAAGCTCATCTTGATCAAGCCAGTTTTCTACAACTGGATGTTTGTCTTCAGTTACTATCACGCTCAGAGATTTGCGGAGACATTCAAATCAGTCCCGGTTAACCTGCCCTTCACTTTTTTATTAATTTATTGTATTTTTCATATCCTCATTTATTAAATTCATTTTCCCCTAATAACCTTTTTTAATGTACAAATCTGTTTACTCCTTTCATCACAAGGAATAAGCAAGTTTGTTACAGTATATATAGAAAAACCCGACAACAACTGTTGGGCAGTTGCCCGCCAGACATAACACCTGTCTGGTCGGAAGATCCTCTCTTTTCTATGGAGTATCGAGGAACTTTCCACCCTGTTCCTCACACTCCTAAATATGGAACAACAGATGTTTTTTTATTTCTGATGTAAAAATTTATTTGTGTGTGGTTTCAGAGTGATGGACTGAGTAGGTATGTGGTAAGGTTTTCGCGTCGTTGTCCCTAACACCACGTATAAAACTGAAGTTTATATTTGTAATTTCCATATAACAGGCTTTACTGAATGCATATGACAGTATTTACGGTATCTATAAAAAAAAATGTCTGTCTGTCTGTTCTGGCTAATCCCTGAAACGGCTGGACCGATTTTGTGAGGACATTTACTGGCAGATAGCTGTTCTAAGGAATAGCTTAGAATTAAGGTTTCCCGCAAAAATAAATAAAACCTATGAAATTGCAAACAAAATTTAAAAAAAAAATATACTAAGTTTTTGAAAAAAAATAATAAAAAAATACTAAAAACCGTCTCCTAAAACCTCTAAAAAAAAAAGTAATATCTAAAACAATATCCCTTTACGTGTAATATAAGTAGAACATTTTAATCCATGCCCTTTGTGTCGGGGGAGAGCTTTGTTTATCACGTGCGTTTCTCATCTGCTCGTACTAAGAGGTCTACTTAGTGGTTCCCCGACGCAACGACGCTTGGATTAAAATGTTCTCCTTATATTTCCTTTTTTGGAAGGAGGTTGAAAACTACACTTACCATAAAAGTAGGCGCACACAGTATAGGCGGTAATATAAAGCTCGCAAGTATGGCGATGCTGCATCTGCGCTCCGTGCAAAGTATGTGACTTTTATCCGAGTACCTGCAACAGAGTGGAATTCATTACAAAACATAACACATGTATTCCTGAAAGACTTCGCTATGTGACTCGGTGTACCTCATAGTACACGCACATTAAGCCAGGTATGTTTAAGTCCTATATAATAAAGAGCGAGGCAATTGCCATCAACCCAACCTTGCATTTAGCCTAACCTGGAAATCAAACCCGGTATCTCATGCTGAACAGTCCCCACTTGCAACCACTAGACCAACGAGACAATAAAACTAAAATATAATCTAAACCAAACGGCTGAGCTTTGTTTTGGTAAAAAAAAGCATTGCCAATTGGACATCTAACGTGGCAATGCTCCCAGTCTTCTGAGCACTTTTCCTGTTGACAGCGATGTGGACGAGTTTTTTGACGCCCTGTATTTTTTTTCCTTTATTCTTGTAGATATTTTATTCAACGCATACGAAAAATAATTAAATCGATCTTTGAGCCCTATAACGTATTGCTTCATATCGCAAACGCTGACTTGGACGTAGGCGTAGTATCACATTTGATTCAGAGAACTCCAAACGTTCACCTTTAAAACGATCGCAATAAGTTTATTCTTGGCACCATATTGGCTTCTGGAAACTTAAATAGATTGCTGATAGCATATTTTCTGTGGGATTGTAATAGTGAGCAAACCTTTGACTTAAACTTTTTTTACTATGTATCATCATCATCATCTGCTTAGTCTTTTCTCAACTATGTTGGGGTCGGTTCCCATCGGTGAATACCAGTATTTTACATGGAGCAACTGCCTATCTGACCTCCAAAACCTAGTTAGTACTGGCTAACACGATTTTTATACCATGTGTATAAACGAAAATAAATAAGCTAAATTAAAAAAGGGCATCAAAAATCTATTCCTCAAAGCTGTCAGCTGGTAATGTGCCCAAAAGACTGGCGGCGTTGCCACGTTTATGGCAACACTTAGTCTCTAACCAAGAAAAAAGCTAGGCCCTTGGGTAACGGGAAGCGTCAACTAGGCGTTTTGAAATTTCCTTAAACAGGCTGTGAGCACTCGGACCCCACGGCCCCAGAGTTTCAGAGTTTTTACTAAGAAGATTTAAACTATCGGAAAAATCAATGAACGCCAATACGAACGCCAATATGCAGACGATATGGTGCTCCTCTGTCCATCGATAGGTGGGTTGAAGAAGTTGCTTTCGACCTGTGAGGCCTATGCGGGGGAGCACGGCTTGATATACAACTCTAAAAAGAGTGAACTTCTTGTTTTTAAAGCCCCGAAGCAACAGTCACGCTGTGTTCCGCCCTTAAGGTTTAACGGCGTAGCACTCAAAATTGTCGATAGTTTTAAGTATCTTGGTCATGGCACATTATCACGAGCGACCTAAGGGACGACGGAGATATTAAGAGGGAGCGCAGGGCGTTGTCTGTGAGGAGCAATATGCTTGCCCGCAGGTTCGCACGTTGTAGTACAGATGTTAAATTAACCCTCTTTAAGGCGTTCTGTCAATCGTTCTACTCGAGTGGCCTGTGGGTGTCCTGCGCGTCCAATATAATAATGGCTTCAGGATGTTGTTGGGACTGCCATGGCGCTGCATTGCGTCAGGAATGTTCACGGAGTCTCGCACAGATGGCTTCCAAGCTATCTTTCGAAAGAATGCAGCCTCCTTACTACAGCGTCTGCATGGTAGTGACAACAGCATTTTGACGATGATTGCTGCCAGACCGGACTGTCCCTTCCAGAGACACTGGGTGGAGACAGGAATAGGTCTTAGTAAATAATAAACATTGTACTAATAAACACTAACAATACTAAACTAGTTATTTAAGCACCATTGTTACTAACAATAAAATACTAACAAAGCTATGGACTGTAGTCTGAAATAAACTTTAATTTATTTATTTTTCAACACACTTGCTCATAAAGTGTCTTTATGGTCACCGCAATTAGGCACAGAATGACACCCATAATCAAACTGTGACTTTTTCATTGCTTTATCTCACTAGTGAGTTATAGATTTTTTTTTAAATTTTATTGGTTGAGGTGCTTTGGTTGTTAAAAAAGATTTTATTCAAAAAAAAGATCGTGTTCAATCTATTGCTTACTCATTTCATGCAACTTCTTATTTAAATAGATACTTAATTTTAACTCGTTCGTGTTTAATTAATAAAACTTTCACTCAAATATAACTTTTGTTTTCTCTGTAATTAAAGAAAATTAAAAAAAACTTTAAATTCCCCATTTTGTACGTGGCAGAATAAGCACAAACCCTATGCGCGGAAAATAAAAAAAAAACCTCATCCCTTAAGTTTGTGGCTGATCGCAGTGCGCGCGCTTAGGAAAACTGATTAATTTTTCCCACCATAGCGAATCATTTTTCAAAACTCGTTTTCACTGTTGAAATTATAGTTATTTATTAATTAAAATGTCTACAAGTAGGTACGAAGAAAATGGTTTATGTTGTACTTACACCGCCCGATATAAACCCGATATGTGAAGCCCTTAACGTTATGGAAAGTTTACTACCTGAAAACTCCAAGGAAAAAAAAACTATTATCTACTAAATAAAATGAGTTTTTATTGTTATTTTATTCACAAGTGTGTTGAAAGACGTCGTATGTATTGGACGTGTGTATTGGTGATTACCGTCCTCGGCTCTCTTAAGACCCTCACCTAACGGCTCGGGTCTCAATGGCGCCTCAGCGGTAATCACCAACATTACACACTAGTACCATAATGTACTTTAATACCCCAATTGCATTACAAACATTGTAAATTCAAAGGGGTTTTAAAAGGAATTTCAGATCCAAGGTTTTACACGTATGAAAAATCGTTTGCTTGACAGCGAAAATAACGCAATTAATTAGTATTTGCCATTTTAAGTTGTGCAAAAAAAAAAATTGCGGAAAGTTGGGCAGGCCATAATATTCAAAACTCTTTCAATACCTCCTCGAACCAAATGTATATCATGTACCCCATACATTTAGGTCAAGTAAGTGTTTGTACTAACTGGCTGTGAAGGTCAGATAGGCAGTCGCTCCATGTAAAATACAGGTATTCAGCTGCATCCGGTTAGACTGGAATTCGACCCCAACATAGTTAGGAAAAGGCTAAGCAGATGATGGTGAAGTGTTTGTATGGGACAGTTGAATATTTTATAGCGATTATGAAGATGGTCCAATGGAGAATGACTACACCTTCCTGACACATCATGCTGTTTAACACATTTTGCAATTGCAATTTAGGTTCCTACGTTTTTGTTAATATTGCAGAGCTTAAACAGGGTCTTATGGAAAGCGTTGTTTTTTTCGCTATAACGCTGTTTGTCCGATAGAGAAGGAAACATGTTCAGTTTGGTAGTCTGTAGCACACCCTTATGTATGTATATACCCTTTCCGTTACGCCCTTTATAAATCCCTATATATGACTCCTGATTATAAAGACTTAGGTATAAAAATAGGTCTCTTGAAAAAAAAATCTAATTTATATAGAATATAAATCACCAGGTACACCCCAGGGACTACTTTTTATTAAATAATAAGAAGATGTCAACGTTCTGATCAATACTGAACCGAATGGAAAATGAACAAGTTTTTTAAATACAAAATGGGAAACCAGTTGCTAAACTCCTTGTGGATTAAGTATTCGGTTAACTAATTAATGGGGTGCTCAAGTACACCAGTTTAATTAATCAGGGGCGGTGTTGATCTCACCTTCATTATAGAGAAACTATCGCTCGAGAGAGCAGAAACGCCCTTTAATCAGTCGCCTAAAGGCGACGAAGTAAACTTCGAAGACAGATTAATAGGATATCTTCTACTAACGATCTATTAATAGCAAACTGCGCGCCAGATAAGATTTGATTAATTTGTAAGTATACAAAATGTATTGGAACTCATGATCTGCTTAGCCCTTTCACAACTTTGTTGGGGTCGGCTTCCAGAATAACCGGATACAGCTGAACACCAAAGTTTCCATGTAGCGCCTGCCTATATGACCTCCTTAACCCAACTTCTGGGTAATACAATGCCCCCACAGTGGTTAACCTGGTCGGAAGACTTTCACACTATTAATGATCTTCAATTGCGACCGGCGCCAACTGCCTAACGTACTTTCCGAACTCTGTGTGTAATGGATCCACCCATCCACTCACTGACCTAGGCAAACTGTGCTTCCTTTGAAGATTGATCCATGCAACTGTTATTATTATTTGACCCAGAAAAGGTATCGGGACTTGGGACCTTATCAATTGGACACCTTTATCTGTACGACATATTTTTTCCAAAGTCAACAATTTATACTTTCCTACAAAATTCACCAGTACTTACACTATTAGGTACTGATGAATTTTAATTAGCTTTATCTTTAGCCAATGTGTACATGATTAACACGGTAAAATCTTGAAGGGGTGTGCAATCTGTATGTAATGTATGCATTAATTACAGACGAACATTATATACACATTATCCACAGATGAAGAAGAAAAAAACATATAATAGAGGATAATTCATTAAGTATGTACCTAAGCAAAGTTAATAAATTAATATGGGATCCCTGCGCGAGCTTCCTCTAACAAATGAAAAAAGGATTACATAAATCGGACCAGTAATTACGGAGAAATCAGAGAGAATACATGAAGATTCATGTATTCTCACTGATTTCTCATGAAGGTTCATGAGATACAGCCTGGTGACAGACGGACGGACGGACAGCGAAGTCTCAGTAATAGGGCCCCGTTTGACCTTTTGGGTACGGTACGTAACCCTAAAAATGATGCTCGTGGAATACATAGCCTCCTCCTGTTTATTTAGGAGTCGTGAATTGCATAAAAACAAGTCTGTTACCAAACATTGCAATACAACGCTGAAAAAAACATTAATATTTAGCTGTGGAAGTCTATGAATATAATGTTTAATGATTGAGTCAGAACGTGCTCGAAATCATGTCCCACAATTGGCTTGCCCTATCAAAAGACTACAAATCGTAAGACGTCTGCATACTGGTTTGAAAATACCGCCTGAAAGAAATGAACTGACTATAATGTTTGTAAGCAATGGTTTGTAATGCCATTAGAACAGCGTTCAAATTCCTTCAAGTGTATAAAAGCACTGTGTTTAACTGACTTTGAACTGTCTGCTGAGTGTTTTGCAGGTTTTTAATAAGCGTAAAAGTATTGCGCTGTTAGAATTTAAACTCTCGGCCCAGAGCTGAACGTTGAAAACACAACAGAATGCATTTTAATTACTGTAAAGGGCATTTGAAACATAATGGAAAGAAAATAAATGATTTAATGTATGGCATCTCGCAATTCAGCCTCTGAGGCTGGCTACTGCTTAACCGGTCTAATCCTATGGATGCCTAGAATTTAAGGCCTCCAGCTAGGGCAGCAAAATTATCTGAGTTAAGCGACAGCTCGCTAAGGGCACCCCCTGCGGGGTTCGGGCCTCGGCTTAGGGTGTCGCTTGGGGAGGGCAGCAAAGGGACAGGCTGGATCTGAGTGATTTCATTATTTAGGGGCTGATTTATAACTAAAGGCTCAGCATCGCGGGCTGGCTCGAGCAAGGGTCGGGGGGGGGGTAGTGAACAGGGACGTCGCGACGGGCCTCGACGGCGAGGCCGGAATGACGGCGGTCTGTGTCTGTTTTTACGATTTAGAGTACTGGTTTCCCTACTGCTCTCTTGTAAAAGGGTAATAGGGTCATCAGGAGTGACTAGGGTATGCCGTGGACGGCGAATCCTACTGATACGCGATGGGTCGTACCGGGCGGCCGATGCGATTAAGGGGTTGGGATGCCTAACAGCTTGGTCAAAGAAACGCTTGGAAAGGCGTTTCATGAACTGAAGGATGGTCGGGACTCTAAGATCGACATGAAGATTGTCGTTACGAACGTACCAGGGAGCGCCCGTGATTTTACGTAGGAAACGGTTCTGCAATGTCTGCATCCTATGGATAAAACGTGGCTTAGTGTGTGCATACACGACACAAGCGTAGGTCATGATGGGACGGATCACTGCGGTATAGAGACGCAACTTGCACTTGAGTGACAACTTGCTCTTAGCCGTCAGCATGTGGTGGAGCCTACCCATAGCAAAGGCAGCACTGTTACGTGCTTCCTTGATATGTGACGCGAAGGTCAGGTGTTGGTCGAGAGTGACACCCAAGTACTTGGCTCGCTTCTCCCAGGGGATAGGCTTGCCGTACATGGTAATCGGGCGGGGGGGGGGGGACGGTTATGACGTGGTTTGACGAACAGGACAGCATGGCTCTTATCGGGATTTACCTCGATTCTCCACTTACGGAACCAAGCGCCTAAGACGTTGGCTGACGTTTGCAGAGTACTTGCGATGCTGTCCTGGCTAGTGCCGGTGTAATAGATGGCCGTATCATCGGCAAATAGTGCTAACTGAGCCTTCTTGCTCTTTGGGATGTCACTGGTAAACAGTGTGAAGGCGAGTGGGGAGACGACGGAGCCCTGAGGGACTCCGGCTCGGATAGGGTGAGGGGAGGACAAAGCGTCTCCAATTCGATAGCGGAAAGTACGATTCGACAAAAAGTCCCCGTAAGATGAGCACGAGACGGTCCGGCACTCCCATTTGGTAAAGCTTATATAATAAGCCGTTGTGCCAGACTTTGTCGAAAGCTTTCGCTATGTCGAAGAAAAGTACTCCCGTCATAGAACCACGCTGGAAGCCAGCGCTCAAGTGTTCTACGATGCGGTGTACCTGTTGGATGCACGAGTGTCCGGTCCTGAAGCCGAACTGTTCGTTGGGAATGAGACTCTTCGCTTCGGCATAATCCTTGAGTCGCTTATAAATAAGTCTCTCGTAGATTTTGCCGAGTGCATTCAGGAGACTGATAGGCCGGTAGCTCGACGGCTCGGCCTTTGGTTTGCCTGGTTTGGCAATACCTATCACAGTGGCCTCTTTCCAGACTTGTGGGAATATATTGTTGCTCAAGGCGCCATTGAAGATGGCTACCAAGAGAATAATGAGCTGACCAGGGAGGAGTTTGAACACCTTATTGGTGATGCCATCGGAGCCAGGTGCTTTCCGAGGCTGAAGCCTTTTAATGATGTCTTGCACTTCCTCGACTGAAACGGGAGGCAGAGGATCATCAGGGTCTTCAACAGGGGGGAGGGCGAATTTACTTTCGACGAATGCGTCCACCTTCTCCAGGTGTCGCTTGTCTACTGGCTGCAAACTAGGGGAGCATTGGGATTCCAGGCTGTCGGCCAGGCATTCTGCCTTTTCAGAGTCGTCAAAAGCGACGCTCTTGTCGGGTCGGGTGAGAGGAGGCATAGAAGCCTCTTCTGTGGAGCGCAACTTACGTTGCAACTGCCAGAAGGCTAAGTGGGTGGGCTCGAGTTCGCTAAGCGTCTTGTCCCATTGATTAGAACGAAACTCACTGGTGCGGTCCTTTACAGCTCGCTGTAAATTACGCATGTGAGCCTTGTTCGCATCGCAAGGAAATCTGCTGTAGGCACGGATGGCCGCGTTCTTCTCGGTTATCAAATCACGTACGTCAGCGGGTAGTTTCCAGCGGCGATCGCTCGTCTCCGGGACTTCCCGTGAACAATCCGTCAATACGGATTGAACGTGATCTGTAAACAAGTTGATGGCGGCCGTCGTGTCTGCGACTGAGTCTATGTGGTCAGGGATAGCTTCCAAGTGAGGAGACGTGTCAGAGGCCAGCTTAGAGCTGACTTTCTTCCAGTCAGTGATCACTATGGTAGGAGCGGGAGCGTTGGGGTCAGAAGGGCCCGAACGAGGAATAAGGTGCATGAGCACCGGACGGTGATCCGAGTTAAGCTCGTGGAGGGTCTCTATAGAATGCAACCTAAGGTTGACATTCTTGAGTAGCGCGATGTCAAGTACATCGGTACGGGAAGAGACGGTCGTTGGGTAATGAGTGTGCTCCATGGGAGCGATAGGGTCAAAGTTAAGGGCCTCACCTAGGTCGTAAATAACTCTCCCTCTCGGGTTTGTTATTGTACTGTTCCAGGCGGGGTTTTTGGCGTTGAGATCACCCGCTATGATAACGGAGTCACTCAAGCCGAAGAGGACAGTAAGGTCCTTTTTGAGTAAAGAGTGATCTTCACTCGTGTTAGAGGGAGGCATGTAGGCAGAGATGATATGAACCGGTTGATGACCGGTCATGCCGAGCCGACAGACAGAGATCTCGAGAAGAGATTCAAGCTGAGGGGGGACTATGGGGATGCAGTGCAGTTCCTTCCTATAGTAAATTAACGTGCCGCCCTTGTGGCAACGCGACCGATCATTACGAACTATGCAATAGTTGGCAATTTTCGGGTCGCGATGACACGGCTTGAGGAACGTCTCCTGGACGAGGAGGACGTCAACTTGATGGTCTCGCAGGAAAGTTGCGATCTCATCGCGTTGGGTCCTAATGCCATTGGCATTAAAGAAGCCTAACCTAAGGGATCTGGGGAGAAGAGTACGAGCATTAACCGAGTTAGCCATTGAACTGGTTAAAGTTAATTGCCTTAAGGGCTTGCTCGATCTTCGGATGAGCGGTGAAAATTTTTAGGAGCGACTCCGCCTTGTAGTCGGAGGCTCGGATCTCAGCCGCCATGAGGTCGGCTTCGGGGGAGACAAAGGCACCAAAGGCCCGGAAGATAGTAACAATTGCCTTCTCTCCCTCTTGTGGTGGACCACAAGCGGGGATGGTGAAGGGCAATGGAGCGGGTGCGGCCACGGCTATAGGCTGAGCAGCGGCTGGGCTGGAGGAGGGACATGGGACTGGAACGTCCATAAGTCCAGGAAGCGGGCTGGGTTTTGCTTTCCCGAGAGCAGGGAAGGCTCGTTGATGGTTCAACGAGTTCCATGGGGATGGCCTCTGAGGGCTGAGCCTCTCGGGCAGCTGTGAAGACGGAATCTTCACGACTGAAGGGCTCTCCCTTTGTTGACGGGCGCCTGCGCGCTTCGCCAACTTGGAGGCGCCTTGTTTTGGGGCTTTCGGACAGCCCCGATAGTTGGCTGGGTGACCAGATTGACCGCAGTTCACGCAGCTCGGAGGCTCCGTGCACAACGAAATGTCCTTTGGACGAGGACATTCCGCGGTCGAGTGTTCGCCTAGGCACTTCACGCACCTGAAAGGGGCGTGGCAGTTAGCCTGACTATGACCATATAGTTGGCAGCGATGACACTGCCCAACTACATGGGATTTGAACGGCTTCTCTATGGAGATGCCGGAGAGGGAGCACACCGATTTTAGCTTAAAAATCGGGTGGTGGCCATCGAATGGCTCGCAGACGACCAGTACCATGTCGTACTGCTCGCCCCCCCTAGCTTTGTGAAGCCTATGAACCGCAAGTGCGGCAATACTTTGTCTTTTGAGGTCATTTAGGATGGCCTCAACTGGGATCTCCTTCGGCACACGCCTGATCACCACACGGGTGGGCGTCTCCTCGGGGAGAGAGTATGTGTGAAAGGCTACGCCCTTCACACGAAGAAGTTTCACCAGCTCACGGAAGTCCGTGGTGGTGGGTACAAGAACTTTAATACCCTGTTGGGTATTTTTGGCGTTGGTGTACTGGATCTTGCGATCCGTACACCAAGACGAAACGTCCGTCCACATCCCCTTGTCACGAATGAACACGGGGGGGGGGGACTTGGGCTTCCTGGACGAAGCTGGGGCGGGCGCGACGGCCATGGGGCTGGCAGGTCGGGAAGAGGGTCCCGCTGGGACCGACGCCATCGACACTGCCGGAGACGGGGGTCGGGAGACCACCGGGGAGGTTGCCGGAATGGCGGGGGAAGGGGGCCGTGAGGCCGAGAGCGGGGGGGTGGCCCTCGCCGGTACTGCCTTTTTGGCCTTGCTGGCTTGTGAGCGGTGGGAGCGCCTCTTCCTCTTCCCCTTTCCGACGACTGTAAAGTCGTCTTCGGGGGAGGAGGGTGAGGAGTCATACTCCGATGACTCCTCTGCAGAGGAGAAAGCGGGGGAAGTTGGTTCGTCCGGGGAAGCCGGAGAGAACGTCGAGCAAGGGGGAGGGGGGCTAGGTTGCCTCTGGAGGGCAACGAATCTATTGAATTGGTTCTGGAACGTTTCATCGTCCCAGAGAACCTGACGGATGAACTCCTTTAAGAGTTCATCGGGTGGAAGAGCCGCCCTAGGAGGCGCGGCACTCATCTTCACTCGAGTGAGCGAGAGAAAGGGGGAGGAAGAGAGAGGAGAAGAGGGGATCCTAGACTCCTAACTCCTAAATTTATATTTATACTCGTATGTGTATATATATATGTTGCTAGTATGGTCAAATGAATATTATGGAGAATAAATGTTATGCAAAACCACATTTTTGAAAATGTAAAATAAAGCTATATATATATATGGATTGAAATTATTATGACACTTGATCGATTATTACCAATGAAATGAGTGAAAATGGTTTTATGTAATTTCACGATTAAGGCAACTGAAGCGTTATTTCTAATGAAATTATGACAAATATACGTTTGGCCCAAACTTGTATTATATACCATACTGTATGGTTTATAAAATTATTGCATTCTAAATTGTGGCAAAATTGAAACATTAGTAAACCATATTTTGAATGGGCGTACCTACTTTTATTAAAAACCTGTTCGTTTTACAGGGTGGCAGAGACCACCAAATAATTAACCAGGTACCGTAATTTAAATTGATTTTTTATGTCTTTACCTCCTGAATTTTGGCTAGGATGCAAAACAACACCTTGTATGGTTTTTTTTTTTTACTGTAACCGATGAAAAGCTTCTATTCAAGGGGTTCAGAATTATCTACTGAAAACCTACGTGGTAAGTGTTTTAGCGTCGGTGTCACTTCCAGGTGTATACCTTCTGGATTCAGAGTAGAGCAAGACCTGCTCTACTCTGAAGCCGGAATTCATAAACCTCACTTAGCACTTGCCTAATCTTTATTCCTGTCACTTTGGACAATGTTAGCACATAAATTTCAAAGATTAAAGAAACTTAAATAAAAAAGTATAAGTATAAATTCTTAAATCGAGATAACATTCACAGAAGGGGTTTATGGCACATTAATACGTTGAGTTTGTTTCTTATTTGTATCAACTCGATAAAGTAAATTCGCGAAACAAAGCTCTAAAACTTTACCTGTTAATGCTAGTACTTAATACAATCTAAACAAAGCACATAAGTAATCTAAAAGTTTATGATTCGGATTCGGTGTTAACATTGCTAGTACTTTATATTTTGTCCGCGATAAGATCGAAACTATGGAGGCCTTTGCCAGCAGAAGCGTATCCAGATACGCCAGATACCTACTATGGATACATCAAATATATCCGCAACTAGGTCGTTCCAGGTCCAGAACGAAAAAAAAATCGCTATGACGGGGACAATAGGTGCCTTTCGTCGTCATTTAGGGTTTATTTACACACTTTATACGATATAGCAGCCACGGAGTCTAAATTTGTGCCCAGTTGATGGCAATAGGCTCGCCTCTTATTATATGGGACATAAACATATATAATTGGCAAAACGTGAGTGTACTAATATTACACTTCTGTCTAACCATTCGGGGATTACAGGCGTGATGTTATGTATGTTAGTCTGTAAGGTATTTATCTATAGACCAAAGTTGTTTGAAAAAAAATGAATGTTATGTTTGGCACTGGAACGACGTTGACGATGGGCTCATCATTTTCCTAGCCTTTACGAAACTATTTTGTAGTTAGCTTCATTGCTTCTTATAAAGCAGAAACCTGGGGCCCAGCAGTGGGAAGATTATAGTCTCCTTATGACGGTATAGCTGACCTTCACAACCTAGATATTGGGGATATTGGGTAACAGCAACCTCGTGAAAAGTAAGACTAGTTGTCGCCTTATCTGTCTTTCAAACGTCTTATTACCCGTAATGACTGTCAATAATCTACAGATAATATCCAGAATCGACGGCTTGACTTGCTTTCCGAGACATGGAGCGGTCTCGTTTTGTAATAGATGGTCAATGCCCATCCACGGCCCAACCTCGCCAAGCGTTGGTTGACCGAGAAGATTAATCGTTTCGTGAAATACATTGGGATGAAGAGGCATTGGCGGTCCTTTTTTTTTTTTGCGGATGGGAAATCATCAAATGACTTCTCCCGCTCTGGGCGGAGCGGGAGGGAGTGTCAGACTTGTACTGACAAAACTACACTGACTAAAACCCACCCATGTTCCTTCTTCGCCCTTTGTGTTCCAGGGCCGCGGTATCTCTTTCGAACAACCCGCAGCCCTGGCAGGCATCGGCCCTCTCAGGCCCCTTCCTGTTTGCTGACATCTCCTTGAGGCGCGCGTGGAACATGTACGCGCCGTCGACACGGCCTGTCGTCATAAGACGGACGGACGGTGAGCTAGCCCATTACTCACCGTCCACAGGCTCGCGCCTACGGTGGCCAGGGGCCACTGGTTGCCCCCCGACGCCCGGGGCGTCTCCCGCGGCGGCTGGGACGTGAGGTTCTCTCCCTCTCACGTTCCGCCACCTCCTTCGCTAGCATGACTGCTTCGCAGAAGGAGGCGACGGCGGCATTGGCGGTCCTTATTTGCGTTATTAGTTTGGTATACTATTACAGTTAGCCTACGTCACCAAAGACTGGCCAAAGGGTTCTCTCCATGACTTCCACTTTTACTAAACCAAGGCTAGCGTGGACCACTGGTCGTTTGTTCTGTCCAGCTCGTCCCGATCTCCTAGCCTATGCCTGTCTCGCTGTGTCAGAGCTCCACATCATGCTTATTTATCTATTTAATTTGAATTGCATGACTTTATGCCTATTTTTTATTTTTATTTTCATTGTTGATTTATATTATTATACTTTGTATTTTTATTATTTGTAATCTTATTTTCTTTCGACCAAATTTGTATACCAGCCATGGTCAAACATGTTGAGCCAAATAAGACCTTCTGACACCTATAATAAGCATCATACTATGTATATTATCTACACATGTTTTTGCAAATAAATGAATCGTTATCTTTATTTCTTAACCCAGGTACAGTACAGTAACACGGTAGAAAATAAATAAGTACTTACTTTATCGCCAAGTACCTCCAAATAGCCAGTGAGAGAGTGAGACAGATAGACGCAGTGTGCAGTATTTGAGCGAAGTGCATGTGGAATAGCAAGTACATTGCCCACGAGTACGGGAAATCCAACTTTTCTGGCAGGACCTGCGGAATAAAATTGTTATTGAAGTACTTTGTATATGTGTGTTGTGTACTGACATTTACTTTAGTTCTTTACTTCTGAGGAAAAGTGTTTAGGAGGGTGCATTCTGAAAGTTGGTTTAGGGGTATGAGGAGCAGGGTGTAAGGTTCCTCGAAACTCCATTGAAAAAGAAGGATCCTCCGACCAGACGGGTGTTATGTCTAGTTGGCGATTCTTTTATTTTTTTAAAGAAACATATCTGCATTCAAAGATTTTTGAAAATTCGCTTGCCACACTTAGGAATCGACCAAGCTAAAATCCAAAAAATAACTCCCTGTGTTTTTATGCTATAGATCGATAGGATCAATCATAACGATCAAATATCTCTGATGGAAAAACTATAAAATCTCAATTCAAAATAATTTGCGTTTGAAACGCCAAGAAAAATATTTAAACCCAAAAATACCAGTAATTTCCGAAAATATCCGAAATGTGTTAGCGATGAAAACACAAACACAACACAAACACATTGAATCGTCCATGTACTTTTTAGTCACATATCTGGGTCGAAACGTGGATAAAATTGAGGAAAATCCAATGACCCATTTATTTTTCAATAAAACTGTCTAAAGAGACTGGTTTCCGGTTTATTAACTATTATGCTCCTGTCACTGAAAGATATTGATAAACACTTTCTCATTCTGTCCGGATAAAAATGTGGGCAATTTTCTGTTGCTAATTTTGTTTTTTAGATTGCCTGCACATACAAGGTGGTGACGACAATAAATAATAACACTGTTACTTAATATGGTACATATATGGTTCATAGGAATAGTTTAAACTATCGATAAATTTAAACATGAAAACAATATAATAGGACACCATTTGTTATATAAATATTGGCGGCTCATTAACCTTAGGTAAAATTTGCACTAGCTCGTATTTCGAAATAAAATTTACGAATCGAATCTGGCAAAAAAAATTGAGGTAGCAAGTTAGCAACATGTGGTTAGTGTTAATTCCGATGCGGGGGTCGCTAACCTGTCCCCCGGGGCTGCAGACATTGAGTCTATATTTATTCTGCAGAAAAGAGCTATCAGAGCCATATATAATCTACGTAGGCGCGATTCTCTAAGAGAACTGTTTAAGGAAATTAACATCATGACGGTACCTTGTCAATACATCTATGAAAACATCATGTACGTTAGGAAAAATCTGCATTTATTTAGTAAAAGAGGTGACCGGCACCACTATAATACTAGAAACAGGGACCAATTAGTTCAGCCAGGTTTCAGGTTAGCTGAAGTAGACTCATCTTTCATGGGGTACTGTTTAAAATGTTACAATAAAATACCTCCCCCCATTCTGCAACTGAATGAAACGAAATTTCAATCTTGCATAAAACGCACACTATGCAGGCTAGCATATTATAAGTTGGGGGATTATATTGATGATAAAAATGCTTGGCTTAATGCTGGTCCTGCTCCACAACCATAGGGGCAATCGGAATCATCTGAATTACAAAGTGAAGTTATTGTGAAAGCTGCAGAAGATTGTAAAAATATATTTGCATTGTATAGATTCAATCTCTTAGTATTTAATTAATGTTACTGTAAAGCCACCATTTAATGAGTACCTACATCTTTCATTGACGCGAAATTACCCTGGTGGTTGAGTGAATGTCATGCTCACTTAAATGTCACGCTGATGGTGGCGGGTGTGTCGGGTCGTTTAGTTCCCTTCAAAATGTTTGAGTTGAATGATGGCTGATACATGCGTCATAGTCGTGAACGGGCTCTGTCAGTTGTGACTGGTCATCTCTTAGCTGCCACGGTTTATTTTAATTACTTTATTTTTAATTACTGATTTAATCTTTTACTCTGGACGCTCTTAACTTGCCCGTATTTCTACATTGTTCTCACATATTTGTAATTCTTAACATGAATGATGTAACCAAGATTTTGTAACATATTTTGATTTAAAAGAGTGTTCATGGAGTTTCTTGCCCGTTCTTCTCCATAGAGATTTACGCTACGGAATGGGCAACTACAGTACTTTCATAAGTTATTATGCCTTGTGACTGGGACTGTAGCTTCGCGTTTTTTTTTGTTTTTTTTTTTTTACTTTCAAAAGTGCCTGTAATGGTCTAATTGAAATAAATTCTTTGACTTTGACTTGACTTTGACTTTGTCGGTGCTAGCCTATTAATCTACATCATGTAGAAAATGCTAAAATCGAAAAATAATGTCCTGTGACTATACTACTACGGTTATATTCAATTGAATTTTTGCATGCAGACTGGGAACGTCATGACGTACGAGTATACGCAGTTTAATTTACTGTCGTGTTGTCTGAACCCTGTATATCACGTATAATAGTGTACCTACCCTCTGACAAGATTATGTTTAGCTAAGAAGATCTAGAACAATGAACACCAAGTATTGTTAAAAATAATCCTTTATTATGAAAACTGTAGCGACCACAAAAAGCAACATACTACAAAAAGTCTACAGCGCCATCTATGATACGACGGAGTAACTAACATCAATTTCCTACAAGTCGCAAGCAAAGTTTACATCGACTTTAGTAGATATAGAGAAACCCGATAACAACTATAGGGCAGTTGCCCACCAGACATAACACCTGCCTGGCCGGAGGATCCTCACTTTTCTAAGGAGTATCGAGGAACTTTACACCCTGTTCCTCAAACCCCTAAAAAACTATAAACCAATATAAAGTCACATAATTTTTTCTTCGTCCGCGCGTGTAGCCAAGTAAAACATCAATGCTGCAATATTATTTTATCAGTCCTCTGCTAATGCTAAATGCTAAGCGTGCAGCTGCAGCGTAGTGTTACTAAATCAACAAACACAATGGAAGAATTGGATGCATTCATCGGGCGACCATTATATAACTCGATTCTCTCGTTTGAAGCGTTGCAGGTTGTCTATTATTGTTTCCGAAGGATTTTTTTTTTGCAAAGCACGCCGTCTTACGTGGTTATCGAGAAAATAGCAGTTGCACATTATATGAACTACAGACTACAGTTTGCGTGAGCTTGTTTGTCCCACTACATGGCAAAAGCCCTGCCCCCTCCTTCCACTTTTCTCTCCGAGACTGAAACGGTTTACGAACAGTCGATTGGTCCATGAACCTTTCGGTCAACATTATCTTTAAGCCACAAAATTTTCATACAAAGAACTATTCACCCATCTCTCCATGGTTATTTAATTTTGGGCCCAGTTCTTTTAGTAAGAGTCCAGCTCGTAACTTCACATTACCGTTTGGTTTCTGTCGGTTAGTTTAGTCGCTTAGAACCGTCATTTGCTAAAGCAAGAAACAGAGCGTGCTGCCGACCGCATCGTCGATCGGTAATCATCGTGCGGTACCAGTACTGTTTCTCAGAAAAGGGTAGGGGCATGAAATAATGCTGTTCCGTGCAGATATATAGAGTCCAACCCTAAACTGGAAACCGAACCCGATATAGTTGGAAAAAGCATAGGTCATTTGATGGGTCTGTCTCCACCGATTCCGAGATTGGATTGAATTGGAAACTGATCCCGATTTAGAGAGGCAAGAAATGAAGAATTAAAGTATCATATTTTCCGAACTGGTTTTTTTTTTAGTTTTACCCAGGGGTATCGTATTACCCAGTTACTGGGTTGTGGAGGTCAGATAGGCAGTCGCTTCATGTAAAATACTGGTACTCAGCTGCATCCAGTTAGACTGGAAGCCGACCCCAAGATAGTTTGGGAAAAGGCTAGGCAGATGATGATGATTTTCCGAACTGGTTTTTCTATCAAGATCAGTTTAAAAAAATTATATATTTTTTTCTTGTAGGCACGGATCCCGAGATCGGTGGAGACAATTTTTTTTTTGTTCGACACGGATCCCGTGATAAGTGGATAAAATCGGCGGGATCAGTTTCCAATTCAGTCTGATTTCAGGATCGGTGGAGACAAAATTTAATGATGATTTAGGTATATCTAACATCATAACATAACATCACGCCTGTAATCCCCGAAGAGTTATGCAGAGGTGTAGGTACCTAATACTACACCCACATTTCGCCGTATATGTTTAAGTCGCATGTAATAGGGGGGCAAGCCTATTGCCATCAACCGGGCACAAATCCAGGCTCTGTGGCTATGAAATTCCAGACACGAGTCGCTTGTGAGAAATTCCAGATTGAAAAACCCAATAACACTTTGCCCGTCCTGGGAATCGAACCCAGAAGTCGCGCTTACAACCACTAGACCAACGAGGTATGATGCCTTTGTGAGGATTCAAATTCTTAATTTAAGTACATCCTTCATACACCCGTTTCATAATGTATTTATAAGCAAGCGCCCAAAGAATTAGAAACCTCGGCTTAACCTGTGATTCGAGACAAGGGTCACAGGATATCTTTGCGGTATTTAGGATTGAGGCGGAAATCTGACCTGAGAGATTTATTTGCGGCGTACCTGAATATAGGTACGATCGTTTAATAGCTGATAAATGGATGGCTAACCGGAATGTGGTATTCGGAAAATCTAAGTTAGGGCCACGAAATAAAAGCGGCCCTAGATCGTTTCAGAAAAAGTTAGGGTTTTAGGGCGTTGTCTCAGATAATTTTACCAGCGGAATGTGAGTGCTTGCGCTAACAGGTGTTTCCGTAATGCACTCACATTCTTAATGCCATTGACAATTTACAATATTCGTCCTTCGTTTTCGAGCAGATGATCTTATAATGATACTGACACGCCTTTGAGTATTTTTCGCTATTCCTCATAGTTTCGGATTTAACCTTCCAAGCCCGCTTGAAAAAAACAGTCATGTACAAGGATCGTAGCAGATGACTTTTTAGTAATAGTTTTTGCCTCTTTACAAACTCAGTCATTTTTGACATGGGTGTCCATGTCAAAAATAACTGAGTTTGTTTCTATGAATGTAGGAACTTCACAGAGATACCTTTTTTACGGATGGGTAATCATCAAATGACCCCTCCTGCTCTGGGCGGAGCGGAAGGGAGTGTCAGACTTGTACTGACTAAAACCCATCCATGTTCTTTCTAAGCCCTTTGTGTTCCAGGGTCACGGTATCTCTTCCAAACAGTCCCGCAGCCCTGGCAGGCGTCGGCTCTCTCGGACCCCTGCCGATTTGCTGACATCTGGTTTCTGGTCAGGCGCGCGTGGAACACAAACGCGCCGTCTACACGGTCACTGTTTTGGTCCTCCGGGGATCTATTGGTGCTCGAACAAGTTGACAGAAGGGCAGTATTGGTTAATATTTGTGATTTTTTTGGAAAAACAAGATGGCGGAAACGATCCATTAACACTTTTGCTGCTAAGTTTAAATAATTCATTTTTACATTTATTATTTGTATGTACTAGCCATTATAGCTACGTATAAAGATGACTCGGGAGGCGGGTTGTGTTACACCAGCGACACAAACGAATTATTGTTTGACCCGGTGCTTGGACCCAGGTGCTCAGCTAAAGGTCTTAAGAGGGACTCTAGTGAGCCTTTCTCCATACAAAAGTATTCCACTGTTTTCTTCGCAGATAATGCGTCTAGAATAATGATTTTTTTCCAAAAAATCTAGGTCTTATTAATACATGCCCCTACCATTTTTTTTTAAACATAATCACTAAAAGAATTATAACAATCCAAAAACCCCAAAAAAAAACGCCATGTTCAGACGACTATCAGACAAATTAGATAAGTTTTTAATAAAAAAGAAAATAATAGAAGCATAGATATACTTTTCCTTTAAATTTTGATATAAGAATTATTTAGATCAGTTTTGTTTTGAAGAAGAAAACAGCGGAATACAAATGCGTCTTTTGGTCAAGATTTTTGTTGGTAAAATCAGCATGAGGGCGCAGCGCGACGGCAATAGTTTCATCAAATACCTATTCTTCAAATTCCTCGGGGCTAGAGTCCCCTCTTAACAACTATACTCACATCTAGTTTGTCACTAACCAATCTCCTACAATCCATGTGTTTTATCAACATACATAATTAAACAGATTACACACACTAAAATGACGTAGTGAAAATAGCATAAATTATGTGTATCTATGCCACGTTATCGGTTCTATTCATCAAAAACTACTTCCTCCTATGAATCAATAACTTTCCGATAACTACTATCTATAATGTACCGTTAAACTGTGTTAATCCTACTACGCATGACGACCATTTAAACTATACACAACCAGTTTATGCGGATCTCTCATTGTATCGGAAATCTATACAAAGCAAGGCAATGTTACACTGGAGATAATTATATTGCTTGATGTGTCACACACATTCGAATGTACATATTTATATGATATTTATTGGTAAACATTCTGGGGAAGTACATTCCTAGTATTGAAAAAAAAAATACTTCGACTATGGGACTAATTCTGAAAAATATCTGTTCTATTCAAATACAAACCAAGGTCTTCTTAAAATATAAGTCCAAGTTAAATCTATAAATATTTCTAAACTCAACCAAAAATCAAGGAAGACTAGAGAAATTCGCACCATGTAATTAAAGTCCGGAAATTGAAGGCAACTTCAAATAAAAGCCAAAAAGCATCAAAGGCCTTTTGATTGTCAATCACACTTACGCCATCCAATATTGTTTGAAAAGTTACTTCTTTTTCGTGGCAGGGCGCCCGACTGATGCAAAGTTCATAATATCATGTAACTCTGTAGAACTCACAAATAGATCGGTCGGCAAAAAAGTTAATAACTCATAGGTTGAACTGCGACATGCCACTCACAAAAAAAAAAAAACACCTACATTAAACTGATTTAAAAGTGTGCATCGGACTCGCACAGGAAGGGTTCTGTACCACTTACTTTGGAGTATGCATGATGAGTATTGATAATAGTTCCACTAGTTCGACGCTGTACGTATTGCTAATATTAAGATCCATACTAATATTATAAATGCGAAAGTCACTCTGTTTGTTTGTATGTTTGTTTGTTGGTTACCTTTTCACGATCGGATCTTAATGAAATTTGGCAAGAAGATAGATTTCAACCTGGGGAAGGACATAGGCTATATATTATCACTCTACGTACAATAAGAGCGGAGCAGCAATGAAAAATGTTGCGAAAACGGGGAAAATGTGACGCAGACGAAGTTGCGCGGGACAGCTAGTCTATAATAAAAATAGGTCTCTTCATCACCAGCCGCGCTAACTGGCATAACTTACAATCAACTTAATCAATGACTTCATAAAGTTGACAGTCGTTTCAGTAAAAAACATCATCATCATCTGCCTAACCTTTTCTCAACAATGTTGGGGTCGGCTTGAAATGTAACCACTTAGTGTAACCAGATGCAGCTTTATATACCAGATATTTTTTATACCAGAATTTTACTTGAGGCGACTGCCTATAATTTGACCTCCACAACCGTTAGTACTGGATAATACAATACCGCTTGGTAAGACTGGTTGTCAGACTTACCTTTTTCAGTTAAAAAAACATTTCAATGGGAAATTATGAAACTTACCAAATGCCTATAAATAACGAAGGGAACGTATTCAATCATGACGAAGACATCGGCGACGGCCAGCCACTTGAGCAGCCTGTTGATGGGCGCGGCAGCCATATCCCTCCGCGTCAGGACGGCTATGTTCATTGTGTTTGCCAAGACCCCTATTGTGCACACCTGGAACAATCAATAACGAATAAAGTTTTGTCCTTGTACTATGTAGGTACACCGAATAGATGCACCGAACTATGTGTTTGCAACGCGTAGTTTATTCGGCCGCTCAACGAAAACCAAGTTTTCTGCTGGCTTTCTGGCCAAATAGTTGAATATTCGGCAAAAGTATCGGCCGAATACTACTCTACATACTTATACACACTTATACTATACATATAATTATATACGTTATAAGTGTGATACAGACGTAATTAGCCAGAGTTACGGAAGTTATATACGGGGTGTAAAGCCGTATACAGACATTGCAACTTGCAATCTTGCAATTTGCAAGGCATGCGCCGCGAACAACGCACAGCGAATGCCTCGCAAGGTGCGTACCTTTGTTTTCGTGGCAGGCGTGTGCTACGCACGTGCGACGGGGAGCCAAAGTATGGCTACAAATAAATAAAATTAAAGTGTCTGTTTGTAATATTAAAATAAGCGCTTTTTACTACATGTATAAGAATGTAAATATACAGTATAATATATACCCAAATAACATTTTTTTTAAATTTTGTCTGTCTGTCTGTTTGTTCCGGCTAATCTCTGGAACGGCTGGACCGATTTTGACGGGACTTTCACTGTCAGATAGCTGACGTAATAAGGAGTAACTTAGGCAACTTCTTAAATTCCATGCGGAGGAAGTCGCGGGCACAGCTAGTATAAAAATAAATCAGTTTAAAAATAAGTCTGCTTTTCCATACATTTTGACTGTGTAGGTATTGCACTTTCGCAGCAGATATTTTTTAAATAACCGATAATAAGTTTCTATGAGGGGATTCAGAAAAATGTACTAAGCATGTGGTAAGTGGTAAGCGTTCTTGCGTCTGTGCCCCTTACACCCCGGATAGTAGCTGCCGGCTGCCGATCAAAAATACTTTTGGGTAGGAGTTTGTTTGTTCACGTTTCTACCAACGACAGAACATTTATATAATATTACGTAAATAAGAATACAATATTATTTTCATGGTGTAGGAAAATAAGTTCTAAAGATTACACCCACAGTGATTTCATCCTACGCTTTTTTCTTGTTTAAATGACAGGTATCGGATTTATTCAGATATATTCCAAAGAAGGCTTATAGCAAAGAGCTTTAACAAAACAAACCAAAAAAAAACAGCCATAAAATAGAGGAAAATTGTGTCCATCCATCAAATCAATGCACACTGGGCCCACGTGGTGTACGTCTCACTTCCATTAACTTTCTCTGAGAGAGGCGGTCTATTTACATTTTAAGACATACTTTAGCAATTCTATATTCCAAGCACATAATGGGTTTAAAAGGACCCATAACGAAGTCGAAAGGCATTTATTCTCCCTCTCATTGCGAACTTTTTTTGGTCTGAACCATACTTAGATATTGGAGGTTAAAGTACAAGTTATTAATGTTATAACTTTACTATAAATACCTCCATGCATTAACTATTCAATGCGTTGACACTCAATGTAAGGCACTCAAAACATTATTCTGATAATCTTTTAAATGCTTATAATAGTCCTACCGTAAAACCTGAAGTCAACCCAAAATAAAAAGTATTTTGCCAGTAATCATTTATGGTTAGAGTTACTTAGTTTGATTTATATAATAATTGGTTGACGGTTTCGTTACATCTTGTATTATTTACATCGAGGGGAAATCAACAATTTGGCGTAAAATAGCTCTACGGATTTATTATGAAAGTTTCGGGTCAATTTATTCAATGTCCAATCTATTTGTAGAGAAACCTCTAGAACCTTTTCCTCCATGGAACCCAAAACTAATCCTATTCAAATAGAAAATACAGTTTGAAGAAAACCGGGAACCATTGCACCATTGGTAGTATTTTTATACTCTAGCAATGAACTACCTATTAACCTGTTCATAATAATCAGCTGACAAACACAAAAGTTTGACAGAAAAAAAGAGGTAAAGTTGGAACACTTTTATTAAAAAATATAAGCTTGTAGGAAAAAAAACCTCGACGCAACTGAGAGCGTTGGTAAATTTTTAACATCAAAAAGGTTAACTTCGCTTCTGGTGGTAATGACGACGCCAGTTTTTTTTATTTTTTTATTATGCCACAGGCTAGCATAATAAAATAAAAAAAAACTGGCGTCTAACCTAGCCTTTTTTTCAAATTCATTGGGGTAGGCAGCGAATGCAGCTGAATAGGTACCAGTATTTTACATGGAGCGCCTGCCTATCGGACCTCCACAACCCAGTTAGCACTGGGTTATACGGGACCCTTAGTAAGTCTGGTTGTATTTTCTTTTATCATAATGTTTTTAAATCCGTCCACACGAGAGTATTTACATCATAACATATAACGGACTGGCAAACCTATTATTAGATATTTATGTTAGTGCTACGTCTAAATTGTGGTGAATTAAATTCTCCGAAGTTCACATTAATATTAATTTCTTGATAGCTGTTCATGTAACTGTATGAATCACTTTATTAGTTATACGAGTGACGTAACCGCGATATTAGAATATTGCTTTATTACCAAACTATAAATGTTGTATTTATTTATTTTAATAATGGTACACCACAGACTACACCCATAGCGTTGTCTCTCCTCAATTAAATTCATCCAAAGGTTGTCTTGAAAAGATCGCTTTTAACGATAAGGCTGGCTTTTGCGTCACCCTACAAACAAAGTCTATATTGCAATACTTGTAATTTGTATATCATCTTCTGCCTAGCCTTTTCCCAATCTTATCTTGGGGTCAGCTTCCAGTCTAACGGTATGCAGCTGAGTACCAGTATTTTACATGAAGCGACTGCCTATCTGACCTCCAAAACCCAGTAATACGATACCCCTTGGTAAGACTGGATGTCAGACTTTTGGCTTCTGAATACTCGGAATGACTGTCAAAGATCTACAAATGACAGTATAGTCCAACGGCTTAACGTGCTTTCCGAGGCACGTAGGAAAGTCGGTATGTAATTATGGTCACTCGTCCACGGACCAACCTCGGCAGGCACGGCTTAACCTTAAAGATCGACCCGTGCGGCTATTATTTAGCTACGAGCTCCTTTTGTATAATGTACATAATAAAGAGTATTATATCCTATTCTTATCAGGCTTGAGCTCCTCGTCCTGAGAACATAATAGTAACATAATTATATATTTTTCCAAAAGTATATGATTATAATGCCATTTACAATAGAGTACACTGATTTAGTTTTGGACATATTGTGGTGTGGAGGATGAACACATGTGGAGATGGAACACAGGTGGCTTAAAGAGTGATGAATATAAATGTTGATGGATGCAGAGGAAGAGAAGAACAAAAAAAAAGATGGATGGTTTTTTTTTAAACGTTGCCCCACATTAGGAATTTCTCCTGTATCCTGGGTGCGTTTACAAACATTTAACCCACATACACAAACAGCCAGACCCGGAACAACTATCTGTAGGCCATACAAATATTTGTTCCGTGTGGGGATCGAACCCGCGACACGCAGCGCAGCAGTCGATCGCTCAGCCACTGTGCGAACCGTGTCGTCGGATTGTGTGAGAAATGATACGAAGGAAAAAGGAGTAAATGATAGCGTGACGAATGACCGCGGGAATGGAAGAAAAAGCGTGTTGCGTCGACCCCAAATAACATGGGACATGGGCAGGAACACGATGATGATGGTACTGAATTAGTTTTCCAATAACATTTAAAAAAGTAACATTTAAAGTCAAAATTATTTATTTGCAGTAAATGTGGTACAAGAGATGGAAAAAAAATAAAAGTAGTGCAGTGACACATTTCGCCATAAAAATGGCACACTAACATTAAACTATGTAGGTAACTAAATAAAGAATATTTTAAGTTTGTCGGAGACAGTCATTAGTACGGACATGAATCGAAAGCGCGCCAAAAGCGACCTACTTACCAGTCTACCCACACCTAAGCGCGCTTACTACAGGGTCGTGATGTTTCGAGCTCGCTGCGAGGAGGACAGTCAGTGTCTGATCGCGGCGGAGTCAAGACGTCCCGAAACTGTAACCCGATTCATTGTGCCTAGTGTTACTGTGTTGGATTGTAATTTCAAGTAATTTGTTAGTTCGATAAAAGCAGTGTACTTTGTGTATAGAATCTGGTTCTTCTAACCTAACAGACAGATGTGTTGCTGGGGAGTTTGTTCCGCCACTTCTTCTTCCCAGCTAAAACACTAGGAAGTGGCGAAGGGCGGGCGTTTCGGGGGACTGTCTCTTGTAATTTTGACATTCAAAAGGTGCTGATTATCAGCCTAGTTTGAATAAATGACTTTTGATTTTGTAGTGTGTGTTTTCATAGCACGAAACCCATGTTCTGCCCACATAATAACCGAGTCTATCGAAATAAAATCACTTCCCTACGACATCAGAAGTGCGATAAAATCGTGCTAATGCAATCACACGCGCGAACAGTGAAAATAACAATCGGTGACGGTTACTTTTTGAAATGCAAAACAAATAAAGGCACCCGCGATACAAACTAAAAGCCAGTGAATAGCAAGTTAGTGTTGCCGGATTTCGATCCTGACAAAACATAACATCACGCCTGGGTTCCCCGAAGGGTTAGGCAGAGTGTACCTAATAGAACACCCACATTTCACCGATGAGTCCGATGCGCGCTCGTGGTGGGTTATCGCTGAATTGTTTCTTGTGAGTGCAGTGGAAGGAATCCAGCCTCTTTAGATATTGAGCAAGGCGTTGAAGGGCTCCGCATCAACATAGCTGTAACCTATCCAGGTATGAAGTGGGACCAGTTGAAATAATTGTTCAAAGCAAGATTCGTGTGCGCCGAAACATTTACGGCTACCCTCATTAATCTGAGTAGTGACAAATGAAAGGAAAAACCCCTACAGATAATGCGCACTGACCATTGCGAAGAAAAGACAAACGTCAGAAGTGTTTATCGCTACCGCAAATCAAGTGTCATGCATGCGGACCAGGGAAAAACCAGGACAAAGCCAAGCGGGTTTGTTGCACAAAGAAGTCACTGCCTGTACCAGCTGCTACGGGCATCGGGCAAGCGACAGCAACCCAGCGAAACACGTGGCAAACCGGGTCATACAGCTGCCGTCCGGTGTACGAGCGGCGGTGGCAGCGGGCCTGCCGACGACGGCGGGGTGCCGAACCGCGTCGATGTCTGCGTGGACTTCACAACACAAAGGTGAATTGTTACGTTTTACTTATTATTCTGAGGCTGAATGCTCGTTGGTGAAAGAAAGTTTTGCATCGAAATTTTAATGGGAAACTTTTGAGTCATGTTGTTGCTATGACTGGTGTAGTTCAAGAGCGAGTATTCAGTACAGAATTACAGTATAGGTTTTATGTTGTGTAGTGATTAACGATAACCCTCTCGAAATTTTGCTGCTTGTTTTGCCTACTAAAATTATTTACAAAGTGACGTCATGTTAGGTGGCGAGATTTTAAATCAGGGTTTTCTTGCATACATGACGGCAAGGGAGTTTTCGTTAACGAAAATCCTTTGTGTACATTCGGTGAGGCATAATAGTGGTAACAAGCTTCAATCGGTTTTGACTGTTATAGCAATGAATGTAACTGGTAATGACTAGCCAAGACTTAAGTGCTACGTTCAGGCGTCTTTCACCGTCATATTTAACGCAATGATAGGTCCGAATGCCTACCGTATTTAGCTCGTGCTCTCCGATAGTCGGTAATCAGTAATTTCCACGAGTCTTATCGTTCACCTTGGTGCTAAAAAGACGACTGAAAACCTCTTCGATTAGAATTGGTTCCTGGAATATCGGTACGTTTCAAAATTCGTAAATAGCTGCGTAATGTGCTAAGTTAAGTAGCAAAGTCTCACTCTGGTAAAGTTCAAGCCGAATTGCACCCGTTAGCTAAGGTGACGAGCCGGTGGTACACGGTTCGTATAGACGCGATGGGTTAGCATAGCTTAACATGACAAGTGCCGAGTTGACTAAACGATGGCGAACTTTAAAGGTTTTGCGATTGATGATTTAGGGTTGTTAAAGATTAAAGGTCTGGTTAGAGTAATTGAGGTTTTGGACGGTTATCCTTCACACTGAAAGCTTTAAATTCTAAGCGTGCCTACAGATACGCACGCGGTAGGCTAAGGAAGATGCCAGCGGGTCACGTACCAGTCGAAGTGCACATTGAGATCATTAAGTTCTAAGCGTACTTTCAAGTATGCACATGATGGGTTAAGGAGAATGCCCGAGGGCCAAGTACCGTTTGAAGTAGACTGTAGAGGATTTAGAGTTGAGAGATAGTGTGGAATCTTGGTTCGGATGGTCAGACCGTACCAGTAGCCATTTCGTAGCCGTAGTCCGGTAGAAGTCGGTGTCTGCTTATAGTAGTCCGTGGATGCGCGGTGCGCGGGTGGCTCTGGCGGAGGTCGGGTCTTGTAGAGACCATAGAGTCATGCATGTGGGACTCGGCGTTCTTGAGGAACGTAGTAACAAACAGAGGTTTGTTGGAAGGCCTGAGTGTTGCCCATAGGCCACGGATGAGATTCCTGCTTTAAGTGGTGATTAGATGGATGAAGAGGTACTTGGTTGCTCTAGCATTTTAATTGACCTAATCGTTTGATCTAATTTTAGTTTTCATCCATGCGCTGGATGTGTGAGAGCAATGCGATTGCTGGTCGGCTAAAGAGCCGTGGCGTTAGAGGCTTTACACGAGAGTTCCTATAAGCTTGGTAGTATTTTTGTTGCAGTAGAGTTTTGAAGGTTGATTTGAACGACTATGGTACATGGCCCAGGGTCATCATTGTTGTGTATTCGATTATTTCCAATTAATTTGGTTAAAACGAAACAGCTAGTTCTAAAATGACCTTATTTTGACCGCCCCGTTGAATATAAAGTTTGGTCAGGAGTGACCGAGTGGAACAAAATTCTGTCGTGGAGTATTTGTTTGCAGGGTAACCATCACACGAGGACGTGTGCAAGCAGGATGGCCGTGTCGGAGACAGTCATTAGTACGGACATGAATCGAAAGCGCGCCAAAAGCGACCTACTTACCAGTCTACCCACACCTAAGCGCGCTTACTACAGGGTCGTGATGTTTCGAGCTTGCTGCGAGGAGGACAGTCAGTGTCTGATCGCGGCGGAGTCAAGACGTCCCGAAACTGTAACCCGATTCATTGTGCCTAGTGTTACTGTGTTGGATTGTAATTTCAAGTAATTTGTTAGTTCGATAAAAGCAGTGTACTTTGTGTATAGAATCTGGTTCTTCTAACCTAACAGACAGATGTGTTGCTGGGGAGTTCGTTCCGCCACTTCTTCTTCCCAGCTAAAACACTAGGAAGTGGCGAAGGGCGGGCGTTTTGGGGGACTGTCTCTTGTAATTTTGACATTCAAAAGGTGCTGATTATCAGCCTAGTTTGAATAAATGACTTTTGATTTTGTAGTGTGTGTTTTCATAGCACGAAACCCATGTTCTGCCCACATAATAACCGAGTCTATCGAAATAAATCACTTCCCTACGACAAGTTTAATAGACTCGAAACAAAACCAAATTTTGGGATAAACACTACAAACAAAGAACATCTTAACATAAATAAAATATTTTTAAATAAAGAAAAATCATAAATTATTATAATTTACGTAAGTCTCTATAATGCATTCCGGTAATAGTATGATTGACATTTAGATTTTTTGAGAAATTCAGCTATGGAATAAAAGCTATGCAAAATAAGCCATTTTTTTAAAACTATGCAGAATTTTCTGTACGGAAGATCAGTAATAAAGTTTGGTAGAGAGTTAAAGATAAGTGGAGCCATTACATTTTTACGTTTGAACTTACTATTACTATTACGTCTGAATAATTCAATCCTAGGTAAAGGCATTGTTAATAGATACTGTGTAACTTTACGTTTATTAATATTGTTTTTAAGTTCAAAAAGTGAAGAGTTAGTTTTGACAAATTTTGCAATCTCATATAAATAAATACAAGGAACAGTGAGAAGGTTGTGTGATTGATACACTGGCCTGCAAGAATCAGTCCAGTCCATATTAAAAATAGAGCGTATGCATTTTTTTGTGCTAACAGAACCCTAGAGATTTCAGTTGAGTTTCCCCAGACAATGATACCATACCTGATGATGGAGCAAACATAGGCATGACATACCATTAACGCAGTTTGTTTGGAGGTCTCATCTTTAACCTTTTTCAAGGCGAAAACAAATCTATTTATTACATACATATTTAATACATATTTCATCAATATGATCTTTCCAGGTTAAATGTTCATCCATTGTAATACCAAAGAAATTTTGTTTTATGAATTTTTTCAACTGTTTTATTTTTATGTGATATTTTATGGTGTAGGTAATTACTCTTCTGCGTTTTAAAATTTAATATTTTCGTTTTTTTTAGGTTAATTTGTAAAGCGTTCATATCCAACCACGAGATTATTTTATTCAAACTGTTATTTATATTATACTCATGCAATTCACCATTTCTACAATCAAAAATAACTGTTGTGTCATCAGCAAACAGAACACAATCTTGGTCTATCGCTTGAGGAAGATCATTTACGTATATGAGGAATAACGGAGGCCCTAAAATGCTTGCCTGTGGAACACCAAAGTAATTGTATCGAGGTTGGGAATCAAAGTTAGTGATACTATTGACTTTGTCGTCGAACTTCGTGATTCACGTTATCTGTGCACGATTTGACAGATATGATTTGAACCATTCTAAGGCTGGGCCTCGAAAACCAATTCTACTTAATTTATCAATTAGAATTGGATTATTTACGAAGTCGAAGGCCTTGCTTAGGTCTAAAAACAAAGCTGAAGTTACACTCTTAGAGTTAATGTTATTTAAAACCGATTTGACTAAATTAAAAGCTGCAAGTGATGTAGATTTCTTTCTCCTAAATCCGTATTGTTCTTTTGCAAGCATATTACATTTATCCAAGATGGAGAGCATTCTTTTGTACATTACTCTTTCAAAAACTTTTGACAGAATCGGAATCAGATCGGCGGTAATTGTTTTTGTCTGTTTTAGAGCCTTTTTTGTGCAATGGTTTTATTACAGACATTTTGAGAAACCTATACGTGTGGGTCTAGGTGTCTATAGATAGGTCTTTAAAAAAGACATTGAGGTTCCTAAAACCATTTTTATTCAAAGTCAATCTTTTGAAAGATAGACACTTCCAAAGTAGTAAAACGTGTCCCCCCCCTCTCTAATTTCTAAAGAGGAGAAAAATTCTGAAAAAAATATGGGGATGTAGAACGTAAAAAAAAACTTTCAACGAAAATTGGTTTGAATAAGATTTGATATGTAGTTTTTGAGATATGGGACTTTTTCACCAAACTGCAGCAGTAACTTTGTTTTTCATTAACTTACTATGAAAAACAAATTTAATTTTGCGGTTCAGTGAAGGTTTATTAATGAATGACATCATGGATCATTGCTTTCATGGCTGAGTTCGTATCTTGTGGATCGATCTTTCTTTGTAGTGGTAAACGGATTTCAATCAACTTCGCGTTATATCTCATCTGGCGTGCCGCAAGGATCTCATTTGGGTCCAGTTCTATTTAATTACTTCATCAATGATATTCCTTACTGTTTTCTACATTCAAATATCTTTTCAATACACTTCCTCGAAAACTAGCTCTTATTGCACTACGATTAGGTTCGACATGCAACATATTTCGCACGCGTGCGGTAATAAGATTACAGCACGCGTGCGGTAATTCGATTAAAAAAAAAAAAAAAAAAACACCACTGACTATTATAGAGCAGGCGTGTTTTTTCTTTAATCTCGTCATTTTGATTTGCGTCTTTACAGCGTAAATATTTTTTGAATATTTAAATTGTGTTTATAAAAAGAATACTACTAATAAACATGATTATTTTAAACAAATATTACTTTTATGAACTAGTTAACATTTTTTTTGTGTTCTTAATTAAAATATATTTGAATTTTATAATTTTTCTGTGAGGCTGTTTAACGGCTTCATACCTTTGCTTCTCCTTTACCCTGCGAACATAAAGCGCGGGAAAAAAGCAAAGAAAGTCTTAATAATTTGAGTTATTTGTGAAAAAATGTCGAATTTAAGTTTTGAAGAGAATTCTTTAGATGGTACTCCGCCGGATATTGTGATTGAGGCATAAAATGCTTGCGATAGCCTGTTGCCATCTTAATCTAAGGTGAAATATATGGCAGCTTTGCAAAGTTTTCTTCAGTGGGAAGTTACTAAAGTGGTAAAAATACGTATCGTTTTATTATTTTATTTCTTCGAAAGTGTATTGAAAAACGTTGTTTGATACACGTGGGAATTTGTTATTGCGCACTTGTATCAAAATGTACTATTATGTACGCCGATGATTTAAAATTTGTTAAAATTGTTAAAAATAAAGACGATGCCTATGAATTATAGAGGGATCTAGACAGGCTTGTTCAATGGTGCGATAACAATGCAATGCACCTTAATGCACGAAAATGCTATCATGTCAAATTCTCTAGGAAGCATACTCTAGTAGAACATAGCTATTATATTAAAAATCAAAATCAAAATATTTTATTTTACATAGGCCTACATGGGCACTTATAAAACGTCAACAAAAGGTGCACGGTTCGGGTTGGTCGTTTCCTATGGAGAAGAACCGGCAAGAAACTCCATGGTTACTCTTTTAAAATCATTTGGTTTTACAATATTTGAAGTTACAGCGTTAGTACTTAAGTATGGGAGGACAGCGTAGGCCCGACAATAAGTCGATTGCTTACTACAGACGGTAGTAATAGAGAAAAAAAAAAAAAAAAAATACAAAGCCTACAATGTCCACACATTCACAAAAAATAGGTAAATAAAAAGAATCTATACAAAAGTAAAAATAAAACAATAAAAGAACACTAACTTAAACAATAGACACATGTTATCATCAGTGCTGTAACTATTCTGAACAATGAACGAAAGGTGCAATTATTGAAAAACTATTGTAAAAAAAAAAAAGAATAAAAAGAATGGAAAAAATAGTATTGGGAATAGTTAGAGACATCCACACATTTGTGTCGTTTATGAGCTACCAGGGAAGCCGCATAAGCAGAAGGAACTACAGCCAAACTTCTTTATCTTCAACGTAGTCCTTAATTTTGTAATATGCTTTTTTAATAAGGACACGTTTGATGCAATTTTTAAACTTTCCATCGGTCAATTCTGTAACTGACTTTGGCAGCTTATTATAAAAGCGTATACTGTTTATAAGAAATGACTTGCTAGTTTTTGTTAATCTAAATTTGGGTATTACAATTTCGTGTTTACTGTGCGTGTTTATATTATGGAAGTCGCTTCTAATTTTGAAAAGCCCTCGGTTTTTGCGGACATATAAAATACATTCTAGGATATAAAGTGAAGGCAGTGTCAGTATATCGATCTCTTTAAATTTTTCTCCGAGGGACTCGCGAGGACCCATTTTATAGATCGCGCGGACTGCTCTCTTTTGCAAAATGAAAATTGAATCAACGTCTGCTGCCGATCCCCACAGCAGAATGCCATTAGACATAATACTGTGGAAATAAGCGTAGTATACTAACCTAGCTGTGGCTACATCAGTTAACTGCCTTATTTTCCTAACTGCATAGGCAGCTCAGCTTAACCTCCCCGAAAGACTTCCAATGTGCGAGCCCCACTGCAGTTTTGAGTCGATAGTAATCCCTAAGAATACAGTTTCCGCGATAAGATCAAGTTTTTTACCGTCAAGATTTAAATTTAGGTCACGTTGTGTTACATTTGGTAAAGAGAACTTGAGACATTTTGTTTTGTTTGCATTTAGTAAAAGATTGTTAGCTGCGAACCATTTCGAGAGAACAGTTAAACTTTCGTTGACATGTATGAGATCCGTATCTTTTCTATGAATTTTAAAAATTAGCGAAGTGTCATCAGCAAATAGAATTATATCCGATAATTTGGCCATCATATAAGGGAGATCATTGATATAGACAAGAAATAGAAAAGGCCCGAGAATTGAACCTTGAGGCACACCCATCTTTACTATAGACCCAGAGGACGTCGCCCCATTTACATTTACTTTTTGCTGCCGGTTTGATAAATAGGAAAGAACAAGATCAGCAGCTCGACCACAAATTCCGTAGTGATGTAATTTACAGATCAGTGTGTTGTGGTCGACGCAATCGAACGCTTTTGAGAGATCACAAAAAATGCCAATAGCGTCCTGGGACTTCTCCCAGGATTATAGAATGTGACTGATGAGTTTAACTCCCGCGTCCGTTGTTGACCTACCCTTCGTGAAACCAAACTGCTGATCATGCAGTATCCTATTAGAGTTGAAGTGTGAGACCATCTGGTCCAACATGTTTTTTTTTTTCATAAATTTTACTCAACGCTGGAAGCACAGATATCGGTCTATAATTAGAAGGATCACTCTTACAACCTGATTTAAAAATTGGTACCACTTTACTATGTTTCATCAAATCAGGAAACTTGCCGCTGTCCAAACATTGATTGAATATGCCTGTTAGGACAGGAGCGATAGAGTCAATAATGTTTCCAAGAACCTTGACGGAAATCCCCCATAAGTCTTCAGTGTTTTTTATATTGAGACTTTTGAATGCGTTTTTGATTGTGGCAATACATACTGGTTTAAATTTAAAGTTTGGTATATCCTTTGTGAAGCTCTCCTTAAGAAGGCCTTCAGCTAATTCAACTGAAGAGGGGAGAGATTTCGTAACCTCTAACGGAATGTTAGTAAAGAAATTGTCTAGTGTCTCAGCGACTTCTAACTTATCAGAAATAATTTTGTTATCTATTTTTAAAGACAATTCACTCTTATCATGTTGTTGAGTCTTTCCGGTTTCTCTGTTTATAACCTGCCACACAGTTTTTATTTTATTATTAGAATTACCAATTTTATTACTTATTATTTGAGATTTAGCTTGAGCGCAGACACTTTTGAATTAAAGGTGATAAAGTTGGTGAACTGGACACAATAAGGGACCTTGGCGTTTCATTTGACAGGAAATTAACTTTCATTCCACACGTAGACAGCATTATAAAAAAGTCTTCTAAAATAAGGTTTTGTCATAAGAAATACGAAACAGTTTAGAAGTTGTAAGACAAAAATAATGCTTTACAATTGCTTGGTTCGAAGCGTGTTGGAATATTGTAGCGTGGTTTGGCGACCGCACTATGCTGCACAATCATGGCGTCTAGAACGTGTTCAAAAGCGTTTTCTGTGGCATCTGGCGTTTTCTAGGGGCATAGCTAAGAAAATACGTTCTTATAACAATAGATTGAGACATTTCAAAATGATTTCCCTAGACAAGCGCCGACGTCTAAATAACGCGACGTTTGTGTGTAAAGTTATGGCTCACAGGATTGACTGTCCACAAATACTGAGCCCTTTCAATTTCCGTGCACCTTCAAGAATTCCTCGCAGCCAGATAACACCTCTGCGCCCACCGCAAAGAAGAACGGTTTTAGGCTCCAATTCTCCTTTCGCGAGATTTTGCAAGGTGGTTAATAGTTGTAGCGACATAATCGATCTGCACTTTAACTCTTTAAGCCAATTAAAAACCAATATTTCTAAATATCATCTCAATTTGGATTAGACATTTATGAAGTCGCGTGTTTTCAATAATAATTTTAGAATAATAATTTTAGATTAGTTTACTTAAGTTTGCTTTTTTCTTTTTCTCTCTCATTTTCAACTTATACTTAAAGCATGCGGAGTTTACCTATAAGTGATTGTTACACTATTGTACTCTATTATATTGCATGTTACCTTTAGCATAATACCAGTGTAAACAATTGTTGGTGAACCAATAAATAAATAAATAAATGACCGTTCAAACCATTGTTATTATATTGTTTGGGGCTATGGAACCCTGTGTGCGAGTAAGACTCGCACTTGGCCCGTTGTTTTTTTGTCGTTTGATTTCAATTTTCTTAAAAGTTTTTGATAGTAATTCTAAAAGGGTTTTTAAATAATAAGTTATATAAAGTTGAAAACTTTAATATACATGATAATACATTTAAGTGTTTTCGTGAGAATTTTACCTCAATGAACATTGTTTGTTAATAACAATTAATAATTTCGTCAGACATAAATACATGATTTCTGAAGCATATCTGTAGGTATAACTTTCCTTATTCCTTGTAAATCTGAACGTTGAGTTTTATAAAACGATGTCAAAACTTCAAAAGTGACTTATTCTGTATCTCAGTGTATAGTTCAAATATTGAACAGATATAATGGGTTCAAGTGAATTTAATTTATGAAACCAAGAATTTTTAAAATCCACTTTTCTGAATAACTTATGTAATTTGTTTGCGACGAGTACAATTAGTATCACGGTATCACCCCATAATAATTATATATAAATGTAATTTATGTATGTATATTGTAATTATTGTAGATTGTAATAAATATTTAATGCGAATTGAGTATATTCAATCTTATCGTAATTACACACGGCAACACATCAACCTATAAATTTCCAGTATAACTGGCCTAGCTTTGTATAGACTTACCGTACAATGAGAGATCTGCATAAACTGGTTTATATGGCTTGATTGGTCGCCGTGCGTACTTGTGTTACGTTGGCACTGCGCGCTCGTCTAGTGCCTATGTCTTACACCACCAATACACGTTAAACGCCGACAAACACACCCGCATCCGGTATTATGTAAGTGTCACAAGTATTTCCAACCACTTAGTTATTTAAACTATCTTGTTCAATCGGATGATCGTGGAGGACCACAGTCCGTGTCAGTGTCAGGTGTCAGTTTTTAAGACAATCACAGAAGAGTTACATAACACATCATAATATCATGCGTGTAACTTTCGATGGGTTAGGCAGAGGTGTACCTAATAGTATACCCACATTCGTGTACCTAATAGTACACCAAGATTTCACCAGTTATTTTTTATGCCTCGTGTAATGATAGTAGGTCCTGATAGATTCCCGATACTGGCAGAACTAGGAGTCATTTCTGGAAGCTAGTACTGGAAGCCGGTGCTGGCCACTGACTACCTGTAACGACTGCCAAAGATTAAAATATGACAGCCTTGACCAACGGCTTAACTTGCTAGCCGAGCCACGGAGGAGGTCAAATGATCAGTTCAATAAATTATATCGGGTTTTAGAACATAAGAGGCAATTTCTACTTTAAAAGTGGGTTAAAGTAAATAAAAGATAACAACACACAATGGTTGAACGAATACAATAAACGCATTAAACGACGTTTTGTTAAACATTCATATCAACCACAAGTGGCTTTAACAAGTGCAATGTTAACAGTGCCCTTCCGACTCCTCGTGAACGAACGAACAAAAACGAGGCAACAGGGGAGAAATGACATTTCTAGCAAGACAGTTAACAGCCAAAGAGGGGGTCCCCTTTGGCTGTTAACTGTCTTTTGGGTATCTTCAAGATAATACTTGTAATTAAATCAAAAGCTGCCAAAATCAATATTGATTGTTACAGAAATAATTTCGTCAAAGAACCGGAATAAGGGTCTTTGTATTAATTTGATAACAACCCGAAAATTTTGAACAATTAATTTATTCAGGACTGTCTGTATACCTTTTGAAAGAGACGCTGGGGCGAGAGAAAGTTAAGTGAAGGACGAAAATATTCAAACCTTATTTTGTATGCAGCATCCGTTACTTTCTACCCTTGATGAATCGAAAAACAAGCGATACATCAAAGAAATGAATAATTACAAGAAAAGATGAACGTTTCATGAGGCCCTTTAGATTTTTCGTTACCGTTTTTAGCAACAGGTATATACAAGGAATTTATATTCCGCTACGGGTAAGTAATATAAATTTACAATACAGTGTATTCTTCGTTCATATTTGTTTTTTTGTATTATATACCTCGTTGTTTCAGAAGCTTTTCTGCTTGAAAAAGCCGGCCAAGAGCGAGTCGGACACGCGCACACAAAACACTTTTTTGTATGGGAGCCCCCTTAAATATTTATTTTATTCTGTTTTTAGTATTTTTTGTTATAGCGGCAACAGAAATACATAATCTGTAGAAATTTGAACTGCCTAACTATCACGGTTCATGAGATACAGCCTAGTGACAGACGGACGGACGGATAGCGAAGTCTCAGTAATAGGGTCCCGTTTGGCCCTTTGCATACGGAATCCTAAAAAACGCATCAGTACCTGAAACTTGAAAGAAATCACGCTTTCAGTTGTTTCTTATCTAACGTACAAAAATACATATACTTACTAAGTATATTACAAATCATATCAAATTATGATATTTGTCGTCGAAACTAGAAAACTTTACTTTAAATTGAAATCTACAATTACGTACACATGGAGAAATAGGTCAAAGTACGTAGAAAGAAATGATCGCAACCCTCTTGATTCTCACTATTGTTCAGTTAGAAACTTATTCAATGCAATTTCACAGTAGATATGGTACGTAATTTACTTTACTTGGCTGTTTTGGAGAAATTGGAGGAATTGTTTTTAAAGATAACGCAGTGTGTTTTCGCCAGAAAGTATACATTCTTTCGTTTTAGTTTTAGTTCATTGTAACTGTTTTCTTTTCATTTTTAGTTTCATAAAACTAATTTTCTTGTTAACATTTTTAGTTTTTATACTAGACATAAATAAAGGAGCTCGTGGCTAAATAATAACAGCTGCACGGGTCGATATTTAAGGTTAAGCCGTGCTTGCCGAGGTTGGTCCATGGATGGGTCACCATAATTACATACCGAGATTCCTCCGTGCCCCGGAATGCACGATAAGCCGTTGGTCCCGGCTGTCGTTCGTAGATCTTTGACAGTCGTTACGAGTATTTAGAAGCCAAAAGTCTGACATCCAGTCTTACCAAGGGGTATCGTATTACCCAGTTACTGGGTTGTAGATGTCAGATAGGCAGTCGCTTCATGTAAAATACTGGTACTCAGCTGCATCCGATTAGACTAGAAGCCGACCCCAAGATAGTTTGGGAAAAGGCTAGGCAGATGATGATACTAGACATAAATATGTCATACTAATAAACATGACTGTTACCTCCTGAAGATAATAAAATGATTATGCTCACCCTCAATTACATAAATAAATTCATAAACTCACGCTATTTTCCCATCGGGGTAGGCAGTGATTACGGAACACCACCAGCTACGATCCTTAAATACTCCTTTCGCCTCGTCCACGTTGATACATCTGGTCATACGCGCACGCAGCCCCCAATTTTACTTAAACACTAGCTGTGCCCTCGACTTCGCGTGGAATTAGATTTTTTCAAAAATAGGAGTGGCCTAAGTTACTCCTTATTACATCAGCTATCTGCCAGTAAAAGTCCCGTCAAAATCAGTTCAGCCGTTCCAGATATTAGCCGGAACAAACAAACAGAATAGACAGACAGAAAGACAGACAAAAATTGAAAAAAAATGTTATTTTGGTATATGTAAGTACCATATATACGACGACGAAAATTCGACATCGTTTCGAAGTCTGACGTAATATAGATGTATTATTACATACACCTCTGACTACCCCTTCAGGAATTACAGGCCTGATTTTGTGGTTTATTTAATCAGGGCAAACCACATGAACATAAGAAATATGTATAAAATTAATTCAAGCGTTCAAAATTAAGGCAGCGTCGTCGCTTTAATTTTGAACGCTTGAATTATTTTTATATATTTTTTTTTCTTTTCCCTCGGGAAATAATGCCCAAAACCAAAAAAAAATATGCGTTTTTTTATTATGTTTACTGCCTTATTATCTATTTTATCAATTACGAAAAATATTCTAAACATATAAAAGGTTTGCATAAGAACGTTACTCGACCCGAATTGCTTACGACAGATTTCAGAAAACTACGTGCGGAAAAGATTATTTTTTCTCAATAACATGTTTTTTTTTCTTTTGGAGGCGTTACATGTACAAAATGTAACAGGATTCATTAAAAAAACATTTTTTGACTGCTTTCCTTTGATGCTTACTCAGAAAATCTGTTTTTTTTATTACGACAAGGCCAAGAAGTGTGAGTGAATTTTGCCAAAAGTGTGATGAATATATTCAGAAAATCCGTGAATTCTTCTGACAGCTGAATAAATTATGATTATCTTTCACACAGAAACACTCTGTTAGCATTAGATTACTTTTTCCTTGTATAAGAACGTATGAGCAGTAGACTATACTACCCGACTAAGTTAGATAGCACAAAATTGCTTAAATGTCCCAGACTGTCATTATCTTATAGCAAATAAATGTTTTCACCATCTACACAGTTAATTAACTTCTGGCACAAACCTTATGTCAACGAGGAAAAGGTCATTTTACCTCAAAATCAGATGTAAAAGAACAATAAAAGGACAGTAGCTAGGGCTGCAACCAATAGCTCTATAAATCCAGACAGTCAGCTCCAATTTCCCAATAAGCAATATTTCCCCACGAGACCGTACATACATACACTATTCCATTTTAATATTTCTCATAACAAACACGAACGTTTGCACAATATATAATATCCAAGCACATTCTCCGTATTTTCAGCGACCGTAAAATAAAAATATTTTAAAGTTAACGTTGTCTCAAATTCTGTACGTTGTCGGCTTTCCTCAGGCTATATAAAAGAACCTCGTTACTAAGCAGAAAGAATTATAATAAAATTATGAAGACAGAACGGTGACATTTATCTCAGCTTCATTAAGTTGGTCGTGAGTAAATAACTTAAATTCAAGTAGACATTAATTCTACAGAATTTCTGAAGTATAAATAAATCCAAGATTGAGTTTCATCGTTATTTGACTTTTATCAGGACTTGCTAAATAATTCACGAAGGAACTTTCTAGTTAAGTGATTGTAGAGCCATTCAATTGGTTGGAGTCGATTCTGAGAAACGTTGTGGGGATCGTATTTACTGTTTTGTTCTTGTGATCAAAGTAGCGGCGACGATCAAATAAATATCGCTCCATTTGACCGTGCAATTCACCGTGTTTTAATTTTTTCTGATTCACATAATCTGACCCTTTGTTTTACATCATCATCTTCATGTCTAGAGATCATATAGAATAGATATGTATGGAAAGAGAAAGGGGAGGCTTTTGCCCAGCAGTAGGACACGAAGTAGGCTACAAAAAAAAATATGGATGTCCTCCGCTGAGGAGCGGAGGCGGGGGTCTGTCAGACTCTTTTTTTAACTAAAACCACACGGTGTATCTCCTCGTCACTTCCAGCTGTAGGACAACTTCAGCATGCCCACTGTAGAAAAAAGTTTTGTCTACAGAAGAATCGACATAATAACAGATAGACGATGTGTCAGTTTGTCGATTCATCCGTCTACATAGCCCGTTTCTATGGCGGTCATGCACGCTACGCGTGCTGGTATACAAGACCACCGAGTGAATTCCTCGACAATTTTCTAGGGAACAATTCTGACCCATCAAAATTTTGTGCTGAACCGAATATCTGCTACCGAAATCACTCTTTTCCACTATCTTGTGCAACGTAATATTTAGATAGTCGGAACACCTCTCATGATTGAATAAGAAATACCCAAACCCACGCTAATGCAAAACAAACGGCTGACGGCGACGTAAACAATCTGTCAAAATCCAAAAAAACAACTAGGTATGTACAACATTACATAAACATCAAGCAAAGAGTTTTCACGAAGAAGAATAATGTATGTACTATATACCTTATGCTATTTTCTTGTGTTGTCTACTGTGTACATAAATCCTACTAATATAGTTAAATAAATGTTGTGTACTACATATTATAAATGCGAAAGTTATGATAGATGGATGTTTGTTATTCAATCACGCAAGACGGATCTGGTTTAATTTTTTCTTTTTTTGTTACACATCACATCAAAATTTTAACACGACCAAACTCGCGAGCAACAGCTAGTAAATAAAATACTTAAAATAAAAAATACCGGAGAGGCTCCGGTAAAATTTTACCTAAACACCTACAGGTAAATATACTTTCGCTGAGTCGGGAGATTAGTGAACTAATTGAGTTTTAGGAGCCTGTCATTAGTTGAACGAGGGTCTGGTCTGTTTAAGGTCAATAAAAAGCTGTTGTCGGCACCAATTAACCGCAGGGACATTATCTTGTTCGTACATAGATAGAGAAGGCAAATGGAAAACAAATTATCCATGCTAGAAAGCGTTAAGAGGTTGAAATAAAATTGTTGCTATCCACCGGGCACATACCTGGACTTATAATAGTTAACCTCACTCTCCACATGCCTTCCTTGTGTAACAAAAATTCAAATTAATTTATTTTGTCTGCATAAAATTCAGAAATTATCTACAGTGTGGTAGTAACATGGGCAAAAAAATTTAACCCAAATCTTATTACAATCTGGCCTAGTATGTAGACTAATAAGTAATTTAATTAGAACCTATATTGTCTTTACGAAGAATGTGTCCAATGGCGCTTTTCTTATTGTCTCTATTAAGGCGAATACACTACGTTTTTGTATTTATTTGATAACACTTGTGCTACATTTCGCTATTTACTTTTACGAAACTTATTTTTAGTCTTCTCACTATATCCGTGAGGCCGAGAAGCTGGATCGCCTCGACGTTCACATGCTGAAAGTGAGTGTTCGTGAGTTTCTGCAGATTTTTGTATCACTTTTTCGATGAACTTGACTTTTAGGTCCCGATCGAGGTCATCACTTCGTATGTAGCAGGGTGCATTTACAATTTCCCGTAGTACTTTGTTCTGGAATCGTTGGATTATTAATACATTGGTCTGTTTGGTGCAACCCCACAGCGCTGAATACCATAAGTCCAAACTGACATCAGGACTTGTCTGTATAGCAAACATTAGTTTTGCACGAACAGCACGGAGTTTCTTCCAAGCAGCCAATATATTAATTACATTGAACCGTAGGCAGAGTTCATCTTTTTTCTTCTTGACGTAGGCTTTCCAGCGTAGCTTTGCAACAAGGGTCATACCAAGATATTGGGCTGTATTCTCGTAAGGGATTTGATTGTGGTTAATATAAACTAGATAATGGTGTGGCTTTTTGTTAGTAAAGTCTATGTTTTTTTAATTTTATCCTTTATACCAAATATGGTCCAGTCATAAACTTAATTTACAACTATTTGAACCTTTTCTACTGCTACTTCGTGGCTGATTCTAAGGGTCATTATGGCTGTACTATCAGCAAAGGTCAATGGTATTGTATTCTGATTCGGGAATATCGCAAGTGTATAGTAGGACCAACTTTACACACTTTCTTGCGGTACTCCAGCTTTTATTTGTTTCAGTTCTGAAACTTTGTTCGTACTTTGACTTTGTTTAAACTGGCTATGGTCTTCACCTCTTCTGGCAGGTGCCTTTTGTTGAGGGTCCATATGTCCCTTTTCGGTTTTTTCAGTCGTATCTGCTGTATATCTTTGGCAACAATACATGGGGTGTAGTTGGCCGGATGTGGGGCTCCGCAGTAGACGCATTTTGGCTTCTCTTCTTTTGGTTTTTCACAATCCGTAGTGAGATGTATACCTATGCATTTTACGCACCTTGGTTCTTTGGAGCAGTACTTTTGCGTATGGCCGTACGTCTGACATTTTTTGCACTGAGGTACTAGTTTTGTGGATTTTAACGGTTGTATATCCACATTACATCCCAATATCTGTTTAATATTGAATATTTTGTTAGTTTCCTCATCATTTGAGAATATCAGTATGAACATATTGAGTGGCTCTTTGGTTTTCCAACTCACTTTGTTGACTGCTTCTAGTATCTTGTAGCCTGTGCTACGCAAGACTTTGACTACTCTTTTCGGTATGCATGCGGAATGCAATTTTTTTGCCATAATTCTCATTGTCCACTCTTGCTTGTTTTCATACTAGTGTCAAAGACAAGCGTTATCTGACAGGGCTATTGAAATTGCTCTGTACGATTATTCGTTTTTGGCGTTTCATTTTGATGCTGAACGCGTCAGCTGATTGATTCTCACATAGAAAATCAAAGAATGTTTGGTAATTCTGGATACCATCAACAACAATAGGTGATAAGAGTTTTGATGCTCTTTTCATTACCTCTATTCACGTCTCTTCCGTGTTAATTTTGAGTGGGTTGGGCTGGAGAGGTGTTCAATTTCCTTTTGTTCCTGCTCTTTTGCCGTATCCACCCTGTTTCTTTAGCGAGTTCTTCTTCGTCTGTTGCATATTCAGCAGGCGGTGAAGAAGTCTCAAAGGCGGTTGTTGCTGATTTCGGTGCGTTTTCCGCTTGAAGTTTCAGCTGGTGCTGGAGGTTTTCTATTTGACTTTTCAAGTCATTTGGGTTCTGCTGGAGCTTTAGACGCTCATTTTTTTCTTCACAATAAAATTTGTTTATTAGATGTTCCATTTCTGTTTTTAAGCTCACTCTGGTGCTCTCACACAGTGCATCCTTTTTCGGATCCATTTTAAAATATTATGATATCCATTTTTGTAAAATTAAGTACATGAAATAATTAAATAATATCAAAACAGTTAATAATAATTTGGTTCACTTAATAATTAAAATCATCAAACATTAATTATTAAAAAACATGACATAAAAGGTCACTTATGTCAATATTAAATTAACAAGCATAAAATGACAGGTTTATGACTATATGTACAAGTAATTATCGTAAAGTATAATTTGCGAATATAATTAATTAAGAAAATGTCAATATTAGGACAGTTTGTTATTAAGAAATTCCCAAACATAATAATATTATAATAAATAAATTCCCAAATTAAAAAAAATCCTTTTTCTATCAGTGATTGTAAAATTCTGTTTTTAAATTCATTTAGGCTTTTACTCGTACACTTTTAATTTGAAGAAGCAGTAGCAAAAGTTTCTTTAACCGAGGCGTTTTATCACCAAACAGTGATATAGTAGGCCTATAATGGTAACCACTGTGACTGCTTGTACTATAAAGGTTTTTAACAGAGTGTTTTGGTTCTATAAGATTAAAGAGCAATTAGGTTCTATAATTTAGTTCTTAGAACGCTTATAGGACCATACCAAAGAATTATTAAAGTGTTGCACTGTAATAGACATGAAAAAAAGCGATTATACTACTATTTAGTACTATAGGCGACCTTATTGACACTTTTATGTATCTATTTTGCACTATTAATGCGTCAAAATAACTTTTACAGTACTAGTATTGTATTAGTATCGAAAACACTATTACACGATCAATCTGCACTATAAAAGTACCTTGCAAGACCATTAGGTAACCTTTTAGGTTTTTAAAAGCTCCCTCAACATCGCAATGGGGCTAGTTCTGAAAAAGTCATGAAAACTTATCTAGAGTACTTAATAGTACCATAGCGACTCCTGGCGCAGTTGCGAAATAACTTAAATTCTTTATAAGTGAGTTTGTGTTACTGTTACGAGACTAAAGCATTTTCGGTGAAAATATGGCTGCCGTTTTCTGCTGCTGATATCACATAAGTAGCACGGCTGGAGCCAATGTGTACTATAGCAGCCATAATCGGGACAAATCCTCATTTTATTTATTTAATTTTAATTAAAATTCGAAAATTATGAGGGCGCATTGTCAAATTTGAAATCAGCATACTGATTTTACCGATACAATTATTTTCGCAAGTGCAAGTTATGGCAGAGTTACGGTGCCTGAATGTTTTGTAGAATACCAGTATTATAACAAGTTACGTTAATTAAAAATGGCAAATGCCATAAAGCATAACTTATATTGATATATTTTGTTTTCTTGGGGAACTGGCGAACAAGTATGATAAAAAAGATCACTGGAATCATTTACGGTACAAAATAGCAGAATAAACATGTTTTGGTTACTTTTATAGTGCAAATTTGTGGCATAAACGTTGCAAACAGCACTTTTTTAGAGCTGATTTATCGCCGTGAGAGCCTTTATGTAATGATTATAGAATAAATCAGTGATAAAAATAGGGCCTTTTTGGGGTTCTTAGAACGTTTACAACAACATTATAGTACTAATCATGAACACTAGTTAGCACGTCCTAAAACGTTCTCAGGGCTTTTATAGTACCAAAATTTGTTACTTGGTTAAAGGCTCCTTCTCATAATGCGTTGCAATATTACAATAACAAACTGGTATTATTATAATACCAGTCGCAATAAAGTTCATTATCAACCACCTACATCCTGTTTTGCAAATAGTATATTTTAGCACCTCGCCTCGTGCCGAAATCGTGCGGATAACAACCTTGGTTTATTGTTACTTGAGTGAACAACAGAGGCCCATTGAACAAATAGCGACAGACGTCGGGTCAGTAAACTGTCTTCCCGATCTTCTGGTCTCAATGAACTTGGATCTAAACACGGAGATACATCAAGTACATATCTAGAATAACATGCCTTGCTTTGTATAGATTTTCCATACAATGAGAGATCCGCTTATACTGGTTATGCATAGCTAGATTGGTCGTCGTGCTACTACATACAGGGCGAGGTTTTAACGATGTTCACTCTTGGCAGCTATATCTGTCAACTATGGGATAATACTTTAAAAACCTCTATGACCCCTGTATTATTCAATACATCCATTAACAAAATGTTTTTGTGTGCGGTACATAGAGACCTACCGTAAAATGTGATTGTAGTACCTAGATGGGATTTTTCAACCCTAAAAAAAAGCGTTTCGTAGAGTTACTTAATTTGATGTACAGAATGCTTGTATGACGGCTTCGGAAAGGGTCTATTAACACCTTGCCGTGAGCTATTATGTTCCTGTCGATATCGCATGGCATACCAGAAAAATCTATTTATTTGCTTTTTTGCCTTAAAAATATATTTTCAAATACTTCTACGAAGGCTTCGTGAAGTGTACGTTTACACCTTGTACATAAGTACATTTTTATGTTTTCATTTCACCAAAAACACCCAACGATTCGACAAAATTGTGCCGCACAAATGGATTGCTCCCAAGTAAATATTGCAATTGACCTGGGAATACATCGATGGATCAAACGTATGCATGCATGACCACGAGTCTTTGCCAAGAGTAAATATTTGGGAGGTTGTACATATATCGGTAACGGTTTTCAAAAACAATGTGCAAATGCTCATTGTTTTTATTTAAATAAGAGATCTAAATCTAGATCAAATTCCTTTGTATCTAGAAATCTAGGGAAAATACTTTCTATGTATTTTTCTAGAAAACATTGTGTAGAAGATGTTGTCTCTGAACAAACAAAAGCTGGTGTTTTAAAAGTTGAGTTATTTTTCTTGCATGCCGTTCAAACAATTAAAAAAACTAATATTTTCCGGTTGTCCAGCCATGTTTTATACAGATAAAGACTTATCTGTATAAAACAGACATATGTATTAAAAAAAAAACTCAAAATTTCGCCTACTCCTCAAAAACCAAGCCAAACAGAGCGAGTTTCTAGTAACGATATTAAAACAAAACAGCTAAAACAACTCAGTCTTATTTTCAGAAGAAAATACTTTCATCTTGTTGGTAAATCTGTTTCATAAAAGCAACCATAATGCAAATCATTTGTAGATAAGAGAAAAATGGCAAGAAATCCTTGACAGAAACTTTATGACTTAGTGGAACGTCAAAAGTGTAAAGAACTCCTTAGAGTACGTATAATATTGTAGCATGAGTTAACTTCAACCAAAACTTGTCGCAAGTTCACAGACAAGACTGATTTAATTTATTAATATTTGTCATTGTTATTTATCCATAGTGAGGTTTTAAATTGATTAATATTTTCTGATAAAGGATATATATTATCCTATCCTACTATTGTTATAAATGCGAAAGTTTGTGAGATTGTATGTTTGTTACTCTTTCTCTGATGAAATTTGGCACACAGGTAGTTTATAACTTGGATTAACACATAGGATATTTTTATCCGGGCATTGGCATTTTACCAATCGATTCATTTTTATTCGGGTTATGATAGGAATGATAAATCGGGTCAGGTTAGGAAGAGGGTTACGTTCGGAATAAATATTATATTTTTTTCCAAGTTCCTAACCTAACCCGCGACCGGGTTAGGATTTCGGGTCAGGTTCGGAATAATCCATATTTTCTTTATATCCTTGGTTGTGACATGTTTACTTCAAATTTGTCAGATGTCATTTACTTTTATTTTTGATTGTTACCAGCCAAACTCTCTATGAAGGTTTCATTTAGATTATATATTACTAAAAATTATTATCATCAATACGTCAGTTCAATTGTTGTATTTTTAAGATTTGCTGTGTAAAGAAATTCTGAGTTATATTTATAAAAATATTATGCGCAAGGTTTTTGACCAATTGTTACAGGCTGCTTTGAATACTGGCAGGTTGGGTCTTACTAGAGCGCAGCAGTTTTGAATCTGAGAAAGAAATTTGAAGAAAGAAACGGAAGATCAGGGTATAAAAGGGATTTCTAACGGATGCCCTGGTTCAGTCTGGAGACAAGAAATCAGTTTAGTCTAAAGTCAAGAAATCAGCTAAGTCTAGAGTTTGGAGTCAAGATCTCAGTCATATCTTGAGTTTTGAGCACAGCCTAGTTGAGTCAAGGAGCGGTCTTCGTTTGGTGCTGCCGTGGCTGCTGCTAGCTGCTGTGAGGAAGCTGCTCTGCGAAGTGACGAGCCTGGCACTGGGGCTCGGTACGTGTCTGCTGGAAGCTGCTCTGTGAACTGACGAGCCTGGCACTGGGGCTCGGTACGTGTCTGCTGGAAGCTGCTCTGCGAGCTGACGAGCCTGGCACTGGGGCGGTACGTGTCTGCTGGTGGGTCCTGCCAAGCCGCCCTGCATCAAGTTCGTCGTGGTCAAGCTCATCTTGATCAAGCCAGCTTTCTACATATGGATGTTTGTCTTCAGTTACTACGCTCACTCGCTACGCTCGCTCGTTATCACGCTCAGAGATTTGCGGTGACATTCAAAACGTTCCCGGTTAACCTGCCCTTCACTTTTTTAATAATTTATTGTATTTTTCATATCACCATTTATTAAATTCATTTTCCTCTTCAAACTTTTTTAATGAATACAAGTCTGCTTATTTTCTATCTATTGGAACAAGCCAGTTTGCTACAGTACGTATACGAACGTGTGCGTACGTAACATGGTTACCGTTTTAGCATCGGTGCTCCTACCACCTTGAATAGTTGTTGTCTGAAAGTCAAAAGTAGTCTCGCTGCGAGACTGCTTTTGACTTCGCTACAATTTAATTTTATGTTTGTAAAGTTTCAGAGACGACCGAGACTCACGGACATAGCGGAAGTGGTAGCAAAAAGAAAGTGGAAGTGGGCGGGCCATATATGCCGTAGACTGGATGGAAGATGGGGGAAGAAAATGCTGGAGTGGAGACCAAGGACGGGACGGAGGAATGTGGAAAAACAACCGACTAGGTGGACAGACGATCACATTAAAGTTGCCGGAAGAAACTGGATAGCCATGACACATAACCGCCAAAAGTGGAGAGATTTTGAAGAGAACTACATTCAGCATTGGGTGGCCAAGGGTTGAAGAAGAGAAGAGAGAGATATAAGTTAATATTAACTACAGACATAGGTAAAGCCACTTTTTCACGCTAGGTTGGGGACAAAGAAAAAAAAAGTACGTACCAGCAAGCTAACATAGCCATGGATTCCGTTGTATGCCATAATGACGTCCCTGAAGTCGCCCTCACAGTAGCCGCACGTGTCAGGCTTGAGGGTCAGGTTGAGCCTGTTCTTCGCATCCTTCATCATCCTCAAGAGCAAGGACTCCATCTCGTCCCCCCTCCCTCCCCTGCTTGCCTGCTCACGCAGCACAGACACAATCTGCGTCTCATTGATGCCACTGTCCGATGCATTACCAGATGCAGCTAAAATCTCTTGGAATATCTCCAAAAGCGTGTGCGATTTGTTGGACATGTTAGTAGATTCTGGTATCTTTATAATGCTTTCAGAACTACCAACTCATCTTTCATAGTTGTCGTTTTTGTCTCGGCTCCGTTTGCAACCTGAAACAATATAAATCGTCGCGTTAGAGCAATTTTTATTTCCGCTGTGATTAAGTGTATAATTTTTCTCAAACATTGTCATATTTTATCGTAACAACCGCTCGACTTGTTAATAAGGATTGGCTTACAGCGGGCTAGGACGGATGTTTGCATCCTGATAATTTTTTATTAATTAAATAGACGTATATCTACGTTAAATATATTTTAATCTTTAATGTAACTCTAATAAAAATGTGAATGTATAAAAATGTAATAATTCATCGAATATACTCGTAGAACGTTATTTCGATTCAATATGAATTGGTATTGTAATTTACATCACATGTATACATTATTATTTTGGGAAATTAAAGGGTTTTTTTTATATATTTTATTAAATGTCTACGTTCTTTCTGTAAACAGAAAATACGTAAGGTAGATCGAATCTAGCTGTGACTAGTCAAACTTTTGGAGTTGTTAATTTAAAGCGATTCAAACTTCGTTACTCCAGAGTCACGAGACTTAACTGTAACTTATATGGACAAAATCCCTAATAATCTTAACCCTAATTAAGACTGACTAAGACTGATGAACTTTGCACCAGTTTGCAAAACTCATTAGTCATTAGTAGTCACTTGTCTCTCTATATCCATTATTAGTAACTGGCTTATCCCCGCGGCTTCGCTGGCGTTAATTATTTGTATCGAAGTTAATTATACCAAAGTATCATACTACCGGGATAAAAATAATCCGTTCACTAGTTTTTGCGTGAAAGAGTAAGTAAGAAACATACATCCATGCATTCATTCTCACAAACTTTCGCATTTATAATAGTAGTATAGTATGGTAAAAGTAAGATAGATTTAACTTCAGCACGCGTAGCATGACCACTGTAGAAACGAGTTTTGTTTACGGAAGAATCAACATAATGACAGATAGTCGGGATATGGCGGTCATGCTACGCGTGCAGTTGCTTCACTAATATTAATGCCCCGGGCTGAGCTAATGCACATATCTTATTGAAAACATCACAAACAAATATGAGTTTTATTATTGCTTCCGAGCTGGCTGGATTTCAACTCTTCGCGGAGCTGGATAGTCTTAAAGTCAACAATGTTATTGTCCTATACCCTGCTATATGAGTCCACACTCGTACTGTTTCTATTTGATTCTCTGAATTGCACGTTTAGCTAATATACAGGGTGGAAGAGACACCGTCGCGAAAGCGGTTACCACGTACTCAGGACATTATTCTAAACATAAAAATTTGTCATCGGCAACAAAAAAAAAACTTCTGTTCCATACATTTTGACACGTCAGCAACATTGTCCTTATCCCAATTTATTTGGGGTCGGCGCAACACCTCTTCTTCTTCCATACTTCTCTACATACAACTCATTATCTCAGAAGTCACCTTTCTAGCCATATCATCCTTCACAAAGTCTACCCATCGTTTCCTTGGTCTTCTTCTACTTTAAAAGCCATCCAACAAAATTCATACTCAAAACTTTCCTCATAACATTTTCCTCACACAATTAATTAACAACTAAAGCCAATTCTGGGTTAAGCTTTTATCCATAATTTGTAATATCGCAACAATTTTGCACATTGCAGAATAAGAATTTACTAACAAAAGCTAACAATAAATTGACACACTACATTTAGGTACCTACACCGTAAATTTCTAAATAATAAGGTATTTATTTTAATAAAACAACATATCAATACATTTCTAAATTGAAATAACTTTAAGTAAAAACTCCTCAACGCTATCAATTGGTAATATCCCAAAGATACTTGCGGTGTAGCCACTTTGTATGGCAGCGCCAAGTGCGCCTATGGCCAAGTTAAAGGCCAGCGCATGGGTCTCAGGAAGTGTCACTAACCATTTTGAAATTTCCTTGAAAAGACTGCAGCGGTGAGCTCCCGTCCCTGCGGTTCTAGAGTGTCAACCCCAAACGGCTCGAAAATATAGTTAGCAATAATGTCACAGTAAATTCTATATATTTGTTTGCCTTTACCCTCCATAATAACAGCCTACACAATCCCTCTACATAAGAATGCGGGGTTATACAGCAAGCATGTGTTGTCATGTGATTATTGTAATACGACTTAATTAAATACCACGGCATACTACCCTCTTATTAGCACTTAAGGTGATAACTCGGTATAGATAATTGTCTCAGTAGGCTGCCTGTTTATTGACTCGGTGATAAGAAGCGGAGCTGAGCGAGGGAGTTATGCTGTGCAACACAGCTCCGCATTACTCCCTATTGTCGGCGTAGCTCCACACCAATTCAATGAATAGCTATTGAAGTTGAGCGGAGCTAAGCCGTCAGCACGCGTCAAGGTATTCAAAGCGAAATGTTCTTTGCTACTCTTCTCCGCTCCGCTTCACGTATAAAATGCATTACTTTTTTTTATCTAATTCGCCAATCCATGTTCACTGAAGCTGGGCGGAGTGGAGCTTATATTTTTTCTTTCAACTACGCAGTTATGTTATCATTAATCACTACAAAACCGATCACAAAGGATGTCTTTTTTGCTTAGAACCAAAACAGTGCAGAAATGTTGTATGAAATCTCATTACTGCCCCCCTAGCATGACCGTTCTATCTCTATTCTACCAAGAAACGACAAGAAATATTTTCTATACAACTTGTCATTTCTTCTGGCCGAGCATGGCGCGCCCTGTCGACTCGCGTTTCTACGAAGACTTATACAGAAATTCTTTCCATAGCAACGGGGACGTATCACGTGATGTTTATATTCCCTGAATATTATTACGTTTAGTTAACAAAAAAAAGTTGCCAATTGCATGAGTTTTTCATTTTTCGTGGGCAGGATGGTGTTGCTGCATCCTGGATCCAGCCCTGGATCTTTTTCGCGAAATTAAACCTAAATATTTTACATAACATTTGACATTAGTCAGAAGTAATGTTTCTACCCCCAAATGTCAAAAGAAGAGAAAATACGGTCGTCATGCTCGACGTTGTAGACTTGTGTCGACTGAAGAAAAGAAATATTTCTTTTCTACATTCTTAATATCGCCATGCTTGGGACGATAGAAATATCTGTCAAATTGTCGATTCTTCCGTAGACATAGCCCGTTTCTACGGCGGTCATGCTAGGCCGGCTGCACTGTTTTTTATTTTTTATTTAGATATTAACTTACTTACCACAGACGTTTAATGTCTCCCATTAAGTTTAATATGTATGAATTTGATCAAAAAGATACTGGCTGAAAATAAAAATCGGCTGAATAAAACCGACTAGACTTGGGGAAAAATAAAAACAAATGGCGCGCATTTAGTACCATTGTAAAACTACTGTAAGTTTTATGTGTTTGAAGGGAAGATGAATTAAACTTTGTTACATTAATTTGAATTTTTATTTTGAGTAGGTATATTTTGTCACGGTAGTTTAAAGAAAAGTAGATTACGCACCTTGCTAAAGTAAGTAATTAAAACACTCGTGCATTAATAACTCACTTTGCGCTCGATGCAACAATCTACTATATGCGAATATATTTCCTCTCCTCTTATTTCCGCTCCACTATACAGGCTGCTTTGGTCTGGTGGTCGCAAGCACTACTGCTAAGCATGACGTCCTGGGTTCGATTCCCAGGTCGTGCAAAGTGGTAATGTGTACTGGGGTTTTCCCCTGAAGAATATAATAATCTAACAGTGCAAAAAAAAAGCATATTAATACAAACTGAGAACAAAACTCGTCTACCGCCTACTACTTAGTTTTTTTTAAACATACATGGGTGCGTTTACAAACATTTAAACTCACATAATTATACAAACTACATTTTCTTCATCCCATCTATTCGAAAAGGACGAATTGGTTCGCCTTTAAGTGCACCCAAAGGTGGTGTTTCCTTTACGGAACTTTTAGCGGGCAGTACCTAATGAGTTTTTAATTCTCTTTATTTCAAAAAGCGCGCCGCAATTATCTTTGCCGCGCACTTTTTGAATCTGGAACATCTTAGTGTTCAGCGCCAAAGAAATCGAACGCAAATATTGTTTGAATAAAGACTGGCTGGTACGACGGCCCACACATCGCGCCGCCAGCTACATAATAAATTTTCATAATTGCGAAAATGTCTCAATGTAAATATAAGTTTTTAGTAGTTTTATTATTAGATATGATTTAATTTCAATTTAGTTGTTACTCTATGTTTTATTAAATAATAATATTTCAATAAAATATGAGGGGCCTTTTATTTTCTCATAGTGGATGATGAAAAGTAGAGTGTATCACTCGGGCGCAAAATATATTTTTGGCTCGGGCGACGTACTTTGAATCCCTCGCTACGTTCAGGATTCTATTAAAGAATCCCTCACTTCGCTCTGGATTCAAAAAAGCGCCCTCGCCGTAAAACTATTATTTTGCTCCCTTATGATACAATCTACTATTTCTTTCTTTCACAAAAGTCTCGTGAGCACCAATTTCAATTGAAATACAACACATAACTTTAAGGTAAACCTTTATCAATAAAATTCACCCTTCGGTCTATAAACAAGATTCCTTACGAGTCGCGAACGCCCCCCGTTCGAGACTCCTTCTGTTATTGACACCTTACGAGACCGTATTTACATATACATATCGGAATATAACATATTCCTCGGAAGTGTTTGAGGAAAAAGCTTAAAGACTTATTGTACCGTGTACATGAAAAAAAACCACACCTTTTTCCATACATCAGGATAAAAATATTTATTTTCAGCTCCTTTATTTTGTTGAAAATCCCATCCTCTGAAAATCCCATCTGAAAATCATCTTAACTTAAAACAAATAAAACTATTTAATAGTTTCTCAGGTTTTATTCTGAGTAAATAGGTATTTTGGCCATTTTCTTGTTCCTCAATTAACTTCAAAACAATATTTTACCGAATCCAGCCTAGAATTTAATCTTCGTGAATAACGAGATTATGAACTGAAAATTATCTGGAACTGAGAATTACCTTAAAATTCAGTGAAAGGACCTGATACTAGTTGATTGTAGAAATTCTGGATTAATAGTCGACCATATTTGAATACTAAATAGTCACTGACGTACCTATATTAAGAACAGTGATCCAACTAATAGGTACTCCAGGCTAGCTTCTGGGAATTCTTAATAGAAAAACTCAATAACGCCTTAACAGACCTGAAGAATATTCAGGTGGCCTACCATGACGTCTTAAAACATAATTGTTTTAGTCCTTTTCCAGTGTGGGAAAGAGATGTATAGCTCCGTCTATTTCCCACACTGGAATAATAGTAAAAAAAATCCTGCTTAAAGACGTCATGCGACACATGATTATACCTTAGAGGCAGAGAGAATCGAAAAAGAAAATGAGTATGGTTTCGTGCTCCGAAGCCAGTTATAGGTTCATACAATATAAGTCTTAAATATTACTTACAAAATATGGTCGACCACAAACATTGTCTTTATAGGTGTTATCCCTATATCCGTTCATATGTAGTTAGGTGTTACGCCATGACATGAGATTATTAATATATGTATATAGCTAAAATATGAATAACACTTCAATAACAATAATAATAACTGACGAAATCTGGGTGTACTCATAGGTCACATCTGCGTAATCCGTCGGGGATTACATGCGTGATGTTATGTATCAATAACAAAAGGTTTTGTGATGAAAAGAACTGAAAATACTTATACCTACATGAGCAGAATGCCTAAATGTCAGGATATGACGAATGAGATAAGTAATAAGCAGAAATATCCTAAATATACTCGTATTACAGGATTATCTGACATCCAAATCGAAATACTTGTTCTTAATATGTCGACACTAAAGTATATTTCATCCATCTCATCCTAAGCTGGCACCGACGGATTGTAATGAAAGTCGGAAATTAAAACAAACACGTTTATTTTTTACCGTTTAGAGGCATACGGAACAGGGTGTAAAGTACCTCGTCCCCAGTTGGAGAAGGAGGATCCTCCTCAAATTTAAGTCAAATACAAAACCACTTTATAACACTATCTTCAATATTAGTCTGTTATCGATAATACCTAAGGGGGAGACCTTTAAAGATCTAAGAAAAGGATTTTACTGCCTTCAAATTAGTGTATTATTTTATGAGCTGATCGTAAACAATAGATAACAATATGGTATAAGGAAATATTTCGCACTTCATCATCTGCCTAGCCTTTTCCCAAACTCTCTTGGGGTCGGCTTCCAGTCTAACCAGATGCAGCTGAGTACCAGTATTTTACATGAAGCGACTGCCTATCTGACCTCCACAACCCAGTAACTGGGTAATACGATACCCCTTGGTAAGACTGGATGTCAGACTTTTTTTTGGCTTCTGACTACTCGTAACGACTGTCAAAGATCTACAAATGACAGCCGGGACCAACGGCTTAACGTGCTTTCCGAGGCACGGAGGAAACTCGGTATGTAATGATGGTCACCCATCCACGGACCAACCTCGGCAAGCACGGCTTGACCTTAAAAATCGACCCGGGCGGCTGTTATTATTTAGCCACGAGCTCCTCAAAATATATTAAAAATATATATGAGAAATATTTCGCACTTAATCAAACTAATACACTTGACCTGATTTAGCTATTTGAGGGTTTCGAGGTTTAGTAGTAGAAAACACGATATCCATTCAACGGATATTATCGGTTATATCAAAAACAAAACATAGGAAGACATTACTTTATTGGCCATGAATACGCAATGGTTCTCATGAAAGCTTTCAACGGACGTAGAGTGTTGGTGAAACCGGTATCAGACTAATTTAAAGTTTTTATTTGAATCATTCTCTTGCTCTTATTCCAATTTATTTGGGGTCGGGGCAGTATGTCTTCTTCTTCCATATCATTCTTCACACAGTCCATCCATCATTTCATTGGTCTTCCTCTACTCATCTAACCATCCACATTCATACTTTCCTCACGACATCTCGCGGCTCGCGCTTATACGAGTTTGTAAGCGCGTCAACGCTTTAACGAGTTGACGTGCCTAAACGAGCCTATACGCGCCGAAAATACAAAAAGGCGGCTTTTCCAAGATATCGAGAATATACGTAAGCAATTTCACCTGTTTGTTGAAATTACATGAAAAACTTATAATCTAGCAGGTTTCTTTGGAAGCCCATTTTCAAGTACTGACTGACTTATTCATAAACGTTTAACAATACTTTTCAACACACTTGCTCATAAAGTGTCTTTATGGTCACCGCAATTAGGCACAGAATGACACCCATAATCAAACTGTGACTTTTTCTTTGCTTTAACTCACCAGTGAGTTATAGTTTTTTTTTTTTTTATTGGTTGAGGTGCTTTGTTCATAAAAAAGTTTTTATTAAAAAAAAAGATCGTGTTCAATCTATTGCTTGCTCATTTCATGCAACTTCTTATTTAAATAGATAATTTTAATTCGTTCGTGTTTAATAAATAAAACTTTCACTCAAATATAACTTTTGTTTTCTCTGTAATAAAAGAAAACTTTAAATTCCCCATTTTGTACGTGGCAGAATAAGCGCAAACCCTATGCGCGAAAAAAAAAAACCTCATCCCTTTAGTTTGTGGCTGATCGCAATGCGTGCGCATAGGAAAACTGATTAATTTTTTTCCACCATAGCGAATCATTTTTCAAAACTCGTTTTCACTGTTGAAATTATAGTTATTTATTAATTAAAATGTCTACAAGTAGGTACTAGTTACGAAGAAAATGATTTATGTTGTACACCGCCCGATATAAACCCGATATGTGAAGCCCGTAACGTTATGGAAAGTTTACTACCTGAAAACTCCTAGGAAAAATATCTATTATCTACTAAATAAAATGAGTTTTTATTGTTATTTTATTCACAAGTGTGTTGAAAAACGTCGTATGATACACGTGTGTATTGGTGATTACCGTCCTCGGCTCTCTTAAGACCCTCACCTAACGGCTCGGGTCTCAATGGCGCCTCAGCAGTAATCACCAACATTACACACTAGTACCATAATGTACTATTATTTGACGTTGAAATACCCTTTCGTGAGTCAAGACGCGAATCGCTGCTATTCGTGGCGTGCTCTAACTTCTCTTAACAACGTGCATCTCGGGCATGTAGTTTGTGGCAAAGGGTTAACAAGGGTCCATTTTAGTACCAACAGCATAAACTTTGCGTGGCCTGCTCTCACGTAGTCACTATTCATAAGTTCAAGTTTAATTAATTGAACCAAACTTTTGGTCTCATTATGAGAGTAATAAATTAATGAGAGCGACTATAACGCTCCACTGAAAATTCTTAGGAAAACTACAGACAGGTTAACAAGAACACCTATTTCATTTACAATTCTTTATAAACTACTCATACTCTACTCTCTTTATTTGTCCTTTATTGGCGTTCCTGCAGCAAAAGTTGGATGTGATGGACAAGGTGTCCGCAGTCCAAATCTGCGCTACGAACTTCAGTGAAGACGACATTGCTGCTGCCAAGCTGCAACTGTACCGGTCGCTCAACAAAAGTGACCTGATAGTGTCCCGCCAGCGTGGTGGGACTAAGAAAAGCATACAGGACATCATCACGCTGCTAAAGGTGACCGACCCCGACGACGTGCAGACATTCGTGGCGAAGGACTTGCACAAGCTACCGTCACATTCGACTACGCCGATGTAACTAGCCTGGTGAAGGACATCGTTCTTCTTAAGGCTAGTGGATGTGCAGAAGAAGTTAGATGCATCCAAAGTGTCGTCACCGAATTACGCAACGAAGTCAATGAGTGCCGTCAAAAAGCAAAGGTATCTGGGTCACCGTCGGGTGTATCGGACGTAAATACGCGTCGCAAAGCAGGCCTTGTAAGTGCGTGGCGAGAGTGCAGCTGCTTGAGTCACGCCGCAAGGTCATCTTTAAGGCGTTTGTGTAGCGAAAATCAAGTTGTTATCTGCACCTCGTCTTGGAAGAGGACTTTTGGCCGCAGGGAGTGGTGTTCCGTCGCTTCCGCGGGCAAGTGCCACATGAACGCACAGTGACGTAGTGCGCAAGTGAAGTGTTACTAACATTTTTGTAGTTTTATGGTTTTATTTACAAATAATTTAACGCTTTTCCAATTATTTACAAATAATTTAACGCTTGTCCAATTATTTACAAATAATTTAACGCTAATATGTTGACTGTTAAGTTAATTACGACAGTTTTTCATCATATTTCCGGTCCCATTACATTTCTCTTAGAAATTACTTCAGTTTCAGATCCGGTAAAAGTCAGCGTATATTTTCTAGAATGTTATTTTACCACATCGAAACTACAGCCAATGTAACATTCGAGGAAATGGAACAATAACATGGAACGAAACCTACACGTAATGATCAGTTGACTAAGAAAAACAACTCCATACATACATACATCGAACCTGCTGGTTTAATTTTCCGAAACTAAGAGGAATAGCGAAAAATGCTCAAATGAGTCTCGGGCCCGATTCAGACAAATACAAGAACTACATCATTGGATTTTTTGAAAAATCAATATCCTTCCTCATGCATAATTATTCAATTGAAGGGGTTTTAACCAATAGACAAAATTCTGGCTATTCGTATATATTTCTACTATCAAAATCCGCTGCGTAGTTTAAATGATCTTAGTGTACAGACGGCAAGAAGCGACTTTTATTTTTATATACTATGTAGAGATGCAGTTATATTTCCATCAAAATTGAGCCCTTTTATGCGTGTTCACCATCATTTGTGTTCTTCCATACCGGCTTCATGAAATAAATTTTACAAAATTTAGACTTCATAATGTATTACACATTCAGTGAACATTAGATACATTAATATTACATACATTAAGCAAATGTAATTAATAAGTAGCTGTGCGAATATACTGTTGCCTGCAAAAATCTTTGTAAGAGATATAAAGATTCATATTAAAACATTTATATCATCATTTCAGCCGAAAGACGTCCACTGCTAGACATGGGCCTCCCCCAAGTGTCATAATTATAATTTATAACATTCATATAAATGTTATAAATTATAACGTTCAAAGGTTTTTGTTGAAACCCCATCCATCATCATGGCTGGCGGCAATTTCACAAGTTTTTTCAACGATTTACAACCAGCCGTGTCATGACACCATAAACTTTAAGGGATAACTTTCTTATTACAAAAAAGGTATTTTACGATATCGTAGAGAAACGAGATAAGAGTATAAAAATGTGGATCCAATATCCTACGGTGCACAATATCAGGGTACCAAACGGCAAGAAAAACTTTTCAATTTTCATAGTAAGCATCATGGTTTCGTAGTTTCTCAGTCCTCTTTCCATCACACATTTTGTAAGGGCGGCACTTTACTTTAATGCTCTAACAAAGCGAAGTGCCGCTATTGCTAAAATATGTTTTAAGATCGACGAATTGATAGTTCAGTAACCTTGTCGCCTGAAAGTACGGGGTAGTTTGCGTCAAATCCGTTAGTCCTGTTTTTTTTTTCAGACTTGTTTATGATGTTGGCCCAATAAATAATCTAAGATTGTGACCGAACTTTGTCAAAAATAGAAAACCCGTGACATTTCGATTTTTTTCAGATTTTGGCGATTATAACCCAAAGGAAGGAGGTAGTTTTGATAGTACATTCTCACGCACTTTTTAAAAGTAGACTAAATTTGCTACAATATGATACTATAATTGTCTCTGTGGACCCTATAGTTTCCAAAATAAAGACTTTCAAAATTCATAATTTTTTGAACTTCGCAATTTTTTGCCTGACTTGGCTTTACATGCCGTCAAGGAATATTTCTCAGGCATGCTGGTGTCCTCACGATGTTTTCCTTCACCGAAACAAGTGATAATTATGCAATACGCACATGAATCCGAAAAATCAGAGGTGCATGTCATGAGGTCGATCTCGAAGACCTATGACTGGACAGTCCGACGGTAACTCCACTAGGTTATCACTGCTGATACTCCAATAATAACCGGACTTTTTAGGGATCCATACCCAAAGGGTCAAACGGGACCCGATTACTGAGTCTTCAATGTCCGTCCGTCCGGCCGACCGTCCGGGTTGTATTCATGAACCGTGATAGTTAGCCAGTTGAAATTTCTACATATTATGTATTTCTGTTGCCGGTATAACAACAAATAAAAAATAAAACAAATATTTAAGGGGGCTCCCATACAAAAAAGATGATGTTTTTGCTCGTTTTTATAAATAATGGTACGGAACCCTTCGTGCGCGAGTCCGACTCGCACTTGGCCTGTTTTTTTAATTTGACGGCCATGAAGTTAAAAAGAGATTGGTAAAGGTTGTAAGGCTTAATACTGGCGAGATTTTAAAATTATAGTTATTTTAATCATTACTGATTAAAGTCCAAAAGAAGTCACAAAAACGATTCTTACAAAACTTAGATTCTAGATTGTCACATCTATTGAAAAACTAACCTAATCTATAACCTATTAAACTTGAAATAATTTCAATTACCTAAAAATAAAAACGTTTTGCAAAAACAAACTGTCTTTCAAAAAGTCTCTGAAAGTAAATTAGTAAAGTTATGAATATTTTTTTGGAAGACAGTTTCTTTTTGCAAAAAGATTTTTATTTTACTCTTTTTAGTTGTAGTATACCATACAAATTCATGTTATGAATCAATTTTACATTATAACTACAAGTTAGTTACTTGGATGACAATCATTGTCCACCTGTTTTGATTTAAAAACCAAACTACTGAACCAATCAAGTTACAGTGCAAGTTTCATTAATTACGTGAGTCCATTAACTACGTGAGGCAATTTTTGAGATTTTTTGACCTCCCTCCCCCGTCGACGAGATATCGTGAGATTCGACTTGACCTCCTCACCCCTCCCTCTAATCTCACGTGAGATTTTTCAAAATGCGCAGATAAGTGTGAATACACCTCCCCTCCCTAAACGCCCCCTAGGCTCACCTCATTTTACAAGAAACTTTAAAAATAACTGCTGTAATATGGGTGTATACATCAGCCTAACCTTCGCAGATTACAGGCGTGATGATATGTTATATTGAATAAATTAAATTACCACAGACGAACCCATGAGCTGAAAGCTAGTGTAAAGTAAAAAGCACCTCCCTACAGAAAAATCTCTCGATATTCAAGTACCCTATTACTGTTTGAGGTTATTGCCGGTTCTACCCAATTTTACATAACTGTATCTTGCCAATCTCGCCTGTTTAAGGTGGAGGCGAAAGGGTTTTCGAAATTAAAATTTTCTTACGATTTTTGCAATTTGCCGGTCAGTGTCAGTTTTTATGTTGAATAAAATATAATACGCGGCCGTAACTAATATGGCTTTACTGAGTATAGTCATTAAGTCATCAATACAACTCATTGAAGTTTATTTAACCCCATAGAATGACTTCTTCATGCAATAGTCATCATCATTCTTTAGGATTAAATGAACTTAAAGGATGATTTTAATGACTACAATTATGTAAACATGTACGTTTTACGGCCGCGTATCATATTTTATTCAACATAAAACCTGACACTGATTGGCAAATCGCAAAAAACGTAAGAAAAATTCTATTTCGCGGGCCACCCCGTCGCTCCCACCTTAAAACCGTAATATTCCCATATTGAGCACATTATCCCGCTTACAGCACAGAAATGTCTATTGCATATTGGTTTTCTAAAATGAAATTCTACTTGAACAAAACCAACCAGGTTCGCAGAACGTATATAAAGTAATTCAAGTTCTGCGACGGCTTTGAAGGAAAGATACCCAATTTAGTAACTATTTGTACCTTAATGTCAAAGTCAAAGCATTTATAAAAACAAAATAAAACGCGAAGCTACAGTCCCAGTCACAAGGCTTATTAACTTGTGAAAGTACTGTAGTTGCCCATTCCGTAGCGTAGATCTCTATGGAGAAGAATGGGCAAGAAACTCCATGGACACTCATTTAAATCAAAATATGTTACAAAATCTTGGTAACATCATTCATGTTAAGAATTACAAAATATGAGAACGATGTAGAAATACGGGCAAGTTAAGAGCGTCCAGAGTAAAAGATTAAATCAGTAATAAAAAATAAAATACTTAATTAAAATAAACCGTGGCAGCTAAGAGATGACCAGTCACAACTGACAGCGCCCGTTCACGAACATGACGCATGTATCAGCCATCATTCAACTCAACCATTTTGAAGGGAACTAAACGGCCCGATACACCCGCCACCATCAGCGTGACATTTAAGTGAGCATGACATTCACTCAAACACCAGGGTAATTTCGCGTCAATGAAAGATATAGGTACTCATTAAACGGTGGCTTTACAGTACATAGTACTCACACATGTGCTAAGCAATTATATAATACTAAGAGATTGAATCTATACAATGCCAATATATTTTTACAATCTTCTGCAGCTTTCGCAATAACTTCACTTGGTAATTCAGATGATCCAGATTGCCTCTATGGATATTGTGGAGCAGGACCAGCATTGAGCCAAGCATTTTTATCATCAATATAATTCCCCAACTTATAATATGCTTGCCTACATAGTGTGCGTTTTATGCAATATTTAAATTTCATTTCATTCAGTTGTAGAATGGGGGGAGGTATTTTATTGTAACATTTTAAACAGTACCCCATGAAAGATGAGTCTACTTTAGCTAACCTGAAACCTGGCTGAACTATTTGGTTCCTGTTTCTAGTATTATAGTGGTGCCGGTCACCTCTTTTACTAAATAAATGCAGATTTTTCCTAACGACATGATGTTTTCATAGATGTATTGCCAAGGTACCGTCATGATGTTAATTTCCTTAAACAGTTCTCTTAGAGAATTGCACCTACGTAGATTGTATATGGCTTTGATGGCTCTTTTCTGCAGAATAATTATAGACTCGATGTCTGCAGCCCGTCCCCATAGTAAAATACCGTATGACATAATACTATGAAAATAACTAAAATACACTAGCCTTGCGGTATCTACATCAGTAAATTGACGGATTTTTCTGACAGCATATGCTGCTGAACTCAGCCGTCCTGCAAGAGATGTTAAATGAGGACCCCATTGTAGCCTTGAGTCGAGCGTGATTCCCAAGAAAACAGTTTCATCGACAAATTCAAGTTTCTCTTGATTCAATACTATGTAATGTAATGTGTAATGTTGGGTCTCTTTTGTTTAGAGGATTCGGCATGAAAACTGCCAAAGCCACAAGTTCAAAAGTCTACGCGTATACAACGTGCAGTTTAGCATCCTCGTAAAATTTCAGGAGGTTGTCGGAAAAGACGTACATTTGCCGGCCCGTAAATAATAAAATTTCCTTAAAGAAGAAAAAAATCATTAGCATAGTCACTTCCTAGAATTTGACGAGGATGCAAAACGACATGCTCGTATTGTATATTTATTTTTATGTATTTGGTTTTTTGTGTACGATTGCTTATAATATCAGTATAGAGATAGATTCCTTGACACAGGTGGCCCCCAATACGAAGAAAGTTAAAAACCAAAACAGGTAAGGGAAGTTATAAAACATACTAGTGGAGTTTCGAGCGTCTCGTCTGTACAAGAAGTTACTCTTTTCATAAGCATGGTCTGGAAAATTCAAATGAAATCTGTTGAGTAGGTCCTTAAAACTTTTGTGTATCGTTAGAAGCCGAATACGACACCAAAGTTATGAAACGTGAATTATTATTTAGTAAATTGGATACAAACTTGTAAAGAGTATAAAAGAGGTCAAACCCGAAGTTTATCTAGAACTCAACGAGCCCCATTTAACAAACGAAAAAAACGCGTGATTTTATTTTGACTTAATAATGGATGTGTTTATTCTAGTGTGCTTCGGCAAATTAGATCAAAATAAAATTAGTTTTATCCGTGTCTGTGTGTGAGTTTTTTTTTTGTTTGGGTATCTCTTGCGTTCAGTGTATTAAATTTTCCATAAATGGGACCTTGTAAATTGTCCATAAATGGGACCTTGCATAAACAACTTTAGGATACGGTTATAATTAATTTGCAACTTGTCATAAATAAATAAACCCTTCTCCCGTGATTCCGCGCATTTGTAACAGTTTGTTTAATTTCGGCGCTCGTTTGAAACCTTCGGCTTCGGTAAAAAGGTCGCCTCATATTGGCCGAAGGCTTTGGCCGAAGCCGAAGCTCCGGTTGGACACTAGTTATTTCCTTCGCGTGAGTACAACTCGTGTGCTCTTTCATTTGTTTTCTCCGTAGTTTTCATTTGCTGTCACACGTGTCGTTTGACTTGACATGGCTAAATGTACCATCAATAATTCTAATTTTACTTATGCATCAGACTTACATATATTCCCCTAATTACACGTAGCTGACCAAAAATCATCCGATACGGTTTCGAGGCGGTATGAAATTACTTTTTATATCAGTTTTTTTTTGCTACGTTCACCGGCTGTTACTCTGTTTTCCCCCACTTCTGGAGCAGCTGACGCACGCTGAGATCCCTGCTGCGCTAAAGTTAAACTATTATTGATATGGTTTTAACTTAAAATCATATCAATAATAGTTTTTTATACCGGCTTAAAAATTTTAAGCCGGTATAAAAAGACTTTTCAAATTAACACCTCCCATGCTTCTATTTTAGTCCTAACTTGGCATCACTGTCAATATAACAGTGATCTTTATAACAGTACGAATAAGGTTGCTATTGGATTGCAGGCTAAATATCGTTTAAAGGAGTGTAGCTAGTGGCCAAGCGGAGAGTATCAAGTTTGCGGCTAATTGATAAGCCACGTTCACACCTGCTATACGCACTGAAGTTATAAGGACACTTTGTACAGAACCCCACTTTAAGTTGAACAACTTGCTAAGTAAAAGGAACTTGAAACTGGGCGATTTTCTTCTCTATTGTGTAGTTGATTTATTGAGCTGTTATTTTAAGTGTGTTTACACTACGTGTGATATACAGGATCTATAAACGCAAGACCTCTCTTGTGGTGTCTCAAACCACAAAGTGACATGAAAGTGACACACTTCTGTTTAATGACTTTTCGAAAATAATAAGTTTTTTTGGCTTTCTCACACATATTGATCAGCTAATCACGCCAAACCCTATAGAAAGAGCATTATTTTTTGCGAATTTCAATAACTCTTAGAACAATAGTAGTTCGGTAACATAGTCCGAGACACAACGCGACATATAGAGGTATAAGTACATAATCAAAGTATAACGTTCTCACGTTCGATATTGGGAACCGATCACTTTTCCGTTTTTTTTTTGTTTGAATTTTGTTTTACCGAAAACTATTGTCGCCTGCTTGCATGCTGCATGGTATAGTATCTGCCTACTACAGACACTCTATACTCACACTTATCATCCATATTCATACTTTTATTGGTTTTACATTAGCATATTACCAATCATTTCGTTTTTATAAATATTTTCTTTATATCCTTTGTTGTGACATGTTTACTTCAAATTTGTCAGATGTCATTTACTTTTATTTTTGATTCTTACCAGCCAAACTCTCTATGAAGGTTTCATTTAGATTATATATTACTAAAAATTATTATCATCAATTCGTTAGTTCAATTGTTGTATTTTATAATTAATTGCGAATATTTGCTGTGTAAAGATATTCTGAGTTATATTTATAAAAATATTATGCGCAAGGTTTTTGACCAATTGCTACTGGCTGCTTTGAATACTGGCAGGTTGCGTCTTACTAGAGCGCAGCAGTTTTGAATCTGAAAAAGAATATTGGAAGAAAAGAAACGGAAGATCAGGGTATAAAAGGGATTTCTGACAGATGCCCTGGTTCTAGTCTGGAGTTAAGAGTCGGTTCAGTCTGGACACGAGAAATCAGTATAGTCTAAAATCAAGAAAACAGCTAAGTCTAGTTTGGAGTCAAGATCTGTCATATCTTGAGTTTTGAGCATAGCCTGGTGGAGTCAAAGAGCGGCCTTCGTTTAGTGCTGCCGTGGCTGTTGCTAACTGTCTGCTGGAAGCTGCTTTGCGAACTGACGAGCCTGGCACTGGGGCTCATTACCTGTCTGCTGGAAGCTGCTCTTCGAGCTGACGAGCCTGGCATTGGGCGGTACGTGTCTGCTGGTGGGTCCTACCAAATCGCCCTGCATCAAGTTCGTCGTGGTCAAGCTCATCTTAATCAAGCCAGCTTTCTACGACTGCAAGTTTGTCTTCAGTTACTATCACGCTCAGAGATTTGCGGAGATATTTAAAACGTTCTCGGTTAACCTGCCCTTCACTTTTGTACTAATTTATTGTATTTTTCATTTCATCATTTATTAAATTCATTTTCCCCTAATTACTTTTTTAATGTATAAATCTGTTTACTCCTTTCATCAAGGAATAAGCAAGTTTGTTACATTTTGGCGCCTAACGCAAAATCAAGTCTTGATCTTAAACATATTCCCTAAATTCTAAAACAACTTCCACAAGAGATTATATTTGGAAACTATTTTCATAATATTTTCATCATATTACATCACTTAATCTACTTATACTCTTAAACACTTAAATCATATATTTATCTATATCATCTATAAATCTCATCAAAATAGGTTTAGTGTCGTGGGCTCGAACTATTATCTGCGCTGATTCAGCACAAAAGTATAGACTACCACACATGACAGTCCTTCAACGCTCTTGAATATTTCAAGTAGGCTATTTTAGAATCTTTCTTAATAATAACTCAGACTGTCTTGACTCTCTCTCTCTCCCTTTTAATTTTAGACACTTTATTTTTAACTTTTTTATCTTATACTTACTCATGACTCATCTCTATCCTCTTCCCTTCTTCTAACTGTAGAGTTTTATTCGGTCTATTTAAACTCTATAGTTTTTATTTTCTATGTTCTTTCATTGGTTCTTAAACCATTAAAAGATTATTTTTAATCTTCTTCTATATCTGATCTTATCAGATAACTCTTTGAAGTGCTTTTAGGTACAAGTTACCTAACCTTCTATTATACTATTTTCTTATCAACTCTAAAAGTTGACTGAAGCGGGTTGCGACTTCCTTTAAATAAGCCTTCGCTAATCTTCAACTCTAAAGGTTGATTGAAGCGGGTTGCGACTTCCTTAAAATAAGCCTTCGCTAATCTTCAACTCTAAAAGTTGACTGAAGCGGGTTGCGACTTCCTTAAAATAAGCCTTCGCTAATCTTCAACTCTAAAAGTTGACTGAAGCGGGTTGCGACTTCCTTAAAATAAGCCTTCGCTAATCTTCAACTCTAAAGGTTGATTGGGGTGGATCCCTTATTAAAAGTCTTTATATTTCATCTTATTATGGGTTTTAGACGCGAGCGGATTACAACTCCAAAAATAAGCCTACTGTTATTGATTTATCAGGTGGAGTAGTGATCATTGAATGTGAATCCTACCTGGCCTAACTTCGTAAGATGTCGGTGTGTTTGAATGAGTTATGAAAGTTTTGTGAATGTTGTAATACTTTAACCTCACCAAAATTTTTGTTCTAGGCCAAAAATTTTCTCGGGGTCGTTGGGGAAATATAGTATCTGCCTACTACAGACACTCTATACTCACACTTATCATCCATATTCATACTTTTATTGGTTTTACATTAGCATATTACCAATCATTTCGTTTTTATAAATATTTTCTTTATATCCTTTGTTGTGACATGTTTACTTCAAATTTGTCAGATGTCATTTACTTTTATTTTTGATTCTTACCAGCCAAACTCTCTATGAAGGTTTCATTTAGATTATATATTACTAAAAATTATTATCATCAATTCGTTAGTTCAATTGTTGTATTTTATAATTAATTGCGAATATTTGCTGTGTAAAGATATTCTGAGTTATATTTATAAAAATATTATGCGCAAGGTTTTTGACCAATTGCTACTGGCTGCTTTGAATACTGGCAGGTTGCGTCTTACTAGAGCGCAGCAGTTTTGAATCTGAAAAAGAATATTGGAAGAAAAGAAACGGAAGATCAGGGTATAAAAGGGATTTCTGACAGATGCCCTGGTTCTAGTCTGGAGTTAAGAGTCGGTTCAGTCTGGACACGAGAAATCAGTATAGTCTAAAATCAAGAAAACAGCTAAGTCTAGTTTGGAGTCAAGATCTGTCATATCTTGAGTTTTGAGCATAGCCTGGTGGAGTCAAAGAGCGGCCTTCGTTTAGTGCTGCCGTGGCTGTTGCTAACTGTCTGCTGGAAGCTGCTTTGCGAACTGACGAGCCTGGCACTGGGGCTCATTACCTGTCTGCTGGAAGCTGCTCTTCGAGCTGACGAGCCTGGCATTGGGCGGTACGTGTCTGCTGGTGGGTCCTACCAAATCGCCCTGCATCAAGTTCGTCGTGGTCAAGCTCATCTTAATCAAGCCAGCTTTCTACGACTGCAAGTTTGTCTTCAGTTACTATCACGCTCAGAGATTTGCGGAGATATTTAAAACGTTCTCGGTTAACCTGCCCTTCACTTTTGTACTAATTTATTGTATTTTTCATTTCATCATTTATTAAATTCATTTTCCCCTAATTACTTTTTTAATGTATAAATCTGTTTACTCCTTTCATCAAGGAATAAGCAAGTTTGTTACAATGGCTGCTTGCTCGGTGCATGCCTCCTTGCATGCTTCATAGCTGCTTGCATGCTTGTAGCAAGCAACCTTGTTTGCAGGCTTCTTACTGGTACCACTTAAAACCACTTTTGTTCACAATCAACTGTTTTATTGAGTGCAATTACATTTAAATAATTCTTTAAACAAACTAGTAGGCTATAATACTTCAGACAAGTGTTATTTCGGTCAAGTTTACCTTCAGTAAAAAGTTTTTCGACCAAAAGAAACGTCGGATTAGATTATAGTTGAAAAGTTCTAGGTGAAATGAAATTCGGTCAAATATTTTTCAAACTTTCGATATTACTTGATGTAGGCCATATTGAGCAATCCTCTTAAAGCCATTCATTTCCCGAATTCCCAGCTGATCATTAGTAATTACTCTAATATTCGTGTGTATATTAGCTGAATCATACTCAATTCATTTCATATCGGAATCCACAGGCTAATTAGATTGCCAGAATCATATTTGATTCAAATATTGCCCCATAAGAAAAATTAAGACCATAACGACCGGTATTTTTTTCATTACTGTTTTTATTGATGAATAAGTTTTATTTTTTTCAATTACTGCAACATTATTTTAATTAATGTTAAAATATGCTTAATATTTATGTTAGTACATAGAAATAGAGGGATCCCTTCTTTTCGCATAATGTTCTTTGTCCTAATATACTTCGGCATAACAATTTTGGCACAATTTGTTTTGGCATAATAATACTTCGGCATAATTTTTTTAGGCATACATTTTATTTTGGCATAATGATCTTAAAGACTAATTTGTTTTGGCATAAATTTGATTCGCATAACGTTAGTAGGCCTAATGACTTTTAGCATAATAATATTTAGGCATACAATTAATATGAATAAAAACAATTTTCATGCAAATGATTTATTATAAATAACATTATGTAACTTAAACGATTTTTCAATCGCGAGATAACTTTTATCTGAAGAATATATTAGATGTTTTGACAGTTTTTGTATAAAAAAATATGTCAATCAGTTAACTTCTATTATGAGAAATAAATATGGCGGTTATTCCTCAGATATAAGTTAATTGATTGAAACAGTGGTCCTTAATTATATATAATTTATATATGCTGTGCAACAAAAGTTAGTGTCAGAACCGAATTGCTGCATAACCGACTCCACGTGGTCTTGTTTGTCCTACCCATAGGGTGTAATTTAAAAACGCGTAGGCGCGTAGGGGCGAGGCGGGCCGCGGGCTGAGGGGCAGGCGGCTGCGACGATTAGCACGCGTGGGGCCGCCAGAGGCCCGCAGCGTCGGAGCCGTGACAGAAACCCTGCCTGCTGCATGCTTGCTTGCATGCTGCATGCTTGCTTGCATGCTGCATGCTTGCTTGCATGCTGCATGCTTGCTTGCATGCTGCATGCTTGCTTGCATGCTGCATGCTTGCTTGTTTGCTGCATGCTTGCTTGCATGCTGTATGCTTGCTTGCTTCATGCTTCCCACAGCGAAAAAAAAACCAAATACCTATAAAAATATGTTTTAATATCATTATGCGTAAATAAATATAAATTTATGCTTTAGGATATTATGCTTGAAAAAGTTATGCTTTGGAACTTTATGCTTACTAAATTTATGCTTTAGAATATTATGCTTAATCATTATTATGGTTACAGAAATTATGCTTAAAAAATTATGCGTAAGCTGTTATGCGTAATTATATTATGAGAAAATATAATTATGCCAAACAATATTATGCTAAGTTATATTAGGTCTTAAAATTTTACGCAAATGGATAGGGAACCAGAAATAGACTACTAAAATGAATAATTCTTACTAAATATTAAAAATGACTTCAATAAGAATAGACTAAAAATAAGCATTTAAAAGAGGAATTTGATTGAACAAATATTGACTTAAAGTTTTTGTTCAAAAATAAATCTGCTGTCGATCAGAATCAGAATAAATAGGCCGTCCAAGTCTAAAACAAAGATTTAACAGTAACAGTTAAAATGATGTATTTTTAAATAATATTTGTGTAATTGAAAGTATATTAGTTTTTTTTTTTGTGTGTGGTGTATGAAAGATGGTGTATATAAGTGGAGCCTGTATGAAACTTAAAAAAAAGGTTTTTTCACCATTGCGTATTTAATTTTAAAATAAATAAGCAAATAAAAGATAAATTATAATCAAATATTGTTTTCATCCCACCTATTCGTAAAGGACGACTGCACCCAAAGGTAGTGTTTTCTAAAAGAAACTTTTAGCGGGCAGTAATGAGTTTTTATGCCTCTTTATTTCAAAAAGTGCGCCGAAAAGATAATAGCGGCGCACTTTTTGAATTTGGAACATCTTAGTGTTCAGCGCCGAAGAAATCGAACGCAAATATTGTTTGAATAAAGACTGGCTGGTACGACGGCCCATAGTCGCGCCGCCTGCCAGCTGAATAACAATAAATTGTCATAATTGCGAAAATGTCTCAAATGTTAGTATACGTTTTTAGTTGTTTTATTATTAGATATACCATTTAATTTCAATTTAGTTGTTACTCTATGTTTTATTAAATAATAATATTACAATAGAATATGAGGCGCCTGTTTTCTCATAGTGGGTGATGAAAAGCTGAGTGTATCACTCGGGCGCAAAATAGATTATTGGCTCGGGCGACGTACTTTGAATCCCCCGCTACGTTCAGGATTCTACTAAAGAATCCCTCGCTACGCTCGGGATTCTACTCTAGAATCCCTCACTTCGCTCTGGATTCAAAAAAGCGCCCTCGCCGTAAATAGTAGATTGTGTCATAAGGGAGCAAAATAACATTTTTACGACGAGGGCGCATTTCGAATCCTGAACGTAGCGAGGGATTCAAAGTACGTCGCCCCAGCTAAAAATCTATTTTGCGCCCGAGTGATACACTCTACTTTTCATCACCCAATATGAGAAAACAAAAGGCCGCTCATATTTTATTGAAATATTATGATTTTATAAAACATAAGAGTAACAACTAAATTGAAATTAAATAGTAACTAACAATAGAACGACTAAAAACTTATATTTACATTTGAGACATTTTCGCAATTATGAAAATTTATTATTCGCTGGCGGCGCGACTATGGGCCGTCGTACCAGCCAGTCTTTATTCAAACAATTTCGATTTCTTTGGCGCTGAACACTAAGATGTTCCAGATTCAAAAAGTGCGCGGCAAAGTTAATTGCGGCGCACTTTTTGAAATAAAGAGGATTAAAAACTCATTACTGCCCGCTTAAAGTTTCTTATAGAAAACACCACCTTAGGGTGCACTTAAAGGCGAACCAATTCGCCCTTTTCGAATAGATGGGATGAAAAATATTATTTTGCTCCCTTATACAATCTACTATTTCTTTATACGTATCTATATTTTCGCCTTTTGTCCTTTTCAAAAAGTCCTTTTTACACTATCTCAAAATATGTAAAATGAATTTAAAGACTGCTCTCGTCTCTCATCAGATAAATCCGCTAGTTGACTCTAAAGCAATTCATAAAGTGAACCATTTTAGGAATCACCTAATAAAAAACAAAACCATCTAAAATTATGAATAGTCAATTTGTGATCATTTTACAATAACACTGTCTTGTTATAGCTATGTTTCGTATTATTATCCTCACAGGATTCTGCTCACGTGGCCTTTTTAATCTAAAGATTTTTTATAGGAAATGGTGGCCCGCTTCTTATAAAAAAAAACATCTTTAATATTAACGCACATTTAGGTATAAACAGATATTTTCATCATACCTTTAACTAGGATATAAATGCTACAACAAACAAACCGCGTTTCATAAAAACCAATCGCTACTCAAATATCAATCGGAATGGACTTCAATTCACCATTCGAACTCGATTATTTTAACAATGAAACTGATAAATTGGAAAATGGATATAACACCAACGCATTTAAATATCAATGTTAAAGTTGCAATTTTATATTGCTACAATATTTTCAGTGTTTTTAAATTATTGATTGATAAGTTTTATACTGTGCTATCTACCCGTGACACATCAGAATTACGTACATTATAGCTCCAACTCCATCCTAAAGACCATAGCAGGCAGGTACGATTCTCCTTTGTTAGATGATGTTGTTCAAAGATGCATTTTGAACAACAACCTGGTTACTAAATAGATACATCAGTTTACTAACATAGGTATAAGTTATCTTTTTGTATACTAATCCATATGGATGTTCATCATCTTCCTACCCTTGTCCCATTTTATTTGTGGCCGGCGCAACATGTCTCTTTCCTCCATTCTCCTCTGTGATTCGTCATGCTATCATTTACGTTGTATCACATGTTGGGGTGGTGCTGCGAAAACTATACTAAAACCACTCGAGATCGCACACAGAGCGATACTGAAAGTAGCTACTTCGAGACCTTTCATGTTTCCTACTGATCTATTGTATAGTATATAGTATATGTAATGTTCTTAACGTTCGACAACACTTCATCCTTCAAACAGTTCTCCTACAGCACCGCAAAACCCCTTATAAAATAGTAACAAAGCGTAGGAAAGACTTATTTGCACTGTTCCACAGGTTCGCACATCATTTGCAAGTAAATTTTGCAATTACTTAGGCCCGACTCTGTACAATAAATTTCACAAAATCTGCTTGATTTACGGATTATCTAACTTTAAGTGTCAAAAGGTTCTACGTTCATTTCTTCAAAATAAAAGCTATGTTGAAACAGAAAATTATCTCGTTAAGTTACAGTAACAGTGACAGATCTAATATTACCATATACGATTTCAAACAAAACACACACACACTCTCTCTCACTCCATCACACACACTCGTACACTCACACATACCACTTACACAAATACAAACAATCACACACACACACACACACACACTCGCACGTATTCAATTATAAACATTATTGTAGTAAATTACCTTTGTACTAGTTTATTGTAACTTTTTGTAAGGGACAGGGACTGTTTTTCCTTAATACAGGTTATTCTATAACCTAGCTAGGAAAGCAGCAGAGCACCAGATTGTGATTGAAATTGTAAAAACTTATACGTATAACTTTGTGTATGCCTCATGTACTACAAGGGTGAATTTCAACAACTGCCATTTTTTTAATCATATCGGTGAACTTTTTCATTTATATTTTTTTTGTAAGTTTTTCAGGTTTAATGTAATCTTTAAGATATCAAATATCCCCAAATTTAATATCATCAACGTATCATTTAAGACTAAGGAGAAAATTCAGTTTGAATTCTGGTTTCCACCGATATGACAAACCGGCACCGATTATTTTTTCTGTACACCGGTATGATAAGTTTATCCACCGAAATGATGTACATTTCCAGCGATATGATAATCTATCCACCTTTGAACATCAAAAAGGAAATATTTAGTAGGTACCTATATATTTTTACAAGGCTGACTTAGAACTGAAGACCTGAACTGAGGGTCTTATGTAAAACCGGAAGGGGTCCGAAAGGGCCGATGCCTGCCAGGGCTGCGGGTTGTTCGAAAGAGATACCGCGGCCCAGGAACACAAAGGGCTAAGAAGGAACATGGGTGGGTTTTAGTCAGTTAAGTCTGACACTCCCTCCCGCTCCGCCCAGAGCGGGAGAAGTAATTTGATGATTTCCCATTCGCAAAAAAAAAAAAAAAAGTGTCTTATGTAAGTAGATCACATCCAAAGAGAACTGAGTTCTTAGAAATTCAGTTGATATATTTTTTTTAAATTGTGTACCTACTTTATTATATTTTACTTTTTTTTTATTATATTTACTATAGGTACTATGAATTTTTAAAAAAATGTTTATTTTTATTATCATTGTCTTTGTAATAGTATTATACTTTACTTTACTTAACGAAATGACATGGGATCTACCGATATGTTAAAACGAATCACCGAGATGATAAAATGATCTACCGATATGATAAAGTAATCCACCGATGTGACAAAACTGTGCGTTGATCATGAATCAAAACATCGATATTAGATATAAGACACCGATTGATTTTTTCGGTGTAAATTATCACATCGGTTGTAATAAAGACCACCGATTACAGCGATATGAGAACAGCGACGTGAGAAATAACACACTTTTTCGAAAATTAGAAAAAATGCATAATATCTAGGATAAATTCAATAGCAGTCAATGAAGCTAATTAACTTACTACCTCTGTTAGAACCAAAAACAAAAATAAAACTACTCATTACACTAGAAAAATGCAACCACCGATAATATAAAATAGTCCGGGAGCAACTGAAATGGCGTACTTATGTTATTGGCGAGAATATGCAGCAATTTGACACAAATCCGTCCTGACTGCACACTAGCACACACTAACGAGGAAAATAAAATTGGGGTGGGGACGCTGTCGGACTCGTCGATGTAAAGTTAGGTTTAAATTACTTTTGTCCAGCGATATGAGAACATTTTTCAGGACAGGTACGTTTGTGCCTCTCATTAATTATATAATAAAATATACTATATATTAATAACAAAACTAATATTCTATAAAATAGAATAAGTTATATACTTAACTTACTTATTTCTATTAGTGTATATAGCTTTTTTGTTTGTAAAAAAAGTAGAGGGACAGCACCGATTTAAAAAAAATAGAGGTTTATGAATTTATTTCAACCTTTGTAAATAGTCCTAGGCAAATTATATTTTTGCCACAACCCAATGACTACCTATTAAATACTAAAAAATATAATGCAGAACGATATTCCTTTTTTCAAATACTAATTTCACCGAAGACAAAAAAATAAGTCATTTGGGAAATTCACCCACAATCTCCTTTTTTATGAAATAAAACTTACTATTACTATATTATTACTATTTACTCCTTTTTCCTTCATATCATTGTTCACACAATCCATCCATCTTTTCTTTGGTCTTCCTCTCCCTTTCCATCCATCCACATTTATATTCAGCACTCTTTTGGTCACATGTGTTTCATACCTCCTCATCACATGTCCACTAACCCATATGGATGGATGTTGCTTATCCGAAATAAAGTTTTTTTTTTTTGTATTTTCCTACGAAACTACTTGTTCACTTCATAATAAGAATGATGAATTTTATTTCTTTGTTTGTCAGGTCGTTTAGGTATCAGGAAAAAAAAATACATATTGAATAGGAGATATATTGACTTGAAATGGCGCATAACGTCACGGTTGTGTAAATTTTATACCTAGTTCTGACATAGTGAGCCCCCACTCTCCGACTTTAATGCGTTTTTACTAAGTATTTTTTTGTTAACTTGATAAAACAAAAAATACGTGTCTAATATTTTCGTAACGGACGTTTACGTTTTCTTTACCCTGTCATCATCCCTATTATGGTACGTTGCATTGTCATCTGAAATCCTAGTTTCAAATGTTTCAACTGTTCGCTATAACATTTTTACTGACTAATCCACGTATTTTAAGGGATTTTCTGGCACTTAAGTTTGCTATTCGGACAACCTGTTACTTATAAAACGACATTAAATCTGAAGTGAATAGTAGTAATTTTTGGAAGGCACTTGTTTTATATTGCTGTTGTTTTTTGGTCAAAGTGTAAAAAAATTTGCAAACAAAGCAAACATTATTTCCTTTGATCACATGTTGTGGGCTGCCACATTTGGAAAACGAAAATATAGTTTTTTTGGTAACAGAACATCACGCCTGTAACCCTCGAGGGTTAGACAGAGGGTTACCCTAATAGTAAAACCCACATTTCGCAGTTAAGTCGCATGCGATAGGGGTGAGTTTATTGCCATCAACCGGGAACAAACCCAGATTCCGCGGGTACTGTGAAATTCTAACACTTTTACCGACCTGGCAATCGAGCTCAGGACCTTGTGCTTAGCATTCCCTTTTATCACTACTAGACCAACGTGGCCGAGGTATGGTTAAGTACCTATATTTAAAAAAAAAAAAAAACTAAAACCACTATAAATGGATACAGTACTCTTTATAGTATATTTGCACTCGCTTATTTCTTCCCCGGTAAGGCAATTTAAATTAGAACTGATGACTTCCTACGAGCCAAGCGAGCCAAGCACGCCCTCTAACTATAGAATTAACCATTGCTTGCTTACGCGCCCACCTGAGACGTGAGTGAGCGGTGCGAGCTTTCATACAAGCAGAGCGAGCAAAACGAGCGCCTTACAATAACTATGAGTTATCTTCCTTAACTTTTAAACCTGCTCTTTGGCAGTCCGCGCCGACTGTCGTCGCTTTAAATTTTAACAGGCACCAGGTTTATATTTGCACTAAACGCTATCAGACAACAAGCAGACTGTGTAAAATTCCTTCCATTACTCTTTTAACGGCTGTGTCTGTGCACAGTTTATGTGAAGAGTATGAAATAAAGTGCTGTGAACTGGCGGGCGTTGGTCGAACTGTCACAGGACGCGTCATAGCGAACGATGATAGAAAAGTAAAGTTTATGGCGTCGTTACTTTATACTGCATGTTTACAACTCTTTTCAGGTCCTTTTTAATCCGATTATTGTTTAGATATACTGCTAGATGGATGATGGAAGTATAACTTTGTTTTACGGAAGAAATACGATGGCTATTTTGTTAGTGTGACTATTAATATTTTTAGTAATATCAAATGGTAACATTTTCAAAGGACATTATTATTAATAAGATACATTGCCTAATAGATGCTGAAACGAAAACTTTGGTTAAAGAATCGAATCGAATCGAATCGAATCGATCGAATAAACGTTTGAGATTTTTTGTTTGTGTGTCAGCGAGGTTATAAAGCGAGGATCAGACGGACTATGTGTAAATACCTACAAATTTTATTATTGATTCGGGACGAGAATCATTAGCATAGTTAGCTCCTTGAATTTGACGAGGATGCAAAACAACACCTTGTATGCAGGGTGTAAGGGACACCGACGTGGAAACACTTACCACTACATCGTTCTGAACCCCACCACATGAAAATTTTCATCGGTATTTTTTTTTAATCAGTTGTTGCAGTATGTTTGTCCGTGTAGGTATTGCAATTGTGTAGGGAACAGCTGTTTTTGTTTTTAAATTACCGATGAAAAAAGTCTAAGTATGTTATTATAAGTTCAGAATGATGTACTGAGAACTTGGTAAGCGTTTTCGCGTCGATGTCCCTTCATCATTAGCCTATAATGTTCCCGCTGCTGGGACATAGGCCTCCTCTCCTATCAGAGGGAGTGGGCTGTAATCCACCACGCGGGCCCAGTGCGAGTTGGTAGATGTCACATGTCTTCGAATTTCTGGTTCTAGGACAGGCCGGTTTCCTAACGATAATTTCCTTCACCGTTTTTGAGAGCAGCGGTGATGAAATAAATTACACAAAGTAATGCGCCTGCCTGGGTTCGAACCCAAGGCTTACTGCTCGTAAGTCGGGGCTGCCACCACTGGGCCACCGCCGCCGCTCTTGGGCCACCGCCGCTCTCGATGTCCCTTACACCCTGTACAGCACAGAGCTATGAACACTGCAAGGGATAAGTATGACCTTAATCGTAGCCATCCGGCACCACAACACATAACAGGTAAGGCTCACACCAACCTGCTATATTGTAGGGGGTTCACTACATGTAGGAGGCTTAGCAACTCAAACGATTGCTGTATGTATGTATGTATCTGTATTTTTCAGTAGTTGAACACAACATAAAATCACAGGTAAGGCAGAGCCTTGGTGCACCATATACAACACCCTCATTTCGTCAGTAATGTTCAAGCCCCATATAATAGAGGAAGAACTTATTGCAATCAACCGGACCGGTACTAATCCAGACCCCGCGGCTGCTACTGAAAAATTCCTGATGGTAAAATCAAATATCACTTTGCCCAACCTGGGAATCGAACCCAGGACCTCATGTTCTGCATCAGGCTCAACTTACACCAAAAGAGCGGCGAAGCGCAGCGAAGCGGAGCGCAGTTTTTGTGTCATATGAATTTTAACTTTATTTTCATTACTATAATACTTATTATCGCATGAGAAACTAGAACGAGTCGCGCGGATGCCCGCGGCACCGCTGGAATTCCGGCGAATTTCATAAACGGAGCCGTCGGACTCCGCGCTTCGCTGCCCTTCGCCGCTCTTTCGGCGTGAGTTGACCCTTAGACCAACGAGTGAATCCGATCAGTTTTTGAAAGAAACTAGTTCCTACTTCCTACACTAAACTTCCTCCCAATAATATTACTTTCTTCAAGCGCGACCTATATTCGTCGATGGCTCAACCTAAAAGCCAGTTGTCAAAGAACATTACATACGACTTTCGTAAGAACACGTCGTCTCAAGAGGCACATAGTAATTTATATCCTGTCAATATTTCTTCGGGAAAACGAGAAATAAAATATTTGGTCAGTGTACCAAGGAGCTCGTGGCTAAATAACAACAGCTAAATGGGTCGATCTTCAAGGTTAAGCCACGCTTGCCAAGGTCGGTCCGTGGCTGGGTGACCATTGAGTACATACCGCGTTTGATCCGTGCCTCGGAAAGCACATTAAGCCCTAGATCCCAGCTGTCTTTTATAGATATTTGACAGTTACAAATAAGTGGAAATGTCAAATATTGAACACAGCCCTCGGAGCCACCACCCCCTAGCAGCCCTGCGACCAAACCTCAAACACCTTACCATGTGGCAGAAGGATGATTATGAGCAGTGGAAACCAGGACAACTGGTTGATCTCCATCAACAAATACCTGAAAAATGTCTAGTCTATAGTTCGACTTCTTTCAGGCATTTGTTTTTTGCTCAGTAAGGAAAGTTTAACGCTGAACAAAAGCTGAAGATCAATTCACATTCGTGCAAGGTACGACATGGAGTTTCAGAAATAACAGTTGACTTAAAGCTACAGGCCAAAGAATTTCGAAACTCTGTTCAAGTGTTGAAACAAAAACACTTGAACAGAGATTTGCCTTTAAAATTTCCAGCAACCAATTCAAGCTAGCATTCAAGAAAACTACATCAAATAACTATGGACGAAAAAGTCTCGTTTGCTGACTTGATTCAAACCAATAAAAATAATGACTTGCGCCCAAATAACCTTAGCTGTAATGCATTTTATCCAACAGATTAATCAAATCTAGTAACGACACAAAATATTTGGTCCAAAAAAAAAAATATGCTCGTAACAAATGAACTTGCACGTTAGAGGACTACGCAAAACAAAAAACGGGGGCGTTACTCGTATTATCAGCACGGAGACATAAGATGAAATTAAAAAACTCGTCAATCCGTGACAATCGTCTCAGCTCAGTAGTTCCGGCCTGAAAATGGAAGAGCCCCATAAGAGACGACCAAGACCATATAAGAAATGATAAATAGTAATATGAAATCTCAAATACTTATTGAAGAATAGGGTAAAGCCTTAATCTAGTGGAAAACGGAATCTCGAAATGTATGACATTAAATTTCATAGTTAACACTACGTTATTTGAAGCTACAGAACCCTTGTGAGATTTCCAAATCGACTTTCAATTTTCGTTCAAAAAATATCCATAACGATCCCGGGGACAGTTAAAATTGAAACGTTATAAACTTTAATCATACCAATAAAAACAGTTGTTTGAAAATTTCATGAAAAGCAATTTCGAAAGAAATTCAAAGAATTTTAGTCTTGCCATTAAATTGAAAATTTGATAGATCATTAAACTAATATTACTTAAGAACACTTTCTGGGAATTATTCAACATTACTACCCACCTACACGTACCCTTACTTTTAAGTATCTGTTCTATTATAAAGAGTGTAAAACACCGCTAAACGAAGCCGAAAGGCACTGGTTCTACCTGTCATTGCGATCATTTTTTTGTTCTACACCATACCTGGGAACCTTCTAGTTACGGAGATATTAGGGGTCAAAGTTCCAACTTTTTGACAAGTATTTTTTAAATACTAGTTTTTAATGTAAGATTTTTACTTTAAACACCTCAACGACCCCCGTACTATTCAATCCGTCCATCAGCACAATGTTTTGAGTGCGTGACATTGAGTTCTACCACAAAACATGATTTTACACCCCCCAAAAAAAGTCGTTTCCCAGCAATTATTTTTGCGTAAAGTTACTTAGTTTCATGTACAGAATGCTTGGTTGACGGCTTCGTGATGAGGTGATTTACACGGTGTATAACTAGGTGTACCCGGCATGCGTTGCAATGCACTTTTTCCTACCTACCTCCTGCCTAGCTACCTTACCCTACCTACCTACATACCCTACCCTACCCAACCTTCCTACGTACTTACCGTACCGTACCGTACCCTACCCAACAGAGTGGGTTGGGTTAACAATTATCAATAATTTTTCCGATAACAACGAACACAAAAAAAATGTATTATCCAATTTGGAATTTAACTGGATGCAGCTGAGTACCAGTATTTTACATGAAGCGACTGCCTATCTGACTTCCACAACCCAGTAACTGGTAATACGATACCCCTTGGTAAGACTGGATGTCAGACTTTTTTTGGCTTCTGACTACTCGTAACGACTGTCAAAGATCTACAAATGACAGCCGGGACCAGCGGCTTAACGTGCTTTCCGAGGCACGGAGGAAACTCGGTATGTAATGATGGTCACCCATCCACGGACCAACCTCGGCAAGCACGGCTTGACCTTAAAGATCGACCCGGGCGGCTGTTAGTATTTAGCCACGAGCTCCATTCATTCATTTTCATTTATAAAGATCATTATTTAAAACAAATCATATACCTGACACGAGTTGCCATGGCTGACCTGGAAGTCTTTAAATAGGCTGCGGACGCAAATTGGCCGAAGCAAGGAAAACCTGTTCAGGTGGAGATTCATAGATGACTTTACCCTACAGCGTAAATGTGGTGCTGCCCCACTAACGATGGAACACTTGATATCCTGTCGTGCCTGTCCTGTGGTTTGCACATCACAGGAGCTGATGGACGCTACTGAAAGTGCTGTACACCAAATTTAGGGCTGACTCAATTTGAATTGCCATCGAGACGCTAAGAAGAAGAAGAATATACCATTCTTGAAATACCGACTCTTTCAGTTTTGGTTCTAAAGCAAAATTGTTTGTTTATTATTTGTATGTTACTTTACCAACAACAGTGAAATAAAGTAATCGGAAAAAGTAAAAAACCCGTCTGAAAAAACTGAAAAGCAAAATACAATTCCTTTGTCATAATTTTATATTCAAGTTGAGCCTGTTTCCAACTTTTATTTAAGTTAAAATGTGCTTGTTTCTTTAGCTTTTTGTCTTTTTATTTTTTTTTCATTTACATTTTTTTTTATTAGCATTAATTGTTCCCCATTTAAATTAAAACCGAAACACTTTTAACCTTTATGGACAGGCAGTGGAACGGTTGAGAAAGATTTTGAGGGGACAGGAGGAGTACCAAGAAGACGAAGGTCAGATTGATGAAATTCCTTGTCTTTCCGATCTTTCTCTATGGTGCCGAAACTTGGTCTCTGCAAGTGCAGGATCACCGTAAAGTCGACGCATTGGAGATGTGGTGCTGGAGACGGCGCCTTAGGATTCCGTGGACATCCTTTCGCACCGATGTTTATATCCTCAAGGAACCTCAAGGACCGGCTTTCGTCTAGTGTGCAACTACGAATACTAAAGTTCTTTTTGTCACATCACTAGAAATGAAAATTCGATGGAAAGAGTGGTTGTTCAGGGCCAAGTGGAAAGCAAAAGATCAAGCGGCCGATCACTAACTCGCTGGACTGACCTGATTAGAAAAGCTATTGAGTCCACCATGGTCCAGTGTACTCGCAACGTCTTCAACCGGCAGAAATGGAAGCACATCGCTGAAAGAGCTATCCTCGGGGAAATCAACAACCCACAGAACATCTCTCCATGTACCTCGTCTGCGCAACCACGACCACTCTGACAAGAGTGTTTCGACTTTCGACGAAAAACGCATCTTGTTATCTTCCTATAAACTACAATTCCTAGTATTTTGACACGGTCACAATATCTCCTGCAACGTTTCTCCGAAGTATTTCTTAGTACCGTGACCGGAATTTCAGTTTACCGTCCACTATCCTACTAAATTCAAGCTAGCACTATGTCATAAGTTTTGTGATCCTATTACGTAAGAGAAGGGACTCGACAAAATATCGATAACTGTTTAGTATCGATACTTGTTTTACAATATTACTTACCTAGTATCATAAGCGCTCTACATAAAAGTAGAGGAAGACCAAAGAAACGATGTGGTCTTCATTTCGCCTTCTATCAATATATTTCTTCCTTTCCGTAAGCTTTTGTGTTTGCTTATTTACAAAACCTATTACTGCTTCAGATTCATGTAGTAATAATTATTGATAAATTCTTTCCAAAACACTTTTTTTTTTTATTAAGAAAGTTATAGTTACTTCCTTGAATTTGACGAGAAAACAACACCTTGTATATAAGGATAGATGAAGATGTTACGCCAAACCCAAATAAATTGGGTTGAGCGCAGGAGAATGATGTTGATGGTGCTGCATTGGGGAATTGGATTTGATGTAGAATTGCTTGATGTCTTTTCTTGTCTTCGATAAATGTACCGTACGTGTATTGGTACGCGATTTGCTACATTAAATGTCCCTTCCCTAGGGGGAGTTATATTTAGGTACATAAATATATACCGGTGTTTGTTGCCCAAACACTCACTATGAAACCCAAAGCCATACTTCACCATACTTTAGTAGTTTTATATATCTACAGCGATACAGACCCTTGTTCTTATTTACCTTTGTTCTTAATGGTCCTTGGTATGAAACAATAGGGCTCACCGAAATCTCTATGGGGACAGGGGACAATGGGAGGTTATATGGTGTCAGATGACACCACGTGGTTATGAGCAAAAAGATACGAATTTTATATATGTGAAAGTTGTTACTCAATCACGCAAAAACAAGTAAACGGATTTGGACGGAATTTAGCATACGGATAGTTTTTAACCAGGTTACTTTATGCTGGTAAATAAGCCCTAGACCCAATTCTGAAGTCCAAGCAGACGAAGTAGCGGGCAGAAGCTTATATGAACATTACTACACTGAAAAAAAAGGTTTGTTGGATTTACCAAATTAGCAAAGGTTGGCTGAATTACAAGGAAACTACGATAAATAAAACAAAACCTCGCTATTGAACTTACAAAACTAAAAAGGTTGAAGTTGGTACCAGAGTTTTGATGTAAATCAAGATAAGATAAGATATTATTTATTTGCATAAACATGTGTCATACATACAAGAAAATACATGCATGCAAGATGGTGAAAACATTATTAGATACAGCCATGTTTGCCACAAGATGTGACGTGCAAATATAAAGTAATTTTATAAATTAAAACATTCTCTTAAAAATGAACAATAATACAAATAATTGAAGTTTAGTAATAATATTGTTATAAATTAAAAATAATAGAAATCACACAATCGAACATTAAAATCAAAGATAAGTTATTAAGACTGTTACACAATAATCAGGTCAACAATAAAGAATAAAAGAGATCAAAAATAATTAAACTATTCCATTGTAAATTAACAAACACAAAAAAATAATAATAATAACAATCCAATTAAATTAGCTAACTATGTCAATACAAATCTTTCCTCAACAAAGAGTATTGCACATTTTACCAAACGAATCTCAACAATTTAGTCTGGTTGATTTTATCATAAAAATATGATAAATATAACAAGACCTCGCGGTTGAATTTACAAAACTACATGGGTTGTGATCGGAATATAGTCCCTACCAGAGTTCATGGTGTAAATTAACAAAGAATTTTGTACATTTCACCAAACAAATCTCAACAATTTAGTCTGGTTGATTCTTTCATAAAAATATGATAAATATAACAAGACCTCAAGGTTGAAATTACAAAAGTACATAGGTTGCGATCAAAATGTAGTCCCTACCAGAGTTCATGGTGTAAATTAACAAAGAGTATTGTACATTTTACCAAGCGAATCTCAACAATTTAGTCTGGTTGATTTTATCATAAAAATATGATAAATATAACAAGACCTCGCGGTTGAACTTACAAAACTACATAGGTTGTGATCGAAATATAGTCCCTACCAGAGTTCATGGTGTAAATTAACAAAGAATATGGTACATTTCACCAAACAAATCTCAACAATTTAGTCTAGTTGATTCTATCATAAAAATATGATAAATATAACAAGACCTCGCGGTTGAATTTACAAAACTACATGGGTTGTGATCGGAATATAGTCCCTACCAGAGTTCATGGTGTAAATTAACAAAGAATTTTGTACATTTCACCAAACAAATCTCAACAATTTAGTCTGGTTGATTCTTTCATAAAAATATGATAAATATAACAAGACCTCAAGGTTGAAATTACAAAAGTACATAGGTTGCGATCAAAATGTAGTCCCTACTAGAGTTCATGGTGTAAATTAACAAAGAGTATTGTACATTTTACCAAGCGAATCTCAACAATTTAGTCTGGTTGATTTTATCATAAAAATATGATAAATATAACAAGACCTCGCGGTTGAACTTACAAAACTACATAGGTTGTGATCGAAATATAGTCCCTACCAGAGTTCATGGTGTAAATTAACAAAGAATATTGTACATTTTACCAAACAAATCTCAACAATTTAGTCTGGTTGATTCTATCATAAAAATATGATAAATATAACAAGACCTCGCGGTTGAATTTACAAAACTACATAGGTTGTGATCGGAATATAGTCCCTACCAGAGTTCATGGTGTAAATTAACAAAGAATATTGTACATTTCACCAAACAAATCTCAACAATTTAGTCTAGTTGATTCTATCATAAAAATATGATAAATATAACAAGACCTCGCGGTTGAATTTAAAAAACTACATGGGTTGTGATCGGAATATAGTCCCTACCAGAGTTCATGGTGAAAATTAACAAAGAATTTTGTACATTTCACCAAACAAATCTCAACAATTTAGTCTGGTTGATTCTATCATAAAAATATGATAAATATAACAAGACCTCGCGGTTGAACTTACAAAACTACATAGGTTGTGATCGAAACATAGTCCCTACCAGAGTTCATGGTGTAAATTAACAAAGAATATTGTACATTTTACCAAACAAATCTCAAAAATTTAGTCTGGTTGATTCTATCATAAAAATATGATAAATATAACAAGACCTCGCGGTTGAATTTACAAAACTACATAGGTGATCGGAATATAGTCCCTACCAGAGTTCATGGTGTACCTATATTAACAAAGAATATTGTACATTTTATTAAACAAAGGACGAAGACCAAATTAGTACGGATGTGTGCCTTGTCAAAACAAGCCGATTACAAAGTTAATTTAAAGTTTATTTTATAGTACATTTGACGTAGATTGAGCTTTATTTTCTTTTATTTCATTACGTCTTTAATATGTCTTGTATTTTTTAATTAAAAAAATACTTCTTTAACAATAATAAGATCTCACACGTTACAGTGTTTTTGCCGCTACTTTTTTTGTAGGCGTCTTTATGAATAATTTGTTCCATTAGAATAGTGTTCTTAGAAAACATTTTCTATAAATGAAAGGTGATTGATGCTTCTAAGCAGTGAAATGCAAATAGTAGATTGAAGATCACCTCAGACATAGCAGTAGTAGGTAGATTTTTCTTTTGAGGCAGTATTGGTTGGATTGATAATGTGCCCAAACAATTTTTCGATTTCTCTCTAGACAAAGAGCCATCGAATTTTTGCATGTCTGGGCAAAAATGGTTATGGTCATTGTCCTTTCAACAATTTGGTTTGGTTGATTATATCATAAAAATATGATAAATATATCAAGAACTCGCGGTTGAACTTACAAAACTACATAGGTTGTGATCGAATTTAGTCCCTACCAGAGTTCATGGTGTAAATTAACAAAGAATATTGTACATTTTACCAAACAAATCTCAACAATTTGGTTTGGCTGATTTTATCATAAACATAATATGATAAATATAACAAGACCTCGCAGTTGAACCTACAAAACTAAAAAGGTTGAGGTCAAAATATAGTCCCTACAAGAATTCATGGTGTAAATTATCAAAGAATATTGTACATTTTACTGAACAAGTCACAACCGCATAGTTCGGTTGATTTTATCAATGTTACTGTGTTAGTTTCAAAGCAATTTATAGTTACATTTACCGGGACAGTTGGTAATGAGTAGCAAACACATTTGATTAAAAAATATTCGGTTAAGTGCGAGTCAAACTCGCCCACCGAGGGTTCCGTACCAACATTTTATAATTTTAACATGTTTATTTAAAAATAAGTAAGTATAACGCTTGACTAGTTTTTATTATTTGTTGAATAATAAAAATAGTCAAGCCCTTTAGTAGACTATCTAGAATATAAAAAAACACGTTTCTTGTATGACGAGGACGACCCCCTCCCCTTATTTTTTTAATTATTTAAATTTTTAGAGTTCCGTACCTCAAAAGTAAAAAATGGAACCAATAAAGGATCACTCGTGAGTCTGCCTGTCCGTCCATCTGCCACAGCCAATTTTCTCCGAAACCACTGAACCAATTCGGATGAAATTTGGTACACATATATGTAAGTCGGGGTGACCCAAAGACGGACGTAGGGTCACTTTATAAAAAGGGGTAAATTACAAATTAGACCATTCGTCCCCTTATCTTCGAAACTACAGACTGGGCCTAGAATTTTGAAAAAATACAAAAAATAGTTCTTCACCTATATAGATAAAACATGTCTATGGTATGTATATGTCTATGGTATTCAAAGTAACAATCATACGTACAGAGTTACGGATGGAACCCTCTCCACTCCACGCCAGTTTAACTCGCACTTGTCAGGTTTTTTATTATTTAACGATTTGTCCGCCATGACGGTTCATATTATGTGAAAATTTCAACTAGCTAAGAATGATTGCGATTTAAGAGAAAAAAACCATTAGAGGTCGGACATACAGATAGACAGTGTACTGTGTAGGCTAGGATGTAAGAACTATTAAAAAATATTGTCTTATTTAATGTGATTGTGAATTTAATGATGATTCTCGTATTTGATATTTTGATGAATATAAATTTAAAAAAATACCTATATTGATTATAAATTAACAAACATTAGCGCGTCTGCTTGCAGGCAGAATAGGTACTACCGACATACCATACTATTAAGATCTCACTGTAAAATTGTATTCTTGCAAATAAATGATTGATTAAGATTATTGATTATGATTAGGGTTCCGTTTTACACCCTTCAGGGACGGAACCCTAAAATCTACTGCTGATTCAAAGTGGCGCTGCAATCACTATCAGACTTATCGAGTAGGTATTGTACATTTAAAAAAACAAATCACATCAATTTAGTTTGGTTGATTATATCATAGTTACTGAGTTTTGTGAATCATTACAGTCCACTTTTGACCCCCTAATAACTTAAGATTTATTTGACCTACATATTTGCAATTTTGCAAGTCATAAAGGACCGTCTTTTATTTACCGAATCCTGAATTTCAATGAACTCCAATAAATCTCAACAATCTCTTACCGTTCACGTGATTTTAAAGTCCGAAAATTACTATTTTTATACTGACTGACAGTGATTTTATCTCAGATTGTATAGCAACGATTTAAAGACATTGATTCCCATAGGCCATAGGTATAGGACATTATACCTTGGTAGGTACATTACTTCCATGAGAACAATAATTAACATTAATACTAAGTAATTAGAATAGGTAATAGCTAAGTTAGTAAGTAGGTAAATTTTTGTTCATTAATATAAGAATTAGGTATGTAGGTACTACTACTTATGTTGTACCAAAACAGACCGTTCGAATAGCACGTTTATTATTAACGTAATAAGATTCAAAATCCAATAAGTAGAAGTTTTATAAACATGCGACCAAGAATTTCAGCTACCTAGTTGAAGGTAATAATAAAATTTGTATGTAGTAGGTATTAGAAGTAATAAAGTAAAGGTTGTCTGGTTGTTCTATCAGCTGGTCTTTACGCTTTCGAAGTGTAATTTGCGAGTCCAAATTAAGACTACATAGGTACCTACCTACCTAATTTTGATAAATCTGGTTGCAAATCACATGTTTTCAAAGCATAGAATTATACCTACATGCTACATCTGTGGATAATAGGTACAGTTAGTAAATTATATTTTAACCAACTACCTAGAGACCCGCCCCGACTTCGAACAGGTGCAATGCTCATACTAAATACCTATATTATGCATGTTTTATACAATTATACCTTATAAGTTTTTAAACTGACATGGTCACTAACACTATTAATAACACTTGCAACGGGATATTTACCATGTGTATTATTTGTTTCGAGTTCCCGATATTTCGGCGCTGTTGCAAACGCCATGATCACGGATAAACTCTTATCCGTATTAATAGAATTATACCTTACTCTTGAATCACATAACTACTTTAAAAAAACACATCAAAATCCGTTGTGTAGTTTTAAAAAACGTTTATTGCTTCAACTTAAATAACTTATTCTAGTTACAATGTGGAGAATCCTTTTAAGCAAATAGTGTGCTTGTATTAGGATGCTCTGCCCTTCCCCAGGTTATGTAGGTAATCGATTTAAGTTATTGAACCTGATCAAGATAAAGATCTAAGCATACCTACATAGGGACAGACAGACAACGGGAAGCGACTTTGTTTTATACTATTTGGTGATTATTTAATCGTTTGTCTTTACTTGTCGGTGATAAAGTTTCTGTCAAAAATTAAATTTTTGTGACAAGCTTTTACAGCCGACTGTACTTTTCTTTGAACATCCAGCAATTGCTCACCAAGACAATTCTGAACAGCCCAAACTCGGTACGATTGCTTTATTTATTAGTTCCTAGGGCCACCTCCCGGCTCCATCATCAAACCAGCCCCATGGTACCATAATATTGTATTGTCATCCAAGTCAAGGAGATTTATTACAACCACAATTACAACCTTTCACGCGCCGCACAAAGTCATAGGTACATATTATTTTCTCCAACAACCATATTTTTACGAAACATTAAGCAGTGTTTAAAAGTAACATAAATAGGTACTTGTCGCTGGACGCTGTGGTTAAAAATGTTAAAATTACTAAACAGTATCGTAGAATTTACAAAACCATACGCAATTTTTACATAGGTACCTATTTCCATTTCCATCATATCCTAGGTACTCATCAATTTATGCGCCTACTCCCCCCTTCCCTTCCGCACTGCCCCGCAGCGGTCGCCTTTGTTTGCGGCCACTGCCGCAGGGTTGCCACCTTTTTCTTTGACGTATAAAATATTCTGATCTGGAAGTGAAGTTGTCAATTTCGTCAATTTTTGATTGGTGCGGTTTTAGTCTTTGTAGTAATTTATTTCCTCGCAAATGTGATGAACAATTCGTTAAATAATGTACTTTTGTTTTATAAGTTTTATTTTACAGCTAATAACAATTTCGTATCTGCTAAATATATTTATGGCATCTAAACATGGTACGCGGTACGCACAAATAATTGCGTATATGCTTGATGGAAGCTTTATTTCTGTCGTCATGCCACTTCGCATTAATTACAGAAAACACCCTTTCTGTAAATGCTGAAGCTGAAGCTAATCGTGACACCGCTTTAAGTATGTTCAGAGAAGTAATTTCCTCGGAAAAAAAAACCGGCCAAGTGTGAATCTGACTTGCGCACCGAGGGTTCCGTACAAACTTTCACTTATCCCATCTTAATTGGCCGGGTTAAATTCGCACCTGAAATGTATGGCGCCGCATAAAAAAGAGGTGCACATTTAACGCAACTGAGTTCTCCAAATATGATGTTTAAAAAGGACTAAATTTTTCTGAGTACTTGTAGTATGTGACGAAATTACTTGCCAAATTTCATAGTTCTAGGTCAACGGGAAGTACTCTATCATTTTGATTCCCTTGAAACGTGTGTTTCGAAACGTCATCTATTTTCAAATTATTTTCACTTTATAAAGTACGGTTGGCAGCCCTAGCACTCGCGTCGCCCTAGCAGTCACGTGGTGGGCGTGCGCGGCCGCGGTGCGTCTGCGTTCACCGTTCGTTCATTTCATTTTTCGCCGCCCGGCTAGTTAGTCGCTTCGCTAGCAATGGAAAGTGAAGAAGTTGAGTTGGGGTCGCCGAATATTTAACAGAATGGGGACTATCTGAAGACACTATAACAAACTTTGAAGGTGAGTGCCTATTTTAATCGATATTGTATACATATATTGATATTAATGGTTTGTTTAGCCGTTTCAAGACGGCGCAGCGGAGCCATGCCTCTTAGTTGTATTGTTCATTAAATTAATTTTGGTTGTTCAATGTGTAAATATTGATAGCATAATCTCCAGTGATTTAACGATTGAGTGGATAATGAAGAATTCAACTTGAAACGGATATAGCCCCTATTTTGTCAAGGCCCGATAATTCGTGTTTTTTTGTAAATCACTATCACTACAAAAAGCAAGAAAGTGATCGAGTACTTTACTGTGACTTTAATTAATTCTACATTTATTTGGTACTTCCGGTTTTGCCGCCAATGGGTCAGAGTACGTAGGAAAGCGGGGCCTTATTATATAGGATGCCTAGATATTGAGCTAGAAGTAGTGGATAGGTATCTACCTATTTAGCTATTCTACTTTGATAGATTTACAAAACGAACTTAGTAAATTTTACAAATTGGTTTGGTTGGCATACATTTCATTCATTCAAGTCTATGCATGTACTGAGAACATAAGAAAGCAGGGCCTTATTATAAAGGATGCCTAGATATTGAGCTAGAAGTAGTGGATAGGTATCTACCTATTTAGCTATTCTACTTTGATAGATTTACAAAACGAACTTAGTAAATTTTACAAATTGGTTTGGTTGGCATACATTTCATTCATTCAAGTCTATGCATGTACTGAGAACATAAGAAAGCAGGGCCTTTTTTTATAGGATGCCTAGATATTGAGCTAGAAATAGTGGATAGGTATCTACCTATTTAGCTATTCTACTTTGATAGATTTACAAAACAAACTTAGTAAATTTTACAGATTGGTTTGGTTGGCATTTCATTCATTCGAGTCTATGCATGTACTTACATTGTTACATGGCCGCGACTATAATTGTAAAAAAAACCGTTAGCTACCGTTACATATCCAAATTTATGGTTAACTACTGATTACGATGATATTCGATGACCAACCGAAACTAGGCAACTGGATATAATGTTCATCTCTTGTTTTTTTTAGTAAATCAGATTTCGTTGAACTTGCTTGATATACAAGATACGATATACAAGAAACGGAACTGAAAGAATTAATTCCGAGTTTAAAGGATATGATATTATTCAAGCGAGGACTGAACAAACTCCTAAACATTGTTCATGTAAGTGTGCATATTACTTTTTTCAAAACTTTTTGGTGTCACGGTTCATAGTGACCATCGAAATTCCTTCGCGATGCCCCGATCGTTATAATTTTGTTAATGGTGGTGTAAGGGTTTTTTTTTTTGTTAAAAAATTACTTGATAATAATTGCTTGTTACAGGCGACAGAATCTGATGAAACTAAGCATTTCTAGCGATTTTTCTGCGCCCAGTCCCATGGCCAGAACAAGCAGTGAAGAGTTGCCGACCACGAGAGAGAAATCGTCTGTAAGTTTTGCCTTTATTTTGGTGAGCCCGTGACAAAATCAGGTATTTTAGGTATCAATAAGTGTCTAAATTTTAGGCCCAGTAGTTTTCAGAGATAGAGGGGGGGGGTAAAAAAAGTTCAACTGTCTAACGATCACAGTTCATGAGGTACAGGCTGGTAACAGATGGACAGCAGAGTCTTAGTAATAGGATCCCGCTTTACCCTTCGGGTACGGAACCCTAAAAACGACCAATTCCGTTGTTAAGTTGATATTCAAGACAAATACATTTAATGGTTATTTTGATTTCCTTGATTTTCATGCAAAGTTCCTTCTAATTTGCTTTGATTTCCATAGGAGACATACTATATTCCGAGCCAAAAGTTTGGAAAGGATAAATATAAGTATTCCGGCAAGGGGAAAACTTGCTGATAAATATAACAATCACAAACGTTTGCTGCGGAAGAGTGGGGTAATAACAAACAAAAGGAGAGCCCACACGAGCACCGACGATGTTCCGGCTGACGCAGCTGCAGCAGTTGAAAATCAAAATGGTATAAATTTGAACATATATTATACAAGTTCTAATAGTTATATTTAATTAGGCTGAAGCTAGACTAAATTTGATCTATTGTTTACCAGTATCTAATGAAGAATATGAAGAGTTAAAAGTTTGGCTGAAATACAACAAGGAGCCAGTGCCCGAAGTAATCGAGAATTGGCGGAAAACATCCACATTGCGCCTGAAGGAACTACAATCCGAAAATATGCAAACATACATGACATCTTGAACGATTGGCCCTCTTATAAATTGAGTTTCGGATATAAGTTGGTAAGTTGTGACCCTTTTTACAAGCTTTTAATTAGCTCCACCCCGTATATTTGTTTGTTTCAATCTTGTGAGCAATATATGAAAATATTTATTAAATATTTATAATCGTTTTTTTTTTTTCAGATTGAACTGGATTCGAATCCAAGTTTAGAGGATCAGAGCTCCGACTGTTCAAAAAATGGCCCATATTTTTAGAGAAAGCTCTTAATCTTTATAAACAATTAAAGCTGCTTCTGTCTACATTAAATTGATTGAAGATAATCCAAGTGAAGGTTGGTTATTGAAAAAGAGAGCATAGCCGCGAGACTAGCGCCACTCGTAAATGTTCTTAAATCTCCTAAATTTTCAATAATTTCCGCCTGTTAGATACTAGGGAAACATCTCTACTATGTATTTAGTTACTGTGTACAATTTGATGTTTTATAGTTTTGTTCATCCTGGCCAAAACGTGGCCGCCTTGTGTGCTTTAAAATAAGAATAGTTTTGAATTCTATACGGATATAATTTTAAGCTGAGTGATCTAGTGATTATTTAATTGTATTTATGATTGGCAAAATAAATTTTATGATATGTACCAAAAATCTGTTTATTTTTCTTAAAACCACCGTTTTTATTAAGCTCATATTAAATTAGGTTACTGGTAATTCGACGTGTTCTAGAAACTGCTGATTTTTGGCTAGCCTACATGACTGCAAATAACTATAACTTTACTGTATAACTCTCTAAAAATGAATATGTTGAATTACCAATAATCGTTTATATTTTTTAAGTGTTTGTCAAACTGTCATAAAACCTTTTTTTTTTTTCAGACCTTGTGTTTCTTGTTTTTCTTCTACTATATTTTTAGGGTGTGGTATCATTGAAAATTAGAAACTTAGTAGCTAATCTGCAATATTGCTGACGTGGTACACACGCACTTTTTTGGCCACTGTTGGCCTCGAAAGTAGTACGTGGTTTGAAAATGAAAATCTTAACTGCAATAAGATTTTACTCTCATACCATATCAGCAATATTGCAGATTAGCTACTAAGTTTCTAATTTTCAATGATACCACACCCTATTAATATACTGGAAATCAATGTTTGGTAATATATACCAAAAAATCGTGTACATTTTACTAGTGTTAATTTGGTAAATTACCCAAACTAACACCAGTAAAATTTACACTATTTATTTGGTATGTTTTACTAAACTAAGAACGGTACAATCAGACAAGCACTGATAAAATATTGGTAGATATTACCAGTTAAAGTTTGGTAATAACTACAGCTTTGTTAGATATTACCAAACAAATGTTTGGAAATAATACGAAACAAATATGATAAATAATACTTATTTTTATTTGATAAATTCTACGATACACATGTGATAGATTATACCAAACTAACTTTGATGAGAACTGCATTACACATCTGGTAGATATTACCAAATAATCTTAGGAAAAAATACGTAACAAACATGATAGAAAATACTTAATTGTATTTGATAAAATCTACGATACACTTACGGTAGATAATACAAAATTATCTCTGATAAAAAGCACGATACACATCTGATAGATTATACTAAGCTAACCTTGATAAGAACTACATTACACATCTGGTAGATATTACCAAACAACCTTTGGTAGTAACTAAAATTTAATCTGGTAATTATTACCAAACTAACATTGATATAATACACCGAACGTGCTAGGTAAATACTGCTAAATTTTGTTTATTAGAGTTTACCAAATAAAATAGATTGTACTTACGAGTTAAGTTTAGTTTTCTCTATCAAACTGATTTAATACATTCTACCATATAATACGTGCCATCTACCAAATATTTGTTGTAGATTTTACCAAATACCTTTGCATTTTCTATTTAACTTCCTTCGGTAATTTGTACCAAAAAAGGTAACGGTAGAACATACAAAATGTATTTGCTAAAAAAAAACAAGTATTTTGGGTAAAATATACAATATCTCTTTGGTAGATTGCAGCAAACTACATTGTACTTTTTTACTAAAGTACTTTTATGAAAAGGTTACAAAAGTACTTTAGTGAAAAATGTTACTAAAGTATTTTGGTAATAATTATACTAAAGTACTTTGGTGAGAAATGTTACTAGATTACTTTGGTACAAAATGTTACTAAAGTACTTTAGTAAGAAATGTTACTAGATTACTTTGGTACAAAATGTTACTAAAGTACTTTGGTGAGAAATGTTACTAAATTACTTTGGTAAAAAATGTTACTAAAGTACTTTGGTGAAAAATTTTACTAAAGTATTTTGGTAAAAAAATATACTAAAGTACTTTGGTGAGAAATGTTACTAAATTACTTTGGTAAAAAATGTACAAAGTATAGGTGTAATCTACCAAATAAATTTGGTACAACGGCAACTTAATGTGTTTGGTAAAATCAACCAAAATTCGTGATAGGACCGAAATCAACCGCAAACTTTGGTTACATTTACGCAAAATCTGTTAAATCCAACCTAACATTTTTTTCAGTGTATTTATTTATTAAAACCTATGCTATTCTATTCTGAATTGTTTGCCGCGCTCGACGCGATTTAAACAATGCGATCAAATAATTATTATTTCGTGACCATTACATTTTCCAACCATGCAAATACTTAATTATTTAGCCATGTTTCAACAAATTAATTAAATCCATCAAAGCCATTTACAATAGTTAAATTCCTAACGAGGCAACCCAAAATATTTTATTAAAATATCAATATGCATTGAGAACCTACAGAAAATAAATCTGATCACGACAGAATTATAACTAGGTACATGTATTGTTACATAACAAACTATTAAAATCTCGAAACTAAATCCTACTAGGGCGCGTTAAAAAAGACTGTCTTTTAAGTCTGTGTATATACTCCATCAAAGCGGAGACATGCGGAGATGTGCGATGCGGAATGGAGAACCTCAGGAGCTAGGGTGTATCAACCGAAGCTGAGCGGAGATGCGTACTAGCTGGAAAGGAGCAAAGATGTATGTGCAGGCTACTCACGCCCAGTTTAGCGACCGTCTCTTCTCGTCTCCGCTGTGCGCTGTTGCCTGCTATGCTAAATAAATATGAGACATCTCAACCGTTTCCACTAAACTTAAGCGGAGACATCATCGTGTGCCCAGCCTTTTACCAACTATGTTGGGCTCGGCTTCCAATCTAACCGGATTCAGCTGTATACCAGTATTTTACATCTGACTTCCGCAACCCAGTTAGTACTGGGCAATGCCTCCTAGGTAAGAATGGATGTCAGACTTTCGGGCCGAAATATAAAATGATAGATTAAAGTTAAGCGGAGAAGATGAAGTGTAAATAACGAAGTACTATTGATAGTTTACAGCCGCTTCTCTCCTCTTCTCTCTTCTTTAGTAGAGTCCGGGCTTGGCCACGAGCTACGCAGCGTAAGTAGTTGCTGTCAGCACGCGGAGAAAACAACTAGAACAAACAACAAACGAGAAACGAGTGACACTGCGTGTCGCTTCGCTAATCTCTCACTGCGCTAGTCACGTAAGAGCTGGCCTAAAACGAAATTGCCACTAATATTTTCCTTCAGGTCTTTGTCTTCGTCAAATTTTCCTGTTTAAGTCGTCTCGGTTCAGGCCCGTAAGACGTGATGAAATAAACGTCTCTTCTCTGAAAATCATTTTGTTAGTTTTTGTCGTTTTTGTCTGACTGTTTAGCTTAAGTGTTCTCGCACCCACTTAGCTATCAAGTTTTCACGCTGACTATGTGCCTGTTAATAAACCCTCTAGGCTCCTCTTCGAAACGGTGCGCGATGATATTTTTTAAATCTTTATATCAGCTCTATAGGATTGCATCCTTTTCTTAACCCAGAAATACATAACTTCAGTAGAAAAACTTGTAACAAATTAAATACTGCCAACAACAAGGTAACAACTACAAAAACCTTTTTTCATATAGAAAGGTCCATATTTCTGTTTCTAACTGATGTTTCCGTGAAGGGTGAGGGGGAAGGGTAGGAGTAAAAACATTAAGTACTAAATTGTTATCACGGCGCCCGTAACTCGCTGTCGGCTGTTTTTGCCGCGCCTCCTTGTCACCTTAAGTTCATTTGCATCCAACAGCAAGCCACGCTCACTGAGGCACACTTTATTATGGTGCCTGTACACTCCTGCCCACTCACGACAGCGCGAATATACAGTGTGTAAACGGACTCTTCACGACCAAGCATTGTTTTCATCAAACTAAGTAACATTGCGCGTTTATTTATAAATGTATTCTATGTATTACGTATGCAGTATTTATTTAATTTAAGTTTTGAATGTACTGTTTTTGCACATGCTCGTAAGTTTATCCTCTTTTGCAAATCTCGCAACCGAAAAATGGTTTGCTGTAAGAAAACCCAATTCTGAGTTAAGCTCGCCGTTGTATGTACATAAGTTTTTATATTGCAATCTGTATGTATATTTCTTTTAATTTGGTGTGCAATAAAGAATAAGAATAATAATTGCGCTAAAAATATGAATTGAATTGAATTTTTTTTTGTCATTAATTCCACGTTACGACAACACAGACAAAAAATACATAGAACATCTCAAGAAAATTACAAATACATTCAGCTAACATTCAGCATTCAGCTGCTCCTTTTAATTAATTTCTCCTTCATTCGATATCGTGCGAATAAAAGGAAATTGGAAATGAGAGAAAGAATGTCGAAATCCAACATTGTCAGGTCGGTTCCCTAGAAGTGATGTCAAACTTCTTATATTTATGTGTTCCTTCGGAAAAAAAAACAAGTTTTTGAAAAAGATAATTGCGAATTTACACAGCTCCTTATTTTTTGTTTGTTGGTTAAAAGCAAATAAAACTGGCCAAGTGCGAGTCGTACTCACACGCACACATGGTTCCGAGGCACCAAACAATATAATAAAAATATTTAGACGGCTCATTCATATGTTGACTTGTATTGTATTAAATTCAACAGCAAAACTAAATTGATTTTTTTTTCGTAGAATGTTAATGAATAACAAAGCTACTGCTGCAATTTGATGAAAAACTCCTATATCTCAAAAACTGAACATCAAATCTTATTTAAAACAATTTTTTTTCGGTCTACATTTATTTTCAGATTTTTCCTCCTCTTACTTTAGAAATTAGAGGAGGAGGCACACAATATACCACTTTGGAAGTCTATCTTTCAAACGACAAAGAAAAAATGGTTTTAGGAACCTCAATGTAATTTTTAAATTAATATACACCCGACACGTATAGGTATGATTTTTTTTTTAGTTTCATTTCCATGTCGTGGGACACCTCCCCTGATTTTTATTTTATTTTTGTATAATCATCGTAAAGCGGTTCACAGAATACATCTACAAGAATACACCTAACAAGTTTCAACTGGTTAGTAATAATTTTGGAATAAAGTGGCTGTGACATACGGACAGACAGACAGACAGACATGACGAATCTATAAGGGTTCCGTTTTTTGCCATTCGGCTACGGAACCCTAAAAAACTGTGTAAAAGGACACACGCCTGCAGTACAAAAGATTCGTATGCTGAGATTTTGGGCTTATAGGATGGGCCGTAAGAATAGGCGTGTCTTTGTCACGTTTGCCTAAATAATGGAAGTGTTCTCCTTAGAATTAGAACCTTTTACAAAACTTATTTGTTTTGTAAAATGTTCTTTTCAACCTCAAACTTTCAACCTCAAACTTTCAACCTCAAAAAACAGACAAATAACGCCAGGAAACATGGAAACGTAAAGCTGAATCATTGATTGATAGGTAGGTAACCCAATTCAAAAAGGCCGAATTATACTTTGAAAATGAAAATTAGGGCAGCCTTGGGTTGGATTTTCGACCGGTAAATAACTCACCCCTTGTCACTTGGGATTTACCCGTCATAGGCGATGTTTGATGTTTGTTAGAATGGAACTAAGTTGCTCTCAATTGAACATCGACACCATAAAGTTATGCCACTTCATCATCGTCTTGATCCCATTTTATTTTTGGGTGGGCGCAGCAAGCTTTCGTCTTTCATACATCATGTTACTTGATAGATATCTCAGCAGACACCTCCTTTCTTGCCATATCATCCTTCACACAGTCCATCCATCGTTTCTTTGGTTTTCTCCTACTCTTATAGCCGTCCACATTCATCATCATCATCATCATCATTTCAGCCGAAAGACGTCCACTGCTGGACATAGGCCTCCCCCAAGTGACGCCACATTGACCGGTCCCGTGAGCCTCGCATCCAGCGGATCCCTGCAACCTTCAACAGGTCATCGGTCCACCTAGTGGGAGGCCTTCCAACGCTTCGTCTTCCGGTTCGATCCACATTCATACGCATAACTATTTCTCTTCATTTTATCTATATATAAAAGAAAGTCGTGTTAGTTACACTATTTATAACTCAAGAACGGCTTAACCGATTTGGCTGAAAATTGGTGGGGAGGTAGCTTAAAACCAGGAGATGGACATAGGATACGGTAGGGTAGGTAGGTTGGTAGGGTAGGTAGGTAGGGTAAGTAGGCAGGTAGGATAGGGTAGGTAGGTAGGAACAAGTGCATTGCAACGCATACAGGTACAGCTAGTTTATTTATAATTTCTTTTTTGTTTTTTATGTTATTTGGTTTTTTGTTAATTTTAACCTTTTTTGTCCTGTGTGAGACTAATAAATACTTTTTCTTTCTTTCTTTCAGTTTCTATAATATCAGGGACATTACGTAGACGTAGTTAATGAAGTATAATAGTTGTCCCGATATGACTACTGTCGACTAAGCTGTGCTGTGTACTACGAATGGTTTTCTTCTAAAGCGTCGTAAGCAGGGTCACAAGTGACGTCTTGCTTCCCATTGGAGTGACGCGCGACGTCATTACCGAGTTTTTATGTAGATACCGCATTACATTATACAAATGCGTAAAGTAACCTCTGCCCCGTCTTATGGAAAGATCAGTAAAAAAAGCCTAACGTAATATTCCCACTAGAACTACATGGTTATAAGGTCCAAAAGTTTCCAGTCTACACACATTACATGAATCAAAGATACAAAACTATCATGACACTAAATTACTGAATTTTCTCTAGTTACCCACGTAAAAAGTCTCCCTTATTTCAATCCATTTTTGTTCGGATAATAATCCTTGATTTTATAGTTGAAGCCGAAATCTTTTGGACCTTACTGATACCTAGGAAGATATGTGGAGTATGAGCATGCATACGTTAACATGCATGCTGCTTGTGGTGTTGCTAACAACATGTATCCAGCAACACAAAAACATGTTGCTGAAACAAGTTTGTTTACCATGAACACCAATATAACTTGACCAACATAACTTCAGATATCCGAATCGCGCTGTTCTCTTAGAAAAACGTCATCCACCTGTGAATTTCAATGCTTTTCAACCATAGTTGCAAGACACCGCGTCTCAAGATATGTTTGTAATACTGACAAAAACCGCATTGACGGTCCTTTAACTACGTTCAAGGAGAGGTGGAGTCGATCGCACATTCATCAACTCTGGCAGGTATTGGTCCACCAGATGACGCTACAAATTAACACACGAGCTACAAAAATACAGCCTGAATAATATTGAAGACAGTTGAGGGTCTTTCATTGTCCACAAGCTTACTTCAAGATAATCCTGTAATAATCAGTTTAGTAAGATCGTATTTGAATGATAGACAGCAGCAAGCAAGTACAAATAAATGGTGTAAATTCGATGGGCTTAAAAGTAAAAATGGGTGTACCACAAGGTTCGATATTGGGTCCTTTCCTCTTTTTAGTATATATTAATGACCTACCCCATTTATTTAAAAACCAACCACAAATGGTGTTGTTTGCTGACGATACTTATTTAATATTTAGGATAAGCAGACGTGCCACAAATCTTGACGACGTAAATAACGCTCTAATGCAGGTTCATAAATGGTTTACCGCTAATAGTTTAGTATTAAATGGGAAAAAAACTAAGTGCATAAGATTTTCTCTACCAAATGTCAAATGTAGTGACTGTGACATAGTATTGAATCAAGAGAAACTTGAATTTGTCCATGAAACTGTTTTCTTGGGAATCACGCTCGACTCAAGGCTACAATGGGGTCCTCATTTAACATCTCTTGCAGGACGGCTGAGTTCAGCAGCATATGCTGTCAGAAAAATCCGTCAATTTACTGATGTAGATACCGCGAGGATAGTGTATTTTAGTTATTTTCATAGTATTATGTCATACGGTATTTTACTATGGGGACGGGCTGCAGACATCGAGTCTATATTTATTCTGCAGAAAAGAGCTATCAGAGCCATATATAATCTACGTATGCGCGATTCTCTAAGAGAACTGTTTAAGGAAATTAACATCATGACGGTACCTTGTCAATACATCTATGAAAACATCATGTACGTTAGGGAAAATCTGCATTTATTTAGTAAAAGAGGTGACCGGCACCACTATAATACTAGAAACAGGGACCAACTAGTTCAGCCGGGTTTCAGGTTAGCTAAAGTAGACTCATCTTTCATGGGGTACTGTTTAAAATGTTACAATAAAATACCTCCCCCCATTCTGCAACTGAATGAAACGAAATTTAAATCTTGCACAAAACGCACACTATGTAGGCAAGCATATTATAAGTTGGGGGATTATATTGATGATAAAAATGCTTGGCTCAATATTGGTCCTGCTCCACAACCATAGGGGCAATCGGAATCATCTGAATTACAAAGTGAAGTTATTGTGAAAGCTGCAGAAGATTGTAAAAATATATTTGCATTGTATAGATTCAATCACTTAGTATTATATAATTGCATAGCACATGTGTGAGTACTATGTACTGTAAAGCCACCATTTAATGAGTACCTAAATCTTTCATTGACGCGAAATTACCCTGGTTGTTGAGTGAATGTCATGCTCACTTAAATGTCACGCTGATGGTGGCGGGTGTGTCGGGTCGTTTAGTTCCCTTCAAAGTGGTTGAGTTGAATGATGGCTGATACATGCGTCATGTTCGTGAACGGGCGCTGTCAGTTGTGACTGGTCATCTCTTAGCTGCCACGGTTTATTTTAATTATTTTATTTTTAATTACTGATTTAATCTTTTACTCTGGACGCTCTTAACTTGCCCGTATTTCTACATTGTTCTCACATATTTGTAATTCCTAACATGAATGATGTAACCAAGATTTTGTAACACATTTTGATTTAAAAGAGTGTCCATGGAGTTTCTTGCCCGTTCTTCTCCATAGAGATCTACGCTACGGAATGGGCAACTACAGTACTTTCATAAGTTATTATGCCTTGTGACTGGGACTGTAGCTTCGCGTTTTATTTTGTTTTTTTTTACTTTCAAAAGTGCCTGTAATGGTCTAATTGACATAAATGCTTTGACTTTGACTTTTCCTATTCATTTTGGGAATTTTAAGCCTAACACAATATCCTATTGGATTATTTATGTTAAAATCTTCAGATTGTATTGTTAAGCGGAAATTAATAATTCTGTGAGCTTAGAATTGAATTTCCTTATTGTATACGCGTTGCGTTGGAAATCTTATTAAAGGCTTTGTTTATGTATTCAACAGCAAAAGGTACGCACGTCTAAACAAAAACAGATTTAGGCTGCTGCTGATGCTGTTTTAGGATATTTGTTAAGTATTTTTGTTTTATGATGATGTTTATAATTCTTACAATTAATGATTTCGATTGTATATTACTTTTTTATACGTTATTATTAAACTTTTGTCTACACCTTAAGGGCGGGCTATTTTCCGTAAAGTCAATAACGCAGCATGACATTCAACCATCTTCTCTACGTGTCAGACCAATTTAAAAATGTGACTCTCCTGTCAGAGTCACTTTTTATACCATCATTGTCAAAAAGTCAGAGCCTGTGCTCTGACTATTTGACAATGATGGTATAAAATGTACATTGTTCACTTTTATAAGTTGTGAAAATAGTTGCTATAGCGGAGTGTGTCGTACTCTAAAAATATCCGTAACCGCCTTTGTATTTACCACGTTATTTAGCACCTACGACAGATTGATAGAACACCTACTCTTTATTGTTCACTATAAAAAATTCTTTAATTTCACATGTGCTTAATGGATAATAAAAATAAACTAGGTAATTTAAAAAAAAATGTTTATCCATTTATTCTCAAATATTCTTATCTCAAATATACTTCCTCACAAATATCATTTTTCTTTTCAATTAAAATACCAAAGCACTTTCTCTCTCTAGGGTTCCTTAACAAAAAGGCATAAACAAATCCTTATACTTTCGTCTTATCTGTCTTGCCGTCCTCCTGTATCATACACCCATATAATCGTGAGAATTCAGTCCAGAAATTGTGCAATCAATGAACCGCTAAGCAATGGAGTAAAGAAATCACGAAAAAAAAATTGGTCGGTATTCCCTCACACTCCCCATCAAAACTGGGGGTGGCGCACCCCCATTCTCCCCATAAAAATCAGTGCACATAAACGTGTGATGGGTTATTAGATCCCATGATTAAAACGACAACAGTGTTTCTAAGTGACTCATCTATTTTGGTCAATAGTTTGTCAGATATGCAATATTTTCTGATATAACCGCAAAAAAAACTGTTTTTTTATTTCTTTGAGACTTTTTGTTATTGTGGTGCAACTATATTCATATCTTTATTTGCATTGCATAATGTTTGAAGATCTTACACTGACATATGCTTAACTTCATTATATAAACATTCATCATCATCTTCTTGTCCTTGTACCATGTTACCTGGGTTCGGCGTCTTTTTTTCTTCCATTCTCCTCTGTCAACCGTCACGCTATAATTCACAATTTTTCTTTCATAATCATTCCTCACAAAATTCATCCATCGTTGATTAGATCAAATTGTGCATGCGTTAATATTTATCACGACCAAAGACGATAGGTATCAAAGAAACTTTCCATATTTTTGTTTAATCCCATGTTCACACGACACTGACACACACACATAGGATAGGGTGTTCATTTGTTCCTTTTATTTAGTTTTTCTTTTATTCAATAGGCGAGATTTTTTGTCCAGACGTTTCACTTCAAGTGAAAGATGCCAGATGAATCAACGAAAAGCGGTTGCTATTTTAAACTATTTGCTTATTGATAAATCGTTTAAAGTTTTCAAATAACGCCATTCACAACCTTTCAAATTCCGACGGCATTTGTCAGAAATAATTATCTGCCAAGCCATTTTCCGGACTATGTTTGTGTAGGCTTCCTGGGCTTGCTTCATTTGGACAGAATTACGAAAAAGATTTTTTCGATTGAAAACCTTCTTATTTCAAGCTAGCAGAGCTAATTAAAATATCTGTACCAAATACCTGTTTATGAGGTTTATTCTTATCGATTTAAATATTAATGAGTTTTTCTATATCTAGGTACATGGCAAACACCATAATCAAATAGATTACAAACTTTATCACATCATTCGGCAAACCGCAATTCCAACATTTTATTTCTATTTTCGTCGGCCATCAATTAGATTTCACGGATAATAAATGTAATGTAGTATTTCCTAATATTATAAAAAGCTAGTAAATATCATCTGCCACAAAAGCTTTATTTGCTTATGCCTATTTTTTTCACAGATCGTTAACGCAAGTAAAAATTTTTTAACGTTTCTTCTTTTTTGTTTCTAAAATAAAACAGAAGTTTTCACCGTGACATATTAAATGGATTTATTTGATCAAAACGAACTAAAGTCGCCGTTAAACAAAACTATTTTCTCTTGGTTTATCTTTTGATAATTTGTAAATAACTAGTTATGTAAAGATCTGTTAGGTGTTCTCTATCTTAATATTATTTTAAATAAGTAGTAATTTTCTCTTACTCATGCAACGAAGAAGATTTGTTCAACTTCTAAACTTAATGCATATAAAAATCATTTAAGTCGGCTCCTAAAGTAATTTAATGCCCCGAAAACTGTAAATAATTACTACATTTAATTTGCAGACTGGCAAACAAACTACATAAAGTAAAAACCACAAAAGAAAAATATAAGTCAAAACATAAAACACTTTAAAAACTTACCAAGGCTACAAAACAAGTGGAAATCAGCCAAAAAGTTCAAAAACTCGCACAACTAATCCAAGAAACTGCTCACTAATCACCGTTCACAGCTACCAAGTTATTTATTCAATGAATAAATTATGAGAATAAGAAATGTAAAGTGTTAATTTAGCGATGTATTCTCTGCACGAGATCAGTGCGTCTCGCTTGGCGGCGGATACGAACTCGACTGAAAACGGTCCAAGCGGTGTAGGCCCACGGCAACCAATCCACGAGTCCACGGCACAGGGCTCACTGATACGAGACCCTGTCCCAGTCACCCTGGCTATGACAAGTGAAACCATTATACATCATTTAACCCGAACATTACTCAATACTCAGTTTATTTACTAACATAGTGGTAAATTCCCGCGACAACATCCAATTGTTTTGAATTACAAACTCGTTTATAAAAGCAGAGGGTTATATTGTATTCGGCCAGCTACGTTATTTTTATTTACACCGAGTACTCGGTGTAACATTTAAATATCTTATCACCTGGTACATATTCGCACAATCTTGCCTTCTAGCATAAAACGTAAAATATCACGCCTGTAATCCCCGAATGGTTAGGCAGAGGGTTACTAATAGTACACTCTTTCGCCAGTTGTGTGTAAAAGGCGGCCTATTTTCTTCTTAGCGTGTCGATGACAATTTAAATTGAGTCATCCCAAACATTCGCGACGAGTTTGGCAGTTTCAGAAACATCTATCAGCTCCTGTGACGTGAAAGCAACAGGACAGGCAGCCCTATCAACCGGGCACAAATAACCAAAAAAACCAGCCAAGTGCGAGTAGGACTCGCGCACCGAGTGTTCCGTACTTTTAAAACCGTAATTATTTAAAATATTTTTATTAAATAATGTAACTAAAAGTTTACGGTTTTCGCAATTTTTCCTTTATCTGTGCTATAAGACGTTGCTTCGTACCAAATTTAAAGATTCTGAGTTCACGGGAAGTACCCTGTGGGTTTAGATTCCCTTGCGAGTGTCGAAAATTTGCGGTTTGCAACATAAACGGCTGAATCTTTTGATTGCGACAGCTCTAAGGGACCGGAGACCTGAGTATTTGATATAAATTTCAGCTTGATACCTCCAGGCGTTCCTGAGAAAAAGGGTCTTGACAGACAGACAGACGGACGGACAACAAAGTGATCCTATAATCTATCCTATATCCGTTCCGTTTTTTCCTTTCGAGGTACGGAACCCTAAAAACAGCCCACAAAAAAAAATACAAAATCAGAGCTAAAAATAAAAAAAAACATGACTTGTTGTAATACTACAAATACATAATAAAAATGCAGAATCAATTATATTTCCCTTGTTTTAAAACTCTGACGCTCTAAAGAGACTAGACCGAGACCATTAAAGGTCCGATTGAAACAAAGGGTTTGACATTGTGACTAACACTAAAAAGCTTAGGGAAAAGTCAAAACTGCGTTAGAAGAGCAACAGAGAAAATTGCTGAAGTTAAAATTAAATGTCCGTAAATTAATTGTAAGTTTCCGGAGGCGAACGCTTGAGTAGGGTGCAGAGATTAGTGAATTGTTGTGAATTCTCCTAACGCATATCAGCGAAAACTTAATTTAAGTAACATTTATTCGTTAAGGTGGACGCGGCAGGGTAGCCCGCAAAATTTACTATTTCACGAAAAAGACATTCAATGGGATGGTTTTATTGATGATTTGACCGAGAGCGGCGGAGGCCCAGTGGTGGAAGCCCTGACTTACGAGCAGTAAGCCGTGGCTTCGAACCCAGGCAGGCGCATTACTTTGTGTAATTTATTTCATCATCGCTGCTCTCAAAAACGGCGAAGGAAAACATCGTGAGGAGACCGGCATGTCCTAGAACCAAAAATTCGAAGACATGTGACATCTACCAACCCGCACTGGGCCCGCGTGGTGGATTACAGCCCACTCCCTCTCATAGGAGAGGAGGGCTGTGTCCGAGCAGTGGGAACATTATAGGCTAATGATAACGATGATTGATGATTTGAATGATTATAACTTTGTAAAGCCATATTTGTTACGCTCGCGAATCATAACAATACCTATTTAGAAATAAAAAAAATAAAACCGCGGATTCCTAGTCGCTTCCCCCTTAAGTCTAGTGTCGTGATCGCGAGCACTATTGCTGAGCATGTTACGTCCGGTACGGTACGGTAGGTTGGCAAGTCGGCAAAGTGTTATTGGGATTTTCCAGCACGAATTTAATCTAATGTAATCATCAGTAGCACCCGCGGAGTCTAGCTTCATGCCCGGTTGATGAAAAAGCCCCCTATAATATTAAACTTAGGGTTCAAACTTATGATAAAGCATGAAATCAGACTTTTCCATGCTCCTATCCTTTTCTGTCGCTCAGAACCGTCATTTGCCAGAGCGAGAATCAGATCGCATCATGGATGCTGTCGGGTGCGATAGCATTCGCCTTCTGTTTCTTCTGATTCATCAACCCTTTAACATAACTGGCAAAATGTAGGATTTTGGACTGGTGGCTGACCTAACGATTCTAATACGATAGTCAAAAAGAGTTCAGAACTCATACAAATTTAATATTCCCTTAAAGTAACTATTTATTTTATCTACGTTCCTACCTATCCAGGCCCGACGCCAAATTTTCAAGTCAAAATTTTGAGTGCACACCATTTCGGTGCTCCAGTTCGCAGTATTTTATTCGGTCCAGGTTTTTGTTCCAATTTTTGAACTAAAATATAAACTGGCCATGCATTTCTTAATTGAGAAGTTTTGAATTTTTCACTTGTTCGTTTTCGGTGGCGTGAACAAATAGTCAATGGATATTTTCCTATTATAGTTCCACTAACACATCAGCATCTAGTCTTATCCCAACTATTGCTAAGGTCGGTTTTAAGTCTAACTGCTGCACTGCACTGCACTACATTTCCTATCTAACTGCCACAACCCAGTTACCAAGTCACCGTGTCAACAAGGGCTATTGTATTGTGTGTACCCAACACACAATACAATAGCCCTTGGTGACACTGGTTGTCAGACTTACAGGGTTCTAACCACCTATAACTACTGTCTAAGATTTACAAATGACAGCCGCTTAACTTGCTTAACTCTATATGATTGGTCATCCATCCACAAACTGAACTCGGCAAACGTTGCTTAACCTTGAAAGTCGACCCGTGTGGCTGATATTATTAAGCCACGAGACCCAAACATCAACACCTCCATTCACTTTATATGTCGGGTGGAGTGCTAAACATAATCAATCTTTAATTTTGAGTAAGTATATGAGAATGCTGCCATAAAATCGAACCATAAATAAATGAATTCAGTTTCAGCTGCCATGTTGGTTGCTAGCGTAATTGCAGAACACGAGAACCTTCGATTCCCAGGTCAGGCGCGGTGTTATTGAGTTTTTCCATAAGGATTTTCTCATAGCAGACCGGAGTCTCAATTCGCCAAGTTGATGCCTCAGGCTCAACGAACACCTAATCCCACGGAAAATGTAAGCGTGATATTATATTACCTAATTCAATTTCCAACGACAGAATCAAACAAACACACTTTAGGCACAATTAGAATACCTAAATAATAAAATAACTTTTGTTTCTTAGCACTTTACGTTACAAAAATGTATGTGTTGCCCAAGCTCCTATACAAGGAATTCCTTGTACATGAGCCAGAAAAAATAACAAATATAAACTACAGTTTCTATATTTATTTCACTTCCTTAACAATTCATTAAACGAAAACGTTTTACTGTCTTAAAGAATTTCGGGAAATAAAGGTGAATTGACGGGAGCCCAATTAAGGACTGCTGAACTTCTCACATTACGCAGACTTGACTCCACTCTGGCTCGACTCACAGTAAAGCATCGAAACATGAGCATTATCTCTCGTAGTTTACGGTAGCATTTTCAACATGGTCATAAGTGAACGACGCGTTAACCACGGGTGGTTGACACGTAAATATGGAAAACTTTTTTTAGACCGATGGGGCGCCTTCTCGATACATCACGATACAAATGACAACGTCAAACAGTAACCTTATAAATTAAATTACCAAGTTCTTCAGAATTCCGTAGACTGATATAGAAGTTACTGAAGGACCACGTTATTTACACAAACGGATAAAAATAGGACTCTTGCCTAAATAAATGCCTAAATACTTCATTGTTCTGTTTGAATTTCATCTCTCGGCGCTGAAGCAAGCGTTTAAAAATGCAACCGTGCAGTATTTTAGGTGTTTGGTGTTACTGAAAACGGACGGCCGGGGTGTAGGTACTTGTGATGCGAATCAGAAAGTTTCAGCAAAACCTTTCATAGATTTTTGCCAGTCTTTACAGGTAGTCAGTCTGCCGCAAGTCTGAAAACCAGTCTTACCAAAGCATAATATCGTATTACCCTAGTCTTAACTGGCTTATGTGGGTCAGATAGGCAGTCGCTCCATGTGAAATACTGGTTTTCAGCTGCATCCGGTCAGACTGGAAGCGGACACTAACATTGTTGGAAAAGACTAGGCAGATGATGGTGAAACCTTTTTTCACATAACAATCAGCATCATCGAAAACATTTCATTTTTTTTTAATCTAATCGGGTTTATATCTAAAAAAATATAAGTATTATCAATGCCGTATTATAAAGGGTGTAAAACACCTCTTAACGAAGCCGAAAGGCACTGGTTCTCCCTGTCATTGCGATCATTTTTTATGTTCTACACCATACCTGGGAACCTTCTAGTTACGGAGGAGATATTAGGGGTCAAAGTTCCAACTTTTTGACAAGTATTTTTTTAAATACAAGTTTTTAATGTAAGATTTTTAAACACCTCCACGACCCCCGTACTATTCAATCCGTCCATCAGCACAATGTTTTGAATGCGCTACATTGAGTTCTACCACAAAACATGATTTTACACCCCCCAAAAAAAAGTCGTTTTCCAGCAATAATTTTTGTGTAAAGGTACTTAGTTTCATGTACAGAATGCTTGGTTGACGGCTTCGGGTTGAGGTGATTTACAAGGGTATACCGAAATGTAAAATATTTAGCTTACTTTATACAAAGCATGGAAAGCATATTATTACAAAGCAGAGAAAAAGTGACTAATACAAAAAATTTAAATGCACAGTCACGTAATTTTCCCTGTTCCAAAACTTCATTAATTGCGGTTAGCCACACGTCGCATTACCTATAGGGAAACCACATCAAAACAATAATATTATGAACACATCAAGCCATACATTTCCAGTATAACATGACCTTGCTTTGCATAGATTTACCGGACAATGAGAGATCCGCATAAACTGGTTTGTATATCTTCATTGGTCGCCGTGTACTACTTACCCAAGGAAATTTCCTAGGTATAACTAAATACTGAAACAGAGGGCATTACTCCCGATGAGTGAGGAAAACCCAGCGGAGTACGGAGTGTACTTCGCGTACTTTATAATTTAATAAATAAGAAAGTTTCGGGGTTTGGGATCATGTTTCTTACTTTAACATAGAGTATTAAGGAGCGTTTGCGATAAACATGTTTTCTGTCTTCAATTTAGTAAGTTTTTGTGTATTGTGAGCAATGAGCGGCGGTGGCCCAGTGGTGATAGCCCCAACTTGGTAAGCCGTGGGTTCGAAATCAGGCAGGTGCAATACTTTGTGTAATTTATTTCATCACCACTGCTCTCAAAACGGTGAAGAAAAAATCGTTAGGAAACCGGCATGTCCTAGAACTAAAAAAACGATGACATGTGACATCTACCAACCCGCACTGGGCCCGCGTGGTGGATACCAGCCCACTCCCTCTCATAGAGAGGACGCCTGTGTCCCAGCAGTGAGAAAATTACAGGTTGATTAAGAAATAATTTTATAAAAAAAAAGTTTTATAAGAATTAAAGCTAAATTAATGTCATGGAATTCCGAGGGGACAAAACATTGGGGGATTTTTAAACTAATACTTCAAATTTGCTCATCATGGTAAGTACTCAAATCATGTCAAACATATAGTACCTATCTGAAGAATCAACTAGTTCAAGTCGCGGCCAAAAGCTATAGTTTAAAACAATATATTAAAAAGCCTGTGCAAACTACTTTCAGTAATGTCTTTAATCTTTGCGTCATAAACTCATAAACTAAAAGTGATATTACAGCAATAACCAGTTTATACCGGCAAAACCTGCTTCCATGAAGGCCTTTAGCGATACTTTTTTGCTTGGTATAATTTAATTTAACTTTTTCCTATTAAAGTTCGCTGAAATTTGGAAAAAGATACCCTTGCAGTGTTTAAGTAAGGAGGGATAAAACTTATGTGACTGAAAGAGATGTGTATGAATATTTATGGATGGGGCGAGAGAGAAAGGAAAAAAACCGGACAAGTGCGAATCGGACCCGCCCATCGAGGGTTCCGTACAAATTTGCAGGTACATATTATAAATAGTTCAGGAATTGAGCCTTGCAGTTTTTCCCGGAGATAAAGGGTCTTGACAGCCAGACATACAGACGGACCACAAAGTGATCCAATAAGAGTTCATTTTGCCGTTTGAGATACGGAACCCTAAAAAGAAAAGATTCATGGAATGGACACAGAATGATATGACTGAAAAAGGGATAAATAATAACGTGATGGCTGACAGGGGACAATGGAAGAAAAAATCCATCACAAGCCTGACACTTACCTGTTAATTGCAAGGAACCTATATAAGAAAATTAAAATTTCGCGGGCTACCTTTGTGCCCGTAAAGTAGAGGAGCATACTGGCCTTCGCAGTATCCCAATAAGAGACCAAACTCACGGTTCGAAGTCTTTGCCGTGTCCGCATGCGGTTAAATTGTAATGTTGATGGCAGGAGATCGCAAGTTCTTTGAGATTGGATCACAAATAAGATATGTATGAAAGCAATTACGGAACATAGCTTTTATAATGATGCACTGAAAAGAAGAAAATAAATCTTGGAGCAAATGAAAACGATAAAGGATAGTTTTCACAAAAGCTTGTCGCGGGAAAGAGAACTGTTCCGACAGTTCCAACTCGTAGCTGCAGCGCACCCCACGGTTACTGCGGCCAAAGATCACAATATGAAATGCAAGAAATAATATTGTACTCCCAAGCAAATGTGAGAGTAAATTTGAAAATGGTCCTTGCTTTGAGGTTATGCACATGTTACGTTGATTACTTGCACTGTAGAGCTGTACTTGACTCTTTGCATACCTACCGGATTTATTCAAGCATTTGCGATTTTCACAAAATGCGTCTTTCTTTCTTTTCTTTCTTTTTTCTTTCTTTTTTTTTTTTGTCTCTTTGTCTCATTCAGGTTTTGTTCTCTGAAAGAAGGTTTAAGTTCAGTTGCTGCATTTTATTAATTATGATATTCCCTTGAATGTTTTTGTTCAATATTTTCACTAAAACATCTCTCAGCATTGAGAAATGAGGACTGTCGAATGATGTAACACGAAAACGTTGCGGTTCAAAAGGAAGTGTAGTGACAAAAATTGAAAAGAATAAGTATGCTTAGATGGTTTGGTCACGTGGATAGGATTGTAGGTCATACAAATATTTGTTCCGTGCGGGGATCGAACCCGCGACACGCAGCGCAGCACTGCGCCAACCGTGCCGTCAAAGGATGAGTGAAAGGCGACTAATAAAAGGTATTTACAGAGCAGAGATGAGTAGCAACGCCGGGAGGGAACGCCCTAGAAGAATATACACTGACCTTATTAGTGAGGTTCTTCCGGACGGTCAGGTAGTACTCGGAACCGGCGTACATGTATGAACAGATGTATGAACGTGGTCGAGGCAAATGGAGTATGTAAGGATTGTAACTGGTGGTGTTTTTTGGTCTCTGCCCCAAGGGAAAATGTCGTGAATTTATACAGGGTTATTTGTAAAACACCGACAACCAAAACTTTCGTTCTATGACTTTTAACAATTCTTCATATTTTAGTTCATCAGATTTTCATACAAAAATAAAAATATTTAAATTGAACGCTCTAAATGTTACGACTATGATCCTCTCGCTATTGTTCTATCAGTTTCTTTTGCTTCGCATAGACTTCGTAACATTTAGAGCGTTCAATTTAAATATTTTTATTTTTATATAAAAATCTGATGAACTAAAATATGAAGAATTTTTAAAAGTCATAGAACAAATGTTGTTGATTATGATGTTAGTATTAACATATTCCTGAGAGGTTGTCGGTGTTTTACAAATAACCCTGTATATATTTTGTATCTCACAGCATTTATTCTTTTTTTTTCAGCATTTTTTTTTTGCATAAACAAACACAGTTGCACAACATCTTAAATCACGGTAATGTATTTCTAACATTTGTTTTTGATTTTCTTCGAACATGAATTCACCTAAGTTTCTAGGGCCAAATTTCTTTACTTCAAATAATGTGTTTCGACCGTAGTTTTCCCTTGAATTACTTTTTATTTGCACTAGAGCAGTTCTATTCTGGGTCCGATAATAGTTTGGGAGGTAACCACTGTGTGGTGAGTGGAATCAGGAAAAACGACGAAATGTTAGTCTGAGAAAACTAGAAGGCCCGCTTTTTTAAATCTTCACGTTAACTATTGAGTTTCGGTTTTTTTTTCATTCTATTTCATTCTTAGAACAATTTTTTTTTTTGTTACCCTATAATAATTTTGCCCTATTTAACCCGAAGGTTGACTGGTAAAGAATAACTTGTGGCATTAAGTTCGCTATATGTGCCAGTAATGCCAGTACCATAGGACTGGCTCGTGGGTTTAGTGGACGCAAGACTGCTGATCTTGTGGTTCTTGGTTCTATTTTCAGTAATTTCTCAGTATCAGCCACAAAAGTCTAGATATGTGCCCGATCGATAGCAATAGGCTCGCTCTCTTAAACTAACTGGTATGTTGTAGGTGTACTATTTGGTACACCTCTGCCTAACCCTTCAGGGAATACCGGCGTGATGTTATGTTATTTACCAGTAACGTACATGAAGTTTAAATGAATACATATAGGTGAGCGTAAGTGCTGAAAATGACCCTTATAGACCATTAGCAAGTAATATTAACGTTACTGTTTCGCTTAGCGGGTTCTACACGTCTGCTATTCTTGGAAGGGCAGTATTGAGGAGCGCATGTGATTCGCCCACATTCCTGTGAACGTCATCACAATAATAGCACTGAGGTGTCGACGTATTTACGTTACATTTATACCGTGCGCTCGTGCTTTGGAACTTTGAAACAACTTTGAAAAGTGGTTTGACAGATGCACCAATGTCACTGGCAGGGTACAGCCCACTTATTTAACTATTTATGTACAAACTAATTACAGAAAATAATAAAAGAAAAGGTTAATAAAAAAATGAAATGTTTTCTATTCTATTCTAATCTAATAAAATAAGTTGTTTTTTTTTAATGTACCGTTTATGCACAGACATGTATAAGCTGTATCTCTTTGGCAAATATGTCACTCAAAATTAGTTTTGCTGCCGGACATTGTTGGGCTAACTACCAGGCCCCTTATTCACAAACGCTCGAATTCAATTTCGATTCGATAAGTAGTTTGCCTATTTTGTTTTGGCATTACGAAAGCGAGCGAGATAGACATACGACTTTCCGAATTTATTGTTTTTTTTTTTCAAATTTGTGTCTTGTTGTTTTTTTTTTATTTCAGGCTTTTTAAACTTATATTATTTTTGCTACCCTCGACTGTCCGACTCCTGAGCAAAGGCCTCCCCCAGACCTTCTAATTTTCTCGGTGTTGCGCCAATTAACGAATACAGGGAAAGTTATAACTTAAAAAACCTGAGCCATTAGGGGGGAGTGGGTGGGGCAGGGGGATAGCCCTCTCCCCGTCCTCGCGATGCCCATGGTGACAAGTGACAAGATTTCAAATTTCAAGTCGACCAGACCTGTAGGATTTGTTTTATCCCTTCATCAAATAGAAAAGAGGTGATGATCTTCGACCAGCTGAGCAGATTTTTTTGAAACATAGCTTAGAACACTCTCGATTAAGACACGTTTCAAACTTAACCAACTTCCTTAACCTAAAAAAAATGAATGAAGTCGGCCCTTATATAGCATAGATAGTTGGGAAAAGGCTAAGCAGATACTAGGGCATGCAAACCGGATACCCGGTTAACCGAAAAAACCGGTTAACCGACTCATTTTAAAACCTTTTTTTAATAAATAAATATTAGGGAAAACAATAATTACACACTATAAATATTGAACAACAAGTTATGTTTCTCCTAGTATCTTATTGATTTAATATGTAATACTTTAATTTTCCCAAAATAAATATTGAATTGAAAATATTTATTTCAGACTAAGCAAACATTAACTGTCAAAAGTCAGCCCATATTATATTAGAAGGCAGATACTTACAGCTATGGTAGTAAAATTTAAAATAATTATTATTTTGGATATGCATAAGCGACCAATGCCTCAGGATTTGGCTGTCCACTCTGTCCGATACCACGTTCAGAAGTATGTCGGTGCTACTTTTTACCCGAGACCGCAGGGACGCCGTTCTTCTGCGAAGCACCGTCTGGAAGCCGTCCGTGCTGTGGTTGGTTGCACGTGTATAACGTTTGGCAATAGCTTTTAAATTATGTGACTTTAATATCACGTGAGCATCGCGCAAACCTGCGAGAAAGCATATTACCCCTTACCGACAATACCCTGCGCTCACTATCCATGTCCATATCATCATTTTGTTTCTCATTGACCCAGTGTAGTAGTGTAGATCCAAGTAAAGGGCATTGGGTAAGTTTGTATGGACCAGTGGCATGTTTTTTTTGCACAGCGGCCATAAATATAATTGTTGGTCACGTATAGTGGAATATATGATAGTAAGGACTCCTAAAATAATTTTGCCGAAAATTATATCGGGGCTGAAATATCTGATGTCAAAGTTGTGTTGTTCCTACTAGCAGTTTGCATACTGTTATGTATTTTATCAAAAAATAACTATTTCCTATCGTTAGCCGTATGCACTACTTCCCAGAATGTGATACTTAGCAGCGACACTATCGGATGGGGTAATGGGTGAGTTTTTTTTTCAAATTAACGGGTTCGATTCCTGGATAGGAATGTTGATTTTTCACAAAACCAATGAAGCATTTTTTTTTAAATCGGGCTCGTGGCTCCTTTGAGCGTTTTTCACTATTCCTAATAGTTCGGATTTGGCCTACCACCCAGTTAAAAAATTCACCCTGTATATCTCTGCTCCGATGCATTTTGGAAATATTATTCATAGAAGAAAATTAATGTCTTAATGTTTTCTTACTAAAGAAATTTATTTAAAGACCGTAGACTTAGAAAAATCATGCCACTTTTACTCAAACCCCTTTGGATTCTTGCTGTATATTCTAAGATTTAAGACATTTGTGTTTATCTACCAAATGTTCCTAATTTGGTATGTAAGTCTTAGTGCCCTATATTTTTAGACTATGTTGTTTACCTAAATATTAAGTTTTATTCTATGTTATGCATGAAGAAAAAAAATGTTTTATATTGATTTTTAGTCGTTGTAGCTTTTTGAAGTCCAAACAAATTCTCATTATTATAAACATAGGTAAGATAAACGAAAAAAATACATATTTTGATTAGGCTTTAACTTTTTAATTTTTTTTTCTACACATTTTTAATAAAGATTGAAAAAAAAAACAAAAAATTCGATTTAACCGGTTTCATCCGGTTTTGTAAACAAGAAACCCGAAAAAACCGGTTGTTTAAAACAACCCGGTTTTTGCATGCCCTAGCAGATACCCAATGATGACAGTACATAGGGCAGGCTGGCAAACTGCTGAATCAAGTTTGGTTCGATTAATCCTTATGTTGCCCAAATAGCTTTTGGCAGAATTTTTATTTATGTAAAAAAAGAATCTTGTTCTTTGTATTCAAGATGCAGGCTTTGCCTTGTTTTGGGCCAATAAAAGACCTTTTAGTTATGTTTTTGGCAATAAAGTTTTTGTATTTTCATATTTCATGAAATAGAAATTCATAGCACTAAAGGGAATTTAGCACAACTTCCACAATACACTTGCGCAGATACCAACGCGATTAAGAGACTAAATTTATCGATGTTTCCGAACGGTATGCTAATACTGTCGGCCAAAATTAATATCAACACTATCAACAGTATGCGAAACAAAGTTCGGGCTATGTATGCTCACAACATGTCATGTCGACTTACGTATATAATTATTAACATTAGCTTGTTGGTGGGCGGTCCCTTTGATTTAACCGTTTGTAAAGGAAATATGAAATGCGAAGTTAAAGAGCTTATGTTTCAACCGCAAACATATTTAAGCTCTTTAACTTCGCATTCGTTGTTTTATTTCACCTTTTTTTATAACAGGATTTCTTATCGTATTTTGTAACCCAGAGTCAGGTTCGATTCAGCAAGTTTAAGAAAAGTTTTTTTAATGTTGTATACAGTTACATACATACAAAAAATCTCGTCTTTTTCCTATGAGGGTAGGCAGAAACCACAGAACTCCACCTGCTGCGATCCTCACATACTTGTTTTGCTTCGTCTACGTTCATACATCTGGTCATACACGCACTCTGGTTGCTAGTACTACGCACTTGACCTTTCTGAAGAACCCCACCAATAAGCTTATGTATAGAGGTGTTAACCCATAATTTGATAACCATGGCAATTACAAAATATGCAAACTGTACATTCATGTTTACTCTATTTCGCGCATGAATATTTCTGAAGATTTCGGTGATTGCCGAAGCACATACTTCAACTTGAAAACATGTCAGTACATACTAGCTGCCGCCCGCGACTTCGTCTGCGTTGACTTCTTTCTTGAAACCCTGGCACATGCCTGATACATGTACCTAAGGAGTTGATTGCAATTCTTCATCTTAAACAAACAGCTCACTTCTGCCGTTCTTGAAACTACAACAACGTTTAACTTATATTATCACTTACGGGATATATTCCGTGACTGATTAGATATTGTTTTGAGTTCCCGAAACAATCTCTAATCAGGGAAAATTTTTCGTAAGTAATAGTATAATTTTAGTTCAAAACCGTGAAAGTTTAATTTAAAAGTTAAGTTAAGTTTAGTTTAAAAGAGTGTTCACAACCGCGTTCTTAGAATTGAATGTGAAGATACTGACGTAACCACTACGAGTAGGTTTTATAACAATGCTAGGCAGTGAAATATTGTTATTTTTTCCGGAGACTCATAAAAGGAATAGTTACTGTAAAAGTAAACTAATAAATAACAACTGACTCAGTTACTGTTCATTTATATGCTATATAACATCTTTATTGGATTTAGACGGAATTATGTAGTATAAGTATGATTTACACATTCTTTTATCATGTTAGGCCATCAACGGGTGGGCGGGGCACATTGCTCGCAGAACGGATGGCCGATGGGGCCGAAAAGTTCTGAAATGACGCCTGCAAACAGGACGTTGCGTTGGAAGGCCTCCCACTAGGTGGACCGGTGACCTGGTGAAGGTTGCGGGGATCCGCTGGATGCGAGTCACACGGGACCGGTCAATGTGGCGACACTTGGTGGAGGCCTATGTCCAGCAGTGGACGTCTTTCGGCTGAAATGATGATGTCATCAGCTCCTCTGAATAAACAATACAGGGAAGTGATGATGATGATACCATCTATCCGATCTCGGTCACAGCGACTGCATTGGATGGCTTTTAGGGTGGTTGACGAGAGTTTTGTAGTGCTGCTCTTGCATGTGTTCTCAAGTGACTTGCATATCCAGATAAAGATTTTTCTGAAAGGCACACAGATTGTTTATAACCGGATTATCACATGTGATACTTTTTATCCAGGTAGCACGATTCCGTGTGACAATTACCGAACTCCGTGCGGGCGAAGCTATGGGCGTAAGCTATTAATATAATAAGCATATACAAATCACTTAATGCAACTTAAGATTAAAGCGTTACCACAGTCTAGCGATCAACTTTACCTAAGTATTCTACCGAACACGAGCTTCTTTCACTTAACACATGAATGAAAGCCATGATATTACAACTGTTCTTGCCCTCTTATACTGTTTTCCTAATTTTCTATTACTAATTAATATACAGCCTCGAAACCTAAATATAACTTACTACACTCTTTGCAAAATTAAACGTCATATTTGTGATAGAGTAACAGTTACCATTTTTTTTTACTTGTCCTGTGCATCATAAATCACATCATCTTCCATAATGAGTTACAAGTTATTAATTGTTTCCATCTTCCTGAATAAAACCTCTGTGACATAAATAACCCAGAAACCCTATCAATACGTCATTTCCGTCCATGTAGTCAGTCGGTTGTGGGGTGGTCACTTCGTTATGAAGATTGTGACGTTTGAAAATAGGTATTTTCAAACGTCACAATCTCAAACGTTACGTTTTCAAACGTAATTTTGTTTACGTATTTTCTTCTTGCTGCGACCGGTCACATGTCATCAATATTGACCAACAATCTATATGCTATGAATGTAGCCCTAGGCAACTAAACCTAACCTAACAATATCAAAACTTGATATCCTGAACATTCCTATTAACATACAGTATCTCTATCTATAGTTTTATCTTTTGTAGATCTTTGAGAGTCGTTACAGCTAGTTAGTGGCCCATAAGCCTGACAACCAATCTTAGGGGTATTATTACCGCTAGCTCACCGTCCGTCCGTCTTATGACGACAGGCCGCTTCGATCAATAATAAGGCCGTGTCTACGGCGCGTACGTGTTCCATGCGCGCCTCAAGGAGATGTCAGCAAACCGGAAGGGGCCGAGAGGGCCGATGCCTGCCAGGCCTGCGGGTTGTTCGAAAGAGATACCGCGGAACCCTGGAACACAAAGGGCGAAGAAGGAACATGGGTGGGTTTTAGTCAGTACAAGTCTGACACTCCCTCCTGCTCCGCCCAGAGTGGGAGAAGTCATTTGATAATTTCCCACCCGGGAAAAAAAAAAAGGAAAAAAAAAAGGGGTATTATTACCCAATAGTAAAAGGGTTGTGGAGATCACTTAGGTAGTAGCTTCATGTAAAATATTGGCATCCGGTTAGACTGGAAGCCGACCCAACATAGTCGAGAAAAGGCTAGGTAGATGGGGTGCTAGATGCGTGAAAATAAACAGAGCTCTCAAACTATTTAGAACATGGATATTTTGAAAGCAATGAAAACATGAAAGTTAATTACCGGCTGCCTCGTAACTCAGGCGGGGGTGACCTAAATATAATATATGTCATAGATATTCCATGGTAGGGGTATATGATACGGCCTAACCTGGCCTATTTACGCCTCGATTTGCAGCAATATTTTTCGTTTTAAGAAAGGGCCAGCAACGTCGATTTTCATCTCATCGTACGGGACCTGAAGCAAAACGACTTAAACAGGTTAAAATGGACGAAGATATTGTGGAATTTCACTACCTTATGGGTGTCTTTAGGTCCAAACTTAGAAGAGGGAACGTAGAAGACATAGTTGAAGAGGTCTTCAACTTTCAGAATAGGTTGAGGATAGGTGTCACAACACTTACGTTTGATTTTCCGGCTACGCGTGTGATTTAATTTTGGAACAGTTATTGATGATTCGCTCAGTCGAAATTAAAAGGTTTTATGATCTTCTAAATCGAGAACCCTCTTCCCTTTGGTGTGGAGGGTCGCAGTAGTGGTGTTGGGCTGAGAACCGGACCCGCTGCGGCCCAGACTAAGAACATCGTCAATATAGATAACTTCAAGCCTGTAATCCCTGAAGAGCCTAAACCTATGTAGGCACTGACTAGTGCCCGCACATTCTCCAGTTATCGATGATTCGTAGCTGTTACTGAGGTTTGTGATGGAACAACCGAGCAACACTGCCCGACCTAGGAATCGAACCCAAGACCTCATGCTCAGTATCGCCACTTGGGACTACTAGACCAACGAGGACAAAATAGACGATCGACAAATCTGTTTATTTTCAGTGAATAAACTTCGATTTGAAATCTAATTACAATTTGTTTGCTGGAAATGATTGACTAACGTATTTTACGGTAGGTAACCAATACCATTGGTAGAATGAGCAAAATATTTGTGTTTACCGCCCGATCAAATATTTCATTGATTATGAATTGGTGCCTATGTGTCATTCATAGTTTATGATGCCATACTATTTTCTATGAAAGGTCATGCGCCCCGGTCATGATCACAGTCCATGCGACTTGCGACGATGATTTGCGCCAAGCAGCACGCGCGTGTATTTTATTTATGTTTCTTTCACAATAGTAGTGTTGCGTTGCAGCGGCTTATGGCAAACTCTTAAGGTTTTATTTTCATCTGTCTCAGTCGCATGTCGTATAGCTCTTTGCCATGCAGTTAGCTAGAGTCTATAGCTCAAGCGTAACTAGAGGCTTTATTAGTGCAACTACAATTTTATAACAGAACTAAAAAGCACGCTTTATAGTGACGTCATTTTATTTCTATGTTTTCTCACAAACCCTTTTATTACTTATCCATATCTTGAAAATGCATAAAAAATAGCTAGTCCGCCAGCTTTGGGAGTCCGCCATATTGGAATAGAATGACGTCCACAATGACGATCCGCCAAAGATTTTGGGGAGGTCACACAGGGCCGTAGCCGGGAATTTGGTTGGGGGGTTACCCCGAATAAAAAAGGCAAAAGGGGGGGGGGGGGATCAACACTATAAGGAACAACTTTTGAAATGGTTATATTAACCAACTCTGAATTTACTCTCTTTATATCTCTATTCCGTCTTTATAGAAGAGTAACAACGGGTCACTGATATACGATATTGATTCGGCTTAAAATGGCTGCGCTTCTCTTAATAAAATAAGAAATTATTACCACACTTTTCAGTCCAAATTTGTTAGGTGTTAAGATTCTGCAGACAGTTGAACGACCAAGCCACTTTGTAAGATTTTTTTTCGTACCTAACACACGTCTCGAGTTTCTTAAAGGGCCTCACAGTAACAAGATATTACTGATTCGGTTTGCATTACAAAAGAAAATTATACCTTTTGTATAATGTTCACGTCTGATAAAGTTTTTCGTTAAAGGACGAAATCAAATATGGAGACACAAAGGGATAACAGAACACGCTTGTGGTAACCCAACCTACGTCATGTATATTTGTGTCTACAACCTAGTGATAATCTAAATTACATTTCTTTTTTGGATGTGTGACTTTGTTACATGATATCTTTCAACCAGACGATGTCGTACTTGCAGGAGTGTCCGAAGTGTCCCAACAACTATAGAGGACCTAAAAGAGGCCACAGACGCCGCGATTAGCGTGACCACATAGTTGGCCCAAACAATTCAAGCAAGTTGTACCATCGAATCATGCCCGCTATCCCCTCCGGCCGTGATGGCAACTGAGTTTGGCAACCAGTTGCTTAAAAATATTGGATATTCTTTTTACTCAAGCAGTTGCCAAAGACGAATGTCGATTCTTGATACGCACCTATAATATTTTACCTTTGCAGTTTCGCAACCAGTTGCCGAAGGAGTAAAAACTTTCTTGTTACTCAACCAAATCTGCTAAGAATTCAAACTTTTTTCAGATGTTCAGAATAAATTTTCTTTTGTTACTGACGTAGTTGACATCTATCATTTTATTTGCCTCTTGAGGTTATCGATTAATTGCAATATATGTGTAATACACATTAGATTACTGTATTTACTGCACGAGTATGTGTACGATTTAAGACCAGTATAATAGTCTGTTCCGGAGACATCAACATGTCTACTTTAAATGTATACCCAAATACATCTAACATTGAATTCATTAGTTCAAGAAGAGGAGGTGTTTCTGCGTTGTACGATGGTAGGCGTTACAGCCGTAAAAAAATATATGTAAATAAAAACTCATTTTGGAAATGTAGCCTTACAAAAGGATGCAGAGGTAATATTACTTTAAATACTCGTAATGAGATAATAATGCAAAGAGCACACGAAACCGATTGCAGACGTAATTTTGCGAAAACCACATTTTTGAAAAAATTGGATGATCTCAAGAGAGTGAGTAGTTGCAATTTTGAATCAATCCCCAAACAATACGACAATATGGTTCGTGATTTAAAAAACGATGGATATAATTTCGTCGGCGATATACCAAAGTTCAGCAGTGTGAAAAGTGACCTTTACAATGGGCGAAACAAAGTAGTTGGTACCACAAAAATGCGTTTCTCAAATGCTACGGACGTTGAAATACCCATGAAGTACCAACATTTTTATCTTTGTGAATATGAAGATGGAGATTTTAGAATCATTGTATTTTGTATTCGTGATGTGACAACAAAAATGAGTAATTTCAATCATTTCTTTGCTGATGGCACTTTCAGAAGTTGCCCAAAAGCCTTTAAACAGTTGTATACCATTCATGGCTATGATGAAATTAACAATATCATAACTCCATTATTTTTCGCACTTCTTCCCGATAAAAGAAATAACACATATAAAATTTTGTTCAGTATAATTAAATCTCAAATTCCTACCTGGAGTCCAAAAAAAATTACATTGGATTTCGAAATTGCAGCAATTAATGCATTTAAAGACATATTTCCTGGTATACTTTTTAAGGGATGTTACTATCACTTCAACCATGCGTTATGGAAAAAGGCGAAGGCCTTACAAATAAAAACTAGAGTAAAAAAAGGCATGTGGCGAGATGTATTGGAATTGCACGGTTACCAAAAAAATACTTAAGAGAAGGATATGATTATGTAATGGCAAAAAGACCTGTTGGTGAGGAAATCAATATGTTTAATAAATATTTCCAAAAGCAGTGGGTTAATAAAGATTTTTTTGCTGAATCTTGTTGTTGTGAAACTGAAAAATTTAGAACTAATAACAATATAGAGGGATGGCATAGAAAGATCAACAGTTTTATTGGTAAGAAAAATCCAACGTTGGCACATCTACTCGATGTTTTAGAATCTGAAGCGACATACTATGATTTGAAAAAAATTACACCTAAAAAAAAGAAGGAGTACGAGGAGATCGATGAGGAAATTGGGTTAGCGATAAAAACTTTAAATGAAAACAAAATTAGTGTCGGACACTGTCTCGAAATTATCAGTCCATTTGTTATCCCATTCTAAAGACATATTAACTACCTACTAAATTCGAAGTGTACTTATAATTTCAATTTTGTTGCAAATGGGGAACCTAGTTGTTAATTTTCAGTAACTTTAAGCTGTAGTTAGGTAATTACATAGAATAAAGGCATATACACCTATATTATGTTGTTTTCACGATATTATTATTTGAAACATAATGTACCTACCCTTGTTCCCTTTCGATGACGCAACTCTTAAGAAATTTAATCAAACAAATTCAATAGAAACAAAATTTTATATGCATCTGATTGAAAACATCCTAATTTAATATAATACAGACCTTAGTCCTTATTTTGATTTCCACAACTGATGTTAGTTACGAACTGAGAGTGGTAATTCTTCTTAAGTAACCACACCTTTTGAGAAAATCTTAGTTGGCAACTAGGTGCGTATCAAGAATCGACATTCGTCTTTGGCAACTGGTTGAGTAAAAAGAATATCCAATATTTTTAAGCAACTGGTTGCCAAACTCAGTTGCCATCACGGCCGGAGGGCCGCTATCGACATAGCGACATTTCCCGCTAGGTCGATTCGCAAAACAAATGACATCTGTTTTAAAAAGTTTACGCTTGACCTCTAGGTTGGTCGAGTACACTTAAAACAAAAAGTGAAACGCTTTTAGTTAGTAATAAAATCATACTTATTTTACACAAATTATAAATGTATTACTCTAACAGGGAAAAAACTAATTCACCAAATCATTGACTAAAATCTTCTTTGTGGTACTAGATTAAATTCTAAATATGGAAATATAGATTATACTTATAATAATTAATAATTATTGAATATTATCTTTACTTTTGTCTTTCTCTGGCACACTAAGGTTTGTTACGAGATAACTAACTATTTAGAATTGACATTATTTACAAACTACAAATAAATAAAAAATAAAAATAAAATATGTACAAGTATCAAAATCACAGGGCGTCAAAAAATTCGTCGACATCGCTGTCGACAGGAAAAGTGCCCAGAAGGCTGGCCGCATTGCCACGTTGGATGGCAATACTGATTCTTTGACCAAAAAAGAGGCCAGCCCTCTGGTCCCATGAAGCGTCGACCAACCGCTTGGCGATATCCCGAAACACAAGATGGGCACTCGGGCCACGTGGCCCTAGTGTTTCAACCCCAAACGGCTCAAATACATAATTACAAATTAAATTATTGTATTTGCGCCGTTTAAGGTTTTCAGCGCCTGCAGCAGCCGCCCCAGTGCAGCTCACCGTGCTAGGAAGATGGGATGGCGCAAGGGTGTCGACGCAAGTCGCATCCCACACCAAAGGCCTACCCAACTTCCATGGCATTATGGTCATACCATCTGGTCTCTTCCCATCGACACGTGCCAAGCCATTGGGTTCTAAGACAGCTGGCACCCCGGTGGTGGCAAGAGCACGACGAATGAGATCATTAATGCTAGCGTGCCGCGCTATCCGACCTGCGCTTTTACAACAGGAAAGGCCATGGTGTCCGAGGCCGTCGACTGCTTCACCACATTGACAGCGATGTGGAGCCCCGCTAGGAGCGCCCAATCGCAGACATGTAGCGAGCCGGAATGTTGTGTCACCTAGCATAGTGCCTATGTTAGGTTAGGTTATGGGCTGTATTGGTAGACGTATTAATAAGGTTATTCCGTACCAACCTGCAGAGCGGCTCATTCCACTGTCTCTGGGAGAACGGGTTCTCGGGCCGATCCGTCTCTGGGCAAGCCGCTTTCCAGGCGTCCTCTGCGTCCGTCAAGCACGGCACTTCCGAATCAACCAGAGAGAGAGTTAAAATATTCTTGGTTAGCTTTTCAGTGCTGTGGACAGAAGACAGGAACGTAAGCTTATACTAGAAATTTTGCGGACGCCGAGGCCACCAAAACGAATTAGTGGCTTGCAGCCACGCTCGGTCGTCCAAGGCCACATTAAGAATAGATGTTAATGTGTTGCTTATAATTTGGTGAATTTTGTCCAAAAGTTCTGGTTTCGTCCAAAGAGAAGAAGAACGGAGAACATACATAAAATTTGGACCAAAACAACAATATCTGATAAGGGTGAAAACGAATGTAAATTAATTTTGGAGAGTCCATCCGAAATATCAATAAAATGTTTGATTTTGTCTTCGATGAAAGATGAAAAACTTTCTTCTAAAACAGGGGAACCTAGGAGGTGCAGTTATCTATAGTCGATTGTCTGTCAGACACGTCAGAGAGGTAAATTCCGCACTTTGAGGGGTTAAGGTCCAGGCCAATAGATTTAAATTTCTGTTTGAGGAGTTGCAGGTCATGCAAAACGGTGTCAACATCACCTCCTAGGGTTCCATCATCTAAATAACATACGTTAAATTTTGAATTTGGTTGTTCGATTATGGAATGAATAGCTAAACTGAAAATGACAGACCCGAGAGGGTCACCTTGTTGGCAACCAACTGCAGATTCCAAAACATTGTCCTTGTATGATAATTTTGATGGATGCCTATAACATTGCCAGATAAAACCATAAATTTCAGATAGATTTTTTTTAACTTCAGCCAACAAAGTGTAGTCTCTGATAGGGAATATCTTTAGGTGGGATGAAATTCTCTTCCACGGGTCTCTCCAGTTTTCTACCAGTCTCTAATGGTGTCTTCACTGGTTTACAGTCATGCATTCCGAACTCTTTCAGAATTTTCTGTATGTATTCACCCTGATCAACAGTAATCTTACTACCATGTTGATGTATCTTCATTCCTAGAAAGTTATTTACTTTTCCCAAATCCTTCATTTCGAACTTGTTTTTCAATTCGTTCTTGACTTTTTCTTTCTCAATTTCACTGTCGTAAAATATCAAGATATCGTCCACATACACTGCAATGTAGACAATGTTATTTCCTCTTTTTCTGAAGTAAACACATGGTTCATTTTCAGATCTCTTGAACTTCATCTCAATGAGAGCATCATGTAGTTTCTTATTCCATGCTCTGGGTGCCTGTTTAAGTCCATACAGGGCTTTCTTCAACAGACATACGTAGTCTTCTTTGCCTTTTTCTTCACAAAGTCTAGGTTGATTCAAATAAACTCTTTCCGTCAAATCTCCATTCAAAAATGCTGTAACCACATCCATCTGATCAATAGAAAGGTTATTCTCAACAGCAATAGCGAAAAATGGTCTCAATGTGCTGTGCCGAATCACAGGCGAGAAAGTCTCCGTATAGTCTTGTCCAAATTTCTGTGTAAAGCCACGAGCTACTTCTAGCTTTATATCTCACTTTCCCCCCTTGCTCCTTTTTAATTTTAAATATCCATTTGGAATCCACCACATTAAAATTAACATGGGACTTATCCAGCTTGACTAGGCTCCAAGTGCCATTCTTCTTTAGGGCATTTAGTTCAGGATTAATGGCTTCCTGCCATTGGTCTCTATCATGTCTGCTGAGAGCTTCTTCGACAGTGATTGGATCATCACTATGTCCTTCTGTGGCATTATACAAATAAAAGTCATCGTAACTTTTGGACTTTCTATCACGTTGTGGATATCTCCTGTTATTATCCACTTGTGTTTCAGGTGTCTCGTCTCTTTCGATTTGAATCTCTTCTATTGTAGCATCTCCAGTACAATCTTCAAAGTTATCTTCGTTATCCATAGTTTCTGTCGTAGTAATCTCCTCACCAGAGTTACTGTTGTTTTGCGTCAGTTCTTGCTGCCTTTCATTTTCATGTATTTCAACATTTAGAAATTCACTAGGAGCATTCTCTTCTGGAACTACTTTTTCTCTTTTATTAAAGAATAGGTTCTCGAAAAAAGTCACATCTCTTGACTTCTGAAGCTTAGCTGTGATAGGGTCACAAAGCCTATATCCTGTGGATTCTGCGCAATATCCTACGAAGATCATCTCCTTGCTCTTCGCATCGAGCTTCTTGCGTTTAGCTTTGTCGATGTGCATGAAAGCTTTACAACCAAAAACTTTCAGCTCACGTAAGTCGGGTTTTAGTCCTGACCAAGCTTCATAGGAAGTCACCTCAACAGCCTTTGTGGGTGAGCGGTTCTTCAAATACACTGCTGTATTAACAGCTTCTGCCCAGTACTTTCTGTCTAAGTACGCTTCCTCTAGCATACACCTAGCCTTCTCGACTAAAGTGCGGTTAGCACGTTCTGCAACGCCATTTTGTTCGGGGCAGTAATCAACAGTTAGTTGATGAATAATCCCATTTTCTCTAAATAGTTGACTAACCTCTTTGTTCACGAACTCCTTTCCATTACCAGACCTAAATATTTTTATCTTTTTATTCATTTGATTTTCTACAAGTGACTTGAATTCCACTATCTTGGAAAAAACTTCACTCTTCTTCTTCAAGAAATAAACGAAAGTGTACCTCGTTTTATCATCGATAAATAAAAGAAAGTATTTCATGCCACCGTGCGAGTCCGTACTCATTGGATCACAAATGTCTGAATGTATAAGCTCAAGTACTTCTGTTGCTCTCGTTGTACTTTTCTTATTAAACGGTGTTCGTGTTATTTACGGAGTTGAATGCGTTTTTGACGTCAACCTTGAGAATGACCTCACCTTTTTTTGCGTTGAGAAAAGACGATAAGGCATGTACGGCAGCCTCACAGCCACATCTGGAACCAAAACCAAGTAGAAAAAAAAAAAACTATTTAGAATTTGAACAGAAAGTAATAGGAGAGCAGAATCATGAAGAATATGTTGGCCGCTAAAATCGTCTTTTTAGTGAATACCCTAAAAAAGTGTTAGGCCTGCATGAATTTAATGAGGTATTGCGTTGGTGAGTTTCGTCTTGAGTAGACGATCCTGGCTTATAATTGTCATCCAAACTTAACATGTATGCAAAATTGCAGCCCAATCGATTGGGAATTGTTTGAACTGTTTCAAAATTCAGCTACTTTTGACCCAAACAACAAACAGTAACCTAAATAAAACCGTATAAATATATACAACACCTTGAATTTATGCTAGCCTAATACTTGTTGGAGGGTTATCAATGTATTATTAAAATTGGGTATCACCGGATGAACGAAATTACTTTAATAATTAGCCCTATTTCGTTTTTAATGTGACTGTAGTCTGTAATAGCCTCGCCGAGGTGAAACAAAAGAGAATGCATCAAAACCATCAAAAATCACGAGTCGACATAAAAGGAAATCGGCGTAGCAGGAGTGATTCGTAGGTACATACCATCGACACGATAAAAAAAGAGAAAAATACACCTCAATTGTCCCAAAATTGTTCGATGTATCGAACAATTTTGGGACAGTTATAATAACACTTAAATATTAATAACTATCTAAAAAAAAAATATTAAAAAAAAATATATAAATATACAGGGTGTAACGGAAAGGGTATATACATCCTTAAGGGTGTGCTACAGACCATCAAACTGAACATGTTTGTCAATATAAAAAAACTTTTGCAGCAAAAAAAAATATCAGCTGCCTATACATTTGGGTCGAATAGGTATTGTAATTTTCTATAGGGCAGCAGATATTTTTTTGCTGAAAAACATGTTTTTTGATGAGAAACATGTTCAGTTTGATGGTCTGTAGCAAACCCTTAAGGATGTATATACCCTTTCCGTTACACCCTGTATATAAATAAATATTATATTTTAATTTATTTTATTTATTTACTATTTATTTCAGGCAGAAGTACCCATAAACAACAATTATAATACAGCGGATAAGAATTATAATAAAATAAAATTACATTTCACTACATTACAAAATTACATTATTACATACATTACGATTACAATTACAATTACATTTAGAATTACATAATCAGATACATTTGGTTATTATAGCTGGAATATTAATTGCCATACACGAAGAAGTAGTTTACCTCGTATATGGCCTTTAATATTCCATTGTCAGACTGATGTATTCGGCTCATAAAGGAGGCTTGTGCCTTTCTCATGACAGCGTAAAAGTCATCTACCCTGTTCTCAGCAAACATGCCGGACGCACTACACCTCCATGGCAGCCCCAGTATGCATCTGAATGCGTTGTTATATTGAACTCGCAGCGTATTGTAAGCACGCTGCGTGTACTTGTACTAGGGCATGCAAAAACCGGGTTGTTTTAAGAAACCGGTTTTTTCGGGTTTCTTGTTTACAAAACCGGATAAAAACTGAACATGTTTGTCAATATAAAAAAACTTTTGCAGCAAAAAAAAATATCAGCTGCCTATACATTTGGGTCGAATAGGTATTGTAATTTTCTATAGGGCAGCAGATATTTTTTTGCTGAAAAACATGTTTTTTGATGAGAAACATGTTCAGTTTGATGGTCTGTAGCAAACCCTTAAGGATGTATATACCCTTTCCGTTACACCCTGTATATAAATAAATATTATATTTTAATTTATTTTATTTATTTACTATTTATTTCAGGCAGAAGTACCCATAAACAACAATTATAATACAGCGGATAAGAATTAGAATAAAATAAAATTACATTTCACTACATTACAAAATTACATTATTACATACATTACGATTACAATTACAATTACATTTAGAATTACATAATCAGATACATTTGGTTATTATAGCTGGAATATTAATTGCCATACACGAAGAAGTAGTTTACCTCGTATATGGCCTTTAATATTCCATTGTCAGACTGATGTATTCGGCTCATAAAGGAGGCATGTGCCTTTCTCATGACAGCGTAAAAGTCATCTACCCTGTTCTCAGCAAACATGCCGGACGCACTACACCTCCATGGCAGCCCCAGTATGCATCTGAATGCGTTGTTATATTGAACTCGCAGCGTATTGTAAGCACGCTGCGTGTACTTGTACTAGGGCATGCAAAAACCGGGTTGTTTTAAGAAACCGGTTTTTTCGGGTTTCTTGTTTACAAAACCGGATAAAAAACCGGTTTTTTCGGTTATTTCGGTTTTTGCAATCTTTATTAAAAAATGTGTAGAAAAAAAAAATTAAATGCTAAAGCCTAATCAAAATAATTTTGTTACGTTTATCTTACCTATGTTTATAACAATGACAATTTGTTTGGACTTCAAAAACGACTAAAAATCAATATAAAAATATTTTTTTCTTCATGCATAACATAGAATAAAACTTATTATTTAGGTAAACAACATAGTCTAAAAATTTAGGGCACTAAGACTAACATACAAAATTAGGTACATTTGGTAGGTAAACACAAAGGTCTAAAATCTCAGAGTAAACAGCAAGAAACCAAAGGCGTTTGAGTAAAAGTGGCATGATTTTTCTAAGTCTACGGCCACTAATTAAATTTCTTTACCTATGAGTAATAACACAGTAAGACATTAATTTTAATATTTCCAAAATGCATCGGAGCCGAGATATACCTGTATATCTCGGCTCCGATGCATTTTGGAAATGATGATGAATTTTTTAACTGGGTGGTAGGCCAAAACAGAAACTATGAGGAATAGTGAAAAACGATCAAAGAAGCCAGGAGCCCTATTTAAAAAAAATATGCTTTTGCCATTGGTTTTGTGAAAAATCAATATTCACAGCCAGGAATCGAACCCGTTAATTTGAAAAAAAACACACCCTTTACCCCGTTCGATAGTGTCGCTGCTAAGTATCGAATTCTGGAATGTAATAGCATACGGCAAACGATAGGAAATAGTTAATTTTTGATAAAATACATAAGAGTATGCAAACTGCTAGTAGGAACAACACAACTTTGCAATCAGATATATCAGCTCCGATATAATTTTCGGAAAAATTATTTTAGGAATCATTACTATCATATATTCCACTATACGTGAGCATCTTTGTGGCCGCTGTGAAAAAAAAACATGCCACTAGTCCATACAAACTTACCCAATGCCCTTTAAGTACTTGGATCTACACTACTACACTGGGTCAATGAGAAGCAAAATAATGATATGGACATGGATAGGGAGCGCAGGGCATTGTCGGTAAGAGGTAATATGCTTTCTCGCAGGTTTGCGCGATGCTCACGTGATATTAAAGTCACACTATTTAAAAGCTATTGCCAAACGTTATACACGTGCAACCTGTGGAGCAATTACACCTAAAAAAGCCTGCAATTATCTGCGCGTCAGGGGTTTGTTGGGACTTCCATGGCGGTGCAGTGTCTCCGGCATGTTCGCCAACCACAGCACGGACAGCTTCTAGGCGGTGCTTCGCAAGAAGAACGGCGTCCCTGCGGTCTCGGGTAAAAAGTAGCACCGACACACTTCTGAGCGTGGTATCGGACAGAGTGGACAGCCAAATCCTGAGGCCAATGCCTCATGCTGTCGCTTATGCATGTCCAAAATAATAATTATTTTAAATTTTACTAACATAGCTGTAAGTATCTGCCTTCTAACATAATAAGGACTGACTTTTGACAATTCATGTTTGCTTAGTCTGTTGTTTGAGAAAATTATTATTAAATCGATAAGATAGACAGATAGATAGATCAATAGGAGAAACATAACTTGTTGTTCAATATTTATATTGTGTAATTTATTGTTTTCCCTAATATTTATTTATTAAAAAAGATATAACCAAAAACCGAAAAACCCGAAAAAAACGGATTTACTATCCCAAAAAACCGGTTTTCAAATCAGTCGGTTAACCGGTTTTTTCGGTTAACCGGGTATCCGGTTTGCATGTCCTAACTTGTACCATAGAGCACATGTGTATAGGTTCCGGCAGTATGCGTTAAACAGGGTTATTTTCACTTGGTTGGAGCATTTCGCAAATCGCCTTGCCAGCATATTACTTTTAGCAGCGAGGGAACGTCTTTGTCTTTCGATGTCCTCATCATCTTTAAGCTTCTCGGTCAGTATGTGGCCCAAATAAGTGAAACATTTAACTGATTCGAGTTTAGCGTTACAAAGAAACATGTCAGGCACATGCAGTGCACTGTTGTCGTGTCGAAAACACATCGTTTGACTCTTTTTAACATTATACTTAAGGCCGTGCTTATCCGCATATACCTCACATATCCTAATCAGCTTTTGCAAGGCCGTAACAGAGGGGCTGAGCAGAACCATGTCGTCGGCGTAACTAAGATTGTTTACCGACACGTTATTGATTGAACAGCCGACTCCGGCTCTGCTCAGCTCCTCTATCAGGTCATTTACTTACAGGTTAAATAAAATGGGTGATGTTAATCCTCCCTGTCTCACGCCCGTTCTAAGAACATATTCGCTAGACACTGCCTCTCCCCATTTTACTACGTTTGCTTGTCCCTTGTACCAGTTCTTCATTATGTTAACAATGTCATGTGGTATACCGATTTTGTACATTTTATCCCATAACGTGTTATAATTAATTGTGTCAAATGCACGACTTAAATCAAGGAAACATGCGTATACATTTGTTTTTCTGTCCAGATAATATCTAACAGTTTTCTTTAGGGCAAAAAATGCTGTGTCAGTTAAACTAATAACACTTTAGTGTTATTTTTAGCATTCAATTATATTAGTAAAGAATTGCTGTTATTTTATTTGTATGCATCTGCTCCAATCTGATTTTTTACTAAGACACTTTACCAGCTGCGGCTTTGCACACATTTTTAGTAGTAGCAGTATCTTTAGCTTGGAATAAAAGATAAAATAAATTAAAAAAATCAACAAACTACAAAGAGCATCAAAAACCAGCAGACAGCGGTGAGAAAGAGTCCTTAACAGTGTCAGCTGGTAGTGTGCCAAAGAGTGTAGGTGTAGGTGTAGACTGTAGGTGTTGCCACGTTGTATGACCTCTGGCCAAGGTAAAAGTCAGCCCCTGGGTCACGAGAAGCGTCTTTTAGGCTGGGTTGTAGAGGTCAGATAGGCAGTCGCTCTATGTAAAATACTGGTATTCAGCTGCATCGGATTAGTCGGTCCCCAACATAGTTGGCTAAAAGCTAGGCAGATAATGACAATAAATATTTTCTACGAAAAACGATTTAGTGTAGATATGGTACTGTACTTTTTGCCTTTTGAAACACATTTCTACCCAGACACGCATTTAATATAAAGCTACACTACATCAAAGTTGTTGCTGAAAAGTTCACAACAGTTATTTATTAAGATGGCGACACGACTAGGTACGTTACCACACTATTCTAGAAGCGAGAACAATGTTGTATAATTGTATTTCTCAGCCATTGTTTACACTGTACTAGCGAAAGCAAATAGAAAACCCACTTTATTCCCGTTTCCTTAAATGCCAGGAACATGTAGATGGATTGCGTTCTCCTGACTGCACCTCCGTCCGCCATTTTGTAATTGGTTGCACTAAACTCAAGAGTCTTTGTTTAGTTTAACAAAGTTTGACTTGTATTTTGATTTACTGTCGTGTTAATATTTTAGTTGTTGTGTTTTGGGTGCAATTAATAGTTTAGATATGTGGAAATTATGGTAACAATTTGATATACATTATAATTTACATACATTTATATACTTTACTTTCTATCTTTCTGAGGTAGGCTCTACTGCTCGATTTTTGCGATGAAATAAATAAATAGGTAGGTACCGAATAAATATCCTCTCTAGAAATATCACACCATCTCATCACGCCTGTAATCTGAAGGATCAGGCAGAGGTGTACCTATTAGTACACACACATTACGCTAGTTATGTTTAAGTCTAATGTAGGGGGCGCCTATCGTTGTTTAATATTCGGTAATCATCATAATGAGTGTCAGTCGCTGCACCCTAGAGGAAATCCAATGGTACAGCATGACAATGTTGAAAGAAAGAGAGAGATGATCTTTGATATGAGATCAAAGCCAATCCAAAATGGGTATGTTTTTGGATTCGGCTGCATAAGGTTAATAATATGTCAGTGACACTGCGCTAAGTTGGACGACCGCAACCTCGCAACTTGTCCGCAGTGTCTCAAGACGAAAGTCTATGAATAGTGTGTGTTGCCAGTGATTACATACGGGACCGAAACATGGTCACTCACAATAAGCCTCATCAGAAGACTTAAAGTCACCCAAAGGGCAATGGATAGTTTCCTTGCGTGATCAAATCAGAAATGAGGTCATCCGCCAGACAACCAAGGTTACCGACGTAGCCCGAAGTATTGCCAAACTTAAGTGGCAGTGGGCATTGCTCGCAGAACGGATGGGTGATGGGGCGGAAATGTTCTGGAATGGCGACCGGGAACCGAAAGACGATGCGTTGGAAGGCCTCCCACTAGGTGGACCGATGACCTGTTGAAGGTTGCGGGGATCCACTGGATGCGAGACGCACGGGACCAGTCAAAGTGGCGTAACTTGGGGGAGGCCTATGTCCAGCAGTGGACGTCTTTTGGCTGAAATGATGATAATGAATATGTTAGTGTGAAAAAGTATCATAAGTCCTAATAGAAATAAGTAGGTACTTTTTGTCCCGATACTATGTCATCATCTGTCTCCTGCTCCTATCCCAATTTATTTGTGGTCAGCGCAGCATGTCTTCTGCTTCCATACTTCTCTATTATTTGTCAACTCATCAGACACCTCCTTTCTTGCCATGTTCTCAAGCGATAATCATTCTCGACCATTCCTCGTTATATTTTTCAAACATTGTTTTTTTATCCACCATAGTTTCTCATTCCAGCCATTCTTTTTGTAATCACGTAATATTCTAAGCACAGATTCTAAGTCAATATTAAATAAAAAGTTCTAACACAATGCCATTGTGAAATAAGTTATTACATTCACTTTTTTTTTAAGTAAACTTAGCGTAAACTTTTTAAAACAGATGTCATTTGTTTCGCGAATCGGCGTAGTGGGAATTGGCATAGCGGGCATAATTCCATTTAACGATAATGTTTATTATTTTATAATTTTTTAGAATGCTTGAATAGCTAAATATGTTTAAACTGATCCTGAAGTTAGTCGCGAGATTACCTAAATACTTCCAGACTTTCACAAACTCCCCTACATAAAGTGCTAAGTCTTGGAACGATTGGGACAAGCCCGCCCCACTATTCCCAAACCACTACAACTCCTGGAAGCCAGGATCATCAGTGGCGACCATCAGAAAAGCGCCGAGACAATGAAGCTGGACAAAGCCCCAGAGAAACAAGTTAACTGTCTTGGATCGAAATTAATAAAAAGAAATAACGGAATAGTAGGGAAACCATAATTTCCACTACCCTCCATATCAGCAGGAGGGCAGCAGGCCAATGAAACAAGGCCAATAGGACGTTTACAAGTGGGATAAACCCAGTTGCCTAGCACCACGGATAAATATTATCTATCATACTAGCATAGCATAGCATCTTTACATACTACATACTTACTACAAATAAATAAAATTGAAGAGTCTGTTTGTAATGTTAAAATAACCGCTTTTAACTACATGCATATGAATGTATATAAGGTACATATACCAAAATATTTTTTTTTTTTTAATTTTTCTGTCTATCTGTCGGTCTGTCTGTTTGTTCCGACTAATCTCTGGAACGGCTAGACCGATTTTGACAGGACGTTCACTGGCAGATAGCTGATGTGATAAGGGGAAACTTAGGCTACTACTATTTTTAAAAAAATCTAATTCCACGCAGACGAAGTTGCGGGCACAGCTAGTCATTAATTAATATGAATGGGTCCTAAAGCCCTAGAACTAGTCTAGAAGTATTCAAACCTCTTTTTTGTTTGGCCACTGGCAGTTCAACTCTAGAAGGTTGAGTGACTGCTCAACCGGACACTACTGTGGTGACCTCAAATGAATTTAAGATTCAGCCAGGATATTCGAACTTCTAATCAATATAGCAAGCAACCCGTGTAATCAACACGTAATAGGGAAATCTGCCTGTGATAGCGATCCAGAGTGATCGATTGTGCCTCGCACAGTCGCACGTGACAAGAATGAAGAATTCACGGTTTTTTCAAGCCCACGTGATAACTAATAGAACTGTTTCATTCAGCTTTTTTTTTCTTTGTCTCGACAGGATCAAGTTGTTAAAAATTGGGTTCTTTTTTAAAATAAATGAAAATGTATTTGAAAGTTTTTTTTTTTCTAGAGCTTCGTTCTGTTATTTTTTAACACGAAATTTTTTTAGAGCGCCCGTAGCTGTTGGTATTTTAATTTAGCTCATTCTTTTTGGATGTAAAATTACTTAGGTTCTTATTAAACGCTCGAGAGAATAATTTAATTAACAAAAATATTCGTTAGCGATTTGTGCTTTATTTTCGGAGTACTCAACTATCCAATTACGTATACCTAAAGGGCTTTGAAATAACTCTTACAGATTCCACAGTTTCTAAAAACACACGATGTGCTGAGAATAATAAATAGCCTTTATCTATAAATAACACTGTTAATGAAAATAGAATTAATCGCCATCGCTACGTGTTTTGTGGGTCCATGGTCACACCCGTACCCCTGAGACGGAAGAAGCTAGCACAAAATCGAATTATCGCGGAATTGCTTCGAACTCGTTGGCACAATTACTGCCGCTCGCGCTAAGCCGACCGACTGGCTTTTGGATTAGGGTTGTGCCACATAGAGACAGTGTGCTTCCGAGCTCATCGTCATGCGCTCGCCGCGCGACGGGACTAGCAATCTCGTTCTGTTTCTCGTTCTAGAAAATGACGGTTCTGAGCGACGACAGAAAAAAATAGGAATATGGAACAATGTGATTCCGTGCTGATAGATGTGGTTTAACCCTTAGACTCACTTGTCCCAGGCATTGTATTACGTGCTGGACTACTACACTACCTACACTAGTTTTTTTATTTTGGATATAAGACTTTTTGTGCGCACTTGTGGCACGTGCAAAATAAACGTCTTTTCTTACATTCTACTAGTAATTTGCTAAAATGAAAAATGTTGATCTTTCTAAGGCTTGGTTTACTAAACGTGGTCACATCGTAGGTTTGAGTTTTGTCCCTAGCACCAAGGCATTTGTATCTGCTCTGCAAAGAAGTGTAATCTTGTAACATACTCTGAAATTCAATAATTATGAATGAAGGTGTACAAGCTATGAAGCATCATAAAAATGGCAGCCATACAACGTGGCAACGCCGCGCCGTCAGACTCTTGAGCATATTACCAGCTGACAGCTTTGAGGAGGAGCTTTTTGATGCCCTTTTATAGTTCCTTTATTTTTAGTTTCTTTTTTAATTGTTATAATGTATATATGTGTACTTTATTTTCATTACCTATTTAATAAACATACTTAATACTAAAAATTATAAAGAATTTTCGGTGAAACATTAGTGAACCGAGTTGGTAAATATGGCTACATTTCCATGGGTATTGGAGCTTAAATGCAGGTTGACTACAGGATATCAGTAATTATAATCCAAGAATATTCACCTTTTAAATAAAATGCGTAGAACCGTTGTCTTGATCGAACTTATTAAAATCGAATTTATATATTTCCATTTTATTACTTTCCTTAACAATAGTGTCTAACTGACTCTTTGTACCTTGAAAAGCAATCAAATTACCAAACTTACTCCAGAAAATGAAACCGGCATACTAATAAGTCCATTAGAGCGAAAGGGACGGGGTAGGTTAACAACTCGCACTCCGAAAACTTCTCGGCATCGAGCTATTTCCATTAAGAGGAGCATTAAAGGACGCTAACCCAACCCTGGTTTTGGTTAATCGGTGGAATGGCCAGACAAATAAGTGAATATTAACTAGGTTACCATCCTTCCAGACCTTGTCATTTGCACATTTGGACTTTAGAACAACAGAAGAAATTATCGATCAATTATTGATTACTCAATCATTGTTACCATTGTCCCATTGCGCTTGGGGTCGGCGCAAAACGTTTTCTTTTCCATTTAACCCTGTCACGGCATCATTTAGTCTATTCTCTTTCATATACATTCCCCACAAAATCAAAATCAAAAGTCATTTATTCAAACTAGGCGGATAATCAGCACTTTTTGAACGTCAAAATTACAAGAGACAGTCCCCCAAAACGCCCGCTCTTCGCCACTTCCTAGTGTTCAACAAGTTTATACAAACAAGGAATCCATTACATCAAATTAATGTCACATGTCAGCTAGCACACACCAATAATAAAATAAAATATAAAAAAATATACTCAAGAATAAGACACACAATCCATCCATCTCTTCTTTGGCCTTACTCTCCATTCATTCATCAACATTCATGTCCATCACTCTTCTAGTCACATGATTTTCATCCCACCCCATTACATTTCCATTCCAAGACAAACTACTTACTTTCATTTGTTCAGTAACAGGTGCAAAAAATGAAAAAGAAGAATGTAAGAAGTAAAATGTCCAGACTTTTCTTAAAAAATCCGGGTTTTTGTCAAAACTTTTCAAAAGGAAAGGTAACCCTATAGATACCTGCTTACTAAGTAGAGCGAGAGGTGTCATCGTCAGTGGCAGCGCTTCTTAGTCAATAGGAATGTGACATGAACGAGAGAAATCATTCTTATGATAACAATGCTTAAGCGGGGTATGCCCACGTAATCATTGCAAACGTAACAATGCCGCTCACGTTTCTGATCGTCTAATTAATGCAATATTAGAACTAATTGTAGACATGTTACTCGATACTAATATGACACTTTAGCCCCGAGCTGATTACCTTCTTGAGCCAAATCAAATTGTCTTTAATTTCCTATAGGACATTACATGCTATACAGCCTTTTAAATCCACTATTCATCATCCATCTGCATAGCCTTTTCCCAACTATTTTGGGGTCGGCTTCCATCCAGTCTAACCGGATGAAGCTGAAAACCAATATTTTATATGAAGCGACTGCCTATCTGACCTCCACAACCCAGTTAGTACTGGATAATACGATCCCTCTTGGTAAGAATTTTTAATATTACTACCACCATTACAAACACGAAAGTTTGTGAGGATGGGATGTATGGATTTTTGTTACTCTTTCACCCAACAACTGCTTAAAGGATTTTTAAAACACATTTGCTCGTAAAGGGTCTCTTATTTCACCAATTTCAATAATGTATCTCATTACGCACTAGTGCGGTAATTTAATGTAAAACGCACGGTTTATCAAAATGATCCGTCTAAAACGAACGGTACTTTTTTAAATCTTATCAAAGAGTTTTTATGTCAGAAGTGGTCAACATTTTATGAATAAAAATAACTTGGGAGATAAATTTAATAAATAAACATTTAATTCTTTAATTTAGTTAATTTTGACCATAAATTACAACCATTTCTCTGTAATAAAACACAAAAATATTAATGTACTTTATTAGTAATACTGGTTGTTTTTGTGCTTTTGCCTTAAAAAAAAAGCGCTGATGCAATTTCATAATTTGTGAACAAGTAATAGTACATTATGGTACTAGTGTGTAATGTTGGTGATTACCGCTGAGGCGCCATTGAGACCCGAGCCGTCAGGTGAGGGTCTTAAGAGAGTCGAGGACGGTAATCACCAATACACACGTGTATCATACGACGTTTTTCAACACACTTGTGAATAAAATAACAATAAAAACTCATTTTATTTAATAGATAATAGATATTTTTCCTTGGAGTTTTCAGGTAGTAAACTTTCCATAAGGTTAAGGGCTTCACATATCGGGTCTATATCGGGCGGTGCACAACATAAATCATTTTCTTCGTTACAGGTACTAGTTACTTGTAGACATTTTAATTAATAAATAACTATAATTTCAACAGTGAAAACGAGTTTTGAAAAATGATTCGCTATGGTGGGAAAAAATAATCAGTTTTCCTATGCGCGCGCATTGCGATCAGCCAAAAACTATAGGGTTGAGGATTTTTTTTATTTTCCGCGCATAGGGTTTGCGCTTATTCTGCCACGTACAAAATGGAATTTAAAGTTTTCTTTTATTACAAAAAAAAAAGTTATATTTGAGTGAAAGTTTTATTTATTTAACACGAACGAGTTAAAATTATCTATTTAAATAAGAAGTTGCATGTAATGAGTAAGCAATAGATTGAACACGATCTTTTTATTGAATAAAACTTTTTTAAGAACAAAGCACCTCAACCAAATTAAAAAAAAAAAAAACTATAACTCACTAGTGAGTTATAGCAATGAAAAAGTCACAGTTTGATTATGGGTGTCATTCTGTGCCTAATTGCGGTGACCATAAAGACACTTTATGAGCAAGTGTGTTGAAAAAATTATTCCGCGCGCTTTTTCTATTCGCTGTATTTTTTTATTTGAAAATGTCGTCCGAGTTTTATTTATTTCCTCGCAAATATGTTATAAAAAGTCGTATGACATACGTGCGGTTTGATAATTACAGCCTCTGCTTTCTTGTAGCCCTCGCCTACGGCTCGGGCTGTCAATATCGCCTCGGCTGTAATTTTCAACTTACCGCACTTATATCATAATGTACTATGATGAAACATTACGGTAATATATATAATACATAAGAATTACAAATAAGCTATACGTTTATAAAGATATTGTGTAAACAATTGTATTCAGGCGCGAGATAGGTCATTTATAAATTATGTATATTATGCAAAATGTGCCTCTACTTACCTATAAACAATCCTTATAAATCTTCTTCAACAAATCTTTTGAGTGCCCCTTCGGATTAACGACACCTCATTTAAATTCGTTTGAATGGTAGGGACAATCTATTGAGAATGCACAGATGTCTGATAACATTTGAAAAATCGGCTTGCTCGCAGTTTGAATTTACGTTCCGAGATGTCTACACAAAAATGGAAGAAGATTTGCTCGTTGGATGAGCTTTTATTTTTAGTGAACTAAATAAAAAATACAACGTGGAAAATGTCACTTACCTATCTAGCGTTTTGTGAACAAATTAAAAAGCGATTTATTTCTACCACTCGGTTTAGCTCAATGTAATTCAATTTATACAAATAAATAAAATTGGAGTCTGTTTTTGATTTCAAAGTAACTGCATTTTAATGATATGGAAGACCCCCGACGCAACGACGCGCGACGCTTAGATTAAAAAAAAAAACTACTTAAATTAAACATAAAGGGAAACACTTTTTAGAGGTTTTTTTGTGTCGGGGGTTTCTTCATTTTGTTTTGTTTTTATGCCTTCTTTTACACACAGAGTTTATTTATTGAGAAACTCTAAAGTTAAACATTAGCCTAAAATAGTGCAAGGGCGGTGCTCCGGATCAAACGATGCTGGAGTGTCCCAAGTGTCCGTTTAGGTACCTGCTCTCTCGACGACCTAACGCCTCTGACGCTGCAATGGCGGGATGGCTATTTCATGACCTCCACGTTCCCCAGACTTTCTGTTAGATCTTGATGTCTAAGAACAAGACAAAGAAATAATGCCACGGAAGTTGAGACTAGGGATGATTTAGTCCAACGCATTGATGCGGCTTTCGTGACTATCAAAGCAGAAATACGTTTACGCACAACTACAGTCGAGATAAGACGAAGATGCCGCGCGTGCATTTGCAACAGTGGCGGACAACTCGAACAAGATTTGTGATTTCTGAATTAATGTTTTTTTTTTTAGTTTCAAATTCTTAAAAAGTTGGTACCCTGTTTAAGAAAGAGATAGGACACTACGCACTAGTGACATAACAGTATATCTACTTACTTGAGGTATGTTATTTATGCTAAAACTAACTAATGTTGTATTATTATCGTTTCAATTTTTTTTTTAAACTTTGGCCAACACTAGGTATTCCTCATGTATGGTGGGTTTACAAACATTTCAACTCACATACAGAAAAATCCAAAAAATATCTTTTTTTTTAATAAAGCGCCTATTTTTATTAACTTTCTGTACTCGTTTTAAAGTTGGACGCAGTAACTAAGCTTTGGCATCACAGCCTTAGAGGGGGCGTCCATTAATTACGTGAGGCGTTTAAGGGGGGGGACACCTATGCCAACACAAAGTAATCACTTATATTTACAACGCACCCTGCAACTACCAGAAACACTTAAAAGTAAAGAATGCACTGTCCATCGCACCTGCTAAACACTCAATATTCTCTCTCACACCCAGCAAACATTTGTCTACAATGTGCCAATATGTTAGAAAATCTATAACAGCGTACGACAGGATTAATAGGTCCGGAGCGGATGCCGCGCGGCTGTACCCGCCCCATCAATCAATAGTGACCGTCGGTGGCTCGGTGTACCGTGTGCAGTCGCATTGATGACGATGCAACGTGACTCTGACAGGCGGGACGTCGAGCCACGCTGCTCCTGCCATGTATCACGTCAAACACGTTTACGATGCACTATTAAAGTCAAACGTACAAGGTGTACGTCGTACACGGTGGAAGGGACACCGACGCGAAAACTGCTACCCTACCACGTGTTCAGTATCATCATTCTGAGCATCACATGGAAAAACCCCCTCCATGGTAGCGTTAAACTTGTTGGAAGTCGCATAAGAAGTTTCACTTCAAAAATCATTTTTTTTTGTATGGGAGCCCCCTTAAATATTTATTTATTCTGTTTTTTGTATTTGTTGTTATAGCGGCAACAGAAATACATAATCTGTAAAAATTTCAACTAGCTAACTATCACGGGTCATGAGATACAGCCTGGTGACAGACGGACGGACGGACAGCGAAGTCTCAGTAATAGGGTCCCTAGTGAGACCATTTGGGTATGGAACCCTAAAAAAACAGGTGTTTTCTACAAAAGTACAATACCTACACCGCCAAAATGTATGGAACAGTTGTTAAATTAAAAAAAAAAGGATCTATTTACCGACATAGTAATTTTTCAAAGGCTCAGAACGATGTAAACTTAATAAGTGGTTACCGTTACTGCCTAGGTATCCCTTACACCCTGTATGTTGGCGAGACTTTTCACAGTATCGAATATATCAGCAAACAAGAATGAGGAATGAGTATTTCTTACTTAACATAACATCACGCCTATAATCCCTGAAAGGTTAGGCAGAGGTGTACCTAATAGTAATCGACGTTATGTCAGTTAAGTTTCATGTAATAGGGGGTAAGTCTATTGCCATCAACCGGGCACAAATCCGGGTGCCATGGCTGTTACTAAAAAAAAATCCTGATAGATAAAAACCCGAGAGCCGAACCCGGCGGCCGGCAGCAGCAGAGTTATTCCATCGGTTGCTATAATAGAAGTGTTGGCATGAGTAATGCTTTTTTAAAGATATCACAAGTTCCCTCGTTCATTTTCATAAAGATCCCGGTTGCCATGCCATCGGTTTCTGTACTTAGAACCATTGGAATGAGTAACAAAGTGCCTAGTACAAGGACACCATAGACTAAGAGATTCTGAGGGGACGGCGCGTACGCAGTCCCCACTACCAAAAATTACGCATCCGAGTTATCCACATTAGGGATAATCGCAGGGGTCAACCTAACCGCAGTGCAATGGAAAGGCCTCGCCCTGGGGGAACCGCCTATTTGATCACGGTTTCCCCTATGCCAGGTAAGTATGAATTGTTTGCTGTATCGCGGGAGGGTCGTTCAACGGCGGAGAATCTTAACACCGCGATTCAGAAACGTGACGTCACTGCATAGTGACATCTGTTGGCGACTTAGGGAAACCTGTAAACGACGCGACATCTGACGAAATTCCACAACAACTTTGGATAGGGAAAACCAGTTCCTTTTGTTAGCTATTTTTTGTCTTCCAAAACCATATAATATCTTTGTTCACATAAAAATCTAAATAAATAGATTAAAGGACATAAGTTTTTCATCACTCAATGTTATGTGAGCTAATTTACCAGCATTTGACCAGGTTCATAGTCGCCGAGGTTAAACGTATTCGGCGTATTTCATTGTAAATATTTTTGTAATTTATTGGAGGAGGAGCTCGTGGCTAAATAATAACCGCACGGGTCGATCTTCAAGGTTAAGCCGTACTTGCCGAGGTTGATCCGTGGATGAGTGACCATAATTACTTACCGAGTTTTCTCCGTGCCTCGCAAAGTACGTGAAGCCTTTGGTCCCGGCTGTCATTTATAGATCTTTGACAATCGTTACTAGTAGTCAGAAGCCGAAAGTCTGACATCCAGTCTTACCAAGGGGTTTCGTATTACCCAGTTACTGGGTTGTGGAGGTCAGATAGGCAGTCGCTTCATGTAAAATACTGACTGGACTAACAAAGTTTGGGAAAAAGGCTAGGCAGATGATGATTTATGTAATTTATAGGACAAGATTGAGTGTTCTATACATAATATTCTTTGAACAGATTATACTATTAATAAACATTGTTGGAATTTTCAATGAATTAACACACTCCCACACAAATCCATACTAATAATGTTATAAGTGCGAAAGTTATATATGCCTGTCTGGTAACTTTTCATGCATAAATAGCTAAACGAATTTCGATGAGATTTGGCACACCATAGTAGATCGCAGACATGACTTGGGTTACGAGTCACCGACGACATCTTTTTATTCTTTTCGGCAACTTTTTTTCGTGTCACTGACATCGCATGCTGCGGCGCATGTTGGGCCCGGTTTTAATGTTTAAGTTCGATTCTGATGACAAGCCGCCGACATGTCCGGTGGCTTTGGTGTGTAGGCTCCAAAAAGATTTAAAAGTAAAAAAAAATCTTTTACATATAGTAAGTAGATATTTCAAAAAGTTAGTAGTTCATTGCAAATACAGTCATACAAAAATTATGATCACGAAAATTTGCGATTTTGACACACAAGTTCTAACTGACAAGCGGCCCTTATGACACTAGCTATACACGATGAATTTTTCATGTGGGGATGGCCAAATCTGAAACTAAGTACCTATAAGGAACAACGAAAAACACTCAAAGGAGTCTCAAGCCCGAAAATGCATCATTCGATTTTTGAAAAATCAATATTCCTAGCCAGGAATCGAACCCTTGATTTTGAAAAAAAAAAAACATTCACAGTCACTGTGTTATTTTCGGTTTCCTCACTATGTTTTCCTTCACCGTTTTGAGAGCAGCGGGAGATAGGAAAGTTATAAATTATGAATTAATATGCAATGTGTACCTTTATACAATCCTTTTAACTATCCATACTTCCATACTAATATTATAAATGCGAATATCACTCTGTTTGTTTGTTTGTTTGTTTGTTACCTTTTCACGACTAAACGGCTGATCGGATCTTAATGAAATTTGGCAAGAAGATAGATTTCAACCTGGGGAAGGACATAGGCTATATATCATCACGTTACGACCAAAAGGAGCGAAGAAGCAATGAAAAATGTTGCGAAAACGGGGAAAATGTGACGCAGACGAAGTTGCGCGGGACAGCTAGTTCTTCAATAAATGTTTTTAGCGCCCCTTCGGATAAACGACACCTAATTTAAATTCGTTTGAATGGTAGGGACAATTTATTGAGACCACGCAGATGTCTGTTATTTTATTTAACAAAAATAAATATATAACGTGGAAAATGCAGGAAAATGTCGCCTACATAAAGAGCATTTTGTAAACAAATTGAAAAACGATTAATCATTACTCGGTACGTACCTACAGCGGTTTAGCTCAATGTGATTAAATCTATACAATTATATAAAATAGGAGTGTCTGTTTGTCATTTCAAATCCAGAATCTGTATATCAATGCAAAACTCGTTATAGTGCTACCTACAGTGGTGTTTTCGTGTACGTATAACGTTGACAAAGGAGCGCTGATTAATATTATAGCCAACAATTTCACAAAATGTTCACCACATGTCTTGTACCTACTCTTGATGTGTAAAATTAAATGAGGTTTGGGGAAAGCGCCCAAAGATCGTTGTAGGTACATCCGTACGATCGTTGTAGGTACGTATTTTCCTCTTATTTTCTTACAACGAACGGAACGGTATATTTCCTATTTTAAGAAAAATTTAAGTTAAATTGCGTTGTTCAAAGTTATGCCATTAGGGACAGTTAATGAACAAGCGCGGGATTAAAAGTGGCGTCTGTTACCTTGATTAAATTACTTACTTAGTTAATTATTCAGTACGCGTTTGCACTACAACTTATTAACTTCTGCAAAAACTGCGAGCGAAAATTTAATTTAAAATTTTACCTATAGGTAAAATGAATTTTATCTACACACCTTACCTGGTACACACCAGGTGGGGTGCTATAGGAAAATAATTAAAAAAGGCATGCGCCGCGAACAGCGCTCAGCGAATGCCTCGCAAGGTGTGTACCTTTATATTCGTGGCGAGGCATGTGCTACGGAGGACGTGCGAGGGCGAGCCAACGTATGTCGGCAAATGCTTCAAGATCAAAGTGCCTTAGCGCGAGCATTTCATTAGTTGTGGACGTAGTCGCGCATACCCGTTCGAGGTGTGCGCCGCGTACGATATCTACGCATGCCTCGACTGAGCATATGAAACTGCGTTTGCACGGCTGCTGTGTGGGTTGGATCGGCCCGAGCATGCGCTGCGCGCTGTTTATGCTCGGGCCGATCCAACCCACACAGCAGCAGTCAAGATGGCACGTCTTTTGTTTTTATTTTAATAGTAATGATGTTTTGGATCCCATAATAATCGGTTACTTTCATATACCTAATACAACTGCTTTGCGCAAGAAAATCACAGCGAGGCGGACACAACCGTCCAAACGCAACGCATTGCTCGCAATGAGCCGGCACACGCGCGCCTCGCAAGCGCGCTTCTGTGCGTAGCATATGCCTCGCAACAAACATGAAGACACAAACGGAGCATTTGCTTCGTACGCGATGGCTCGAAAAAATTATACCAACATATGCTCGGGGCATATGTTGGTATAATTTTTCAACACGCACGCCTCAAGATGAAGCATTCGTTGTGCGCCGTTCGTGGCGCATGCGCCACGAACTGGATCTGGACCTTAAGGTAGGCACACATAGGTACCTACTGTGAAGAGGACAACATATCATCGCAGGTAGGAAGGTGTTCCAATATTTTAGCCTGGCAACAGTTCGCCGTTAATTTTTTCATATCATCGCCAAATTACGACCAATACCTACTATCCCAAACCTGTTTTATTATTAGCTAAACTTACAAAGCGTAAAGTTCCCGAGATGGAAGCTGTCAAAATAGTCAAAAACTGGCCACTTCTATTTTGCCGATTTATAGTTGAAGAAATTAATAGAAAATCAAATTTATCACTAAGCCAAATTGTCCATATTATTACAACCACGGCTGTAATTCTTGGTAGTTTTATTAAATGGTTGTAACATACACGGCAACTTGACATGGTGATCATCACATCATCATCTGCCTAGCCTTTTCTCAACGATGTTTGGCTCAGCATCCAGTCTAACCGGTTGAAATACCAGTAAAGCGATTACCTATCTGAACCCCGATAGTACCAACTGGGTAATACGATTCTCCTTTGTAAGACTGGTTGTCAGACTTTCAGGCCACTGACTACCCGTAACAACTGCCGAAGAACTACGGCAGCCATTCGTAGACTGTTTTTGGCAGTCGTTAATCCCAGGCAGGAAATAAACTTGCATCTCGCATCCAAGCTGCTTCACCTTGAAGATCAACCCGTGAGGCTGTTATAATTTTGCCTCCACAACATGACGTAGGATGGGAATTTGCTTGACGGCTGACGCACAAGATGAAACCTAATAAACGCAAGACCTCCCGTGGGGACCCGCGGGCCATGAAACTGAACAAATTTTGTTTTACAAAGTTTCACCAAAAAAAAATAGTACTTCGTGTAGAAACTGTCGCGATCAGCTGATCAACATGTATGGTAAAACTAAAGGAAAGAAATGAATTTTCAAGTCATAGAACAAAAGTTGTTAAGTTTCATAGCCTGAGACACAAAACGAGAGGTCTTGGGCAATTGGGTATATTATGTTACACTCTAAATATAAGTTCTAAAGCATTTTTAGGGAACAAATGAACTAAAGCCTGCTGCTTATGCCTGATGGTAAGAAATCCCCTGGTCGACCTCTTGATAATCAAGAACAACAGGATTATCGCTCATTCCTTGCCGATATTACAGGCATTCATGTGACTTACGAAATATTTTAGTTTCAGGGCAAAAATTAAAATGCATTTTCACGTACCAATAATTTATTTTAATTTTCATGGCAAAAATAACATAGATGTGTCACTGTTCCGCACAATGTTTAAGTGTTATTGTATTTATCTACAGTCATGAAGCTGAAAAAAGAAAATTGGTGAATATAGCGTAACATGGAAACCATGAAAAAAATATCGGGGCACTCGAGGTTGAGTCCATCATACTTAAACAATCACATAATGTCGTCAAGGAAAACGAAACGAAAAATTACTTTTGCCCTTTATTAATATGACGCATGGAACCTTTGTATTCGAATTCTGTCAGGCAATTCAAATACTTTGCATCGAATGCTCTGCATTGTTGCATTCTTGCATACAATTTCAATGTGACTGGCTTTGACAAACTAAATAGTCATAGAAATTACATACATAAATAATACACACACACACACACACACACTTCTCTTCCCATGAGGGCAAACAGAAACAAAACAAACAGACGCCTGCTAGGTTATTTCATCAGTGACGTGTGCCACTGCGGTCTACTGTACCAGGTAAAATGATCTAAGCTTATATAATAAAGCTGAAAAGTTTGTTTGTTTGAACGAGGTCTATAGCTATAAAAATATATTTTTCACTTTTGAGGGTTGCAAAAAGAGAAACAACGACAGGTGCAATCGCGGGGCACAGCTTGGTTTTTAAATATAATATAGTCAAAGGTAACACGTTTGTCAAGCGATATTGCCGAGTTGGTTTAATTAGTTAAAGTCATATTCATAAGTTATTGTGATTATGCGAAACAGCAACACATCGTGTCTTAAATTATAATAAAACAAATTTTACTTAAGTTATAAAATGTAACTAATATTTACAGCAACATTCTAAGCAAGCTATGCGTGTTTTTCATTATTCATCATACCTTGTACGAAGACGCACGCGCACAAGATTTAAAAGTGTTCCGTATGTGAATTAGATGATTTGAGGTCTGAGTAATGTTACACGGAAAAATAGTTAAACGCATTTAGAAGTTCGCACATTACACAGATTCGACGACGACTTCACTGCGATTAGACTTATAGTAGTCACAGTGAAGCATTGAAATATGAGCCTTATTTTTCTTACAGTAGAATTTACAACATGAGCCTGTGTAATGTGCGAAGTTTTTTTATACTTTTATTTTTACTTTTCAAAGCAAAACACATGTAAAGATATCCACCAAATCTAATCCACTCTGCAAGTTTTTAAAGATTGAAAAGATTGATTGGTTAAGTTCTTTCAACCGCTGTACAACATGTTTGCAATAGGGTATAATCCTATTTTTTTTTTCTTTGTCCGTCGGGTAGTTTATTGAAAAGTATTGGACACGTATTTTTTCTTTTTTCACGTGGTCATAAAATTACGGAGATATATTGAGTTGAAATGGCGCATGACGTCACATGTAGGTAAGTTTTATACCCACTTGTGACGTAGTAAGCCCCCACTCTCCAACTTTAATGAGTTCTAACTAAGTAATTTTTTGATATTTTGATAAAACAAAAAATACGTGTCTTATATTTTTGTATTACCTGTCTGACGGACAGAATAGAATGTCGTTTTCTTTACCCAGTCCGATCCCCTATTGCCTGATTTGTTGTCGTCCAAAACATTAAAAACTTGCAGTGTGTTTTACAATTTTTTTTTTTTTTTTTGGAAAAACTTGCTCATCTTATTATTGTTAAAGAACATCGTGCTAAAGGTTGGTCGCCCGCGTTACAAATTTGTTTGTTTTGTAAGGCCCTTTGTACATAAGGCTATGCAAATCTTCGAAACCAAAGTTGTAAACTTATGTCGCGAATATCTGGTAGCGCACGACATTGAATCGCAAGACGCGAGTTGTCTATTCTGCCACTATAGGCGTAGCGCAAACACGGCTCACACGAATATAATTTACAAAATGTCGGCCTTTCCTACTGCTACCCAAGCTTTTTATACATATAATATCCTTTCTCTATTGCCGCAGTCGCTTAGAGACCCAAACTCGTCAGGTATCGAAGATTTGCGTAGCTTTATGTAAGAAGGGCCTTACAGTTGCATTATATGCGTCTATACATACAGTCAGGACACTGTCCGTTTAGCTATACATCAAACCTAATAAGACCTTACTTAAAGTTTAATTATATCTACAAATACTAACAAACGGACTTTTTCAATTGACAAAGTATAAAACAAATGAAGATCTTCAAACTAAGGTGAATCCCGTGAGTTAGGATGCAATTACTTGCGTATTTTTACAAATATGGCTTAATTGAACTAATTTGACACTAAAGAGCGGGCATAGTAGATTTACGTCACATCGAATAAGAGGGCCCCAAAATGAATATTTAACCAAAAAGTTAAAAAATAATTATATAATATAAAAATGACTATATCAATTACCATTAGCTGCGAACGGTTGCATATTTGTACCAAATTTTATCATAAGGGGCGATTTTCTTATCAGTTGGCCTACCAGGACCCCTTATAGCAGATTTGTTTTAATCTTATTTGAGTGTGCGAAAGAGATGGAGCTAAATGTCCTGTATAGCTGTGTCTCTTTCCCAAACTGAAGTGGCATAAGCAGCTATAAGGGATGCTGAAACGAGCCCTGATTATTGGAAATAAAAGATTAATCTCTTGTGTCAGAGAACTTGTGTCGAAGTGACGTAATCTAAGTGTATCCCAAATAAAATTATAGTCCTGTACCTAGCACACGATATTGTTGGATAACTGATTTATATAAATAACTTTAAAATATACGAGGGCGGCAATTCAATGTCGTGCAGAGCTAAAGTAACTAAAGTACTTTTCAACAAAATTATGAAAAAAGATTAGACTTTTTTTATAAATTGACTATATTTCATACTGAGAAACCTTAGTTTATATGTATAAGGAGTATTCCATTCTGCGGTTCCACTCGGTGGAGACCAAAATGTCCGACGAAAGTGAAATGTTTAAAATTTTTGTGGCTACTTTACCCAACTTATTCAATTTGAAAATTACACTAGGTCTGTCAATGCTGGATTTAATTCTATTAAAATTTATTAAAAATTTTTTTTTTTTTTTGAGAATTTAAGAACAGTCAGTTTTTCGTTAATATATAACATTATTTTTGTAAAATTCAGTATTAGTTTTTGTAATTCACATTATCAATATGTAATTTCGTAGCTTAATAAATCGACTAGGGGGGCAATGTCGACATTGGGATGTTAAACATCGCACTTTGTCCCACGTTGGACGACTTTTTGGGCAGAGTGGAATCCTGAACAAATAGATATCTTACCAAATACCAAGACTGCCTTTTTTTCCTATTCGACGGCAATTGCTAACCATGACATGAACTACACCTTTTATATTGGGTTAAAATAATATTTATAAAACGAAATAAAATATATATATACTTTTATTTATATCCGAACCTGATTAGAACGTTGAGCTGATTCTTTTAAATACTTTTATGTAAAATAAACCATTTTAGTTTTGTTTATTTTAAACCTCTTAAGAGTCAAAGTACTCTTTATCATGAATAAGTTTTAGGTACATACTATGTGCCGAATCCTAAAGTCGCGAAAAAAATATTTATTTGAATAGTATGGATTTCCGCCAATTTAAGTTTCGCTTTAGTACGAGTAGTAGAAGTTATTTATATTCATGAGTACAATAACAGGTTTATGTTAAACAAAAACGAAGCTAGTACAGAAAATAATAATAAAAAATAAATTTATGTTTACTTTTGATTACGGAAAACTATGTACACAAGATTCTAACTTCCAGCTCGCAGTAACTTCTATAAAAGTTCTGCGGGAACTAGTTTTATACAGACTACTATCGACGTAGATGTTTTCCGTCTCTACCCGGACTCTCTCAATAGAAAATTTAAGGCCTATTTTAATCCTTTAGCACCGATACTCCTTTTGTCAGTCTAGATAATCACAATCCAATTCCTCATCACATTTCAACACTATGACGCGAAAAATAATAATTAAAAACAATTCTATAAAATATTTCCCAGTCATATCTAAACAATTATAAATTTCTAAAATAATCATAAATGTAAGTTCTCATTACCATATTTTATATTTTGTGCTTAACTTAAATTATATCTAGGCTTAATTGTCACAACAGTGAATTGCTTACTAATAATTACTTAACTTACAATAAAGCGTAAAATTAATAAAAATGTACACAATAATTCTTAATATAAATTGATCTCTAGATTTTATGTTCATATTTTAATATCATCTTTGGTTTTATAGTGAATCGATCTACGCGACCGTTCTTCATAACGTGTGCGTTTGTGCTGTCATAAGTAAAGTGTCGGTGTCACTTCGTAGTTGCTGCTCATTGAACACAACGCGCACAAATTGACTACGTTTCCACTCTTCCATTCGTTTTATTACCAGGAAGTTTCCGAACAACACATCGCACACAGAGAAAAAAAGTGACCTAACACGAAATTCGCGTTTTGTGGGAAATAACGTTCGTGTTTTAGGGAGTTTCCAACATGTTTTTTTTTTTTTTTTTTTTGGAAAAACTTTGCCCCGCACTAGGAATTTCTCCTGTATCGTGGGTGTGTTTACAAACATTTAAACTCATATAAACAAACAGCCAGACCCGGAACAACTATATATAAAGCCTATAGATAGTTGTACGGAACAAATATTTGTATAAAATATTTGTTGCGGGAATCGAACACACGACACGTTGCGCAGGTGTCAATCGCTCAGCCACTGCGCTAACCGTGCCGTCAATTTGTAATGAAATGTTTTTATTTGTCCTTCTTCTTTTCTAGCATGATATCGTCACTTTTTCATTCACTTGACGATAGCCCATGTTAGGAGTAGTTTAGGTATCTAACGCAGTTCGCCGTAATTTTGATTTCGGTCACTTTCCCTCTGACTGTGCGAATGTTCACGCTCGTGCTAGTACGACCTCTAGAATGGTGAGACTAGCGTAAACACTGATTGTTTACACAATATAACTTTTCTTACACTAAAATTGACTCAACAATAACACGGCAAGTATTTACGTCAAAATTTAAGTTTACAAACCATAGTCAGGTTTAATGAAATATACAAACACTGGGACAAAAAACATACAAGACAGAAAACAATTGTCCGTTCACATGATTGCATTGAAAAACACAAATTAATAGATTCCACATGAGATACATTATGATAGTGTATGAACTGATTACCGTGTGTATAAGTATTTACAAATAACTAGAAACTATACGGAGCTAAGGCAAATGCTTCGAGGAACCACAAAAACACATAATTATACGTTAAACCATTGATTAGCTAGTACCGTTTGTGCAACTTTAGCGCAACTACAGCGATCATAATGCGTGAAATTTGCACTCTAAGTATGCAACGATATAAACATCCAAAGTAAATTGAACCAGAATGGTACACATAAAACATTACTACTTACAGACTTCTACATTTACGTAAAAATAAGTTTTTGATTTCTCTCTCTATTCTATAATTGTGGCATTAGTTGCGCATTTTCTTCAATAACTCACAAATTATCCGAACGCACGACGTCCAATCAAACTATACAAAAACCAGTTTATACGGATCTCTCATTGTACGAGAAATCTACACAAAGCTAGGCCATTTTATACTGGAAATGAATAACTTGATTTGTCGCTGTGAACAAGTAAAACATCGAGATATGTGAGATATATCAGCCTTGACTTCAATAAACACACAATCTTCTATATATAATTGAAGCATGATTGATGAAAGGAATGAAAAATAAAACCGTTCTATTTGTATTCGTCCATAAATCGTTTGCACATGTGCACGAGGTCAATGAACTTGGGTCGCAAGTTCGGGTCAAGGCTCCAGCAGTCTTTCATGAGGTGCCTGAATATCTCCGAAGGGCAGCCTTCCGGTATTTGAAAACTGAAATGAAAATATTTCATAGATTTTTGTTTTCTGAACATTGAGCTAGTACAGTGAAAAATAAGTCTTTGAAGTTGCTAAATTGCGATTAGGACGACACCTTCTAACCAGCACGCGTAGCATGACCACTGTAGAAACGATTTTTGTCTACGGAAGAATCGATATAATGACAGATAGACAATGACAATGTGTCAGTTTGTCAATTCTTCCGTCGACATAGCACGTTTCTACGGCAGTCATGCTATGCGTGCCGGGCCCATACCATAAGCACTTGAAGGGCAGTATTAGAGAAAAATAAATCAAGTTGATGGGAATTAGTACACAGTGTCCTAATTAGAACAAGGTCCTAAATCGCATGACCCACAGTCACACTTCTCTTATGTCAAATTATATTGCTCTTTTTAGTATCTATAATTTAGTTAAAAACTTGCTTAGAAATTAAAGTTAAAAAAAAGAGACACCGTTATAAAAATGGGGAAAGGTTAGTAATAAAAATAAAACCTTTTAAAAAAGCTAAAAATCCTGACTGAGAAATCTTATAAACAAAGTTTTTATAAGTCACAGTCAAAACTACTTTTGACCGGTTAAAAATATTTTAACAATGAAAAACATTTACTTTAGAAACTCACTACGTTGTTAGAATTTTTTTGTGACCCTTTGAAAAACTTCGTGTTGTAATTCTAGGTAATAACTGAGGCATTCTCAACCAAAATATTTTTAAAATAGGGAAAACGCTCTATAACTTATACAATAAACTAATAATAGAAAATGCTCTTTATTAAGAGTTTAGACTGACAGCGGTCAAAACCTTTCGGCCGCCATGGCAACTGAGTTTCGCAACCAGTTGTGAAAAAGGAATATTTATTCTTTCAACTAGTTGCGATGGAAGATTTTTTTTCTTTATCTGTATCCAGTTGCCAACAAAGAATACTTTTGCCGCCATAGCAACTGAGTTTCGCAACCAGTTGCACAATGGAAAGTGTTATTCATTTGTTGTCAATATTCGCGGCCAATCTATACTTATTCCTATAAATTGGCTATTTTTTTTCCTCATCATCACTATCTTCATAATATATCAGTTGGATATTTTGTCAACGGAAAATAGATTACGATTACTTACGATTTAAATTTCAAAAATATAAAGAATAAAGAGTACAAAGCAATCGACGAGGGAAAAAAATATAGTGCGTGGAGTCCCTCCGCGCGGAAGAAGTGAAACTTTGTAATACTACACGGGTGACAGATACTGCATGCGTTCGAGTGTCACGCATTCACACTCGTTATTTTATTGAGCTTCTAAATAATATTTTGTTGTTTTTTTGTTGTATTATTTTTAGAAAGTTTATCGAGGTTATTCTACTCATGGAAATTAAGCGAAGGCTGGTCACACTGAAAAGTCGAATGCATGACTGTTTACACGCCATCTTGCGTACCTAGTAGAACTACGCAGTCACAAATCTTGTAATACTGCCATCTATTAGTGAGTTTTAGAAAATATTCCCCCTCCATAGTACCGTTAAACTTGTTGGAAGTCGCTTATGAAGTTTCACTTCAAAAACTGTTGGTCACTGCTTGGAGATCATTAGCCCTTTTGCAATTACGTTTTAACGAAATAATGTAGTTTAATATAACATCTGTATATAACATTTATGTTACATAGTCTGTACACACTGCGACTTTTGCAGTGCGTTTGCAAGCCCTTGATAATTGCTCGCGTCGCTCGTTCTTAAGAAAATATTTTTATTTTTATTGTCAGACCTTTGATGTCTAGTCGGTCAGGGTCTCAATTCTGGTAAATAACCCAAAGCCAATAGGGTGTTCGTAGTATTTCGATAGTGTTTTAATAATATAGAGAATACTGAATGGCAAATATATTCTAATGAGATCCAATTGAGACACTATTTACACTGTATTGATGTGGTGGTTGGTTAGCAGGATTATTTTTAAGTAAAAATAAATGAACACTATATTAATAGTGTAAATAAATGAACTTAATATTAATTAAGTTCATTTATTTGTTTTAATATGGCGTCTAACTATTCGTGGAAAACGATCTGACGGAACGGTCCATTAAATTGAAATTAATTTATGGATCAGCGTTTGCACTAAAAATAATTATATTTTATTATATGAGGCCTACATTACCATATGGTAGTGTAAGAAGAAATTAAATTCTTCTATTGAAACTAGCGTTTTTGAAAAATTCTTTGTTGGCAACTGGTTGCGTATAACGAAAAAAAAATCTTCTATCGCAACTAGTTGCCAATAAAGAATAAAAATTCCTTTTTCACAACTGGTTGCGAAACTCAGTTGCAATGGCGGCCGAAAGGGGTCAAAAGTGGTTTTGTCCGTTAACAGTTTTGACCATAGCTTATATAAACCCAAGAATTTTTTTATTTTATCGATGAGTGTCGTACTCACCACGAGGCTCGCTCCCTCGGGCGCTCGGCGTTGAACTTGGGCACCTCCTGCCGCGCGCGCGTGAAGATCTCCCACGCCGTGACGCCGTACGACCACACGTCGCTCTTCGTGGAGAAGTGCCACGGCTCCACCGCTGATTCCGGGGCGTACCTGGCACGTCACAACATATTCATGTATCAGAAATATTATAGAATAGCTGTGTATGGCTTTTGTTGTACGTACGGCGACATATAAACCAGTTTATGCGGATCTCTCATTGTATTAGAAATCTATTAATTGCGAGGCCATGTTATACTGAAAATGCGTGTGTATAATAAAGGATATTCTATCTATCTAATCAACAGAGTGTAAGGCTCTAGACAGACGGACTGCATTTCAACTGCACTCCGACTGCATACTTGCAGTTTGAATGTAGTAAGGCTGGCCATAGACGGACCGCATGTTGCAGTCGAGACCGACTGCAAGATGCGGTCGCCGCACGGCGATCTGAACTTTCCATAGTAAATCATTATGCGGCCGTATTGCAGGTGTTTCCAAATGGAAACACCTGCAATACGGTGAAACAATGTGAGGCTATGTTTTACTGGAAATGTAGAGTATGATACGTCGCCGTGTGTACAGCCGTAAAACTCACCAATTAATGGGCAAGAGTCGCTCAGTCTTAAGTCTATACGCGCTCTCCTCTTTCGGAATAATCCTCGCGAGGCCGAAATCCGATATCTTCACGTGGTATTTGTTCACGACTAGAATGTTCCTCGTGGCCAGGTCCCGATGCACCATGTTCTTAGCTGATACGTGGTCCATGCCCTGCGGAAGATGTAAAGTGTTAGAATGTAATGTCACGGCTGTGTCGCGAAAGGAACACACAGCCCATCTCCTGAGTCATCGTTATACCTAGCTATAATGACTTGTTCATACAAATAAAACAAATGAATTGTTTGATCATAGCAGCGAAGGTGTTAAGTAGTACCCTCATTTTGTCACATGTTCCGTTTAAGTGTCATGTCAATGATTTTTTTGCCATTCAGTGGGCCAATGACCAAAATTGGTGCCTGTACGTAGTACTGGCGGTGGTGTTTTTAACGACGGCCTTTAACGAAATTATAACATTTAGTATAAAATAAATTTTGTTTTAAAGTTCACAACATAAAAATCAGCAGGTTGGTTTTTGATATGGGACTTCAAAGCTAAATCAGAAAAGAGCCAAGTGGTAAAAATAAGGATGACTTCTATTTTGGAGAAAAATAAAGTTTTTAGTTTTTCGAAAAAGCTTCTGCCTGAGCCAGAATTATTGCCAGAATTATTAGCCTGTATTATTGCACCAAAATAGTTATAGCTGACTCTTTTTTGGGGTGAAAGGGTCATGAAGGTTATAACATTAAAAAACTAGTATTGAAAAAACAAAAATGTGAACTAGTTGGAACTATGACCTCCAATATCCACTAGAAAGTTCCTAGGACGGTACGGTCTAGAACAATAAAAATATCACAATGACGGGGAGAACATTTATTTACCCTTTAAAATCTGTAAGATTAAAGTAAATGCTGCGAACTGATATAATGTATATAAAAAAGAGTTAAACTTACCGTAGCAATATCCCTCGCATACTTGAGCAGATGCGAGATCCTGAGCTTGTCCCCTTGGAACTTCAGGTAGTAGTTGAGCGAGCCCTCCTCAAGGTACTCCATCACGATAAGTACGTCCGAGCCGTGGTCCCACGAGTAGCCCAGGATCTCCACAATGTTGATGTGTTGTAGCGACTAGATGACAAATAAACAGGTCTTTGACTAAGCCATTGCAGGTAAATTTTATAAGCTTAGACAAAGGGGGTTATTTTCGGAACTACTGGGGGTGTACAATGACCGCTTTAGCAGAATCTTATTAGGATAATTACATTTTTTTTTAAACAAAAAAGAAAAAAAATGTACGTAATAATTCGTAAAATGGTCACAAAGTGACTATTTATAATATTAACTGCTTCCGTGACCATTTTAAGAATTCTAACGTGATTTATATTAGTATCCTGATCCGATTCAGGTAATTATTTCACTAATGGGAAGCTACATTATTCCTGAGAATATGTATAGTTTAAGTTTCCATAGGCTACTCTTCTCCTTAGCGTGTCTATGGCAATCTAAATTGTGTCGGCCCAGAACTGAGCCACTAGTTTCGCGCTCTCTGTAGCGTCGCATCGCTTCCTGCAATGTACAAACAGCAGGACAAGCAGGACACGATATTAAGTGCCCCCTTGTTTGTGGAAACGGCTTTTTAAAACCGTGGACTAATTTCCGACCAAAATGAGAGCAGGGTCGCAGGCAGAATAAAATAATAAATAGTATTCGATATTTCCGCCCGGCCTATACAATACCAGAATTAGGTGATGCTGCCAGGATGGTCTCCGTACGGGGGAACTACTGAACGGTTCATTGCCTTTCTTTCTTCGGGCCATTTTTTGCGAACTCATCCCTAATCTAATGTATTTTTGATCGATGGTGACAGTCTAATCTTTGCATGTTAACCAAAGGAATTGTATCACAACAATTCAAATTGAAAAATGTGTCTGTATACTCGTGATAATTTTCGACTGACCAACAACTTTAACTTCCAGACACTTACCTTCATAATCTCCAGTTCGTTCTTAAAGTCTTCGTAGAGCGTACCGTTTCTCTCGGACGCTTGTCTCGTTAACTTCTTCACGGCTACTTCTCTTCGCTGAGATTCTTGGTTGTCACGCTCCATCCAACCTTTGAACACGTGACCGTAGTTGCCCTGTAGATAAAGAATGATCATGGAATTTCTTACCCGTTCTTCTCTTTTAAGATCTGAGCTTTAGAATGGACAACTACAGTCCATTGATAGTTATTATGCTTTGTGGCTGGGACTGTAGCTTTATCTTTTTATTTTACACAACTCAAAAGTGCCTGTAAAAGTTCCATTTGAAATATCTGGTTGAGTTAAAATGAAAACACAAGTGCGCTGTATATTCACTGTTGAGTTCAAATCGTTGACGAAAATTTGATTTGAAAAACCATTATCTAATCCTATTCAGTGGAATAGGATTCAAAAGATAGCTCATGACCTCATGTTTGCACTTATTTCGAAGTAGAATTTTGTGTGCCTATGACGTAAGGTAGCAAGTGTAGTTGCATGCGAGCGATTCGAGCTTTTATAGTTCACGAAGTTATTGTGGATGAGTTTTCATATGAGATGTGGGAGCATGTAAAGCCAGTGCATACGAATGCCTATAGTTGCGCTTTCAGCCCTAAGAACAAAGGTTTTAACTGGGTAGCGAGAGATTGACCCCTCCCAACCCTTGAGCTATTGACACGAACTACATCCTATTACGTAAACGTTGTTAACCCTCAATGCTGTAGAAAAAAAAAATAGACTAAGGGACTACTCACACTTATTCAGCTCCATTCGCGTTTTGCTGAACGATTTTGGTCACACTTATACAGTTCTGCTTCTCGGCAGAACAGCGCTGAACTCTATCTCTAGCACTCGCATGATAATAACACATTTGTCTTCATTTTATACTTGTTTGCCGCGCAAGCTGAATAGACGTGGAAAGCTGAACGGATGCGTAAGCGTCTCCATACATAATCGTTATTTTCTATAAGCTGAATAGAGCTGAATAAGTGTGAGTAGTCCGTAAGTGTGACCAAAATCGTTCAGTAAAACGCGAATGGAGCTGAATAAGTGTGAGTAGTCCCTAAGAGGATACACAGTCTGAGAGCGGCTATGCAGCTGCACCCAGGTTAGACTGCAAGCAGACCCCGGCATAGTTTGGAGTAGGCTTGGCAGATAGCAAGTCCCACTTACGCTGCCGATCTTCTTGGTGAGCGTGACGAGGTAGGTCTTGCCCTGCGACACGATGGACTCCATGAGCCGGGGCGCGGGCGCGGCGTCGTCGTCCAGCTCGTCGCAGGCGCGCGCGCCGCCCGCGCTGCTGCTGTTGCGCGACACCAGCGAGCGCGCCAGGCCGTACGGGAGACCGTTCATGCTCTCTAGGGAGTTCGAGCTTTTGTTGTCTGCGAACTGAGGGGGGAACTTGTTGGGTAAATTGGAATTTGAGACGGAAGTTACTTTCTAGAATAATATTATAAAAGGATTTTATAATTATACTAGCGACCCGCCCCGGCTTCGCACGGGTGCAATGCTGATACTAAATACACTGCAGAAAAACTGTGAACGTTGTATATAAAAACATAGCGGCCCACTCTGGCTTCGCACGGGTATAAAATATATAGTTATTATACATATAAACCTTCCTCTTCAATCACTGTATCTATTAAAAAAACCGCATCAAAATCCGTTGCGTAGTTTTAAAGATTTAAGCATACATAGGGATATAGGGACAGAGAAAGCGACTTTGTTTTATACTATGTAGTGATGTCGTCTTTATAGTTAACTAGCTGTCCCACGCAACTTCGTTTGCACATTTTCCCCGTTTTCGCTACATTTTTCATTGCTGCTCCGCCCCTATTGGTCGTAGCGTGATGACATATAGCCTATGTCCTTCCCTAGGTTGAAATCTATCTTCTTGCCAAATTTCATTAAGATCCGATCAGCCATTTAGTTGTGAAAAGGTAACAAACAAACAAACATACAAACAAACAAACAGAGTGACTTTCGCATTTATAATATTAGTATGGATAATAAGCAAGATTGTTGGAAAAAATAGCTCATGTGCATATCTACGCACAAAGGTTAACTTTGTTGCTTCTCTGTGTGAGCTACGTAATGATTCTGCCCACGGAAAAACAAAATGTACATAAATCAAAGAGGGCGGCGGATTTTCGTGTTTTTTTTATATTTTGATTTAACGGTTACTACACGATTCTCAATTGTCATCAGTATAGTGCCAATCAACTCCGAATAAAATGGCTGTTAAAGTTTCAGATGTACAGAACAAAATATTTGAGTCTGTATTTGCTATTTTGAAAGAAATCTTAGCATTGACAACGCGAAATCTATGTAAGAGGAGAGAATGGAAAAAAAAAAAATCCGCCGACTTCAAGTAACGTGGCTTATGAGCAAAAAAACCGAACAAGTGCGAGTCGGACTCGCCCACCGAGGGTTTATTTTTTTCATAGTTCTAGGTCAACGGGAAGTACCATAAACAGTTTAATTCCCTTGAGTGTGTCGAAATATACGTTTTTTGCGGGATAAACTGCCGTATCTTTTTTTCGTTATATCTTAGAAGTTTGGGTTTTGCACAGCCTCAAGGGACTGTAGACTTGAGTATTTAGTTTTAATTAATTTTAATTTTAACTCGAGACCTCCACACTTTTCCGAGATAAAGGGCCTTGACAGACAGACAGACGTACTGACAACAAAGTGATTTTATAAGGGTTCCGTTTTTTCCTTTTCAGGTAAGGAACCCAAAAAAGTCTAAAATAAGTTTAGTACTTACTGGATTATCATATTGATCAGACATGGTTCCATTCATGGAGAGGACGCTGCTATCTGATATTAACGACTTATTGCTGCCGGCGTCACTTAGCTCACTTGGAATAAACCTGTCACCTGCGAAAAATAACGTTACGTGAAATAGATAACAAAAAACAGCACGCACTATCATAAGTATATCATAATCAGCCTGTAATGTTCCCACTGCTGGGACATAGGACTCATCTCTATTAGAGAAAGTCGGCTGGTAGATGTCACATGTCTTCCATTTTTTAGTTCTTGGACAGGCCGGTTTCCCCACGATGTTTTTTTTACCGTTTTGAGGGCAGCGGTGATAAAATAAATTACACAAAGTAATGCGCCTGCCTGGATTCGAACCCACGGCTTACTGCTTGTAAGTCGGGGCTGCCACCACTGGGCCACTGCTGCTCTCACGCACTAGCCGAGAGTGTAAATGTGGTGCTTTTCCACAAATAATGGGAAACATCATGTCGTGTCTTGTGCACGCTAGCGATTGCGTCAAACGCGTAGCTACGTTCTAGGTGGACTTATTTTAGTTTACATCGACTCGCTAAGAAGACAAGCAATCTGGCCCATATAGCCTTGTAAATAAGGTTAGCGTGAAATTTATAGTTCAAAACATACTTGATACAGTCTCCGCGTGTTCCATATGTTCAAGGGATATCTTTGGTTCTTCGTATTCGTGGATCGGTACGTATTCTGCAAGAGATCAAACATTACACATTGTAAACAAAATAATAAAACCGTTTCTATGGATTTTCTTTCCCGTTTTCTTCCATGGATCAAGATCTACGCTTTGGAAAGGGCAAACAGTCCTTTCCTAGCTAGTCTAGTCCTTTCACAACTTTGTAGATGGACTGTAGCTTCATCTTTTTGTTTTTGACAATTCCAAAATGCCTTTATTTGTAATAAACACTCTGTGTTTGACTTAATCAACATTTCTACTTATATAATTGGGATTGCATACATCATATTTTTTAAGGTTTTACAGAAAAAATTAGTGACTGCTTATTTAATATGAAAGTCACAGTAATATTAATAAAAATCAAGTCGAATCAACAAGTAAGAGCCCGCTAGTCCTACTACTGCCATAAGTCGGTGGCCGGGAGCCAAGCGTACACTCACGTTGTCCCACCGCACGCACAATGTCGCGCCACACTCGAGCCACGACACAACACCGAACTCCTCCTTATGGTGGCCAGAGATTGTTCATGTTAAATATCCTTTGAAGCCACACCTGGGAACTGAACCCAGAACCTCATACTCTGCAATCTCACTTGCTACCGCTAGACCACCGAGGCAGTAAGCGTAAAAGCTCATTATGGTTAGGAACAGGTGGCCTACCATAACGTCTTAAAGCAGTATTGTTTTAATCTTATTTCAGAGTGGGAAAGAGATGGCGCTAGACGTCACCTATAGCTCCGTCTCTTTCCCACACTGGAAATAGTACGTCATAGTACCCCCAGGTGGTGAGGCGTGGCGTACCTCTGTGCAGCATGTGGTTCATGTCCCGCATGATCTCCTGCGGGCGCAGCGGGTCGGGCTGCCAGCACTGGCGCATGAGCGCCCACACCTCGCCCGGGCAGCGCGCCGGACGCAGCAGCCGGTCGCCCATCTCGTAACTCTGCAATAACATGCATACTATTTTACTAAAGTACGCTTAGTTTCAATGTGCAACTATGTCGTCATAGTTGCCATCGAGGGGAAAACCTGGATGACGCTGGAACAGGTCCGTGGAGATCGGCACAAGAAACGGGAAGCCTATACCCAGTAGTGGGTGAATTCAGGCTGTGGATGATGATGATGATGTGTGTGCAAAAGCATGTTGGATTGAGCCAAACATTACTGGATATCCAATCGCAGGAAAGGCTTAAATATTGATCCAACTACTGGGCAGCCATATTTTATCTCTTTGCGTCCCTGTCTCACGTTGCGTCGTCGCCGTCGCACGTCGTTTCAAAGCACTGAGTGCCGTGTCGTTCTGATTTATTTTTGTATAAAACGACACAGCGTCGCCATTCAAGCTTCTAAATATAAGGTCCCAACCGCTAGATCCTTTTTGTTCCTCCAGAGGAACATCACTTTTTTGCTTATCGGCCCGCTGTTCCTCTGGTGGAACAACCTCGTACGAGCAACTTTAAACCCTTATCGTACGTAAAGTAAGGTTCTAATTCGTTTGTAAAAATTTACGTCTATGGCCAACTAGAGTTCGATTAAAATGAAACCATCATACCAACCTTACGACTGCACAAAATTATTAAAAAAAAAAAGAAACGCGTCTTTGTCGACTGTCAAAATGCGTCATGGCGGCCAGTGTGGAACGGTGATGTTTTGTTTTGGAATGCAGTGAAATTTTTGTGTTTTGTGTTGTTAAACTTTGGTAAGTAAATGTATAGTATGTTATAAGTGTATAATGTAACTTTTTAGATAGTCATTTGCTGGAAAAATTATCTAAAAATTATGTTTTTGACACAAAAATTCCTCCAAAAATTCCTTTGTTGTGAAGTTCGTCAGTCGAAATTGAAAATATGAATTTGACTCTTTTACAATGAAATATGGTCTTGGAAACATTAGCAAAAAGCGAAAAAATAGTGATAATTCATTATTTAATGCATTCGAGGCATATTTATTCATATTTATTGATATTTCAAGTATTTTCATGCATTGAACTGCGCAGTTAGAAAATGGCCGATTCTAATAAGACGTTTGAATTGGAATCTTGCAAGAATAATTTATGTAGGACTCCTAAAAAACACTGTCATTAGATTACTTGTATATTTGTTATGCTAAATCTAAAGTTTCGTGTAAATTCATTCAGTAGTTTTACCAAAAAAAAACAAACTACGACAACAGTATGTTTGCGGCGAGCTCTCTGATTTCTATGCGATGTTTATAATTCTCAAGTAGTTATGAAACAGTTGTTTATATTGTAATACATGGTCTCGTTAATCAAGAACCCGAAACTGTTTACCGTTTGAGATAAGAGCTAACAGAACTCGCGCGATAAGCATTTTTGTGAGCGCCGGCCACTTGACACGCGCGATGACGTAATTATGGGGCCGAAAGGGGTCCGCGCGATGACGTAACTCAGGCCGCTTGAGTACCGAGAGGTTAAATTACATGGACAAATTTTAACACGACGTTCAGTACGTCTAACCAAAGATATATAAACAAAACACTGATTCAAGTGATTTTATGTTGACCTAAAATAATAAAAATAGCAACATTTTTTAATGTATTTTCGTTAAGTATCGAATGTGTTTTTCTTATTATTTTTGTACCATTGTCCTTATTTTGGTACTCTGAATGATTTATAAAAGTTTGTCCATCTATTATGTGACCTTATATGCCGACAACGTACCGAGCGGCATCTCTCTTGATTGTCACCCACTGTTTCATCAATACAATCATCCAGGTACACTTATTAAGCGGACTCACCCTCGCAGTTAGAACTGGGTTGGTCTCAGTAGGCGACTGTCCGTAGGAGAACACTTCCCACAGCGTGGTCGCAAACGCCCAGATGTCGCCCATCACCGACCGCTTCGCCAGGCTCATGTCGGAGAAGAATTCCACAGGCATCCAGTGGACGCTGCAAATATATAAAGAAAATTACGTTAGCTATGTCTCGAACCTTTTAGCTTGTTGATGTTTGTGACAGTCTAAATTCTGTCTGCCAAAAATTTGGGCCCAAAATTAGCTCCTGTTATGTGCAAATAACAGACCGGCAGAGCATTTTGAAGAGGCTACAACATGGTCAAATTCGGAATTAAAAATCAGTATGCAAGGTAACAAAGAATTTATCATTTATAAATGTTACATTTCAACAAGTAAAATATCTTTAAAATCTGGTAAATTACTATTCTATTGTTATCATATTGTTTACACCGTTTTGTTCGCTTTTTATGTAGTCAGGTTTTTTATTTGAAGTGGTGAGTGATGATGAAACAATGCTTATCACGAATATCTAAAAAAAAGCGAATAATAATACCCGCACACGCAAGCTTCTGATAGCTCCCATAGTGTATCCAGCCTGTTAGTTACTTACTCGGGGAAGTCTGCAATGAATGTGGCGCCGGTGACTGAAAAGTTGTGTGGTAATCTGTTTGCTCGGTATGGGCAGAAGAATGAATGGCAAGAAAGGAGGTGTCTAATGAGATTACGAGTAATAGACAAGTATGGAAGAAGAAGACAAGCTGCGCCGACTCTAAACAAATTGTGATAAGGGCAGGAGCCATTGCGTTGGAAGGCCTCCCACTAGGTGGACCAATGAAGGTCTGGTGACGGTTAGGGGGACCCGCTGGAAGCGATACGAACGGGATCGATCAATATGGCGACTCTTGGGGGAGGTCTATGTCCAGCAGTGGGCGTTTTTCGGCTGAAATTATGATGATGATGAAGGACAGGAGAATGATGGTGACGATAAGTTACTTACTCAAGGTGCGTGTAGTGCCGGAGCGTGGGCCCGGACAGTTTGACGACGATGCGGTCTCCGTCGTGCGCGGCCAGCAGCAGGCGACGACAACGGATGTACCCGTGCACTACGCCCGCTTCTGACAAGTCCCACAAGGCGCGCGCTAGGCCCGCTGCTATTTTCTTGAGATGTAGAGGTTTTATGCGTTCTTCGTTCTCTCTGTAAAGATAAGAACGAAAAAAAAACAATTATTTGACAGAACTGCCATATTAAAATAAAAACCTACTTGTCTGTGTTGTAATTATTTGTTTAATCTGTGACTGATCAGAATAAGGTGTATATAATTTGTGGGTATTACACTCTTTGTGAGTCGGATACAATGATTGATAGTTGTGCTATTAAATAAATATAAAATTCCAGTGTATTAGACTTTTATTAACATTAACACCTACAAAGAGGAAACATAATCCATTGAACCGTTAATAATTAAAAACCAGCCAAGTGCGAGTCGGACTTGCGCACGAAGGGTTCCATACAATTATTTATAAAAACGAGCAAAAAAAACACTTTTTTGGAGCTTGGGAGCCCCCGTAAATATTAATTTTATTCTATTTTTAGTATTTGTTGTTATAGCGGCAACAGAAATACATAATCTGTAGATATTTTAACTGGCTAACTATTACGGTTCATGAGATACAGCCTGGTGACAGACAGACGGACAGACGGACAGCGAAGTCTCAGTAATAGGGTCCCGCTTGACCCTTTGGGAACGGAACCCTAAAAAGGAGACGACGCAAATATATAAAACCACGATTAAAAAAAAAGTGTACGTTACCTGAGATAGTCGTCGAAAGGGCCGTACGGCAAGTATTCGAGCACCAGCGCGGTGGGCGAGCTCAGCGTTACGCCGTACAGCCGGACCATCGAACTGGACTGCACGCACGCCCATTTGCTAGCTAGCTCCACGAATTCCTAGTCAACAACAATGTTGAATTTCTATAGAAATAATACCTCAACATTTTGCGAATTTTAGGCTTCTTTTTTTGCTTTGCCCTGCAGTGCGTGCTAGACATAACATCACGCCTTGTAATCCCCTGATTTTATTTATACTACCGCATTAATTTTGCTTATGTAACATTACACGCCTGTAATCCCCGAAGAGTTAGGCAGAGGTGCACTTATGGTACACCCACATTTCGCCAGTTATGTTTAAGTCCCATGTAATAGGGAGCGAGCCTGTTGCCAAGTTGCCATCAACCCGGCAATAGTCCAGACTCCGTGGCAGATGCTGGAGAAATTCTTGATGGAAAAACCGAATTACACTATACCGGACCTGGGAATCGAACCAACGACCTCAGGCTAAGCAGTCGCACTTGGGACCACTAAAGGGATTGCCTTTGTCTAGAAAAGACATCCCAAAATTTTCCCATTTTTGGGTAAATTTATGGCAGCTATACTAACGTGCAGAAACAAAAATGAAAAGAAAATTTTGAAAAAACTAAAGCTTTAGTACCCAGCTGCCTAGCTGGATCAAGGGCTTGAAGCGTTCAAGCAGTACTTCTGGACACGGTGCGTATTGTTAGGAGGCTCCTCTCTCAAGAGCCTGACCACCGGTAGCTCGGGGGTATTATTTTGAATATTTTTAAAAGTTGTCTTTTTCAAAAATTTAAAAGAGACGTGTGAGAAAATTCAATAAACGGAATGACAAAACTGCCTTACCTTCAAATGGTCATTAGCTTTTTCCCTCTGTAACGTCTTGAATGCGACCAACAACTTCTTAGTTTCGTCAAGCCTCCACAGCGCTTTGTATGTTGCTGTTATGTTTTCTGAACCGATCTTCTCCGACCCTATGGGACGAAAAGAGAATAATTATGTTATACACACATCAAAAGTGTCTAGGGATCAACATATATTTTTGCAATAACTTTTCTCCTGATTGATATTAATTAAAATTTTCTTTAAGGATTCATCAAATAAAGTGTTTTCGTTTGTCACAGTAACGATAAACCGAGTCACCTTTGCATTAATAAAGAAATTTGCCATTTTCTAATAAAGGTATTTTTGACATTTGAACCACTAACATTAAAGTTCGAAAAAAAGACTGAAATAACAGTTTCCTTTAAAATTTTATTGGGTAACTTAAACAATTAATTATCCATGTTTCTACCGCGAACACTAACAACACAAGAACATCGGTTTGGCATACTCAAAATGAGTTCATCCAAATCACGCTGTGGAATGGCCGCCCATGTTCGTTGCAACAACAAAAAAAGGTCTTCTTGCGACTGGATACCCTCCATATTCGGCAGAGCTCTTCTCTGTAGCATATCCCATGCATGCTCAATCGGGTTCAAGTCTGGCGACTGAGCAGGCCAGGGCAGGACATTGATGTTAGCTGCGGCGAGAGTCTGTCTTACAACTCTTGCGGTGTGCGGTCGTGCATTATCATGCATTAACTGAAATAAGGGACCGATTTGCACTTGTAGAGGAACGATGACGTCTGATACAATCGTCTCAGCATAAATTTGAGCGTTGAGGTTGCCTCTGATCCAAATCAACTCAGTTCTTCCGCCGATCCAAATACCCGCCCATACCATGATGGTTCCACCACTATAAGGATGGACTTCCTGGCAGGATTTTAATCTCTGTTAATCTTAATTTTAATCGCTGTTGGCGTCCAGGGGTTCTCCAGTGTCGTATACGTCTTGTATCCGGTCTCATACCAAAACGAGACTCATCAGAAAAGCACACGAAACGCCATTGTTCTTCTGCCCAATTTCTGTGTTCAAGAGCCCATTGATATCGAATCCTACGATTGTGCATTGCTATAGGTGGTACCCGTAGCGGTCTTCGGGAATGAAGGTTCACTTCATGCAAGCGGTTTCTGACTGTTTGGTCGCTAATTAAGTTCCCTGAAGAGTGATGAAGCCTCACGGCTAACATCATGGCGGTTATTGTTGGAGCTCTTCGAGTTAAGATTTGAATGTATCGGTCTTGTCTCCGTGTGGTGCAGCGATACCGTCCTCCATGGCGCTCAGCCACGGTACCAGTGCTTCGGTAACGTGTCCAAAGTCGACTGATAACACTCTGACTTGTATTCAGAGCTAAAGCCACAGTACGTTGCCGGGAACCAGCTTCTATCATTCCCACGGCTCTGAGCATTTCTTCCCTGCTTAAATGACGTCGCCGCTCCATAATAACGTTGGTTTTAATCAGTAGTAGGGAAACAGTAGCACTAATAATGTCTTCAATGCGTTGTATGTTTTTATAGGGAAAATATTGACAGCTGATTTTCATCTTTTACTCGAATTTGATTCACAGTTCCTGATTCAAATTATGAAATGCACCAAAAAGGATCCATATAAATTTATAAAATCATAAATTTATTACAAAGCCACATCTCAATCTCAAGAAATCCGCATAAAAATGCTTGATCCCTAGACACTTTTGATGTGTGTACTTTAAGTTCCTATGGCTGGTAACTGCAAAAATCCATATTTTTCTTCAAAGGCCAACAATTTCGCGTTTATATTTATTCAAGGTGTGATTCTAAAGCCGTTATACCTATTAGGTGGGGAATCAGACCACAGAACTGGGCAACTTTCCCTTAGGAAAATGGGTCGAAAACTGGACTATGACTATGATCATGGAACTCCCATTAAAAATATCGCATCGACTGACGCAATTTGTGAAGAGTTAAGTTTATTTATCTTACTTTTTTCGACCCATGTTTAGGCTTTTAGAGTTACAGTTGAAAATCTATAGTCGCTTCTACTGAAAATACTCGTAAAAAAAAAATTGCCAGTCAATGCACACACATACATTCAGGTAACTGAATAATTTAGGAAACAACAAATTTACATTTCAGGGATATTTACATAGAGAAAGTTGCTTAATTAGTACAGTGAGTCATTTTGAAGTTTTCAGTTATTTCAATTACAACACCTAAAATAAGTCATTGACGAAGTTAAAGTTAGCATGCCAACAAAACAAGTGGAAATCTTTAACACAGCACAATTAAATAAGACAACAATTAACACTTTAACATATACAAATGCATTACAAAAATATTTTTTTACAAACCGTAGTAAAATACCACGAAGCTACCACATTGGAGGAATCAATTACCAACAATATCACATAAATACTCGTTACCTTCACATTACTGACAAAACTGTGAAATTAAACGAGGGTGTTAATAATTAGGACATTATCATACCTGTGTAGAGCAGAATATCCTTATTGGGCAGACATCGAGGGCTCCGGTTGTCCTTAAGTATGTCCTGCAGTTCTGCCTGATCGATACGAACGCCTCTTTTCACCGGCTCGCCACACAGCAGTAATTGTGACTTGTCTACAATAATACTTCAACGTTAACAACTAATATCATAGACGCTTTAATTAATCCTCTTAAAGCATAATTAATGAAACACCTACACATATGGGAATAGCTATTAATTACGATAAATTTGGCGTCACAAAAAGGTAACTTAGTTAACAATTTACGCTAATATGGAGTATTTTCGTCGAAGAATATTTAGTCCCCTCGCATTAAAATGTCAAGCAAAATTAATAATTACTACATTATTATTTTTCATTACTACCTTTTACATCTCACATGAAACGTCCTACCGGTATACCCTAAGCCAGATCTAAATCTATCCGTGAGCCAGATTTCATTGCAATATGTTCAGCCGTTAAGGTATGACAAACCAACACTCATAATGAGTCAGTGATACTTGAATTAAATGTTTTTTTTTATTATAATAACAATTAGGATAATAATTATTATTTAACATGGATTTGTTAACATAATCTAAAAAACTGGACAAGTAAAGGACTCGCACCCTGAGAGTCCCGTCTCAAGGGTACGGCAGGCTTTTTACAATAAGAATTTGATATTAATTTCAGCTTGATACTCCTTCCCGTCCAGAAAAAGGGCCGTAAAGGATGGACATCTATATGGTTGTCTTTTCAGGATTACGTCTTTACCTTTCTAGGTACTAGGTTTTCTACGGAACCCAAAAAACTAAATCAATATTAAACTACCTTAAAATTTCAAAGCAATGTTCCTTGTGGCTAATTACATCATTGTGTTTAAAATTATTCTACACCGCATTGCAAATGCGGTTTCGGCCGTGTGGATTTCGGTAATTATCCCACGGTATCGTACTACCGGAATAAAATGTATCCTATGTGTTAATCCAGGCTATATAAACTGCCTGTGTGCCAAACAACAAAATCCGTTCAGTAGTTTTCCCGCGAAAGAGTAACATGAAAATTTACCATTAGGTCATCTGCCTAGCCTTTTCACAATTCTAATGGGGTCGGCTTTCAGTATAACTTTATGCACCTAAATACCAGTATTTACTAGTTATTTTAGCGGTATTATTTAAGTTAATTTAAGCTATATAGCTTACTAGCTTTTTCGGGCTTCGCTCCCGTTATGTATAGTAATTAAGCCACGCTGCTAAAGATAATGATTTATTATCTGTGTTGGAGAAATCACCCCTAAATGTCAGATGAAATCAGTTTTCTTTTAACAGATCTTTATGAGAATCTTGTTCCGTGGCTTTAAGACAATGGTTAATAGATTATCTTTATAGATGGATTAAATTAAGAGCGCAAAAAGTCAAGTGAAGTAAAGGTGAGTAAACGTTAAGTGGGTGTAAAACTAACACCCATAGTCTAAGAGCGTTTTAAATGTACGATTTTTGGGGATAACATAGCGTCCTGTCAGTGAAAACAATTTCGTAATCGAATCAGTAATTCCTAAGATTACCCTACATATAAACTTACAAACAAAATTTACTTCTTTATAATGCAATAAATTGTATACTATTCTTAGATGCATCAATGAAATTTACATGCTAAATAAAGATATTTTGTAGAAAAAATCGCGGTCGAAGCAACTAGTAGAGCATAAAATAGCATTATTACGGCCCGCGTATTCTACAACAGTGCTATCTCATAAATCTGAATTTAAAACTATTGCGGTCGAGATTAGAATAAAATCTGCCAGATCTTTATGGAGATTGATGACTGAGAGAACTTCGTCATTCGTTCGTAAAGGTACCCGACAGACAGATAGAGGTAGTCTTTTTTCTTAATGACTCGTCTTCTCCTCGACTACTCGACTCTATCTATTTTCACGTAAAAACTACTGTAGCATTAGTTATATAATTTGACATACGGGTAGCCAGGGATCTGGAGAAAGATATAGGATAATTTTTATCCTACCCTAGGATGATCCTATATCTTTAGGATTCCTAGATTTCCGGACGAAGGTGGACTACTTTACGGATTTTGATGAAACTTTACAGTATTGTAGACAGGATAGATAGAATACATCAGAAAATCATATAGGTTATAATTTATAAAAATATTGTGTACATTTATGCAGTCGAAGCCGCGGGCGGAAGATAGTAAAAAAATTATAAAGATAAAACTCACCATATTCTGAAGGCGGTATGCATTCATTTAAAAATATTCTGCCTTCTTGATTCTGATGGCATCCGACCAATCTCTCGATGCTATAGTACTCTTCATTGTTAACCACGTAACAATGGCCCTTAAACTCTATTCTATAAGTCTCTGTTGTACTGCAAAGAAAATTATCATTATAACTTACAACTCAAAGTAGCCTTCAAGAGTGGCAAGAAGGAAACTCAACTTGCTAAAAGTCCAATACGGGAAAAAAGCAAAAGTAAGTAACTTCTAGTCACAAGGACACGAGTTAGTCAAAGATTTCCTATTCCATTATGGCTTAGGAGTCCTAGGACTTAGTTTGGATCCGGATCTCTGCGGACCAATCGGCCAGTTTTTGTTCGAACGTGTCAGGTTTTGTGGGCCGCCTTCCAGCCTTTGCCCGGCCTTGACATTTGTCCGGACAATTCGGACGGTCTCGGTGGTCGAATGGTCGCAAGCGCGACTGCTAAGCATGAGGTCCTGAGTTCGAGTCCTGGGTCGGGTAAACTGTTATTGGATTTTTCTGTCAGGTATTTCTCAATAGCAGCCACGAAGTCTGGATTTGTGCCTGGTTGATGGCAATTTGTTTGCCCCCTTTAACATGGGGCTTAAACCTAACTGGCGAATTGTAGGTATACTATCAGGTGCCCTTCTGCCCTACCCTTCGGGGATTACAGATGCTATGTTATGTTCTCGAGAGTTTCGGATAAATTTCGGAAGCAAAACTACTCGATGTCTTAAAAGATTACTTGAAATAAACCGGATTGCTAATGACCGGCTTTTTGTCAAGACCTTTCCAAGAATGAATGGTAGTTTTCTATGAAATCTGGGCTTAAATCTAACAGCATGTCCATAAATAAATGCGATACGCCTCTCCGAATGTAGTGTGCAATAGCTCATACAAAATTAACGGCATTGATGAAGAAGGATTTTCCTATTGCGGTGCAGCCAGCACAAATGTACTTCACAAATGACGCAGTAGTTTGGCATTCAAAAACCTATATCTTTGCCGCAGTTGGTAAACCAAAGTTAACAGACATTGTTTATAACAAACATTGTTTTTGTTTTATTTTCCATCCACCCGCATTCTCCAGTCATCCCGCGATCATGGCGCTTGCAACAGCGTCGAAATATCGGGAGCTCACACTAAACAATAATAACGGAAGATATCGATCTCGTAAGTGATATTGCAAGTTTAACAAACATTAAAAAGTAAATACCTGTTTTTAGTACATACGTCCAAATAATAAACGTTGTAGTCATCCTGGCACTGCCGTAATATATAACAACCATGCTTCTTAGCGCGTTTTTCTTCCAGCTTTCGATAAGAGAATGCGCCCCTACAAAGTTAAAAGTTTTTTATTAAACCAAATTCTCCGTAGCAATTACATTAAATATGTACCCCTTTTTACTGGTGTACTTACCCGACGGGGCCGTGGCATTTTATTCTTTGTAGCTCTTTAAGCGACGGTGTTTCATCGTCTTTGGACAGGTTAAATGTCCATTTAACCATTAATCTGTTTCACATAATAAAAATGTTATTTGCTAGGAGTTATATTAAAATAACGGACATCACAAAGGGATTGTTGATTTGCCGTGTAAGTTTTTGTTATAAAGCAAATGAGATGATCTAATCTGTAGAAACTTTTTTAACTATTACTTTTGGAAGTATGAAATTATTTTGTGAAAATTAATGGTTATTATCAAATCTTTTAAGCTTTTCTTAGGAACTAAACCAAACAACAGCTATGAGACTTTTGGGACACCAAAGAGTGAAAAATAAAAATATGCAAACCTGTAATATCCATCACAAACTGATATAAATGACGATAGATGCTCCTCTGATTTAAACTTAAAAAACAGCGGGGTTCCTCTTCGTGATATTTCTAAAGAGTTTTCTCCATTCCTTGTTATATAAATTAATTCTTCTATTTTGCAAACGTGGACCGACTGAAATGACGTCATTTTGATGATTTATAATTTGTTATCAAGTGTTTACATAATTCTATTAATTAACTGAATTAGGTTATCAGAGCATTATACTGAATTGATATTTACATTAAAAAGCAGGAGAAAAAAAACCCAGTTAAGTAAATAATTATTTAAGTAGATCAAACTGAGGTCGAAAAGTTTTGGTCGCAGGCCCGCATTTGGGAACCTCATTAATGTTCCCGAATGTTTCCCGGTTTACCTAGGTGCCCGATGAATTCGAGGAAACGACCAAATATTAACACTAGCTAGCATACATACATATATAAACGCACGCTTTTTCACATAGGGATGAAGACAGAAACTACAAAACGTTTGGAGTATTTAAGGAAGCAGGTGGTCCAACTTCCTTACATACTCCATTTGTCTCGTCGTTGATACGTCTAATCATACACGCACGCTGGTTGCGAGTACTATGCACCAGACTTTTCGGACACCTGGCTAGCTAACAATTTCGGTATTTGAGGAATTGGATGCCAGTACCCATATTGTTACTTTATACCTGCTCGTAATGCCGAATTTCATAGACATCGAGATTCAGGTAGATGACTAAGTGTTACAACATAATTAAAAGACAATCACTTACTTCTCTCTTCACAGTATTATAGATTCTTATACCAGGCTGGTGTGGATGGAAGGGCGCGACCACAACCTTCACCGGTGTCACATCACTGCCGTTCTGCCATAGAACGTTGTCATACTCCTCCGCCAAATAGTTCGGGGCCATTATATACAGTTGTTGGAGGTATAAGTTCTTTATGTAGCTGCAATTTTTTATAATGTTTTATTTGTACTAACTCGGAAGTCAAAGTTATACAAGGTCATCTTTTTAGGAGACAACTCCTTTAATAGTATTTGCCATTTTCACCAAGTCCTCTCCAATTTTCATACGGTCCTTTTGAATGATGCATACATATTGCAGGCCACACGAATTTGCGGCACTGATTAATAATACACTTTCAAGACTTTCATTAGATTTCACACTATAACTCTCGATGTTTACGTACTAAAACAGGAGGGTGACGCTTAAAAGCAGACAGAATCAAGCATCTGACCAGGGATAGAATCAAACCAGCTTTTTTTGTAGAAGTAGGAACATAAATGTCAGTTCTGAAAAAATAAAGGCAACAGCAGGTTAAATTGTATTCCAATTTAAAAAGTATACTTACTTGACGTTATGGCCGACAGAGCAAAGTTTGGGTAGCTGGTCGTGCGCATGCTTCTTCGCTACGTGACCGTGTCTTCTAACAATCACTTTCGGTATATATTTTTTGTAATCCCTCACAACATCGTTTACCGACAATTTTTCCTCAGCCGTGGCACGTGTCCTGAATTAAAAATAATCAACTCGCAATTTCTCATGCCAAAAATCTAAATATTTCTGGAAATTCAAGACGTGAATATAAACTAACTAACGCAATTGGCGTCTATTCTCATTCAAATCCCACATTTTACATCGATCGTTCACAAAACCGAGTTTAGACCTTGGATCACTTTTACTGCCGCTACTTGAGTTTGAGGCTTGGATCACCTTTACTGCCGCTAAGTGTATCAATCAAATCGAGATCCGCTGTATATTTAACGAAGAAAACCAATTGACAAGTAGTTGAGCACATCCCTTTTCATATACAATTGTTTATGAAAGCCGACGGCAACACGTGGTATCCAATCCAACTGCCAATTCTTAAGGTTCAACTAGTCGCGGGATCGAACTCACTGGTGGCCGTGGCCGAAAAGCACGCTGTCTCACTTGGCATCGTGCCCGACAGAGATAGTATCAGATAGTATCAGTGATGAGCAGTTACACTAGTCTAGTTAGCGCTAGCGCTAGTCTGCACGCACATCTAGTTCGTACGCACACACACAGCATTCCGAAACGTAAGGCGCGCGTAAAAAAATACGAAAAGGCCTTTAGAAGATAGTGTTTTATGAAAAAACCACTGCGTGTATCAATTACAAATAAAATGTATTGAATTCTTTGATAATTGTGCTGTGTCGGTACCGACTTTGTTTTCGAAATTTGACACATCTTTTATTACTAATTTACGACCAAATTTGCGTTAAAATTTGCAATAAAAACGAATCTTTGATAGCTCGTAATTTTTTAATGGCTTTTTTATTTTCCTATTCTGTTTTCGTACAGACAAAATTAATAATGAGACAATACCATATCATGTTATACTTTGGATGTGTAGTGTCAAACAGTGGAGTAAAACCCCCCCGAAGTTTCTATGGAAAAAATGTCGAAAAGTGTCACCTTAAAGGCCGGAGCAGAGACGCATTCTGTCTGCTCTGGCCTAAGTCCTGGTACTTTTTGGTATGAGCGCAGCCGCGCCTAAGACAGACTTTCCGACATAATTATGTTTAGATAACTGTTTGCAATCATAATAATAATACTTAGGTCTGCCGCAGTGAGTATTCGTGATCTTGTAAGAAACAGGAAAAATATTGTTATCTCGTATGGGAGATACCGCCGCGCTGTAGGTACGATGTGTTAGGTTTGTGCCATAAATGCAGATTAGAAGTTACAAGAGACCTACTGCTCGATAAAGCCATTTTACCTGTTATTTTAGGCAAAGATATTAACTGCCTCGTATTGAGAAAACCGTGAAGAGCTGCTGGTCCATGAAGTGGTGGTGATGCTGGTAAAGGGTGACTTTACCCTGAATCGCAAACACATGTGCATTCTGCTCTATTCTAACCTACTATTGCTCAAACTTGGTGCCTGAGCCCGACCGTCGACCGAATTAAAGGTCCAAACTCAAGTTTTGCCAAAGGTTTGGAGCTCGGCCATATACTTAGATTACTTAGCTCAGCGACCGAATATAAACGGTGTAAATAGATTCTTAACGAAGCCGAAAGGTACTTGTTCTCCCCATCATTATTTATTAATTCATTTATTTCAGACAAAGTCCATACACTTTACTAGTTAAAAATTAAAATTCAATAAAACACAATCCACAAAAGTAAAAAAAAAAAAAAAAAAAAAAAAAAAAAAAAAAAAAAACCGAATCATACACATTAGAATTACAATCAATGTCACAATTAAATTAAATATATAAATTAAATTTAAACATTACACATAAAAAACAATCAACAACAAAATTAGACATACACAATACAATAATAATCGCATGTCAAATAAAACGAGGAGAGGCGCTAACATGAAGCTGCATCCACCTCTGTATCAGGGAAAGGTCCCACCGCTCGGACAACACCCTCAGGAGACTGTTCGAGCTGCTTCGTAGGCGACTTAATAGTGAAGCGCTCCGCTTCCTTATGATCGCGAAAAAATCATCGGTCCGCGCCTCAGCAAACATAGTCGAAGCACTACAAAACCGCGGAAGCCCTAACAGTATCCTGAAAGCATTGTTGTACTGCACGCGCAGTGCGCTGTACGCCCGCAGGGTAAAGTTGGTCCACAGGTTGCAGGTGTAAAACGACTGACAATATGCCTTAAATAATGTCACTTTGACAGGGTTAGTACAACGCGCAAACCTGCGAGCCAACATATTACACCGGACAGACAGCGCCCTGCGCTCCCTCTCAATGTCCAGATTGTCACACAAGTATCATTGCGATCATTATTATGTTCTGGATAATACTTGGAAACCTTCTAATTACGGAGATATTGGGGGTCAAAGTTCCAAATTTTGTCATAACTTTTTATAAATACTGGATTTCGTGGTTTTACTTTAAATACCTCCATGACCTGTTTACTATTCAATGCATCCATCAGCTCAATGTATTGAGTGCATTCTATTGAGTTTTACCGAAAGACGTGTATTTTTACCCCAAAAAATAAAGTTTTGCAGTAAGCAAAACTTTTTTTTTTGCGTTGGTATGCTTAGTTCGATGTACAGAATGCTTGGTTGACGTTTTCGTGAAAGGTCTGTTTACAAGTTGTATACAAGTTGGAAGGGACACCGACGCGAAAACGGTTACCGAGTACTCAGTACGTCATTCTGAACCTTGTAACGTTGAATTATTCCATCAGTATTTTTGTAGAAGGTGCAGTAGACCAGAGACGTCACACAGTGTCTGTCAGCAGACGGGCGGTCGTCACCGAGGGAGGCATAGGAAACAGGAGTGACAAGTTAGAGGCGTTTATGGGAGTCTGGCCGGAGAAGGCAACACAGCGAGGAGAAACCAACAAAAAAACATAATTGGAAAAAAGAGAATGGTATCAGCGCTGGGGAATTTGTTCCAAGACAGTTGAATTGTTTCTCCGGGACTTCGGCGAGCTTATGGCATCGCCGCTTTTGTGGCGGTCGCCACTGTTGATTCTGGATTTTAGGAGGTGCAGTAGTTGGGAATGGTGAGGCGGACTTGTCCCAACAAAACAAAACACACAATACGAGTAAATTAAAAAATCATGAATAGGTAATCAGTAGGTACCGTTAGTAACTCAATACTGCTTTACGGCGAAATAACCGCATGCCGTGTTCTGGGTCGCAAGTTCGATTGCAGCATTACTATACATATTTGTTTAGCATTATTACAGATATTTGTTCTGTCTGGACGTTTTGCGACACAGAATCTTGATGAACAGCCACAGATTATCCGACATTGTGATGTAGATACTTTTAAATTATTATTTTTTATCATCGTGGAGATTTAACCTCTATGTCTGTGTCTATTACCCAGACATTATTATTTAAACTAAGAAATGTCTGTTGCAGGCTCCATTTTTCGTTTTTTAGACTATCAGCACTATATCGATGAAAATGGCAGCGAAGGTGTAATTTGAGTCTAAAGTTTGAACCAGGTTAGGTTCAAACTTTAGACTGGTGTAGTGAAATTACGAAAACAATATTATTATGACATTTTAGCGAGGGATTATAAAAAAGCACATCAGTGTCATACCGTGAATCTCATAATTAAAATGATGATATGATGATGTTTGTGTATTTTTTTATTTAATAGTTTGTGAGATATCGGGTGGTTGCGATATTACCGCAATTTTGTTTTTTTCGTAAATTCTAAGAAAACAACCCAATTTTTGCGGTTGTTCAAATTCAATAATGTGCATGAGTACATATTCATCTACTGCCGAATACGGAACCCTCCAGTGTCCGTGATCCGACATGCACTTGGCCCATTTTTTTCTGCCAATCTATGTATACAAATATTAAGCTGAAGAGTTTGCTTGTTTGTTTGATTGAACGCGTTAATCTCAGAAAAGACTGGTTCGTGAAATATTCTTTTAATAATTTTAGATAGCCTATTTATTTCGGATGACTATAGCCTTCCGAAATAAATAGGCTATAGTCTATAACATCACGCTATGACCAAAAGGAGCGGAGCATGAATGCAAAAACGCAGAAAATTTCGAGCAGACGAAGTTACGCGGGTCAGCTACTTACTCATAAGGGCCGAGACATGTGTAAAGGAAAATAATACATGACGTTAAAACGGGTGCGCCAAAGTTCACCTAAATTTTCAAATCCGATAATTGAAATCCGAAAATGTTCTTCCTAACATTTTTCATCCTAACAATCGCAATTCCTAACTACTCTGTCTCTAATGTTCTAATTCCGAAGCATTGAACTTCATAATGTCAGTAGCAATAATCATCTATTATACTTTTATTTGTTCTCCTATATTTTCTCAACATAACCATTCTCAACATTTTTTGTTTAGATTTATTTTTTATTAATTAAAGCGTCTTCTTTAATTTTATTTAAAGCGGTGTTTACCTGCAAAGATATCCATAGGTTAGGTTAGGTTAGAACTGTGACCAACTACGCGCGAGCCGAGCGAGCGAAGCGAGCGGTGCCGCGGCAGCGGCCGGCGAGCGCTACCTCGAAATTGGTCGCGAAATTTTTCTAAGTATTTTTTTCATGGTGGGGGCACTATAAATATCATCTTCTACTCACATATATTATTTATTACACTTGGTAAATGTTTCTTTCTGGGTATGAGTGAAAATATTATGGTAATTATGTTTAGGGATAATAGCGTTATGATAAAAAACAGTAGGAGTTGAAATATATTTACTATAATGATATTATTAATTACAATTTTCGGAAACATGAGTGTTATGAACATCGCCGGTAGCACTACAAATAGTATGAATGAAAACTTTAGGATGAAAAATTTTTGGAAGAGTTATCATTCGGATTACAAATCATTAGGAAGAACAATTTCGGGTAAAGAACTTTAGGTGAGCCAATATGGACCCCGTTAAAACATGTAAATTAAAGATATTACGTGTTAATTGAGCAGTTATACCAGAAAGTTATTATTGTCTCAGTGGAGACAGAGTAGTTTGATGTTATAGCCCATTGTTCTGTCAATACATACAAGCCTCTAGTAAGAATGATTTTATCTTGTATTTTAACCATTCATGATCTACTTAACAATGTACATAACTACATACATGTATATCAAGAACTACTCTGTGTGATACCATGTGTTAAAATAGATAATGAGAAATTCTCGTGTCATTATCTTTATCACATATCTAGAGTATTTATAAATAATATGACGCACATTATGACATCTTAATCAATTAAAATTTTCTCAAGATATTAAATAAACCCAAGCAACAGTTCAAGTTGTTTTATAATCACTGACTAAGCCGCGTAACATATCATTTTTTAATTATCTACTATAACTATAGGTTAAAGCGTATGTGGATAGTTTTTTTCTTCTCAGCTACGTGTATGTATTAGTAAATATTTCTTCAAGAAATTTTACTATAACTATATTTTTACGGTACCTCTCGAATTTTCATCGATTATATTATTACTAGCTGTCCCACGCAACTTCGTCAGCGTCACATTTTCCCCGTTTTCGCAACATTTTTCATTGCTGCTCCGCTACTATTGGTCGTAGCGTGATGATATATAGCCTATGTCCTTCCCCAGGTTGAAATCTATCTTCTTACCAAATTTCATTAAGATCCGATCAGCCGTTTAGTCGTGAAAAGGTAACAAACAAACAAACAGAGTGGCATTCGCATTTATAATATTAGTATGAATTAGTATGGATTGGGGAAGCAGCGGTGGCCCAGTGGTAGCAGCCCCGACTTACGAGCAGTAAGTCGTAGGTTCGAACCCAGGCAGGCGCATTACTTTGTGTAATTTTATTTCATCACCGCTGCTCTCAAAACGGTGAAGGAAAACATCATGAGGAAACCGGCATGTCCTAGAACTAAAAATTCGAAGACATGTGACATCTACCAACCCGCACTGGGCCCGCGTGGTGGATTACAGCCCATTCCCTCTCATAGAGAGGAGGCCTGCGTCCCAGCAGTGGGCACAATATAGGCTGATGATGACTGACTGAGTATGGATTTAATATCAGGCAGGCAGTTGAGACAACTGGCCCCCTATTTACAAACGCTCGGATTCGATTTCGATTCGATAAGTCGTACGTCTATCTGGTTTTGGCATTACGAAAGCGAGCGAGATAGACATACGACTTTCCGAATCGAAATCGAATCCGAGTGTTTGTGAATACGGGGGCTGATAGTCTCTGAATAAAATGATTGTGTGTAATCGAGAGAGACGAACATGACGGGTTCTGTTTTTGACATGTTTACGGAACCCTACAACAACGAAACATTCTTTAAAAAAAATATTAATATAACTACAGTACTTTCACAAGTTATTATGCCTTGTGACTGGGACTGTAGCTTCGCGTTTTATTTTGTTTTTTTTTTGACTTTCAAAAGTGCCTGTAATGGTCTAATTGAAATAAATGCTTTGACTTTGACTTTATTCTATTATTGCACTAATATGATTTTGTTCGAGTAACCCAGTACTAACTGGGTTGTCCAGGTGAGATGGGCAGTCGCTCCATGTAAAATACTGGTATTCATCTGCATCCGGTGATGATGATTTTGTTCCTTATTTAAAACGCTTGATTTTTATCAGATCTTCTACGTATTTTCGAATAATAATGTTAGATTTTTACAGTCTTGAAATAAAATATTTACAACTTACATGTCGGCAATCCCAAGGCCAAGCATTTCTTTCTTGTGTTCAGGGTATTTAATTTCAGGGATCCTGTTCTCGTAAACATCACTCCTCGCTTGAAGGAAGTAGTAGTCATAGGTAGTTTCATCCAAAGTTATTAACAGTTCTAATCTTGGAACCTGTGGAAGAAATCATATTAAAGGCAACTACTTCAAACAATAGACAAGTCTAAAGAGAAGCACGACAATGTTATTATCCGACGAAATCCGGCCAAATCATATATGTATAGTGTTTTTTTAATAAACAACCTCCTTTTTGATACCTAGATTAATCCGATGTTTACAATTCTTTTTTTTTTTTTGGAGAGAGGTTAAAAAGCAAGAACATTTAAAATTGAAATACCTCCAGCTCAAGTGGTAGTAAAATAGGGGTTGATTGAATCTTGACCTACTGAGTTTTCACCTGTGACCCGATTATGTTGTTGGCACACATAATAATGCTGTTCTGTTGAAACTATATCATACATAACCATAAGAGACAAGCACTTATTCTGATGGAAGACAAAAGACAGTTGTGAGAGCTCCTTTAAACTTTACAGAAAGATAGAAAAAAGGATGAAACAATAAGCAGCCATACCACATAATCATAGAGAACACTGTTGAAGGAAATAAATAAGGAAAAGGGTTAACCAAAAACAAAGCCACCACAAGATAATGTAACCACACTGAAAAATATTTGTATACACATATATATGAATATTTTTCAGTGTGGTTGAAAAGATATACATATAGGTAGAATAAGGGTGTGTCCAACAAAATCTTAATTTTTGACTACCATATCGAAAAATTTATTATTGTAGCATGTAGAGGGGCTCATTGACAACTATGCATCGTGACAAGAGAGTCAGTTGGTCTGCACATCTGAAAAGCACTTTCCCAAAAGTGTAGCAGGTATACAGCACCACAAGCAGTGTTGTTGTGCTCGCATCCAAGAAGACCTAAGAAATTGTGTGATCAACAGACTAAGTGTTTAAAGAGGTAAGGAACCAATCATGACAAAGTAAAATATGGAAACGAAAGATGTTGATAATCAACCAGATCACTTCCAATAGAGTATAATCCAATTTTTTTTTTCTTTGTCCGTCGGGTACTTTATTGAAAAGTATTGGACACATATTTTTTCTTTTTTCACATGGTCATAAAATTACGGAGATATATTGAGTTGAAATGGCGCATGACGTCACATGTAGGTAAGTTTTATACCTACTTGTGACGTAGTAAGCCCCCACTCTCCAACTTTAATGAGTTTTAACTAAGTAATTTTTTGATATTTTGATAAAACAAAAAATGTGTCTAACATTTTTGTATTACCTGCCTGACGGACAAAATAGAATGTCGTTTTCTTAACCCAGTCCGGACCCCTATTGATTAGGACGTGTCACACCACAAAAGAGCAACATAAAACTTTATAAGGGATCATGTCAATTTCTATCGTTCTGGCTGAGATCTATCGAAGGAAAAGGGTCTCAATATCTGTAATAATACTATCAGGAGGCTGTTAGTGGAAGCTGTTCTCAAATCTAAAAGAAAAAAAATGTATAAAATATTTCATGACTTGCGCTCAACAACCAAGGGCAAGGACAAAGGTGGCGTAATATGTTTGATTGAAGTATCAATAATATTTGGGAACCAAATAATATATTGTTTGCTTGTTGACGGCCATCGACAAACTGGTGATGAAGACTAAATCATCCGCAAAGGTGCATTTATGAAATGTTTCTCAACAGGAGACTTTGGCAAGTTGTATTTGGTCTCTGGAACACCCAGATGCTGAATGACCAAAATCAAAAATGCTGAAAATAGTTGTCATTTCTGGTGCTTAATTTGTTTATAAGTTTACTTTTTATTTCAAACATTTGTTTTTATTTTAGTATTATACTAGATTTTCGAAATTAGAAATAAAATATTTAGAGACTTCACTTTTCTGGATGTTACATCCATCATCTTCTCTTGATGCTTTGATTTATTAGATTTATTATTTAAATTACTGTCCATTAAATGTAAATATCAAGTGCCTGCGCACTTGATATTTACTTAGTTTATTATTTATCTTAATGCTCATGTATTAAAGTTTGATGTGCGTGTGTTCATAATTCTATATCTAGTCCATAACAATACATTGTATGCCTACCAGCTCTGCTATTCCTAAGTATAATGAAAATAACTATTTTTATGAAATGTATTTACTAAATAATTTATAGTCAAAAGAATATTTCTTGGTAGCCAATCAGAGTAATAAACCAAAAAAATTATGTTTATCTTTTATAAATCTAAAAATCTGTTACACAAATTATCAGCTTTTGGATTGGAATATTTTCGTAGTTAGTAATACTTATTTTTTTGAATGAAAAGCTATCCAATCACAATATTTATTTAAGTAGTGCTACCAAGGCCAAATTCATGATTATAAATCTATTATACAGTATTAACTAATACTTTACCTTGAAACGTATTCTGAGTTCATAATCCCTGGTGCTGGACAGAACTTTCGCGTTATCTTTCAGAAAATAATCTGCGCCTTTGACCCGTAACGCGAACAGCGTTCGAGTGAGAGGAGGAATTTTATACTTTTTACACAAAATAATACATAATTCCTCCGCAGTTATTGTACTAGAGCATCGTACAATGTTAGGTGTACGGTCCGTCACCACGGCCACTTTAACTGTCTCTTCAACTGTTGCCATCGTGAACTTGAACCATAAAAAACAGGACGCCAACTGAGATAACACTTAAATCCACTTTGATAAATGCATCGTTACTATAGCACTATTTTTTGTGAGATAAATTCTTCTTAGTCACTAACACATTTTGCAAAACATTTAATAAACCCCAAATAATCCAAATTCATAAATAAAAAGATGTTTATTTATAACGTTAGCAAAATTCTTCAATCAGCGTAGTATTTTTTTCAGACACTTGTCAAGTTGTCCTTGTCATTACTTGTTATTTTCCCGTAATGCGCTTTGGTGATTTCCACAGACTACGAAGTGACCGAACATGGACCGAACTGACCATAGACCCCGGTCTACAGAGTCGTGTCAACGCATGGAATCATAAATTACTGCAAAATGGTACAAACATTCTACACTATATTATACAGTATAATTGACTGGTAATTAGGTGCATTCCTGGAAATAAAGCTTATTTGAAAGCAAGAAGAATACTCAAATAAAAAAAAGGATTGTGTGGTTTTATGAAACCACGGTAAAAGTGAAACTTTTTCACACTATAGCCATTTAACTAAACATTTTGGATGAAGGATAAAGTGAAAGGCGCTCGTCAGACGAGCGCCTTTCACTTTATCCCAACTCCGCGGCCGACAGTCACGCGACATGCAACACACAGACGAAAAAGTTTAAGACGATGTAATAAAAGTTTCACTTTAAAAAACCCAGTGTTACGCGATTGTACACGAGAAATAGGAAAACTTAAATTATTTATGCAGATGATGAGACAAAGCTTTAAGAGCGTGTGCATATTGCCGCAGATGCATGCGTCTGCAATCAAGTTGTTTAAATTTTACAGATAAAATAAATACAATCTCAATCCCAATTTAAACTACACTATTTTATTTTTGTCAAGTATCAAAACGGTTTTTTTCTAAAAAACGATGCGGCTCTTAATATCGTGTCCTGCTGTTTGTTCATTACAGGAACTGATGGACGCTAACGAAAGCGTCAAACTACTAAAACTTTTTTGAAGTGTTCCTAGCCAGGAATCGAACGTTAATTTTGACACACTTTCCACACACCTTTCAAAAGCGTCGTTATTAGAGATCAAATTCTGGCAATCAATGTCATACGCAAACTTAAGAAAAGAGTCCACTTGATCAAAAGGCGTAAGACTTAACATTAGCAAACAGTTATTAGTATTAATCAACGAAACATCGAAACAAAATCACTACTGGCGCCAGCTCTTATGCAAGTTTATAATATTTATTGTAGGCTTTTTATGGATGCAAGAGTAGAGGAAGACCAAAGAAGAAACGATCTATGGACTGTGTGAAGGATGGTATGGGTAAAAAGGATGCGATTGCTGAGATGACGAGTAAAAAAAAAGTCTGGAAGAGGAAGAAATGCTGCGCCGACCCAAAATGAATTTGTTAAACTTGGAAGGAGAATGATGATTAAATGGTTTTTGCCCGTTTTTTTTTTCAGTTTTGACAACATTGTTTATGCTTTAATTTTGATGAGTGAAAATGGCAACTCTTGCTCCCCTTTCGCCATTGCTGCCTGGCGTTCTGCGTTATTGGCGGTTGCTGTCTTTGTTCTATTTTGTTGTAAAAAAATTGTATTGTTCAATTTTATTACTACACAACCGACGTGAATTAAAGATTTTCATTGGTAAGATTCAATTTCTATAATCGTTCGCTTTTCTCATTGGAATGCTAGATGCACGTGTGATTGGTTGACAAAAGCCGGTGCCGGTTGGAATTTTTCTTAAATATTGAATTACTAATAGATTTTCAGCAATAATTAACACGTTACGTGTAAATTTTGTATCTGTCCGGATTTTATAGAATAGGTTCAACTTCAAACAGTTACGCTATACTCAAAATCTCAATTAAATTCAAAAAGTACCTACTTCAACGAATTGTCAGTTGTAGGTATTTAAAATTATTGTACTTAGCCGATAGAAAATATTTGGGGGGTTGATTGTTAAATCACTTCAACCTTCGGTATCAATTTGTTCGAAAACGATTTAGTCTGAGTACCTACCGTCAGGTTTGGTACATCTAAAATGTTGTAGGTACATAATGAAAGTTTTCTTTTTAATTTACCCCATCATAATAAGATGCCTACTTTCTCGCAGCCAACCATAGTCTCTCTTAAAGCTAAACTACGTACCTTTCATCAGTATCGATTGCTACAAGTATCTTATTTGCTTTCTTTGTTACAGTAAAATGGATGATGAGTGGGATGACTGTGCTGGAGACGTGGTAAGATTCTTTATCATATGTTACTTAGTGCCTAGTACTTGTATCCGACATTCCTAAATGTCGGTCCTACTAAAATAGTCAAATAGCTACTTATTTGACTGTTTTAATGGAACAATGATTCAGGAACATCACCCAACTTGTAGGAACTACTTACCCCAGTTCTGACTGGACACTTAGAGAATCTAGTCAAATGTGTACTAATTTACTGGTACGATATGATAAACTATACTGATAAAATGATAAATTATGAGGAATCATAACCAGTCTGCTGTACCATGAGTTAGTCTCAAAATGTATTTTGCAGGGTTCTCACGTCATAATTACATTGTACATTCTTTCCAGGGTGTGCAATCCAACAACTATTCAAATATAGATGAGGGCCACAGCCTGTCTAGAGGAAGAGGATTCCCATCATTTAATGACAATGGTATGTATTTAGGAATTTGTAATGATACTTGTCAGATAGCCGGAATAATTTGCACATATTTGCTTGGATGATTACTACTAAACCGGAACCAAGTCTGCTAATCAAATTAACAACTTTATTTAAACCATAATACAACATAAGAAGGTGAAACACACTTCCTCTTAGGGCTGTTAGACCGGAATTTACGCCAATAGTATTTCTCCTCCGAAATTTTTTCCTCCTCGAATTTAAATTTTATTCACAAAATGCACGAGGCGCATGTGCAGTGTACACCCACACTTCCTACAATGCTTCCTCCTGTCAATTTATTGTCCCTAAGAATGCAGCAGTCAGCAGCCTGATGGCAGTATAGCCAATCACGGGAATGGCTATGCTCACATCAACAAGTGCAGTTGTAGACTTGTAGTAGTGGGCTTGAATGTTGGGATTATAGTAATTGATTTACCAAAGGAGATGGGGGGAAAAAAACTCAGTGCCAACAGTTCATAGTAAATAGATACTTGTACCCACACTTGAACCACTCAATCAGCTTTGTTTTATGTTACCACTCAAAACTGTTCATTGTGCAAAGAGTAAAACACAACAGCCACAAGTTCTTGCTTATGTTTAAACCTTTCATACTAAGAATGAGACACTTGAACCCCACAATCAGCTTATGTTACCACTTAAAACTAATTGTGCAAAGATTGAAACAGCCATGATTGTTTGTTTTAGAAATTGATGATGATAATCGCAGTAATGGGTATGGCGAGCGGCGTGGGCGCGGAGGACGCGGCGGTGGTCGCGGTAGGGGAGGCAGGGGTGGACGCGGCGGCGGACCCGGCAGGGAACCACGGGATTATGAGAATGGTAAGTACGCTTGACACTACAGGATAGAAGAGACTTACTAAGAGATGAACTGCAGTGGAAAAACCTACTTTGTTAATCTCCGGAAGACACATTTTTTAATCTAAAACAATGTTGAATGATTTAATTCAAAATATTTTTTTAAATGTTATGGTGTCCACATCTATTTTTGGTGTATCAATTCTCTGTGGTTGCGAATTGGTTCTTTGTAGTTATAACTTGAGCCAACAAACTGTATTATCATATATTATATCAAATTAAAAATATTTCATATAAATTATTTGAAAGAATATTCTATTTCTTCTGCTATCTAAATTGTTTCCTTCCCATACAATGACATTATCCTCAGAAGAAAAGGAGTCCAACTGCATTTAACACCCAACTATTTTAATGACTGCTTGTAAGTTGTACCTGACCAAATCATGTATGCCAGTTTTTTCGTCTCAAAAAAAGACCAAACTTTTCCTTTCTAATGGATTCTGATTTTCCCTAACATCCTCATTTAAAAACACTATTGCTGCAGTAAAAATATGACTTGCGTGTCACTCACTATTGCGACCGGAAATCAGCCAATTAAGAATATGCAAGTCCAACACTAAGTCAGTGTAAATGTGGCGATTTTTTATTAATAACATTGACAAAGAAATCTGGTTTGTTGTATTTAGTATCAACTCATGTTGGTTTATTTTATGAGAAAACTTGTCAAGTAGAAGACCACACCATAACTGAGAAGGCTGAAAGCATTGAGTAAACAGCATCATTCAGCCTGAGTATCTCAAAAAGGGACAAAGTTAATGGTATTGATACCCTTACTTAACTTAAGATGAGACAAATTAATTTAATGTGCATTGCCATATTCAAACAATTTACTTGATGATTGTTAAATAACTTGATGCATATTTTATCATGTCGTCAGTGATTGATTGTTTTCTTAATAAAAACTATTTTGTTAGAGATTTTGTTTCTTCCCAATAAAAGTCAACATTCTTTGGTCTCCCTTTTAGCATTTTTTATACACGCAGTTATTGATAATTTAACTGAGACTAGGTTAAGTAATGAAAATAATGAACCTACTCGAAAGAGTTCTTATGTGCGCGCTCCACTGCAGTTGTGATAGTAATCCCCAAGAATACTGTTTTCGCTATGACATCAGTTTTTTGACGTCAAGAATTAAATTTAGGTCACGTTGCGGTACTTTTGGTAAATAAAACTTACGACATTTTGTTAAAACAAAATATCTTAAGTCCGCGCCACCTATTAAATGGGTCCTACCGAGTCCCTCAAAGAAAAATTTAAAGAGATCGATATACATACTGACTCTGCCTTCCTTTTATATCTTAGAATGAATTTTATATGTCCTCAAAAACCGAGGGCTTCAAAATTAGAAGCGACTTCCATAATACATAAATACACGCAGTAAACACGAAATTGAAATACATACCCAAATTCAGACTAACTAAACCTAGCAAGTAATTTCTTATAAACAGTATACGCTTTTATAATAAATTGCTGAAGTCAGTTATAGTACTGACCGATGGAAAGTTTAAAAATTACATCAAACGTGTCTTCATTAAAAAAAAAAACATTAACGACTACGTTGAAGATAGAGAAGTTTTGCCTTAGCCCCTTCGCGCATGCGTCTTCCATGGTAGATTGTAAACGGCACAAATGTGTGGATACCTCTACTATTCTCAATCGTTTTTTTTTTTTCATTCTTTTTAATCAGATATTTTACAATAGTTTTTAAATCATTACACCTTTTGTTTAGAATAGTTACAGCACGGATGACTATATTTGTGTCACTTGTGTAATTCAGTCTTTTTATAATATACTAGCTTTACCCAGATTGCGTTGCAATGCACTTTTTCCTACCTACTACCTCCTACCCTACCTACCGACCTACCTACCCTTCTCACCTTTTAAACCTTCCTTGGACTTCTACCAAGCCAAATAGGTCCAGCCGTTCTCGAGTTTAAGTGAGACTAACAAAGGTCATTTCATTTTATACAAGGTGTTGTTTTGCATCCTCGTCAAATTCAAGGAGGTAACTATGCTTATGATTCTCGTCCCGAATCAATAATGAAATGGGTAGGTAATTTTTATTTTATTTCTTTTTTACGGAAATCGGTAACTGTGAACCACCCGTGTTTTAAACACGGCCCGTCTGGTTCTTGCCTTATAACCTTGCTTACACACATACATACAAACAATCTCAAACGATTATTTCATAATTTCTTAGTCCCTATACCACGTTAAGGGGGTTATTCTGAAATACTGACAAACTTAAACAACCAAAAAAATCAGCGTTCATTAATAATTAACTAGGTACCGTAATTTAAATTGATTATTTATGTCTTTCGTGACCACCCCCTGAAATTTGACGAGGTTGCAAAACAACACCTTGTATATAGGGTCACTACACGACACTCGAGGGAATAAAAATGGATACGGTACTTCCCGTTGACCTAGAACTCTGAAATTTCGCAAGTAATATCGTCTTATACTACAAGTACAGGAAAGAATCTGAAAACAACATTTGAAAAAAAAATAAAAAAAATATGATTTAATTAACGCGCATATTGAAAATTTAATTTGTACAGAATCCTTTGTGGGCGATTCCGACTCGCACTTGTACGGTTTTTTTGTTTTTTCGACTCTCCCATACAATAGACTGATTTTGAAATGTTAATGTTACCAACAGCAAATATCTTTAAATGCGGTATATGTAGTTCCCTTCCTTTGAGGAGTTCTACTCCCAACTCTGGAATGAGGAATCCATCATCGAATCATGACCATATTTAAATAGGACCAACTCAGAGACATTCTCAATCCACTAAAAAAAGAATCGGTTGAAAATACCTATAAAAGACATAAGCTTTGCACTGACACTGGCACAGATTGAAAATGTGGATTTTCTGTACTAGTCCCCACTATTACAGAAAATCCACATTTTCAATCTTCAAAAACAACGCTAGTGGAGGGTTTGAAAAACGGCGTGTAAAGTTCCTAGATACTCCATAGTAAAGGGAGGATTCTCCGACCAGACGATTGTTATGTCCTGTGGGCAACTGCCCAAAAGTTGTTCAAAGTCAAAGTCAAAGCATTTATTTCAATTAGACCATTACAGGCACTTTTGAAAGTCAACAAAACAAAATAAAACGCGAAGCTACAGTCCCAGTCACAAGGCATAATAACTTGTGAAAGTACTGTAGTTGCCCATTCCGTAGCGTAGATCTCTATGGAGAAGAACGGGCAAGAAACTCCATGGACACTCTTTTAAATCAAAATATGTTACAAAATCTTGGTTACATCATTCATGTTAAGAATTACAAATATGTGAGAACAATGTAGAAATACGGGCAAGTTAAGAGCGTCCAGAGTAAAAGATTAAATCAGTAATTAAAAAATAAAGTAATTAAAATAAACCGTGGCAGCTAAGAGATGACCAGTCACAACTGACAGCGCCCGTTCACGAACATGACGCATGTATCAGCCATCATTCAACTCAACCATTTTGAAGGGAACTAAACGACCCGACACACCCGCCACCATCAGCGTGACATTTAAGTGAGCATGACATTCACTCAACCACCAGGGTAATTTCGCGTCAATGAAAGATTTAGGTACTCATTAAATGGTGGCTTTACAGTACATGGTACTCACACATGTGCTATGCAATTATATAATACTAAGAGATTGAATCTATACAATGCAAATATATTTTTACAATCTTCTGCAGCTTTCACAATAACTTCACTTTGTAGTTCAGATAATTCCGATTGTCCCTATGGTTGTGGAGCAGGACCAGCATTGAGCCAAGCATTTTTATCATCAATATAATCCCCCAACTTATAATATGCTTGCCTACATAGTGTGCGTTTTATGCAAGATTTAAATTTCGTTTCATTCAGTTGTAGAATGTGGGGAGGTATTTTATTATAACATTTTAAACAGTACCCCATGAAAGATGAGTCTACTTTAGCTAACCTGAAACCTGGCTGAACTAGTTGGTCTCTGTTTTATAGTATTATAGTGGTGCCGGTCACCTCTTTTACTAAATAAATGCAGATTTTTTCTAACGTACATGATGTTTTCATAGATGTATTGACAAGGTACCGTCATGATGTTAATTTCCTTGAACAGTTCTCTTAGAGAATCGCGCCTACGTAGATTATATATGGCTCTGATAGCTCTTTTCTGCAGAATAAATATAGACTCGATGTCTGCAGCCCGTCCCCATAGTAAAATACCATATGACATAATACTATGAAAATAACTAAAATACACTATCCTCGCGGTATCTACATCAGTAAATTGACGGATTTTTCTGACAGCATATGCTGCTGAACTCAGCCGTCCTGCAAGAGATGTTAAATGAGGACCCCATTGTAGCCTTGAGTCGAGCGTAATCCCTAAGAAAACAGTTTCATCGACAAATTCAAGTTTCTCTTGATTCAATACTATGTCACAGTCACTACTTTTGACATTTGGTAGAGAAAATCTTATGCACTTAGTTTTTTTCCCATTTAATACTAAATTATTTGCGGTAAACCATTTATGGACCTGCATTAGAGCGTTATTTACATCGTCAAGGTTTGTGGCACGTCTGTTTATCTTAAATATTAACGAAGTATCGTCCGCAAACAACACCATTTGTGGTTGGTTTTTAAATAAATGGGGAAGGTCATTAATATATACTAAAAAGAGGAAAGGACCTAATATCGAACCTTGTGGTACACCCATTTTTACTTTCAAAGCCATTGAATTTACACCGTTTACCTGTACTTGCTGCTGTCTATCATTCAAATACGATTTTACTAAACTGAGCGCAAGTTTACCTAAGCCGTAATGCTCAAGTTTCAAGAGCAAGGTTTGGTGATTTACACAATCAAATGCCTTCGAGAGGTCACAGAAGATTCCTATGGCATCTTGTGCCTCTTCCCACGCAGTATATATGTGTTTTAATAAAGTGACACCGGCGTCAGTTGTACAACGTCCCTTGGTGAAACCATACTGTTTCTCGTGTAAGATTTTGTTGGTGTTAAAGTGGGTGAGCATTTGATTAAGCATTACCTTTTCAAACACCTTGCTGAAAACCGGCAGCACGGATACGGGTCTATAATTATTCGTATCTTTACTGTCCCCAGATTTGAAAAGTGGTATTACCTTGCTGTATTTCATAAGGTCTGGGAAGACTCCTTGGTCCACACACAAATTAAAAATTAAAGCCAAGTACGGTGCTATAGTGTCAATAATAGCTTGACACACTTTAATAGACAATCCCCATAGATCTTCTGTTAATTTGATTTTGATTTCCTTAAAAGCTTTAATGACTGCTATGGGGTTTATATGCTTAAATTGAAACTCAACCGGACAGGCTGAAACGTTCGCTTTTAATAAATCAATAGAAAGCAAGGGTGAGGAATTTAAGGTTTCGGTAGTTTTAAGTGGGATATTGGTAAAGAAATCTACAAATTCTTGAGCTACTTCGTTTTTAGAGCTTAGAAGACCACGTGAAGTCTCTAGTCTGATATCATTATTACATTTTTTATTTCTATTAGTTTCATTGTTGATAATTTTCCAAACCGTCTTTATTTTGTTATCGGCGGACTTAATCTTGTTGCTAATGAATAAGGCTTTGGCTACTTTGCAAGTGTTTTTAAAGATTTTAGAATGTTGTCGGGTTTTTCTATATACTCTTAAGTCGATGTAAACTTTTCTTGCGAGATTAGCTACACTAGTGTTGGTCGCACAGCTTAGATGTCATAATAAAAAATGTTTTATGTATTGTTTTCTTTGGAAATATTTATTTTATTCCTTTTAAATTAAAATTTTGGTATTTTTTGTATGTGAATGATCTCGTTTGAGGGTAGGAACCAGTGAGGTGCATCTGGGGTTTGCTGTGGTTTTATAACTCCTAAAAGGCAGACTATGTTTCTAAGGGAGATGACGGGGACTAGTGTGACCAATCTGATTACACTATAGCTTTACCCTCATTCAATTAGGCGATGGTGATGATCGGCGGGATCGCGGAGAGCGCGGACGTGGTCGCGGGCGCGGAGGCCGTGGCGGTGGGCGGGGTGGCGGCAGCCCCGGCGGAGACGATCCCGAAGTAGAGCTCGGCGAGGATGGCGAACCCAAGAAACCCCCGGTGACGTACGTGCCACCCGCACCCACTGAAGACGAACAGGAGATCTTCAGCAGCACCATTAGCTCTGGCATCAACTTCGACAAGTTCGACTGTATTGCAGTTAAGGTGAGTGGTCTAAACTTTATTCTGATCTCAATTCAAATATAGGATCACGAAAAAACTCAAATAAAAAATAACGATCCGTGGACAAGGTCGAATGTCGAATTAGCATAATTTGTTACCTTGACAGGAGGGGCCCAACTAGTATTGTAAGTTAATAATAACAGTTGCTAGACCCTACAAAATATGAATGAGTTGAATGGAGTAAAAATTATATACTGTATTATTTAGAGATGCAACGGATAGTTGTTTGGCCGGATATTCGGCCTGCCAAACGATACTTACATTTAAGTTTGTCGGCGGGCGCGTCGTGCAGGTTTCAACCTGTTACGTATTGTAGGTTCGCGCGGACCGTTTTCTAGTCAAGAAACGAGTTTTTTTAGGTCATTTAGGTCAGTGTACGGAACTATTTCGTATGCAGTACACGTGCGCCCGCCTATTTTGCTGAATAGGATAAGTTATTTTTTGTGTTTAATGTGTATAGTAGTGTAAGTGTATACGAAATTGTGAACTCGTGCTTCATTCTGTGTTTATTTTATTAGTCTAAAATAATGGAAAATAAACTATCTCCGTTGTGGAAATATTTTGAAAAAGAAAAAGACGATGCAAAGTACGTAGTGTGTTTAATTTGCTAATTAAAATTATCTCGTGGTGGCGAAGGGAAGAAGGCAGGGACTTCTTCTATGAAAAACCATTTGCAAAGCAAGCATCCCGACAAATTCTCCGAAATTTACGGTGGTCCTTCTTCAACTTCATGCGGCGGAAGCAGAACTTTCCCTTCTACGAGTTCATTTGCAAGTACGAGCGCTCCCGCTCAGCCGGCTTCACATAAACAATTAACTTTGGCAGAGACAGTAGAAAGAAAACAGTATTGCCAATCATTTTTCAAAGTTAAAAAACAAACAATCAGTATTCGGTACCCGGCCGGATAGTGCGCAACTATCCGGTATTCGGCCGGATAGTAAAATAATGTCTGGATACCGGATAGCAACCGGATATCCGTTGCATCTCTAAGTATTCTTCATTGGAGAGTAACACAAGTATAGTAGAATATTATTATGTTCTGCTATACTAGTTTTTCTTCAACCATTGTTAGGAATTTGTATTGAATGACTGAAATAATTCTGTATGCAAGGTGCTGTTTTGCATCCTCGTCAAAATTCAAGAGGATGCATAATTTCATTTCACCTAAAACTTTCAACTATTATGGTTTCGTTTTTTTTTACTTCATCGAAGTCACGTCTGCCACTGTATCAGTTGACCTAATAACAATTCGTTTTTTTTTTTGTTACTCCTATGTTTCATTTGGTCGAAAAACTTTTTACCGAAGTTACACTTAGCTGAAATAACATTTGTTCGAAGTATTATGTTTCCGGACATTAATTTTATTATACCACTGTTTTAATGCAAACAACAGCGTGCAAACAAGCATGCAACATGCAGCAAGCATTATTTCTCTCCCGGCTCCGGCGCTGCAGGGTTTTGGGCGGCCCCACGCGAGCTTATCGTCGCAGATGGTTTTAACCACCCCTCCGCGCCTACGCTTGCTTAAATTACACTCTAGGGGTAGGGCAGACAAAACTGCGTGAAGTCGGTTTTGCAGCGATTCGTTTCCGTCACTAAATTTTGTTGCACAATATATTGACCTTTTATGACACTATTTTAATTTAATATTGAAAACCCTACCAAGTAACCGGCTATACATATATTTGTGACCAAATAATATTCCGAAAAATGTTATTTCGGTGTGGTGAAATATGATAAATCATTTGGCAAATGAAAAAAGTTCAAAAGAGACTTCGGCCAATTGCAAAAAGTTGTAAATCGGCGAAATATAGTTCGGTAAAATAGTACCACATGATACTTCAATCATCTAAAAATATGTCAAATAATGCATATAGCAAAGAAGACGTCGGTCAATAGTTTTCGGTAAAAAAAAAATCGGAAAGTGATCGGTTCCCTAAGTTATGATTATTTTGATATTAATAGGTCAGCGGCGAAAATCCACCGCGTGCCATTGATAGTTTCGAGACTGCTAATCTACGGAAGTATGTGCTGGACAATATATTGAAGGCTGGCTACAAGAAACCTACACCCATTCAGAAACACGCCATTCCGATCATTATGGGCGGTCGGGATCTCATGGGCTGCGCCCAAACTGGATCAGGGAAAACGGTAAATAAATTGGTTAAGCTTCATTTACATTCACGTGTTTTGTTTAAAAAATCTTTTTCTTATTACAATCAATTCTATTTACTTTGTTCTAAAGCTTGAAGTTCATAATTTTCGGGCATTCTAGTGGCCTTTGTTATAAATGATTTGAATTGACGAAAATAAACGTTTTATTATATTTAATAATGCACGGCACGGTTGGCGCAGTGGTATGCGATTGTTTGCTGCGCTGCGTGTCGCAGGTTCGATTCCCGCAAATATCTGTATGGCCTTCCGCTAGTTTTTAACGGGACTGTTTGTAGGTGGAGAAATTCCTAGTGTCGGGCAAAGTTAAAACATAAAAAAGCATGTATTGTTCTTTTTGTAGTCATTAATATTTCTTGTAAAAATTAATCTATTAAAATAGAAAAGTAATAAATGATGTGTTTAATTCTAGGCTGCATTCCTGCTGCCGATCATAAACACGCTTCTGCAAGATCCACGAGAACTTATTGTTGGAGGAACTGGATGTGCTCAACCACAGGTAAACAATTTTCCATTTAAAATTTGACTAGTTTTGCTTGAATATATTTTTCATACATAAGTGTGTGTTTTCAGGTTATAATCGTTGCACCGACTCGTGAACTGACGCTGCAAATATTTAATGAAGCGCGAAAGTTCTCGTATGGTTCTGTTCTTAAGATTGCTGTCGCTTATGGAGGCACAGCCGTTCGTCATCAAGGGGACAATATCTCTGTAAGTCCAATGTTTCTAAATTATAAATGAACTTTTACAAACCAAATACAATGAAAATAACTAAATGTTTTTATGATTATTTCTAAAACAAATTAATGTCGGAAATCTGTTATTCAATCATGAAGGTAAATAGATTAGTTTCATTGTAGCTATTTATTTTTCTAGTGGTGCTGTTTTTGGTAAAGCCTTTTTTACTATTACTTGTTTTTTACATCTATCGTACTGCTTACTATTCAATTCATCATATATATTAACCCATCTCTCTTTAAAGAAATAGCATTGTTCGTCATTTAAGTAGCTGGTGTAATAAAAGCACCCTTTTTGTAGGGCCAACAGCAAAGCATTAGCTTAATATTACTTAGTTTTTTTTTACACTGCTGAATTAATTAACCTTGTTTTCTACTTATGATTAAGAACTGATTTAGGCAGTACTTGTAAGCTGCTAGTCAATGAAACACTGAAAATACAATGTTTTTTTTGAAGGTGCTGAATGTTGCTCCCACACATAAGTTATAAGGATTTCATTGAAATGTTAGCTTTGTATTGTGCACCTTATGCTAGAATTTGAAGCAAATGTTGAAAATTCGTACTTAGTAACACAATGCATCACATTTCAATGCTTTCCTGTAAGTGGAGTCGGCATCGCGTTTGTGTAATTGGCCAAGAACTGTATGCCGTCCCCGTCAGTAGAGTGTGTTCTCAAATACATAAGAGTAAATTTAACAAGTGGGTGTGGATGGACAAATCCGAAAAATGCTCAAAGGAGTCTCGAGCCGAGATATGAAAACTATAACTGCATTATTGGATTTTTGGTTATTTGGCTAAATAGTTTAGTTTTTTGATCTGACGTTACTGGTGATTGTTACAGAGAGGATGTCACATCCTGGTTGCGACGCCTGGTCGTCTCCATGATTTCGTGGACCGCAGCCGCGTGTCGTTTGACAGCATCCGGTTCGTGGTACTCGACGAGGCAGATCGCATGTTGGACATGGGCTTCATTCCCAGTGTGGAGAAAATGATGGAACACACCACGATGGTGGATCTTGTAAGTGCTATATTGTTTATTTTTTTTTGTTTATCGCATTTCACGTTTCGTGATACGCCAATTAATTCAATTTGAATCTTATCATCGTCATGAAGATAATTATGTCCGGCGTGTTATCGGAGATTGTTAAGAAAAATTATTTTTTTATGTTCTTGGCAGTGGAGAAACACCACTGCAGTTATGTAGTGTCATGTAGACGCTATACAGTGGCGGATCTGTCATACAACCTGAAAAGCCCGGCTTGCCTAACACACAAGTCGAACTAAAAAAAAACATTCCTTACAAAACAAAAAAATGTGTCAAAATAATGATAACATTAAATTCCGCGCGCCACGCGCCAAACGATGCGAGGTTGCCTGATTTACACACTCACTGAACTATCTCTATTCGCTCGCATTATTATCGCGACGTTGCCAAAATGTTCTAATACCTATCTCCGATAGCTGCGCGAGCAGCGGCGCGACTCTGGCTCGCTCTAACACTATACAAAAGAGGAGTTCAAGCCTAGTGCGAGTCATACTTTCTCAGTCGCACTCACTGGCTTCTGTATTTGGCTTGTCGGACCTCTTTGTCTTTGCTAGTAAAATGACTCTGTTCCGATAAGATTATTAGGTATTTATTTTGGAAATTTGTATGGAGTTAAAAGCTGGGCTTTTCTTTGAATGTGTGCGTGTATGTCTGTGTAAGTTTGAGAGAGTGAATTTGTGTTTGCGCGCCAAGAATGAATGGGCAAGCAGCGCAAAGACCTGCGCGTAGCGCGAATTTCCATAAAAAGTAAAACGATTTCAAATTGGTTCATATTTGTTTTGAGAGATTACTGGTGCATCTCTTTGTTGTGATATTATTTTTTCTATTTCTTGTGCTTAGTTCTCGGAATTAACTTTGTTTTGAAGTGATTAAAGTTTGTTAAAACTAAAATGAATTCGGAAATGTGATGGATTGAAGTGTGTGAAATCGTTACTGGGCAAGGTAAATAGTTTGAGTTTTACGGAAAAATATGTAAGATTCGATATTCAGCATTTAAGCAAACTATTTTGATAGGTAAACTTTAAAGATTCAGTTGATTAGTTTGTATTCATCACCTGAACTAAAGGATCTCAATATTTTTAATTTAATTGATTTCCTACATGAAAATTCCCTTCAGGATGCTTTTCAGGAACTTTTAAAGTTAGCACATTTAATTGTAATAATTCCCGCGACAAGTTGTTCCGCGGAACGCGCTTTTTCATCTTTGAAACGTATTCACACATATTTAAGAAATACACAAGGACAAGGCTTTCCGAATTATCAACGATTGCTTGAAAATCGAAATCTATCTAGTAATACCATGCCTTCTGTGTGCTTTGTTGTGTGTCATCTGTCCGTGGTAAAGAAGAGAAGAATGAAGAGTTAAGGCTGTTTAGATTGTGAGTAATTACAAATATTTTCAACAATGTGTAGTTAGAAACCAATCTTTTGTTTGTGCGCCATCTAGCGGTCATTTGAATATTTGACCCATAGCGACTGCACCGATCGAAGTAAACTAATAGACTCAGAATTCAGTTGTTACATTTAAGTTAATAGATGGCTCTTATATAATTTACTTCATACTTGATTTTAAAATAGTTGTTATTTTTTTACGGGATGTAAAATATGCAATGACACCACTGTTTGCAGTTTCATATTTAGGCATATTTATATAATGTGAAAACAAAACCGTTAGTAACCAATGCCAGAACATAGACCGTTTTTTTTTTAACCCTAATTTCGTATAGTTGGGCTTTGCCCCCGTTTCATCGGAGGCACGCCACTGACGCTATATCCTATGCAGACATAAATTTCAATGCAATTTCCTATTTTGTGAAGACATGAATCTAAAATCGAATCATTCTCTATCTATTCACGATATTAATTAGGAGTATTGTTTTGTCTTCTGCAGAAAGAACGTCAAACACTAATGTTTTCGGCGACGTTCCCTGAAGACATTCAGCATCTGGCGGGCAAGTTCCTCAACAACTACTTGTTCGTTGCCGTCGGTATAGTGGGAGGCGCGAGCGCTGACGTAGAACAAATATTCCACCAAGTTACCAAATATGAAAAACAAACTACACTGAAGAAATTAATTGAGGACAATGGTGAGGGAACTTCATAACTAAACAGTAAACAGCATAAGTTTCTCAGTAAAATTTCAATGCTAAAACATTCGTAATTTTTACAATTTCAGATCGTAAGCGCGTGTTGGTATTTGTGGAGACGAAGCGTAACGCTGACTTCATTGCGGCCATGTTATCCGAGCAGCAGATGATGACGTCATCGATCCACGGCGACCGCATGCAGCGCGAACGTGAAGAAGCGCTCGATAACTTCAAGAGCGGTCGGCATTGCATCCTTGTGGCCACCGCTGTAGCCGCCAGAGGATTAGGTAATTTGATTATGAAGTCAGTTTCGAATCCATCAAAAACATTACACATGTAAAAAAAAATTAAACAATTTGGTCAAGAAGCGAGCGAGCGACGCTTGCAGTTTCTGGAGATATTTTGTAATTATAGCATTGAGTGTCGTAAATGTATTTATTTATGCAGTAGTACATTAAAGTTAGTACCAACATAAACTCATTTGTGTAGGTATCAGATGAAATATAGTGATGAATTAACTGCTATTGTTTATCCAAAATAAAATAGACTTTATAGAGGCAGTGAGTTCGATCCAGATTTCTAAGAGGTAATTGTTGGGGCTTTATTCCTAGTTTAGATAATGTTAATGTTTTTTTTAAAATACAGCATGTTTATTTTTTTCTTTTTTTGGCATCAACGTACAATGCTCACAATTCAAGCTTCTTTACGTAAATATTTTGAATGATATTCTAATAGCTGATACATTTATAAAAATCCTTTGTTAAGAAACTTTTACATCCAATTTTTGGTTACTTTTCCTACAGCAGTCTTTTTTACTTTAAACACTGTTTCACACGTTGTTATTTTGCCACAACAGATATTAAGAACGTCGACATTGTCGTCAACTACGATCTGCCAAAGAGTATAGATGAGTACGTGCACAGAATCGGCAGGACCGGTCGCGTGGGGAACAGAGGAAAGGCCGTTTCCTTCTTTGACTCCGATCAAGTAAGTAGACTGGTCTCTTTTATTCATTTCAATCAGAATAAAATTCAGTTTAATATTACTAAATGTGGATTTGAGTGTGTCACTATTTATATCACACCGTTCTGTTTTGCATAGGCTTCCACCACATTCAAAAATATCCCTAACTATACTTTACTAACATTATGTTATTGTGCAGGACATTGGACTTGTGGCTGATTTAGCGAAGATCCTAAAACAGGCAGATCAACCTGTTCCCGAATTCTTGCAAGGAGGAGGTGGTACTGCCTCATATAGGGGCAACAAATATGGTGGCAGTGATATAAGAGTAAGTAATGTTTTTATTTATACTAATTTCAGATGCCCATGGACAGCATAAAGACTCTGACACCAGGTTAGGCCCTAACCACACAATAAAGAAGAAAGGAGATACTCATTTCAATTTTACCTTTTGAATGATGTTTATTGGATAGAAAAATTTACAATTATTTTTAGGTTTCTTATACTCTTTCCTTATTGTTCATGCAAACAAAAGGGAGATGATGGAGTAAGTAGCCAAAAGTAAAATTTATTAGAAATGTAGCTTGTAGTGTTCTTCTTCTTTGCGTGTCGATAGACTCAAATAATACTCACACTCTTTCTTTCTGCTCTCTCTTGCATAGTTTTCTAATACAACAATTTAACAATTTTTTTCTTGACAGGACTTCAACAGCGCATCAACCTCTGCAAATCAAGGCCAGGAACCCGAAGAGGAATGGTAGAATTAAGGGACTTCTTGATATTAACCTCGCCAGTTCGCGAGTGAACCAGTGAAATTTTGTTTGATTTTATTTTTGTGCAACCGGTGATGTGTGTTTATAGACAGTGGTGCTTATGCGACAACTTCATTATGACTCCAAACACATAGTAAAACCGAATTTGTTCCCTGTGATAGGAATAGTAACACTTCTTAGTTAGAGAGCCTCATTATTGTAAGACTAAACTATTTGACAAGTATTTAAGTGTATGATTATATATAAGTTCCTCATCATTATAATGCAACGTAATGTAACATTTTGCATAAGTTCCAATGCTATTAACACATACATTCATCATTTTGTTGTACTTATGTTGACTTTTCATTTAATTCTTGTAGTACATAAGTTTGTTTTCATTTTTTTTTATATTTTAGTATTTGTTTCATGTTTTTGTTGTGTGCTGCTTCTATACCTAACCTTAGGTAGCTTTCAAGTGAAAATTTATGAACAAAATTACCCCTGTAACTGGCAAATCTGTGATGTTATAAATGTAAAGTTGCTCATTTTTAATTTTAAATTAAATAGATTACTATAATTTCATAAGACAACTTCCAGTTCATGCAATTTCGAGATTCATGACTTTAAATTACAATTGGGCGTACTTTGAAAAGTAGTTATTAGAATCTCGTTTAAGTGTACAAAGACAAAAAAAAATACTAAATTTAAAATCATCTTAACACTAGGTGTTTAGGCGAGCAATTCGCCTTTAAAAGTTTATTTTCTGTACAAAGACCAGACTTTTAGTAAGGTAAATTTATAATCTGTGATGATTACTATTATAAGTAGAATAGGTCGCATTTCCATACATCCAATGCCATAAAAACATAACCATTTCAGTTCAAACAAAACCATTTTGTTAACCAGCAAGGTGATTCACGAAATTAAATTTCTGACCATTAATTTTTGTAACTGTACTACACAGATATTATCACATAAATGTGTACAAGGAGAGTACTTCTCACTAGGTGTAAGACATTGATAATAAAAAAAGATTTCAATAAGCAGGCACTGATTTAATTTTCCTATTCCATAACAAATAAAACTATCAATCGGAATCGCCGCGCCGGTAGTGACTGGTGACGATAGAATTTAATAATCATACTTAGTATGCGTAAAATGTTGATAATATCGTCTCTGCAGTGGTGGGTGAGGTGTCTCCGTGTGCTCTGGTTAATTCATTAATGGGAAATTTTCCCCACTTAGGCTGCGGTTCCACTGAGGCGCAGCGGAGCAGAGCGGAGACGAGCTGTGGCGATTCACCAATCACATGGCGTGAAGTGGAGAAGAGATGTGGATTTCAAGCCATGTGATTGGTGAATCGCGGCACAGCTCGTCTCCGCTTCGCCTCAGTGGAACCGCAGCCTTAAGGCACCTGTTCGTTAACAAGTATGCGACCAGCAAATAACATTTTTTTTTTCGCTTAAGAAACCTGCAAATGATTGCAGTTGTGTTAGTAAAAAGAGATCACAGTTACATTATTAGTTGATCGTGTTAGATTCACACTACCGGCAGGCAGCATTTGCACACGTTAACAATGCAATATAAAAATGATTTATATAGCAAATATTGATTTAGGATACGTGCACAAAATCATAGATGTAAATCTTATAAAGCTATTAACGATTATGGCATGTGTATAAACCTCTAACTTTATAACAAGCAAAAACATTTAAGTTTTTAAACTGACATGGTCACTAACACTACTAATAACACTTGCAACGGGATAATTACCATGTGTATTATTTGTTTATTCGTGATCATGGCGTTGGCAACAGCGCCGAAATATAGGGAACTCGAAAAAAATAATACACATGGTAAATATCCCGTTGCAAGTGTTATTAATAAAGCAAAAAGATTCTACCTACTGGTATAAAATCTTAAAAACTACCAACACCACTGTAAAATGTCCTATTATTAAGCTAGATAAAATGTTTGTTATAATTGTATAGTAGCAATACATATTAAATCATTTATATGTCAACATTGAACTGTACAGGACTACATTTAATGTTCTGATACTTCGTACTCGCTGGCTGGCTGATACCCTGTTTCTAGGGCATTTGAATCCGGTTTCAGTCCCATAGTGAAGTCCGTTTTTTCCTGGGTCGAAACCGGATGCCCTACCTGTTTCGGAATTAGAAGTTGAGTACGAGAGCGTCCAGGTATTCTGGCATTATACTTTTGTAGTTAAAATTTTGACAAATTCAAACCAGAGACCGGGCGACATTGGTTGTAATATTATTCTTGGTAACTTCATTTTCCTATCTCAATACCACTAGTACATATTTTCTTAAAAAATATACAGATTGGTAACTATATCCTTAAATCCTAATATGTTGAATTCATTTATAAAAATAATCTGAAATATATTAATATTACATACTGGTTATTATCTTAAAACTAAATATCACATAACTTTGATTTAAAATAATTGCTCTGATCTTCGATCAATAATAGTACTAGATTATGGATCAGGAACAAAAATGAATCGCAAAAGTGTCCACAATTTGCACACACGTAAACATCTATATTTCTTAGAAAAAAGTTTTATAAGATTAACAACTTCAGTTTATTATAAACCTTAACACTCTAACATAAAGTTTAATTACAATTACAAAATATATTTATTTAAGTCCTTCCATCGGAGAAAGTTAAAAGGCAATAAATTTAAAATGTCACTTGAAAATAAAAAGTCATGAGTTCAAAAATATTTATTCTAAAATGAATCTTAAACTATAAACGACAAAGTTCAAAACATTATATTGACGATTTCGTGCTTACTCTAATTTAGAACTAGACGTAATTCTTGGTATTACATTTCAATGCTCAGAACACAGTAAATATTGAAAGACGTAGAGTTGCAGAATATATTTTTTTATGCAAAGGTTCGTTTTGCAAAGTTGCAAATAGTTTTGATCGATTTAAAAAAGTAGTAAACTAAGTAGTAGGTACTATTTTTAACCGACTTAAAAAAAGGGGAGGTTCTCAATTTGAGTATATTTTGTTTTTTTTTGTTGTTGACCGATTACTGCACTAATTGTAAACTGATGCTCAAAATTCTTTTTTTATTCGAAAGCCTATACTCTAGTGGTGGTCCCGTTGTCACCAAGTCAGGATCTGATGGTAGGATCCCAGAGAAATCGAGGGCAACCCTCAAATTTTATAGGTACTTATACAATGTTTTTCATGTACTTTCTAACGAGGCACGTCACGTATACGTGGTATCTTAACATAATTAAACTTGTTGAAGGTGTGGCTTGTAAAGAAACATACTTACGCGGTTTATTGAAAATAGTTTTAAAGTATTTCATGAAAATACCTACAGGTATAGTTTTCATCCGATATTTTTTTTTTGTAATTTACGCCTTTGCGTGTTTCCAGTTATGTTCAAACTATCAAAATGAATCGAACATGTTCTCGAATTTTTATAAGGTTTTATATTCTGCACATCGAAATGGGTCGCCAGAAATCTACAAGAAATCTACAAACAAAAATAATATTTAAAATAACAACACTACTCCATGCATTGCCTTTTCCAGAATAGTCAATGTTTGTAACAATAGTTGGTGCGTTGTTGCAAACATTGGTCAAACAATCATAATATTAGCTAATTTCACTTTTATTGACTATTTAATTCTGTTTTTATTTCATGAAAAATCACTTAAATATATATCCTTATCGAAAAAAAACATATTCCTTTCAAAATCTTAGTGTTAAGGTCATTATTTTCACAGTTATTGAACGCGCACTGCGGGCATTTCGACGTCTTAATGTTGGCTATGATTGGACCATACTAATTTGAAATAAGACCACAAAAGCATTTGTGGTCTTATTTTTCGAGCCGTTTTTGAAGCGCTCATCGGGAATCTAGTACTATTATTGATCGAAGGCTCTGATCCAAAAATAGTCCAATTTGAAGTGCCACATAAAACTTAAATCCGAAATTATTTAATTCCGCTTGATAATAAAAGTCCATTTTATACCCACAATTATTGATAAAACAGTGGCGAGGTTTGGAAGTTAAAAAAAACGTGTTAAAACGGTTTTGTTACTAATTCTTGATAATACATCAAACCTGAATAGATTTTCTTCGGATACTTTGGAACAGACCATACGGTTCATTCAAAATTTTTATTGAGTACTTGAGTTGGCTTAAAAAAAATCGGATGTTGAAATTAGTTCTATGGCCCAACTATACTACATACTAATACTTAAGTAAAACTTGTAAGTAGGTACGGGGACCCAATCTTCGGAACTGCTGATTCGATTCCTAAGATTGTTTCACTAACGGGAAGCTACATTATCCCCGAGTGTCATAGGCATACATATAAAACGTTCCCGTAGGTTAACTCCCGCACATAAACGGAGCGAGGCCGCGAGCAAAAGCTACTTTATTAGTTTAGATGATCATAACTTTCCTTTTTCTGATGAAATTAGTAAAACTTACAAAAACACATGGATTCACAGCTGGATGGATTAACTCTGACTTTTTTTTGATACTGACTAAAGAGTAAAAAAAAGTCAATCAATTAAATGGGTAAACCAAACTATACGACCTCTAAGACATCGTATGCATAGAGCAATTCAGTGTTTTGACTTTGAATAACTTATGAGTTTGTGACTTAAATCAGTCTTCTAGTACTTTGAAGTGCAATCATTAGCAAAGGCACTAGTTCACGACACTAGGTATCATATAATTATGCTGGTCTGCAGCTTAGAACTAAGGCCCAGTTTCAACTCTCACTATATTGAATGCATGTAGCTAAAAATAGAGCTGCTCATTGTGGAGAAGATACATTTTAAAGGCACTAAGCTGCAGCTAAAGGTTCATACTCTGACACAACGTTCCTTCTGTAATATTGAACGAATCTGAAACAAAAAAAAAACGTTTAAAAAATATATTTATTATTAAAACAGGCTGGCCCAAAGTATAGGTCTAAAAGAAAACTTTGAAGAAAACCAAGACCCTCATATACTGAGTGGAATTTGTCAATGCCACCTGCCCCCCTAGCATGACCGTTCTATCTCTATTCTACCAAGAAACGACAAGAAATCTTTTCATTACAACTTGTCATTTCTTCTGGCCGAGCATGGCGCGCACCGTCGACTCGCGTTTCTACGAAGACATAGACAGAAATTCTTTCCATAGCAACGGGGACGTTGCTATGGAAAGTTAAAAGGTTACGTTTAGTTAACAAAAAAAAGTTGCCAATTGCACGAGTTTTTCATTTTTCTTTTTCGATTTAGGATCCAGGCTTGGATCTTTTTCGCGAAATTAAACCTAAATATTTTACATAACATTTCAACTTTTTGAACGTAACTCAACGCAACCACGAAACGTATTTCTAGTATTTAGTTTTTAATGAATGAGACTAGTTTGACATTTGTCAGAAGTAATGTTTCTGCCCCCAAATGTCACAAGAAGAAAAAATATGGCCGTCATGCTCGACGTTGTAGACTTGTGTCGACTGAAGAAAAGAAACATTTCTTTCTACATTCTTAATATCGCCATGCTTGGGACGATAGAAATATCTGTCAAATTGTCGATTCTTCCGTAGACATAGCTCGTTTCTACGGCGGTCATGCTAGGCCGGCTGGAGGGAAAGTACTCTAAATACTGGAGATAGCAAATTTTACTCGAAGGAAACGTTCCTTTATTTTTAAAAAGAAACATATACAGGGTGTTTGGTGCATCGTTTGCCAAATCGAATAGGCCGAAAGGAGAAGTCATTTGCTATCTCTTCACGCCCTTTAAATCATTCCTTGCCACACCGGTTTTTTAAAAGAACTTTTTAATTTAAATTTTGAAAAATTCCAAAATTCAACATTTTAGGTCAAATAAAAAAGTTTATAAATTGTTTAAACTTAAAATTTCAATTTAACTTTGATTTCTACTGTTGTATGATTCTATCAAATTCAAAATTACTTGCTAGGCACAATTATTTTCTTTTTTTAATAGCTCTTAAAGTTTTTGTAAATGAAAAATAAACTTAAAACTCAACTTTAAATGGATATAAAAAAAAAAAAGTTATCGGGATCTTCAAATACCTTCAAAAAGTTCTCTAGTCTGTCCCCTTTTCAACGGTATGCAATATGCCCAAAAAAACGTTTCATACCTTTTCATTTTTAACTAAATGTGTAATCGAGACACTAGGCTGATATTCGAAATTACAGTAAGAACAGTAGTTTTAGCATAAATAACATGCCTCAAGTAAGTAGATATATACTGTAATGTCACTTGTGCGTAGTGTCCTATCTTTTTCTTATACAGGACTCAACTTTTTAAGAATTTGAAATTTAAAAAAAAAACAGAAATCACAAATCTTGTTCGAGTTGTCCGCCACTGTTGCGAATGTACGCGCGGCATCTTCATCTTTTCTCAACTGTAGTTTAGCGTAAACGTATTTCTGCTTTGATAGTCACGAAAGCCGCATCAATGCGTTGGACTAAATCATCCCTAGTCTCAACTTCCGTGGCGTTATTTCTTTGGCTCGTTCTTAGACATATAGATCTAACAGAGTTAAGTCTAGGGAACGTGGAGGTCATGAAATAGCCATCCCAAAACACCGAAACAGACTTCCCCTGATTGTTAGCTGAGCTGCTAATTTTCCGTGTAGATATCTCTTTTGTATTCCAACAAGACGGTTGTCCCGCTCACTGGAGTAACTGTCAGGGAGTACCTAATACGTCAGTTTCCAGAATCATGGATTGGGAGGCCATCCCTCCCATATATCTAACGGAGCCTATTATATTAGAGATTAGATAGATTTTTACGTCTAGGGACGAGCCAATTACTTTTTCTACGCCTTGGAAATCGAGACAAGGGAGGATTTAGTCCAACACATAGATGTGGCTTTTGTGACTATCAAAGCAAAAATACGTTAACGCACAACTACAGTTGAGATAAGATGAAGATGCCGCGCGTGCATTCGCAACAGTGGCAGACAACTCGAACAAGATTTGTGATTTCTGTTTTTTTAATTTTTTTTTCAAATTCTTAAAACTTTGGTTTCTGTTTAAGAAAGAGATAGGACACTACGCACTAGTGACATAACAGTATCTGTCTACTTACTTGAGGTATTATATTTATGATAAAACTACTGTTCTTACTGTAATGTCGAATATCAGCCTAGTATCTCGGTTACACATTTAGTTAAAAATTAAAAGATATTAAACGTTTTTTTGGGCATATTCCATACCGTTGGAAAGGGGACAGACTAGGTAACTTTTTAAAGGTATTCGAAGATCCCGATCGCTTTTAGTTTTTTTTTTATAGACATTTAAAGTTGAGTTTTAAGTTTAATTTTCTTTTACAAAAACTTTACGAGCTATTAAAAAATAAACTAATTGTAACTAGCAAGTAATTTTGAATTTGATAGAATCATACAAGAGTAAACATCAAACTTAAATCGAAATTTTAAGTCTAAACAATTTTTTTTATTTTTTTATTTGACCTAAAATGTTGATTTTTTTCAAAATTTAAATTAAAAAGTTCTTATAAAAAAACCGGTGTGGCAAGGAATAAGTTAAAGGACGTGAAGAGATAGCAAATGACCTCTCCTTTCGGCCTATTCGATTTGGCAAATGATGCACCAAACACCCTGTATATATCTTCAAAGATTTTCGAAAATTCGCTTGCCACACGCAATAGGGGATAAGCCAATTTTTTTTCTATGTCCGTCGGGTAGGTTATTGGAAAGTATTGGATACGTATTTTTTCTTTTTTCACGTGGTCATAAAATTACGGAGATATATTGAGTTGAAATGGCGCATGTCGTCACATGTAGGTAAGTTTTATACCTACTTGTGACGTAGTGAGCCCCCACTCTCCAACTTTAATGAGTTTTAACTAAGTATTTTTTTGATATTTTGATAAAACAAAAAATACGTGTCTAATATTTTGGTATTATAGAATGTCGTTTTCTTTACCCAGTCCGCACCCCTATTACGCAAAGGACATAAGGCCCCCTATTCGCAAACGCTCGGATTCGATTCGATAAGTCGTATGTCTATCTTATTTGTGTCCGTTTCGACCGCGCGGCCATGACGTTTTTTTTTTTTTTAAAAAACTATCAAGATTTTGTAATAATTTGTAAAAGTTGATTCCCAAAACCATAAATTTGTCAAAGTTATGGTTAAAAAGTTATAAAGGTTTGAACGTGGCCGCGCCATTGAAACGCGGAGAACCGCGCGGCCACGGAGATCTTTAAAACTACGCGTTGCAGAGACCTGAAATTCAGGTAAACAACAGATTGAATTTGTAAAAAAATTAAAAATATAGAAAAAATACCTAGGTTTATATTTTAGGAGCTGTAAGACTAAAACCCCATGCCGCGCCAACGAAACGGTGACAAACTCATTTTCGCAGATAACTCGCTGTAAAAGCATCGCCGTCGTCTGAAGTTTTTTGTAGAAACGAGTTAAGGATTTGTCAGAATTCTTATCTCGTTTCATCATTCAAAAAAAAAAAAAATCATAAAAAAAAAAAAAAAATAGAAAAAATACCTAGGTTTATATTTTAGGAGCTGTAAGACTAAAACCCCATGGCCACGCCATCGAAACGGTGACAAACACATTTTCGCCGATATCTCGCTGAAAAAGCATCGCCGACGTCTGAAGTTTTTTGTAGAAATGAGATTTGAATTTGTAAAAATACTATGAAAAATCCTAGGTTTATATTTTAGGAGCTATAAGACCAAAAGCCCATGGATGTGCCATCGAAACGGTGAAAAGCACGTTATCGCCGATATCTCGCTGAAAAGGCATCGCAGAGGTCTAATTTTTTTTGTAAAACCTAGATTTGAATTTGTCAAACAGTGTAAAAATACACAAAAAATCCTAGGTTTATATTTTAGATTCTGTAGTACGGTTTCGCGTAGAAATTTGTAGTGATTATGTATCGAAGAAAGTAAATAATAGCGAGGGTTTTTTTTGTAAACAACACTTATTAATATGAAGAACTACCGATAATAGGCAGGTATTTTTTCTATATTTTTACAAATTCAATCTGTTGTTTACCTGAATTTCAGGTCTCTGCAACGCGTAGTTTTAAAGATCGTGGCCGCGCGGTTCTCCGCGTTTCAATGGCGCGGCCACGTTCAAACCCTTATAACTTTTTAACCATAACTTTGACAAATTTATGGTTTTGGGAATCTACTTTTACAAATTATTACAAAATCTTGATATAGTTTCTTTTTTTAAACTACATGGCCGCGTGCGAAACGGACACATCTTATTTTGGCATTACGAAAGCGGCCGAGATCGACATACGCCATTACCTACCTCATATACATTAGTTAATCTAATTGCCTGAGATTACAGACGGTTTGAACCCCCAAAACCCTCCCCCTGCGCAGGCAGTATGCCCTGGCCCTGGGCTTATACGCGAGGCTAAGCGGTACGTGCATGCTCAGTGTTCACGGGAAAAGTAGACGAGGACACTAACTTTATTGACAAAGTGATTAAGAATTATGGGCAGCAAGCTGTTTTTATTCACACAGTAGCTTAATAAAACAAAAATCTTTTCTATGTATTTTCAGTGGGGTGCAAGTGCACCCCCTTGCACCCTACTGCCGCCGCCCACGACAGTGTAGGAGCTCGACAGTTTAGATAATTATATTTTTTATACTTTTCCGTGATATGACAACTTAGAGCCAGCTCACACCGAGACGCGACGCAGCGCGCACCTTGAGAATTCAGAATACGTTGCGCAACGTATTCTGAATTCTCACAACGAAATTTGTATCTTTTCGTGTAGTAAATAAAGTTATATTTTGAATCGCTCTTTTAAAGTGTGCGCGCAGCGAAGCCGTGGTTAAAATATATTTGTGTTTAATATCGTGGTAGATGATAATAATGCATATTTAATTATCAGACCGCGGACTATAGAATTCATTCTATCAATTAATTTTACGCAGCATGACTGCATGCGGTAAAAATATCCCAGGTATTGGACGCAAAAGATAATTCTACAAGAATGTTGCATAAAAGGACACAAAACTGGTATTGCCAGGTTAATGTCAAAGGACAAATATCTGGTGTAAATTACACTTTGCCAAATGTCCACTGAGGCCCTTTTTTAACCCCCGACCAAAAAAGAGGGGTGTTATAAGTTTGACGTGTGTATCTGTGTGTGGCATCGTAGCTCCTAAACGGACGAACCAATTTTGATAAAATTGGTGTCGTTTGAAAGGTATTTTAATCGAGAGTGTTCTTAGCGTTTAAAGCTCATCACCTCTTTTCTAGTTGATGAAGGGATTTAAACAACTTCTTCGGGTCTGATCGATTCGAAATTTGAATTATTGTCACTTACCATGGGCATCGCCAGGGGGGAGGCTGCACCCCCCCCCCCTCCCCCAAGAGCTTAAGTTTTTTTTATTATTTGTAACTTTCTTTGTTTTCGTTAATTATCGAGAAGAATAAGAGAAGACGCAACACCGAGAAAAGTGGAAGGAATGGGAGGAGACCTATGCCCAGGAGTGGGACAGTCAAGGCTAAGAAAAAATAATTTAATTTTAAAAAGCGTGAAATAAAAATTAAATTAAAAATTTAAAAAACCCCGACGGACAAAACCTCAAAAAAACCATAAATAAAATTAATCCAAGCGTCGTAGCGTCGGGGGTCCGCTTTGTTTGTATATTTATTTATATGTACTAAGCGGTCTACTTAGGGTTTTTTTTTACATTTGAATTTAATTTCTTGGTGTTGCGCCTCTTCTCGCTTATTAACGAAAACAAGGAAAGATATAAATAAAAAAAAAAAACTTGAGCTTTTAGGGGGGAGGGGGGGTGTGCAGCCTACCCCTGGTGATGCCCATGGTGAGAAAGTGACAAAAATTCAAATTTCCAATCAACTAGACTCGTAGAAGTTGTTTAAATCCCTTCATCAACTAGAAAAGAGGTGATGAGCTTCAAACGGCTAAGCAGATTTTCTCGAAACATAGCTAAGAACACTCTCGATTAAAATGCCTTTTAAATGACACCAATTTTATCAAAATCGCTTCATCCGTTTGGGAGCTACGATGCCACAGACAGACACACAGATACACACGTCAAACTTATAACACCCCTCTTTTTTGGTCGGGGGTTAAAAATAGAGAACACTCTGTGGTTGTAGGTGACTATTCGTATAATTTTGGTGTAAAAGAAGGTGATTGCTTCATATGAAAACAATGGGGAAAAATAAAAGTTGTGATAAGTCTAATAGGGAAGTAATAATAAAAATTCGGGAGAAGAATTGGTCGTATAAAAAGATAGCCGACCACCAGCAATGCTCAAAAACGATGGTTTACCACGCTGTGAAGCATTTTGCCACGTATCAGATTACTTCAAATGTACCACGTGAACCTAAACAGAAAAAAAACATCTCGTCGAGATGATCGAAATAAAGCAAAACAAAATCCTTTTAAAGGGTCTAATGAGCTGAGAAAATAATATGTTGGTGAATACAACCCTTCAGCAATCTCGGCACGCACTATTCGAAGGCGTTTGGTGGAAGGACAGTTGCACGGAAGGAAGAAGAAGTTGTTGAAACGGTGCCATAGGCAAGCCCGGCTTGCATTTGCAAGAAGGTATGAAAACTGGGCAGTAAGACAGTGGAAAAATGTTCTTTTTTCTGATGAGTCTAAAATAAACAGGGTATGCTCTGATGGAAAACGATATGTACGACGCTCTCCTAATAAAGCATTCCATCCTAAGTACATAAAAAAGACATTAAAGCATGGTGGGGGAAATGTGAAAATTTGGGGGTGTTTTTCTGGACATGGTGTTGGACCTGTTAAGCTGATAGAAGGAAACATGGATCAATTCCAATACAAATATATACTGGAAGAAACAATGTAACCTTATGCTGAAGACGTGCTACCGGTTATTTGGACATTCCAGCACGACAATGATCCAAAGCATGCTGCACGCACCGTTAAGGAATTTCTGAAATTGCAATCAGTTTTTGTCTTAGATTGGCCAGCTAACAGCCCAGATCTAAACCCGATAGAGCATTTGTGGTGCGAAGTCCAGAAAAAGGTTTCAAATGGACAGTGTGGCAATTAAAGAGAGCTGTACGACGTTTTCTTAGAAGAATGGAACTCTATCTCTCTTGCCAAATGTCAAAAATTGATAGAGTCAATGCCTCGCCGGTGTAAAGCAGTAATTAAAAGCCGTGGACATGCTACTGACTATTAATTTTAGTTTATAATGTATCAAATTACTTTTTTTCTATAAGCACTTCAAATTAATGTGATTTATTTAATCTAAGTTTCATGTAAAACAACTTTCGAGCAATTTAATAAATCGTTCTTAACCTTTTGACCGCCACGTCAAAAAAGAAAAAGCGTGCCCTCAGCGCCAAGCTCCGAATTCATAATTTAATACCTACAAAATAATAGTGAGGGCGAAATTATATCGATAAAGCTCATAGAAAACTGACATCATTTTTTTACATGGGTTTTAATTTCAATGAAGATTATTATACCATCCTTGTGTTGAGTTTTATTTCATCGCGCTTTGTACTTTATGACATAAATGTAATAATCTGTGTCACAGTTACGGCGTTTATTCCACAAATAGAAACAACAATCGATAAAACCAAGTCAATAGTATTACAGCACTATTGTCCATCATGACGTAATTTTTTGTCACCCTAAGACGACAGTGGCGCAGTTGGCACGTATTTCTTGAAATTGCTCGCTTCTTCTCTAGAGGTGCGACACCGATACTTATTAATAATATCGAAATATTTTATTTTGTTCGTTTTGTACTTTTAACATTGTCAACTAATAAAATTTAAGTTTCTTTGGAAGAACAAGCAATATTAATGCTTTAGTATAACGCCAGTCACTGATGACATCAGTGCAGAAGTAAATACCGTTTACTGTGTTAGTGTTGTTTACTTTCGAATGTAGACAATTTACAACACTGTAATGAATAGGAAATAATGAGGAATAATGGTTGCTACCTGGACAAAGTTTCTTAAGTGTCACAAACATGAAGTTCACAAAAGATAAAATAAAACATTTTATAAAAATCAGTTTTTTTATTAAAAAGTTGGGTGGTAGAAATTGGTAGAACAATCACACCATTTTTAATACCTTCACACATTATATACCGTTCAATATGTATAAGACAATCAACATAAGTTTAATTCAACAATTGTATATTGATTTATATCGATATACGTATGTATTTTTAGGTAGGATAGTATTAAAAAAAAAAACATTATAAACGTGTCAGTATCGACTCCTTGCAATATACTTAATAAGTCTTCACTACTCATATTATAGTTATCCATTATTAATCATGTATACAGTAAACAATAATAATAACAGCGAAAGAACTACTCTATTCAAAAATTTTCCTCGTTTGACGTCATGGGACTGTCAATCATAGACGACTGTGGCGTTCCCGGCACAGACAATACAATGGGTGATAGGGATGGGCATTGCAGTCATTACAATCAATCGGTAATCTATTAACACTCGACTTTTAAAGAGCGCATAGTTCAGTATTATAAAATTTTCTTGATTTCTCTAACATGAAACTTCAATATCAAATGTTTTATTTGTTTAATAATGCAGAATTCAGAGTAAATCAAATATAATGTAGGTTGCCGTCGAGGTCGATATTCTTGTTATATTGACTGCTGCCTACATCACTACGTGTCCTGTTGAGGTGACTGTGGCTTTGAGGGCACGAACTTTTTAACTGGTTTTCTTTTTTGTCATCTTATGTTACTACAGATGAAATCTAATGAAAGCAGTTCACTTCAAATAAATGAAGAAGAGTCAAGGTAAATAATTAACAAGGGAAAAACACAAAACAATGCTGTTTAATGACATTTATTTACGTTTAAAATTCTGTCAACCATTCGCGACCGTGGCGTGCTGGGCACATTTTGGTTTGTCGTCTACACACGACTGTGGCGGTCAAAAGGTTAATTATTTGTCCAGCTGCTTTACTTTTTGAATTTGTTTCGATAGAGAATAAATACAATTTGTAAAAAAAATAGTTAGCGGTTTAATTCTATATTCCTAATCACGTTTACTCTATTCATGTGGCTATTTCATAACATAACTAGTTAGTTCTAAGAAGGAACACATAACTACAAATGACATGATTTAGATAAAAAAAAAACTCTGGAACTTAAAATCGTTCTTAATTTTATGACCACAACTGTACATAATATTGATATAGGTACTTACGATAAGCATATGACGCAAATTGCAGTAACTCCACAGCTGAGCAAATAAATTGATCCAGGGAAAGCAGCAACGGTAACCTGATAAAGCGAGTTGTATATCAAAGGCGCGAACAACGGGCACAAGCCTTCGATTGCCGACATCAATGCAAAAACTTTGGCTATGTCCACAACTGGTAGGATTTTCGACAAAAATGATCGGATTAAAGGCGCTGATAGTCCTTTCGATGACCCTACGGAACAAGCTGAAATAGAAAATGTAATGTAGTAAGTATATGCAATAGGTTAGAAATGAAAAAAAATATATGTTCTCAATATGCAATGGATACAATGGCAAAAAGTAAGCCGTAATAGTCTAGTGGTGTGACCGTGACTGCCAAGTCATATAGGTCTCAAGTTAAAACCCAAGACACGCACCGCTGATTTCTTGGATTCAGGAGGTCTACTCTCTTTCTCCGAAACGTAACTTCGGCAATGAACGAAAATTAAACGTAGTTTAGGACGCACACAATAACATTCAATACATTCGTTGTCTGTGAATTCGAAATTCTTGTGTGCGTCCGCAAATTATATAGAGTAGGGTCACAAACGTTACTACGTTTAATTTTCATTCGTTGCCGAAGTTACGTTTCGGAGAAAGAGAGTAGACCTCCTATTGTTATCACTCGCTTCCGATTCGGTGAAGGAAAACATTGTGAGGAATCCAGTAGCCGCCAGTAGGTATGCCTGACAGATATTTCTCGACGGCATGTAAAGTCTAGTTAGAGGACCAGGGACGGCATAAAAACTCTGACACCTGCCCCCCTAGCATGACCGTTCTATCTCTATTCTACCAAGAAACGACAAGAAATCTTTTCTATACAACTTGATATTTCTTCTGGCCGAGCATGGCGCGCCCCGTCGACTCGCGTTTTTACGAAGACATTCTTTCCATAGCAACGGGGACGTATCACGTGATGTTTATATTCCCTGAATATTATTACGTTTAGTTAACAAAAAAAAGTTGCCAATTGCACGAGTTTTTCATTTTTCGTGGGCGGGATGGTGTTGCTGCATCCTGGATCCAGGCCTGGATCTTTTTCGCGAAATTAAACCTAAATATTTTACATAACATTTCAACCTTTTGAACGTAACTCAACGCAACCACGAAACGTATTTCTCGTATTTAGTTTTTAATAAGACTAGTTTGACATTTGTCAGAAGTAATGTTTCTATCCCCAAATGTCAAAAGAAGAGAAAATATGGCCGTCATGCTCGACGTTGTAGACTTGTGTCGACTGAAGAAAAGAAACATTTCTTTTCTACATTCTTAATATCGCCATGCTTGGGACGATAGAAATATCTGTCAAATTGTCGATTCTTCCGTAGACATAGCCCGTTTCTATGGCGGTCATGCTAGGCGGGCAGGTTAGACACACCACACGATAAAGAAAGAATGGCAACAGAAAATACCTGGATTAGCTAATAGGTAAATTGATAATATTACCTACTCTCATTGGTAATATTATTTTATGGTCGCAAACATGTCGCGAATGTCTAAATTTATTTGTTGAGTTTATCAACCGTAATTACTCAATTAGGTACCTAAATATCATATTGTGATGGCATTACTCTACCGCTATATACTTAAAACACTCTTATCACGTTTAGGTATATGTATTTATAAATATGAATGTTATTGTAGGTATAATACCAACCGCAAGTATCATATCATTGTTACTATTATTTTTGGTCGCAAACATGTCCCGAATGACAGAATAACAAAAAAGCTATGTTGAGTTTATCAACCGTAATTACTGAATTAGGTAGGTACCTACGTACCTAGATAGGTATTCTATTGTGATGGCATTACTCTACCGCCATATTAAACACTCTTATCACGTTTAGGTATTTGTATTTTTTATACTTACTTAAATATTTTATGAATGTTTTTGTAAGTATTTACCAACCGCAAGAGCGAATAATAAAATTATTATTAGAACTCTTCATTTACAATCATTACGTAATGGTTTTATTAAAATACCTAGGTATGTTATAAAAGTTGTAGGTTCCTAATGTAAGAAGTAGGTACATGTAGCTATTGTGTAATAATAAAAATTAGAACTTACCCAAATACATATGCCATGATTTCGTAGCAAAGGTTCTAATAACATAATCTCCGATATTTGTTATAAATGCTAAGTTAGCAATAACCAAATCACTTCTTCTTAGTATTTTCTGTAGTACTACAATGCCTACAAATGAACCGACAAAAGCTGCCATCGTGCTTAAGGCTGAAAATTGCGTGAATTCCTTCAGTGCCCAGTGGAGTTTTTGCCTTGTGAACAAGTATTCTAATGGTGAGATGCCATAGAGTATGAATATCGATAGACTGTTGGCTATTGTTAAAAGAAGTAGTTGCGCTCTCCCGTTGTTAGGTCTTCGTTTGAAGCATTCCCGCATCATCTCTTTGACTAATAAGAAGTCTAATACTGATGTGATACTACCCTGGAACAAAGTGGGAATGTTGTTAATACAAGGTGTTGTTTTGCATCCTCGTCAAATTCAAGGAGGTAACTATGATTCTCGACCCGAATCAATAACAAAATGGGTAAGTAGTAAGTAGGTAATTTTTTTTCTGTTATATACGTAAATCGGTAAGTGTGAACCATCCTTGTTTTAAACGCGGCGCGTCCGATCCTCGCCTTATAACCTCGCTTACACACAAAAATCTCTAAGTTTATTCGCTAATTTGTTATTCCCTAAACCACGTTCAGGGTGTTATTCTGAAATACTGACGATTATACTAGATACCGTAATGGCGTAATTTATATTGATTATCTATGTCTTTTGTGACAACATCCTGCATTTTGATGGGGATGCAAAACAACAGCTTGTATGTACCTAGTATTCATACAATAGCTCGAAATAGCATGCCCTTCGTAGTGGCTAAGCTCGGAAAAACCAGCCTTTATTTATTACTCATTGTTTTTAAAATATTAGTCACAATACCGTCTAGATAAGCTAAGACGAGACCTATCGTGACTCATTTTTTTGTATTTTTAGATAGGTAATCCATATCGGTACTGTACATAAGTGTTTATCTGCGATAGAGATAAAAACAGCTGCAGAGATAGCACATGACACATTGTCTGATAATGGCAATTATTCCAAACTGCAATGATGTAATTTTGTTTGATTCAATATCGTACCTACACTATTAGCTACCAATCAAGCTATATAAAACCAGTTGACCCCTCATTGTACGGGAAATCTGTATAAACGAGGCCATGATATACTGGAAATGAATAGCTTGTTGTATCCCGTGTGTAGGTACTTAACATTTAACACTTTCGCTGCTTAGTTTAAATTATTCATGTTTACTTGTATGCTCATAATTCACAAGTCATCTAAAGCTTGTTCCTGAATGCATTTTGTTATGTTTGTTCCGGCTAATCTCCGAAACATCTGGACCGATTTTGACGGGACTTTACGGGCAGATAGCTGATGGTATCATATCATGGTAGTTAAATCGGATTTTACTAATAATTTAAAAGATTTTAATTATTAATAAAATCCGATTCAACTAGAGAAGTAGAATTTTTACAATAATTTCACACGGACGAAGGTTGCGAGCAACAGCTTGTGTTAAATAAAATTAAAGAGATCTGTGGGTGACCTACCTGTATTGCTCCAGCCAACGATTCCCTTAAACATACGTTAGTGAATACGTATGCTATTACATTCAATGCCGTAGCTATTAATATTAAATACACATTTCCAACGAGTCTTAGCACGGGAGCGCCTAATAGAGCTCCTACAATGCTCCCTAACCCAACAGCAGCTTCCAAAATGGCCATCCTGAAACATAAACACAATTAAACATAACGTTCATAATTTTACACACACACAGCTGTTTCTGCGTACTCATATTTATTTATATTACCTAGTAGATCGACTTTCGGTCGAGGTGATGTCAGTCAAATAACAAAATGCACCGGTGAAAAATATGGTAAAGCCCCCGGTAAGGGAGAAAGGAATAGCAGTCACAATGAACCACCAGGGACCCAAACTGTCCATCATACTGTAGACGACCATCAGCCCTGAAGACATCGCTATACCTAAAAATCATAATAGGCTGCAGTCATTTTTGGTACCATTACTAACCTACATATCAGATTATGTCCCTACTCAGGATCAATTAATTTTAACTGCGGGCAATCACGAAGAACGAAATCCTATTAGACTACTCTGAGAATAAACAAATATACAAATAAACAAATAAACTCAGAGGTCAGTTTTCTAGGTTCAGTTCTATTTTCAAGTCCAGACACGATGTTTGTCAGGTATAAATATGAGGACCATGCTTGCTTATTAGCAGCTGAGGTGGTCTTTTGAGAAAATAACTACACAGATTTGAGTGGACCTGTCCAGCCAGTGCACGCATTTGTCAGCAGGTAATCTGTGAAGTAGTATTGTTTATCGGAGTCAAGTTTCTTTTTTTTTATTGGATTGTAATATTTTTATGTATCTCCTTTAAGTCATTATTTAAAAACTGAAATAAAATACACCATACCATTTTATTTGAAAGCGTTGGGATTTCTGCCAATACATGCCCGAGCATTCTTTTTTGCGAAAAATATTAATAGATCAATGAATAGCCTTAGAATTGAATAAATCTCAAAAAGAATAATGTTTTAATACGTTTTAAGCTGGGTTATTGGGTATCAACGTTATATATGCCACTCGGCGACTGAAACAAACAGATAATAATTTGTAGGGACTTACAAACAGTTTTAGGTACCTACTTCGATTTAAGAACAATGGAATAAATTAAACCACAATTAAACAATAAAATTCATCGAGAAATAATAAACCGAGCAGTGTTAAATTATGTTTGCGAAAAATTAACTTAACTAGCGATTAATTATGAATGTAAGTTTTTAAACTGACATGGTCACTACCACAATAGTGTAAGTAGACCATGTCAAATAAAAATAAAATCCCATCATTCATCATTCGGTAAATATCCCGTTTTAGATGTTAATAATAAATAACACCAAAAACGGGATATTTACCATATGTATTATTTGTTTAGAGTTATTTATTTATTTAAAAATACATACACTATCATTACAGGCTTACCTAATACAATAGTGCAGTTATAGTTATAATAGCTTAAATTAAACGTAAATCTAGATTAGCGGTAGGTATTATTTACAACTACATAACGGATAAACCGAATTTATCCGTGATCATGGCGTTTGCAACAGCGCCGAAATATCGGGAACTCGAGACAAATAATAAACACGGTACATATCCCGTTTTAGGTGTTATTGTTATTAATAAATTATGAATGATTAGAATTCCTAATATGAGCTACTAGCAGTGGGACACATTTAATCTAAGCTAGCAACTATAATTCCGAATTGCCGAATTAAAACCTAATAGAGGGAAAAAATACTCAGTGAGCAAATAATACTCTACTGAGTGAGTGGACCTGCGGCACTCCGACTCGGACAGGTAAGGTTCCAAGTGGATGGAGGGGTCTTAGTTCACTTCGCTCGCTCATTAGACCCCGCCATCCACTTCGTGTTAGGTCACTTTATACCCTACAGACAGAAATAGGAGCCCCGCGCAGCAGGGCTACGTCGTCGCCTTAAGGACACAACACACATATCAACTCGGGAAAGGGATTGCCACCGTTTCGCATTTCTCTCACCGTCAAACAGGCGTCAAACTAACGTAAGCAGTAACCAAAGCGGATAAGCAGCTCCGATATGTCGACTCGGCTACGGCTACGCGTCGCCGCGCTTACGGCTCGCCGACCGCTGGTTGATCAGGGGGTGAGCGTGAGATGGGCAAGGGTGGACGAAGAGACGTAAGCTCGGGTACGGAGAGACGAAAGCGCGGGGACGACGAGGCGTAAGCGCGGAATCCAAGTTGACCAAGCACCGCACCGCGGTTCGTTAGGTTGCCCCGAGGCGAGACGATTATGTACCGATTCCGATTAGTGTGCGTTGCAGTAGGGAGATTCATACAAAGAATACTGAATGGCTCGAGTTGATACGGTGACGATCTCTTTCCCGGTTGATAAGTGTGAATATAAATGGTTGCTTATTTCGTTTCATTTTGAGTTGAGTATTTTTCTCTGTAATCAGTCATTTTGATTAAAATTCAGATTATTTTCGCTCCGTACTGTATACACTAATCAGTGTTTCTTATTTTTTTAAGTTATATTGTGAGTCTTTGGTTCATTGCTCAACATGATATTTAATAAAAAAAACAGCTCGATTAGGTTATAGCTCAGCACCTTACAGCACTTTTGGAATAAAATGTATGCCAGATGTTGAATATAATGTGACAGTTAAAATTGTCACTTAAATAGAAATAGGTTCGCTTAAGAATTATTACCTATTCTGATCGTTCTGTATAACTTGTGCCTCAAATTCGTATTTATAAGTCGCCGTTTTCAATATTTGTGTCCGTCCTGTCTTTCCCTCACTTAGTATTGCAGTAGGTACGCCATAATCAGTTTTTTGACAGCCTTATTTTGAATTTATATTCGATCCTATAAATACTAGCCAAATTAAACTAAACTCAGAGAATTGACGTAGGCTACCTAACCTATATACAGAGTGTAACGGAAAGGGTATATACATACCTACTTAAGGGTGTGCTACAGTATATATACCCTTTCCCTTAAGCCCTGTATATACCTATACAAGGTGTTGTTTTGCATTCTCGTCAAATTCAAGGTTACTATTACTTACTATGCTAATGATTCTCGTCCCAAATCAATAATAAAATGAGTTGGTAATTTTTATATTTTTTCTTATTTACGAAAATCGGCAAGTGTGAACCACCCGTATTTTAAACGCGGCCCGTCTGATCCTTGCCCTATAACCGAGGTTTCATACATACCAATAATCTCGAACGTTTATTCGATAATTTCTTATTCCCTAAACCACGTTAAGGGGTTTATTCTGAAATACGGACACTCATAAACAGCAAAAAAAATCAGCGTTTATTACTAATTAACTAGGTACCGTAATTTTAATTGATTGTTTATGTCTTTTGTGACGTCCTCTTGAATTTTGACGAGGATGCAAAACAACATCTTGTATATACGTATAGAAGATACAATAAAGTTGTTAGAGGAGAGGACACAAGGTGAACAAGCAAGTCTAGTCTAGTCTAGAAATCAATAACAAGGACAAATACATACCTAAGTACCTAACCAAAAAACCGGCCAAGTTTGTGTCGAGAGCTAGTTTTTTGACCACATATTCTAAAATTTCACATCAATTGTCCATGCATGTTAAGTTTACAGACATGTAAACCTACCTAGTTATTGAATATTTTACCTAATTTTAACTTAATCGGTCCAGTAGATTCGGAGCAAATTGGCTGTGAGTGTGGCAGACAGACACACTATTGATCCTGTAAAGGTTCCGTTTTTTAAAGGGTCTAACTGAACCCTATTAATTAAAATTAACGTTAAACGTTAACGTCGTTGGAACAACACTCTCAAATCGAAGCATTTATTTGTACTTTTATATCAATACTGACTTACTATGTGATAACGCTGTTCATTGAAGATTGAAGGCAGATAAATCATCTTTACCTAAGTACCTAGGTGTATAACAAAGTGTGTATAACAAAGTCGCTTCCCGCCGTCTGTACCTACGCTTAGATCTTAGAAAATACGCAACCGATTTAATGCGGTCATCAATAGACAGAATGATTCAAGAGGAAGGTTTAATGTATAATTGATCCCAGCACAACTCACCAAAATTACCACGCGAGAGAAGTCGCGGCCAGCATCATCATCATTAGCCTATAATATTCCCACTGCTGGGACACAGGCGTCCTCTCTATGAGAAGGAGTGGGCTGTAATCCACCACGCGGGCCCAGTGTGGGTTGGTAGATGTCACATGTCTTCGAATTTTTAGTTCAAGGACATGCCGGTTTCCTCACGATGTTTTCCTTCACCGTTGTTAAAGGCAGCGGTGATGAAATAAATTAAACAAAGTGATGCGCCTGCCTGGGTTCCAACCCCCGGCTTACTGCTCGTAAGTCGAGGCTGCCACCACTGGGCCACCGCTACTCTCTGGCCACCACTGCTCTCTAATTGGGTAGCATCTATTAATAAATAAATAAATCATCTGACACCTTCAAAAAGTACTTACCGAAAAGCGGCCACACAATCAGCGGCTTGCGTCCATGAGTATCAGACCAAACCCCCAAGAAGAAGGACAGTACTGCCGGCACTACCGATTCAATGATACCCCTGATGGTACCAATAACCGTCGCATACTTCTGTACTTGGGCCTCCAAGTGATGGGTCTCATTGTTCTTGTCCAAGGACAAAAATGGCTTACATTCATCCACGGAGTAGTTCAACGAATGGACGCATGTTCGGTACAGAAGTATGTTACTTATGGCCGCTCCTAAAAAATAAAATGAAAGTTTGTAGTCGGGAAAAAGATTGAATAGTAAACAGAAAGAAAGAGTAGTAGTTACTTTCAATTACTTTCGATTCAAATTTATAATATTAGTATGGAAAACTTAAAAAAAAATCTGAATGGATTAGCGCCCGTCCGCTCCTAAGACGACCAACTGACCGCGAATTTTATTTTGCGAAAATATCCCATTTTCTTTTTTTTGTCTTTGTCTGTACCTACACTTTTTTACAAAATCTGTGCTCGCAGATCGAAAGTTTCTAAAGAGACCTTCCTTTATTTTTTTCTGTAATGGTAATAGGCGCCACTTTTAAGCTTATTCTTAAAAACAAAAAATAAGACTACTACTAGGCCAAAGGGTTCAAAGGAAACAAAAACATGACCTTGTTTTGAACCTTATTAAAATCATCAGCAGACAATTTAACAAAACAATCATTAAAGCTTCATCTGCTTGATTGAAAAATGTAGGTGAGTAAATCACCATCCTGTATATCAAGATCCTTCATATGCTCAGGTATCCTATACATAGTGAAAGGAACATCAGAACACAAAGGGTCAAACATCAAAAACAACTTTTCTATTCATTTTGACCATGCAGTTTATATTGCATCTTATAGGATACAGCAGTTCTTTTTATTTCTGATTTTAATGTTTTTCTCTCATATTTAAAAAAAAAATATCTAAATCATTAAAAATAATGGCACATCGACATCTGGAGGAAGGTCCAGGCTAAGCAATCAGGTAGTCAGGGATCCAGAGACAGGAACCTTCCTACAATGCAGGCTGTATTGAGGAGTACTGCCTTCTGAATCAAGCCCTTGATTCAACCACCTAAGGAGAGCCTTGACAGATGTTGGTTGAGGCCCTTGACCATCAGTCCATTGGCCATTATGATAATAGGCACAATGATAGAGAACTGGTTCGGGCACATACCTTTTTATTAGTATTATTAGCCATTTGTGTCCTATTGCAGGGCAAAGACCTCCCTTCCCTCCTTCTACTTATCCCTTATTTTTAAATTACCAAAACCGTTTGTTTATCAATATCTCTTCTACATATACTTACTGCATTTCTTTTTTAAGTTTTATGCTTTAGCATATAATTAAAAAAGAAATACAATTTTATTTTATTTATTTGGGACAAAAACAGCTTACACGTTACAATGTTAATATTAAGTTTAAGCATAGTAAAAAAACGCATAACCCACACTATTGCCCACGGAATAACATGAAATTTATAAGAAATAAGGAAACGGACTTATATAGAAAGGGCGAGAAAGAAAACAAAAATATAAATAAACATGAAACGTCACAAAGACCAACTAACCCTAGACAGCGTTCTCCGTCCATAGTTAGTCTGTAGTCACACAATCGAAACACAACATTAGTTAGACCAATATCAGCAAGAAGCTGTCATCGTTGAGTACGACCAGCAAACAATTGAATTGCCATTTTTTTAATTTGTTCTGATTGTGTGCAAAAATATCTATTGTTATAAAATGTGAGTTGTTCGTTTCTAATAATCGGCGGAGAGGAGCTCGCTCCCCAGCATTTGTTCTACACTTCTCTGTGTAGAACAAATGATCAGATCTGCATAAGAAATCTCGGCGTGGTAACACTTATAGTGAGTAGTGCGAAGACATTTTTTATGTACCATTTCTAGTCTGTGCTTATATTTTTCGTAAAAAAGGCTCCAAATGGGCACCGCGTATTCTAACTGTGAACGGACTAAAGTTTTATATAAGAAGAGGAAAGTAGAAGGCTTTTTAAATTCTTTACAAGACCGCATTATGTAACCATACATTTGAAAAGCTCTATTAATAATGTTGTCAATATGGATGTCAAAATGTAATTTACTATCAAGTAGTACGCCAAGATCACGCGTGCAGTTAGTTTTATTCAAGATAGTTTAGTTTTATTCATTTAGTAAGTAGAGAAAATTAAATACAAGTTTTATTTTTGGTAAAGGAAATATAATGACATTTTGGTAAACTGAGATGAATTTTATTGTCAAGACAGTATTGCGAAAGTCGGCATCGATCATCTTGCAGTAGTAAACAATCCTGCATACTAGTGCAGGATTTAAAAATGTTGATGTCATCGGCGTACATAAAGAATTTAGATTTAACTATACAGGACTTTATGTCGTTTATGAATAAGATGATAAAGGACCCAAGAACCCTGGGGCACGACAGATTCGACAACTGTGTAATCAGACTCGTATCTATTGATGACAACTTTCTGTGTTCTATGGAATATAATTTATACGACACAAACCACCTGAGCAGATTCCCTCTAATGCCGTTGAAGGCAATTTTGTCCAACGGCAGTTTGTAGTCCACCTTGTCAAAAGCCTTTCGAAAATCAATATACACAGCATCAACCTGCGTGCCTTTATCAATGTTTTCAAATAAAAATTGTATAAAAATAACCAAGTTTGTAATGGTAGATCGCGACTGAACAAAGCCATGCTGTTCGGGAATGATGAGATGTCTCAGTTGTGGAAATAAATTACTGTGTGTGTACTAAATTCTCGAAAAACTTAGACAAGGTGGACAGAATAGAAATAGGTCGATAATTTTCAATGCTAGGTTTGTCTCCACTTTTGTAAATGGGAGTAATGAAGGATCGTTTCCATATGCACGGAAATACCCCTTCACTTAAACATTTGTTGCACAGAAGATGTAGCGGAGTACAAAGTTGTGCGGTACGCTTAAAGAATTTAGGCGGGAGACCATCTGGACCAGGCCCTTTACTTAGATCCAAGGACAACAATGACTTCAGCATGTCACACTTTTTGAGTAAAATATGGGGAATACAGGTCAATTTCTCATCAAGAATATCGGGAGGTACCCAGGTCATAGGGTCGAAGGTTGAAGGCTCGTACACAGAGTTAAAGAATGTGGCAAACAATAAACATATCTCGCTAGGGCAACTAGATGATATATTTCTGTAGTACATGTTTGCTGGAAAACTGGAACTTCTGTGGTTAGAAATGTACGACCAAAAGTGCCTGACATTAAGAGGAATGCTGTCCTCGACCGATTTCATGTACTAACTGTAACTCTGATCAGAAAGTTGTTTAAACTGTTTACGATAAACAGAGAACTAAAAGAGAACAAAAATTTTCAGCAAAAGTTTTCCAGTAAATAGCAGTCTGAATGGACAAAACGCCAAATTCTTAGAATTCTTTGCATTTGTTTAATTCTTATTATTTTTAATACTAAGAACTTTTTATTTATATAAAAAATACGAGTTGAAATAAAAACCTCCTTTTTAGGGTTCCGTAGTCAACAAGGAACCCTTATAGTTTCGCTATGTCCGTCTGTCCGCGGTTTAGCTCAAAAACTATTGGTACTAGAAAGTTGTAATTTGGCATGAGTATACACATTAATGACGCCAAAAAGTGGTAAAATAAAATTTTGAAAAAAACAATTATTTAGGGTACCTCCCCTATATGTAAAGTGGGGATGATACTTTTATTTTTCGACCTTCCCATAGTGTGGGATATCGTTGGATACGTCTTTTAAAAATATTAGGGGTCTGGGAGGACCGTTTTTTGATTAAGTAAACCGTTCGTGACTTATCAAGCAATAAAGTACTAATTTTGGTTAGAGTCAGCTCACACCGAGACGCGGCGCGACGCGACGCTGCGCGCACACTTTAAAACAGCGATTCAAAATATAACTTTATTTTCTACACGAAAATATACACATTTCGTTGTGAGATTTCTAAATACGTTGCGCAACGTATTCTGAATTCTCAAGGTGGGCGCAGCGTTGCGTCGCGTCGCGTCGCGTCTCGGTGTGAGCTGACCCTTAGAGTCAAGTGTCCCCCCCCTCTACCAAATAAACGGTTGTAGTTAGAAATTCAAATGTCACGGCAGTAGTACCTATATATAACGAAGTTTAAAGGAAAACTATTACACTTGTAACGCCTACTTTACAAGTTTACGAGTAATATTTCGAACAACTCCATAGAAATGTCGATAGATGCTAAGCGTCAGTTGTACTCAAAACGAGTCTCCAGATCATATATGGCAGTTTTTATAAATATTGGTACGGACCCCTTCGTGCGCGAGTCCGACTCGCACTTGACCGGTTTTTTCATTTTTTTTCATTGGTTTAAAACTTCACACTTGCACTGTTGAGAAAGTATGAGTGGTCAAAGAAAATGTGAACGGGTAGGTTAGATTTTCTTTGACCACTAAGATGAGGTGGTATTAAATATTTTGGTGCTCACTTGCATCTTACGCAAAAGATGCTGAATGTCAGAAAATGGACAGATTGCATCGAAAAAAAAAAAAAAAAAACTTGCGTCTTAATCTTGATTCTTAAGTTTTACTTCATTAGTCAATTTTATGTTTTTTGAACAAACAAAAATCTAATATTTCAGAAGTGCAGAGAATTTCGATTTCACTTTGTGGGGTTAACTATATGCCCCCGCCCTCCTTTAATAATCCTACCGGAATTTTTAAAATGATTGATAGCACTACTGTTCTCAAATTTAAACTATTATCAGACTTTTTGCTGTAGCAGACCTTTTATTAATAATTAAAAGTTCAAAAATGCCAACAACTTTGGCAAAGATCACTAATCTATTGCTAAAAAATAATACTATGCTTGATGTAAAAATCATTATGAAAAATATCCTTGTCTTATCAGCTATCTAAAAAAATATAATACATAAAACTAAGTCATGGACTAAATTATGAAAATCGTTTTTGATTTATTACAGGAAGGCGCGCATTGCCTAGGTCGGTCCGTGGATGGACTCCCAATAAAAACAGGGTTACTGGAACTCGACAAAGGAATATGTCGATTTCCAGTACCTTGTATTATGGTTTAATAGTTGCATAAACTTGTACATACTTTGATGGTTTCCGCATACGATAGCGCAACCTTGATACGCATTGTAATGTTGCAAAAAATAAACTCTACTAAAACAAACATGTTACAAACATAACGTTCAGAGCTATTGTTCAGAAAGCTTCAAGCTTATTTGAGTGGAAATCTATATTCATACACCTAGATTTTTTACGCACTTGATTATAAATAGATGTTACTTATTAGACTTACCACAGAGCGACATTCCTATCATTACGAAAAACACTGGGAACTCCATAGTAATAGCATATCGTTTTGCCGGCAATTCGCTAATTGTATTAACGTTAGAGTTACTTTCAGTAAGGCGTTCTTCATCTTGAACCATTGTACTGTAATTATATCCAAACAACTGATTACACACTACCGAAATTTATTATTTTCGTAATTTAGATGCAAATTTAAATTGTAAAAGAGCTAGCGAATAAAATACTCAGTAAATTACTTACGACCCCTTTTTGACCTTAATTTGAGCTACTCTCAAAAATCTTTGTATAGGTTAAAATATATTTTGATTACAATAGTAATATAATATTTAAATAGCTACGAACAAACTTCACTTTTTCAAAGTTGCTTTGTTTGATTTCGTTTCGCGGTGAAATGTCATGTCACTTTGACTTCGTTCCGAGCAAAGACTACAATATATATAGGGGCAAATTTTTTTATTTTTTTTTTTGATATGGCCACTCGCTCATCACATAGCTCATCAACACTAGGCATGAGATATACTTGCCATATTCAATACCAGGGCTTTCCAGTACAAGTGTGCAAAAAAACCTGGGTTGAAAACCAGGTTTTAAAAACTTGAAAGTATTTGGTAGAGTTCAGTCTAGTTCCTATCTTACCGTGCCAGAATAATATTTAGATTGTCTGCTTAGGCATGTTTAAAAAATGGCGACTATATTTTTATTTAGAGTTTTATTTCCTCGCTATTAAAAAAAAAACGTTAAAGTTTTATTTATTTACACACTTTTTATAATTGTTTAATAGGTATACTCGCGAAATAACTTCTTTAATTAAAATGAATTAGGTATGTACGTCACGGTCAATTCAACGACAACTGAAAAAAAAAAATTGGTTGCCTGTAAAGTCGGTATACGGGCGAAAGTTTTACGTGACAACGACTTTGAGTGGTAAAACAATTTTAATGTGAATATTCATTCGTATAGTAGGAAGAAGGATGAAATAATAGTAACAATTTAAAACATTTATTTGCGCGTGCCTTTCACTTTTTATGTCTGTCTCTCTCGCTCTTAGGCGGGCTAACCATGCCCGAGTGGAAGGGATGCGTGCCTCTCACTCGCTCTCATTGTGAGCGCATAACGTGAGCGGAGCGTAACGCAGTTTCTTGAAGTGTCACCCGGCAAACCAATTTATAAGACGTTGTCACGTCAACTAAACGAAAACAAAATATTTGCTTGATTTGAAACGTAACTTAGTAATACCATACTTTCGTTCACGCTATTATGTGTCTTATTTCTCTATCAGTATGGAAAAATGGCGCGAACAAGTCTACAAAATGGCTGCGCTACCCATGCCGCTAGCCGACCGCGACCCCCCGCGGCGCAAGCCTTGAGCCGCCTGCACCGCGAGCCCTGCTCCCGCAACCTTCCAGGGTTTAAAATACTTGCATAGGATAACAATCCATGTCATCTTACAAATAAGGATCATTATCGTATTTGCGAAAAAAAAAACTTTTATCTTCAAAGTATTTTTTTTTTGCAGATACCATTGTGCGCATTATTTATATGAAGACAAGGGTTAATTTCCTATGCAAGTACCTTTCAAGTCTGGTTTCTTCTAACTTGCCCGCGCGGCCGCGCCTTGCTAAAACTTTAATACTTGCAAGTTTTTCTCACTCGTACCCGGGCGCCCTGGTTGGAAGCAAAGCCCTGGTTTCAAAACCTGGTTGCGTAAATACGTCTCATCCCTAATCAACACATCAACGTCAACAACCAGCCGGCCTAGCATGACCCGGACCGCCGCGCGCCGTAGAAATGGGCTATGTCTACAGAAGAATCGACAATTTGACAGATATTTCTATCGTCCCAAGCATGGCGATATTAAAGAATGTAGAAAAGAAATGTTTCTTTTGGGAGCCTGCCGTTTTGCCGAAAAGATTTTGACAAAATTTCACTCTGTTCGGGGCGCGTCATGCCTATATTCTCGCGCGGGCGCGTAATGACCTCTCCTTTCAGCCTATTTGATTTGGCAAACGATGCACCAAACACCCTGTATATTCACTGCTCAGTTTTAATATTGCTGAACTAGTTATTAAACGTGCCATTTATAATTATTAACTTACCAAAACTGCTATTTACAAGCCGGACTGCGAATAAGATGATGCAGGATCAAATCACAGAATATAAATAAATAAATACCAAAGGTAAGTTTTTATTTTCTATGTTTTGATCCTGCAACATCTTATCGCAGTCCGGCCGCTGTACCACGAGGCCATTTACTGCCTCTTTAAATCAGTGCCATTTTTAAATAGAATTGTTTCTAGTATGAGAAAAATAGATACAAATTATTTGTGCGGTATCGGTGTTTATTGTATAATTTTAGAAAGTGAACTAGTTGTTATAATGTGATTGTTACTTGAAATATTGTTAGTTTTATTTCTTTACATAAGACTTATTAAAACTTATTAGAAAAATTATTAGTTTTATTTATAGTAAAAACTAAAAAATATCCGTATTATCCGCACTATCCGGATATTCCGGATAGTAAAATATTGATATCCGGATAGTAAAAATGGACGGATATTGCAAGCCCTTGGCACTCCACACTGTGGACTACTCGGTACATGCTCTCTCCAACAGACTTAATGGGCGCGTCTGACATGTTCTTAAGCCTTCCCATATACCTAACGGGTGTCCCTTTTGCACACCAACTAAAGGAACCTTTTAACTTGTCTTGTGATGTTATCCCTACTCCGCGTTTTATACGTTTTATACCCTTGTTGGAATATTATTCCAAAAATTTTTAGTTAAATATCTATAGTGTGAAAAAAAAAACACTTTTACCGTGGTTTCATAAAACCACACAATCCTTTTTTTTATAACTTATTTTGTTGAGGTTTTCAGAGGTCCAAGCGTGTGCATCCATTATACCCCCATCCTAAAGCTACTATCTTGGGCCATAAATTTAATAAAATAACCATAGAGTTTTTTTTGTTAAAAATATTTGAATTGTTTTTGGTTCTACCTACTTTGTCTATGATAACACCGAAAGAACACGGCTAGCTAGCGTTTTTGGACAAAATTCTAACGTTTTTGATTGCTTTGCCTGCTCATTTGTGATATATTGAAGAATATTTTAGTCTAAGACTTCGTTAATTGAAGGTAAGTCATAAAAGTGGCAATGATAATGTAGAAAAAAGGTGTGCCGAAAACGTTCATCATGCGGCGCTACAGATTTTTGATGAGTCGTCTCGTCCCCTGTCATATTATTATCACCACATCCGTTGTAGAAGACGTTTACTGTTAGTTTTTGTATTTAAAGTTCGTAAGCCTTTGGAATCAACTTTAGCAGGTGTAAAGTGAGTGTTTTGATGCATCTGTGTGTGGTTTGTCGGGAAATCGTCACGGATATACCACGACCTATTTTTAGATCGGCTTTCTTTTTTCTGAAACGCATTGCTGTCGTATAAAAGCCGGTCTTATGGCATTTGTTTAATGTTTGGTGATGTTACATTTTAGACGAACGTATTGGAGTAGTGAAGATGGCAGTGAACGTGTATTCAACAAACGTGACTTCCGAGAATTTGTCTCGACATGATATGTTGGCGTGGGTGAACGACTGCCTGCAGTCAAACTTCGCCAAGATCGAAGAGTTGTGCACAGGCGCCGCGTACTGTCAGTTCATGGACATGTTGTTCCCAAACAGTGTGCCCATGAAAAGAATTAAGTTCAAAACAAATCTAGAACATGAATACATACAAAATTTCAAAATACTACAAGCTGCTTTCAAAAAAATGGGTGTTGATAAGGTAATTTTTCACTACTATGCTTTTAAAATTAAGTCAAATATTTAACTGAAAATATTTTAAATTTCAGTCATTTATTAGCTACTTATAGTAATTGTTGTTGATTTTGTTTTGTATTATCCAAAATTATTTTCTCTAATAAGCTAAACCAAGCTTCAAGAGGCACTTTGAACACTGTGTGTGTATGCATAATTTAAAGCCACATGTAGTAATAATTAAATAAGTTACAAGGATCTCCTGCATCTGACATAAGTTTCTGTCCAAATGAAATATGGAATATCCATAGTTAAAATATGTTTCTAAAGAGTCTAAATTAATAAAAAAATCATTTAATTTTGTGTCTTTTACACCTAAGTAGTTGTACTGTTACAATTTACCACACACCAATAATATACTTTATAGGTAATACCAGTGGACAAGCTGATAAAAGGAAGGTTCCAAGACAATTTTGAGTTCTTACAATGGTTTAAAAAGTTTTTCGATGCCAACTATGATGGGAGGGAATATGATGCTTTTGATGTGCGAGGCGGCATCACAATCGGGTCAGGGGCATGTGAATCAGGAGTGCCATTATGTGGCGCAGTACAGGTGGCACCACCGCCGCCCAGGGCCGCTCGTCGTCCTGTCCCCATGCACCACTCCGGCAGTATGCATCAGCCAAATCAAATAATGCACTCTGCTCATTACTCTTCACTCAGCAACACAACCTGTGGCTTGTAATTGTAATACACCAACAATTTAAGTAACGATTCTAAGTATACTCCACAAGTCCACATAAGTATTTCTGAGTGTACATGTACATGTCTTGTTTAGTTTTAGTCTGTAGGCAGGTAGCAGCACCTTTTGTAGCATTGTGATTATTTTTATTTTACCTTCACTTTTTTCTTTTGTAGATAGTACCCATTGACAGGCTGGTGAAGGGTCGTTTCCAAGACAATTTTGAATTTTTGCAATGGTTCAAGAAATTCTTTGATGCCAACTATGGAGGCACGGAATATGACGCGGTGGCACAACGTGAGGGTCTGCCCATGGGTCACGGGGGCGCCGCTGCGCCGCGGGGCGCGGCCGCCGTGCCCAAGAAACCGATGGCGCCTGTCGCCAAAGTCGCAGCTAGACCCCAATCCAGTACTATTTTGTTTTATTTATAGAAATTTGTTTGTGTCTTATATTTGGCTTTTTTGAAGAGTTGCATAGAAAACAAAAGAGCTCAATGCAAATATTGATATTAAATAGTTTATATAAAAATATGTGGAACCATTGCTATAAAATAAATAAATATATAAGTAAAATATATTGTGCCAATATTATGCCTACACTTTATTATTATTGTCTGGGTTAGTTACAAAAAATATATAAGTATAACAAATGTAAATAGTGTATATTAAATTAGAAACAATTATTTCCAGTCTGCACCTGCACAGTATCATATGCACAGTGTATCAATCAATATCCATACAGCATGTTGTCATTCATCTGTGCACCTCTCTTCTATTCATTTCATGAGTCATCATATTATTTGTATTATGTTTATTCATCATCACATTTATTGTTTATTATAATTACATCAGTACAGGAAGAATACACATTTATATATTTACCTACATTTGTGATTTTGCTTATTAAAATGGTTTTGAAGTATGAATAATTTTGTTGCTTTATATTTTAACAGCTATTTTTAAAAATTGATCTAATAAGATACATTATTAAATTCAATCGAAAAGACAATTTTCATTACTATCAGTTCAATGTAGTTGTTTGATTGACTTAGTTTTACAGTTTTTTATTTTATTTAAACTAATGTTTTTATTTTTCACTTAACAGTTGGCAAAGCAAACAGCACAGTCAGGTCTCCCCCTGTTAATTTATCCAGAATAAATCAAAGTGCTAAGGGGGATTCGAAAGTTATTGACGAGTTAAATCATCAGGTATTGAAACACTTTAATTACTTCTTAATTTTAAACATTCAATATTTTCTTTATCTGTTTTTATTAGAAATGTAAATTAAATGTTGATTTCTGGCATTTTCTTTTTCTACCTTATCAGAAACATATACGTAATGTTAATTTCTGGAAATAAACATTTAGTGTACATAGATATAAAGGTGCTAAATTTCCACCTTATCAGGATAAGTGTAGTTTTATTTAGACCTATTATTTTTACTAACAATGTTATTTTGAATGCAGATAAATGAATTGAAAGCTACAGTTGACGGCCTCGAGAAAGAAAGGGACTTCTATTTTGGCAAGCTCCGGGATATAGAGGTGATCTGTCAAGAGATGGAAGAACAGCAGAATGGTCCAATTGTTCAGAAGATTTTGGATATCTTATATGCAACTGAGGTACAGTAGTCATGAGTGAACTATTTAAAATAACTTTTGTTAAAATATTTCCTTGTTATGCTGTGTCAGCGCAACAGGGAAAGATTTTAATATATTATTATGTCCATAACAACCTAAAGCATGACTATTAATAATTATTTGCTAATTCCATGGCTAAACTAGATGAGGATAAGGCTGGCTGTCACCTGATTTGTAAGCGGATATAGACCATTAAAATTCCTGTAAATTCAAATGACACGATGTTTGTACAATATTATTGGTTTTTACTCTTCCGCTCCAGTAGACAGGCGGCCAAACTTGACGTAAATAGCGTCACGCGAAATGAGTCGGCTAAACGGGTTTTAATATTTTGACTACTCATCTCCATTTTCTTTCAGTCGCGGCCACACTTATTATCTTTTAATATCAATAGCTGACATCACTTCAAACAAGTATTGAATGAGTCAAAATCTTCCTAAGCGTCACGTTTCTGAGATATAAGCTATCAGAATCTATCCTTGCTTAGCTGCTATCTTGAAATAAAATGGAATGGGCAGGCTCTTTATTAAAATATTTAAACCTCTCTAAAACTTTTGGACGCCATATACTCGAAGTTATACCAAGATGCAACATTTATTTATTTTCTTATTTACTCTATTTTTAAGCTTTAATATTATCATCATTCTGTTGCCCTCATCCCAATTTATTAAAGGTTGGCGCAGCATGTCTGTTTCCTAAATACTATTATTTGCTTTAATATCTGAAAATAAATATTGGATTATTTTTCCGTACTTGTTATAGCCGGATCATGAACCACTCGGCCTATTGTAGTTGACTGGACTATAAGATAACTTGGTTAGAACTTAGTTAATGTAATGAAGCAAGTGTGAACTCAACACTAATATTAATATCTGCGATTTTCCTCAGGACGGATTCGCGCCTCCAGAGGAAATAGACGGCGACAACCCACACCCGCCGGAAGAAGACGAATATTGAAATATCAATGTATTTACGCGTATCATAGTGCTCTTTGTATATTACATATATCAAATCGAAATTATCTCGCTTTACAATCATCAACAGTATCGAGTGCTTAGTATTTCACAGCCAATGAGTCGTAATTGAATCATGTAGGTTAAATATCCGGAAACAGTGGCCCTAAAATGGCTTAATGTAACTAATGCTAACACCTACACACTAGATGTAAATGTATAATAAGTATGTTACAGTAACTATCAAGACTTGTACTAGTGGTAAACATCCAATATTATATTGTAGGGTGATATTTCTCAAGATTGGTTAATTAAGTAATATTTACCTTCTCTGTGTGAGTCCTATTGAATATTTTATGAAGTATGTGTATATTTGCGTTTTAGCCTGTCTCTCAGAAAGTTGATTTTTGCTATGTACTTGTACACGCTCTGTAAGTAATTCATTATTATACATATTCACGTGGCTGTGTCATATCTAAGTGCATTCCTTAAAACTGGGAGCATAGTTTCTTGATAGAATTTTAATTTCTAATTCGGTATGCTTTTCCTATGAAGTACCCTATTCATTGTGTAATTTTTAAAGCTGTATGGTATAAAGTTTGACTGTGGAATGTGAGGGAAGCTGTCCTCGACATCATTTCTGGGCCACTGGTGCCTATATAAATGTGCATTTAATAGGTTGTTAAATTATTGGAAGAGATTTACTGTTAATTGTTTAATTCTGCTATAGTAATGACGCAGTTGAGTAAAATTATAATATTCGGTTCTAAATTATATCATTTTATACAATTTGGAAAGCAAATGAATAAGTATTAGATCTGAAAGTAACTAACAAAATTAAACTTGTGATTGTCATCTTAATCTTAAATCGTAGAGCACGGAATAGCCGCGCTGGGAGCGTATAGAGTCGGTAGAACTTTAAAATTGCGGCGCCGTAAGTGCATTGAGCGTACATCTATCACTGACCTTCAAAGCCGCTAGGTTTGGAAAATTGACAATGCCGTCTTTAGCAGCAGCCACCAATGCGTTCCATGCTCTGTTTAAATTGATAATCATTAATCGGTTCCAGATAGTGTGATATTTACGTGACCATGATTTAGGTTAATCAAAATACAAGACTTAAACTTGATTTTTTTGCACTATTATAACTAACTATAAGAAGTATACTAATACATTATAATTCAACATATTTTTATTTAGTAGATTATAACATCATGTAGACGCGTCGAGGAATATAACGACTTGTTGGCATTAAAAAGATGTTATTCGCTGGTAAGAAAAATAGATAATTAATTTATTTACTGTGTAGCATTCATAAATTGCCTTAACAGCAGATTATTAATTGCCTCTGGTTTTCAGATTGTGAATGTCTTATCGAATAAAATAATAACTTTATTAAAACATGCGTTTTGTTATTAAGACTATCCTCTACATTCCTTTATCAATTACTAGCCTATGCCCGCGTTCGCACGCGTGAAGTTCGGTAATTGTCCCACGGGATTGTACTCTTCGGATAAAAAGTTACATCCAAATCCGGTCCGCGTGCAAATCTGAGCTAATGTTGGTTGTCTTTCTGGACCTCCAGAAAGCTTTCGATACAGTAGCTATTCCGAAACTGCTTACTCCTCTGGATAACGGTGGCATAAGAGTCTTAACCGTAGATTGGTTCCAATTTATCTGTCCGGCAAATTGCAAAGCGTACGTAACGACAATTTTCTAAGGATTTACGTAACATTAACTTACGGAGTTCCTCAGGGCAGCGTTCTAGGACAATCAGTGTTTCATACAGGGTGTGGCGTATAGATAATTACGTTATTATCGTTTACCTGCGTGTGGGGCACATCATGACTGATCAGTGTTCAGCAATTATCGAAATGTTAAAGAAAATACACCGAATATGTCTCGTCCACCGAGGGTTCCGTATAAATTAGTATTTTATATAGACTGTTTTTTCATGATTTTATTAAAAATTTTCAGTTTGCAGACTTTTCCCTGAACTTGTAGTACAAGACGATATAACTTGCCAAATTTCATAGCTCTATGTCAACGGAAAGTACCTATAAATATTGATTCCCTTGAGAGTGTCGAAACATACGTTTATTGCAGCATAAACGGTCGTATCTTTTTTTTACGTTAATTTAGAAGTTCGTTTTTTTTTTTCACAACTTCAAGGTACCGAAGACCTGTATCTAAGTTAAATTTCACGCGTTCCCGAGATAAAGAGTCTTGACAGACAGACGGACAATAAAGTGATCCTATAAGGGACAAAAGAAGACATTTAGGTGAATTCAGAAATGACTACCATCTCAGGATATATACTTCTTTTTTCGAGGCATGGATCACACCACTGGCTGTAGCTGTAAGCTCAAATTACCACCAAAAAATACCTTGTATTATATGTAATTAAATTAAATATATATAATTTTCTGCTTAAATGCTATTTATTTAAAAACATGCCGAGTGATGCAAGTCAAAGTCACCTTATTGTCGCTGAGCGACAGCCATGTGCAATACTAGAGAACCTAAAAATGGAACCATAAAATAAAACCCAAGGTCAAGGATACATTGGAGAGAGTATTAGTCAAGGGACTGGCACCTTAACAAAGAAGAACCTGAGGCAATGGGTCGCAATTATCATGAAAACTAGATGTGGGAGAAGGATTGCATAACGCCCGAGACAGCAGGTACACAATTATGGATACAGAGTCCTAAGGATGAAACTTTTCAAGTGTGTAAGCAGATTGTTTAGATTTTCTTTACAATGTTCATAAAGAAGTAGAACTAATTTTGCAAACTTATTTGAAAATCATTTTTAATAAAAAACGAAACCATCTGAAACAGAAACGGCGCTAATTTTTATTAAACAAGTTAATAAATCATTTTTGTAGCGTAAAATTTTGCGAAGCTTGATTGATCTACTTCGATAGTTTTTTTGGCGCCACCTCATTCTAAAAATGATTTTTATTTTCTCTGATATTATCTGATTTTATATTTTCATATTAATTTCTAATGAAATTCATACCTTATTGATAGGAAATTTCAAGTAAAGGTACAAGACGCAAGATAAGGCAAGATTCTCTCTCACCAGGTGCCTTGCAGGGGTACCCCAGGGCTGCGTTCTGAGCCCAGTTTTGTATAATATCTTTACCAGCGACCTTCCACAATGCCCTGACGTATTTGTAGTAACTTTCGCAGATGATGCTGCAGAATACCAACATATAGCAGCATACGGCAAAAACAACTTGACAGGACTGGCTAAACAAATGGCGAAGGGCAAGTGCGCCTAAATCGCAACACATGATCACCTTTGCACTCAGACATGAAAATTGCGCTCCAGTCAAATTAGGTCAGGACACTACCTACCACAGTCACCATGGGTGAAGTACGAATATGATGTTTATCGGCCATCTCAGAATTAATAACCTGCGATTAATTGAGATACTTGTTACCTAACGGTGGCAAAGCCCGAAAGGAGGGTTATGTGTTTGACCTGTTTATGTCAGTTTCTTTGTTGCCTGGTAACTATTAAACCGATTTGATAGATACGTTTTTCTCTAGAGAACTACCAGTAGGATTTTAAAATCACATTATCACCCGTAAAAGTCAAGCTCCGGGTGATATCGCGGGTTGCACCTTGCATTGAAATAGAGAGGTTCGCACGCAATGTGTTATCTTTTCCTTAGCCTACATTGTCCCACTGCAGGATAAAGGCCTCCTTCATTCCACTCTTCTCTTCGTGCGGTTTTCTCTGGACAAACTCTCACAAACGCCTTTAAAGTCGTCACGCCAGTCTTTTCTAAACCTCCGGCGACTCTGTGACATTGGTGAACAAAATCCCAGGTACTACATAATTGCTGATACAAACAAATTTCATGTCTGTATACAAAATGCAGTATGTGTAGGATGGGTCATTGTATTAATTTCTTTAGCATTAAGTCATCATCATCTGCTTAGCCTATGTTGGGGTCGGCTTCCAGTCTAACCAGATGCAGCTGAATACCAGGTCTTTTCGACCTAGTAAAAGCAGCTATGTCCTCAAGCAAAAGGCAGGTGGTGATGGCAACTTTGGACCCAAGTCGATGGAGCCAGATTGTCCGTTTAAAGGGGTCCAGTCATCACGATCCCCAGTAATGAGGGACCGATTGAGGAAGAAGACCAGTATTTTATATCGAGCAAATGCTTATCTGACCTCCACAATCCAGCTGGTATTGGGGAATACAATAAGAAAAGTTGGTAAGACTGTTTGTGAGAATTTCGGGCTATCAACTAACTCATCTGCCTAGCCTTTTTCCCATACTTTGTTGAGGTCGGCTTCCCGTCTAACCGGATGCAGCTGAGTATCAGTATTTTACATGAAGCGACTGCCTATCTGACTTCTACAACTCAGTAACACGATAATACGATTAGGGGGAGGGAGTTGCTCGCGTCCGTAGGATTTACCATCTTTCCTTGACCCGCCCTACACGTCTCCCCCGGGTGGTGCTAAACGAGTAACAACGCCGAGCTTCGGGCGGCGGTTAACTAACCCGTTCGAGTTTAAAGCGCTGGAGACAGGAAATGGTCTCCACACCCGCTGCTCTGTTGAGTCAATCTGCAGAATCGGGGACATTGGCTTAGCCGCCCGTGTCGAGAGGTAGAAAGCCTCAATAAAAAATTACCCCAATCCTACGGTGGAGACCGCGCCAAGAGGATGCATGGCTGAGGGATGTCAGTCTCGAGCGCCAACCTTGGTGAACCTGGCGAACACCATTGTATTTAGCCTTCTCACAGGAATGGCGTCACCCTGTGTAGCGACCACCCTATCGTCCATACTCGTGGGAATCAAATGATATGACTGATAAAACCCAAAAAACTTACACTCAACAACTTTTTCACAAAGGACTCCTGGAAACTAGACCAAGATCCTTGTCATTCAGCGGAAGCATAAGCACGGATAAGCAGGCCGAAAGCCAGGCAAGTAATGTAAATACTTCTCAATCAAGCCAAATGCAAAACAATACTTCAACAATCACCTGGGCATGTCAAAGGGACTCTTTTGAACAACAGAAAAAAGAATCCTCAAGTCAAGAGTGGCAGCAAGACAAAGTACCTAACAATAAACGCAGAAGGCTCGATAGCCCCACAGAAGGTCAAAATAAACAAACATCCACAGAACGGATTAACTACACAATCCCAGTGCAAAACACATTTGACATTCTCAGCGATGAAGATCCTGTAGCTGTAAAAGAACACAAAGAATACACACCAAAGCCTGAACCAATCTTTGTGACTGGCATAGTGGATATAACACCTCTAAGAGATCTCTTGAGCAAAATTATTGAAAGGAACAGGTATACCATGACTACATTAAAATCAGGACACATAATCAAACTCATGCCTGCAGACATTGAAACTTACAAAATAATAAGAGATAAACTCATTGAAAGGGACATCAACCACTACACCTACAAACTCAAGAGCGAAAGGGCCTACAGAGTAGTGGTTAGAGGTCTGCACGCCTCAGAAAATATTGATATGGTCAAAGAAGATCTACAAGCAAATGGACATGAAGTTCGTCAAATAGTCAACGTGTTGCATCGAACTACAAAAGAAAAACTTCCCCTCTACTACATAGACCTAGAGCCACGAGCTAACAACAAAGATATTTTCGATGTCAAGCACATCAACCACGTCAAAGTAACGATTGAAGCACCGTACAAGAAAAAAGAGGTGTTACAGTGTAAGAGATGTCAAAGATTTGGGCACTCGAAAAATCAATGCTTCAGACCCTTCAGATGCGTTAAATGCGGAAACGACCACCCAACGACATCGTGCACCAAAACCCCGGAGACAGATGCTACTTGCGCTAACTGCCAAGGGAAACACCCGGCAAGCTATGGGCTGCAATAAATATAAACAGTACAAAGAGAAGATACTAAAAATTAAGCCAGCCATCGTACCATTCAAATACACACCTGTGACCAAAGAACAAAGACCCAGCACTGGCGAAAGTGTTAAATCGACGTATATTCCAAGAACCAGCTATGCTGAGATTCTGAAAAACAAAAGCGACAAGCCTGCAACACAATCTAAAGTTTCCTCGTTGGAAACTAGCCAACAGGATATCACCAGTCTATTGGACACAATGTTCAATAGATTCCAAGCAATCATGAAAAACATGATGGACAGCATGATGGATCAAATGATCAAACTAATCACCCGCCTTCAACCGAGGGCCTAAATATTCGCATCATCACCTGGAATGCCAATGGGCTGACCGACAGACGGCAAGAGCTTGAGCTATTCATGAATATTGAGAAAATCGATGTCGCACTTATATCGGAAACAAGACTCACCCAAAGATCACACGTAAAATTTGAAAATTACATAACTTATAGGACAGACCACCCTTCCGGTAACTCCCATGGCGGGACTGCTGTAATTGTCAAAAATAACATTAAACATTATCCGCTTGAGCCTTACAAAACTGAGGAAATACAGGCTACATCAATTAAAATACAACACAAGAACAATGACACAACACTCTCTGCAATCTACTGCCCACCTAGACATAAAATAGGGGCTGACGTCTTCAAGCAATACTTCAACCAACTGGGCTCAGTTTTTATCTGCGGAGGAGACTGGAATTCCAAACACACATATTGGGGATCAAGACTAATTAACCCTAGAGGCAGACAACTACATAAAGCCACACTAGACCTAAATCTAGAATGCGTCTCTCACGGAGAGCCAACATACTGGCCCACAGATCACAATAAAATACCAGATCTGCTAGATTTCTACATAACAAAGAACCTTGGCCGCAACTACTTACAGATTGAAAAATGTGAGGATCTGTCATCAGACCACACTCCAGTCATTTTAAATGTGTTCAAACAAGCTGTTCCTCTAGAGTCACCCCACTACATCCACAGCAAAAACACCAACTGGGACCGATATAGAGAAATTGTAAAAAGTAATTTAAACCTAAACGTCAAATTGAAAACAGGTGAAGACATCGATAACATTATAGAAACGTTCAACAGCACAATACACCTGGCGGCCAACGCTTCTACACCTAAAAATAGGAAAAAAAAGGCAAAAGAAACGGAACTTCCAAGGAACATTATTGAAAAGGTCAACGAACGGCGAGAAATGAGGAAAGAATGGCATAGAACTAGATATCCTACGGATAAAACTAATTTTAACAAAGCAACAAAAGAGCTGAAAGATATGATCAAGGAATACGAGAACCTTTGCCTGCAAAGACACTTATCCTACCTAACCCCACACAAGGATACTAACTACTCGTTATGGCGTGCGACAAAGAAACTTAAGCGACCAAAAGAACATATTCCGCCATTGCGAAGACAGGACAGAAGTTGGGCTAGATCTGAAACTGAAAAAGCAACCGCATTTGCCGAACACCTGGAAAAAGTTTTTACTCCGTTACCTTGCACTGACATCAATAGAGACGAGGAAATAACAAACTACCTCCAGTCGCCAAATCAATTATGTTTCCCCCTAAAGGCAGTAAGTCCTACTGAATTAATCCGTGAGATTAAAGCTCTTCCATCAAAGAAAGCACCGGGCTATGATCTATTAGACTCCATACTTCTAAACAACCTTCCCAACAAAGGTATAATGTTCTTAGTGATGGTCTTCAATGCCTGCCTGAGACTCTCCCACTACCCATTCCAGTGGAAACTTGCTCAGGTTGTTATGATACCTAAACCTGGTAAACCGTCAGAAGAAGCCTCGTCTTATCGACCAATTAGCCTCCTGCCTTTGGTTGGCAAGTTGTTTGAAAAAATTATCCTCAATAGAATGCGCCCTCATCTAAATACTATCCTTCCTGGGCATCAATTTGGATTCAGACAGCAGCATGGCACCATTGAGCAGGTACATAGGTTGACAAATACCATTAGCAACACTCTGGAAAACAAAAAATATTGCTCGGCTGTCTTCCTGGATATCAGCCAGGCCTTTGACAGAGTCTGGCATGCTGGACTCCTGTTTAAGTTAAAAAAATATCTGCCCCACTCCTTCTTCTTCATACTGAAAAGTTACCTGGACAAACGCTGCTTCGAGGTAAAATTTAACAACACCACATCAGATTTGTATGAAATCAAGTCTGGTGTTCCACAGGGGAGCATCCTGGGGCCCGTACTTTACCTCATATTTACAGCCGACATACCAACAGATGACAAAACCTTGATAGCCACATATGCGGACGACACCGCAATACTGTCAGTACACACCAACCCAGATGTTGCCTCAGCGAACCTTCAGAAACACATAGGTGGAATTGAGGAATGGTTAAAGATATGGCGTATAAAGGCGAATGAAAACAAATCTGTTCAAGTCACCTTTACTCTAAGGAAAGGAAACTGTCCCCCAATTACACTAAACGGTGAACAAATCCCACACGAAGATAATGCAAAATATCTTGGCATGCACCTGGACAGAAGGTTGACTTGGCAGAAACATATCTGGAGTAAAAGGAAAACCCTAGACACAAAGCTGAGAAGCATGTACTGGCTGATTGGTAAAAGGTCTCAGTTAACCAATGAAAGCAAAATGCTGATATACAAAACTATATTGAAGCCGGTTTGGACATATGGAGTGGAGCTATGGGGAACAGCAAGCAACAGCAATATCGACATCTTGGAAAGGTTTCAGACTAAAGCGTTGAGATTCATGTTCAACATCCCTAAATGCATACACAATAAATACATCCTGCAAGATCTGAAGCTCAAAACTGTAAAGCAAGAGATTGCTGCCCGTAGCACAAACTACCAGATAAAGCTCACCAAACACGTCAACTCACTGGCTGCTGATTTATCAGGGTTCGGAAGTATTGAATACACAAGACTTAAGAGGAACAGTGTTCCAAATTTAATAAAAAGATTCTCAGCAGAATAAGTGAGAATGGTCAATGGACAATTACTCACTGCTACAAAGACCAAATGCAGAAGAATTTCAAACAAAGGAGCAGCTAAATGTCCACGACAGATTGCTGTGATAAGCAGGATACAAAAAAAAAAAAAAAAAAAAAAAAACGATAATACGATACTAATTGGTAAGACTGGATGTCAGACTTCCGGCTTCTGACTACTCGTAACGACTGTCAATGATCTACAAATGACAGCCGGGACCAACGGCTTAACGTGCTTTCCGAGGCAAGGAGGAAACTCGGTACCTATGTAAAGATGGCCACCCATCACGGACCAACTTCGGCAAGCACGGCTTAACCTTGGAGAACGACCTGTGCGGCTGTTATGACTTAGCCACGAGCTCCTCTCGAGCTATCAACTACCTGTAACTTAAAAATCTACAAATGACGGCCGGGGCTAGGCTCAGAGGGAAATCTGTATGTAATGGATGTTCCATCCACGGAATCAAAAGACTTAATCTTATCATAAAAAAAACACATTGGCTAAGAAGCTTATTTATTCAAACTATTTTTATGACATTCTAACGTTTTTTCCATGTAGGCTTCTTCCTGGCTCCAGGTTGACCAGGCTTCTTACGTTCACGCCTCCTAAAATCTCTTGTCAGTAAGCCAGCAACTTGCATCTTCTCTAATGTTTCAGCATCTACAAAACTGCGCAGACCCCAAGCAATGCCCCATCTTATAGCACCCGATTGCCCAGAAGGGCCTCCCCCTTCAATGTTACATTCAATATCAACACGGTCTTGCATTTCAGTGAATATCAATGGAAACATGACTTGCTCTCTTGACTGAAGATCCTCAAAGTAAGTGAGATCTTTACCATTGATTGTAATTTTGCCAGTTCCAGGGGATCTAACAGTAACATCGCCCCTAGCTTTCTTCCTCAAACATTCGTATGTTGTAATAAAAGCTCGTCCTTCAGCATCATAACTTGGCTTCGGAATTTCTAAAGCAAATTTTTGTGAAGCAAGGGGTTTTCTATACTTCTCAATGAATTCTTTCACTTTGTAAGCATGTGGCAAGGAAGCAAGCCTCTCCATAACTAATTTAAAGTTATTATATTCTAAATCAGTTATAGTTTCCACTAATAATTGTTCTAGTTGCTCTTTTGTCAACCAAACACTAGTGTTTAAGTTTAGACTTCCATTTGGATCAGCTGTAGCTTTTTTCCTGTTTATTTTATCTTGGAAACTGTACAAGTGTTGAATGTTATCCGCAGCATCATACATAAGCTTAAAGAAGCTGGGCTTTCCAGTATAGAACAAAAAATGATACGGTCTGCCTGCTTCATCGAATTCAGCAGCTTTTCGTGCAGGGAATACTTCTTCTGGTGGTTTCATAAGGGGTCGTGCAGCTGGATCGTAAATGCCGCTGGGGAACAAATATTCAATAGCACGGTCGACATCTTTTTGCGTAAAAGTCTCAGGATCTTCACCCATCATATTAGCAAGATGTCGCTTGCCAATATTATATTCGAACTGCTGTCTTTTCATGAACTCGTCATGCTCTTGAGATCTCTCCAAGTAAGCTTTCATGGCTTTACTGATCTTCTTTTTCTTACTTAAAGTTTCCCAATCTGTTATGTCTTTAAGGGCATTCTCAGATTTTGTAGCAGTAACTTTGGTGCTATAATTAAAAACATTGCACACAATTGGGTTTCTAAACTTAACACAAAAAGACTTCGTGTGAGGAAGAAGTTGTTTTAAAAGAGACATTTTCATACTATTACAATTCTTTCATTTATTTTATTATCTTCTCATCTTTCTTCTCAATTCCACCCAATAAAGTTTAATTTAAAATGATCAATTTATTTAACCTATGAGTGATAACCTTAAAAGAATAATTTGACATAACTAACCAGTGTTGTTCTCACAGAGTACTTTTATATATGGTATGTGTCATTCAGCCGTGTTGCAAACAAAACTAAGTTATCATGGAACTATTAAATACTAGGCTTTAAGTCAAAACTTTTGCAAAAAAAGTATATTGTTAGGAAAAGGTAGCCATTCATGTTGCCATCAAGAATTTTAGGCGCTGCCGCGCAATTATGCACAATCTTGAAAAGAAAACGAGTAGGTGGGTGTACTCATTGTTGAAGAGCCAAATGTAATAAATACGATGTATTGAAAACACAAGATTTTTATTACAAATTGTAGTTCCGAGGTTCCGACAAAGACCTGTGCGCCAAAAAAAATACAACGCAACAATACCAACTCATAAAGGCGGATACAGACTTTGCGAGGCATACGCCACGAACGGCGCACAATGCCGCGGCCATATGCTGGCTCGCCCTCGCACATACAAAGGTACCTTGCGAGTAGGTGCGAGGCATTCGCTGTGCGTTGTTCGCGGCGCATGATTCGCAATGTCCGTATACGGCTTAAAAACTATTGGCAAAGACTACAATATAATGCTCATCTATATTACTATACTCTTTGATTATGCTTTAGCTCATCTGTGTTAGCACGCACTCTACTCTACTCTCTGGTTGCAAACAAATATTCAAAATTTTGTAACAGTCAAGTAATCAACAGTTGTAACCTCTGCTTAAGTTATTGTGAATTTGTGGTTGTAATGAAGTGATTGTTTCAAACTTTCAATGAAATAAAGAGTTACTATTATAGATTCAAAATGACGGATAGTGAGAGCGACACCAGTAACGCTTTTATTAACTTCCAAAATGATATCACTGTGAGTGCTTGATTTATTTACTTTTTGAATGTGTATCAACTTTAAAATAAAATCAAAGGTCTAACAAGACTTTTTGAACGTCAACAATTACATGAGACCCCCAAAACGCCCGTTTTAAAAAGCGTCGGAAAGAATTCCTCAAACTCTCGCCCAAACCAATTTTATTTTCAAATATTTTGCCAATTGTTTTTCATAATATCTAAAAATGTTTATCTTTCAGACTGTTAATGCAAAGGGTCCAAACACTAATTTCAGTTTTCGAAATCCAATGACATCAATTTATAATATGTCACAAAACTTTGAGCGACCTAGGTATGGAGAGTCTGTTTACAACCAAAGGAGTATGTACTATAGACGAGAGACCTCGCCAATGTCAATACAAAGTGCTTGTGATACACGGCCCCAAAACTACCAACGATATGCTGGCATGGGCTCTCGATCTGTGTTCAATGGCAGAAGTGGTTCACCAATGTCTATGAGGAGTATAGGTATGTTGATTTAATTCTAAAAATTGGCTTAGTACTACTTGATTAAGCTCTATTTACAATGAATTTAATAACAGAAGGCAAATAATAAAAGCATGGCTTCAATTATGAACAGTAATCAATGATAATAAACATTGTTATACTGTTTAATATTATAATAATATTATACCAATAAGTATTCTTCGGTAAAATTTTCAGATTCATCTGCAAGTGTTAGTGCTGCAGATATAGCTTTTGCATTCAAGAATGCAAAATTCAACAAGAATGATTTGAAAATGATCAGAGATGCATATCAAAAACTATTAAAGCAGCGAGTACGGAAAAGAATCGAAAAGAGAAGAAATAGACTGTTATTAAAAACCAGAAGAAGATCAGGCGATGACTCAGGAGACCAAGCAAGTGACTCCTCTGTAAGCAGTGATGACTATAGGTCAGTTAAAACCTACAAAGAGAACATGTCAAGTAGTAGATCAGAAAGAATGGATATGACTGACTTCAGAAAAAAAATTAGGGACCATAACATGCATAAAGAAAGTTCAGTAAATCTCAGTCAAAATACTTTGAAAAATAAATTCAATGCTTGGTCTACCAGTGGAAACAACACACAGAACTTAAATAATACAGTAACTTCAAATCCATTTAATTCTAAGTCTACTCAAAAAGACAGATTTAGAAATGGATTTTTACTTCCATCTCAAAGATTTAACAGATCAGTTGCTTCAACTGCAATATTGGAACACTCGGAAAAACCTCACAATAGTACAGGAACTAGTCTAGTAAAAAATGTGAAAAACCATCATGCCCAAATTAAACACAACAGAAACAAATGTGGTAGTGAAGAAGAAGAAATATTTTCAGAAATGACCGCAAGAGAGACCAGTACTTTTAATATTCATTCTCAACATAAACGGACTCTTGATAGTGAAGATGAGTCTAGTCTTCCAGTCAGTAAGAAAAGCAGAATAACATCCCCAGTTAAAAGTGCTCAACACAATAAAAGATCTCCACCAAAAAAGAAGGATATCAATCCTTCTAACAGTAATGTTGAATTATCAAACAGCTTTCAATTTGCTAAACCTTCATTACCTGTAAGAAAGTCTAAGCAGCGAGTACAAGAAAAGCTCATTGCCAAATCTGCACAACCTCTTATAGATTATTTGGAACCAATCCCAAATAAAATTAAAGATAGTATACAAGTTTTACAGCCATGTAACTTGCAAGATAAATCAAGTGACAATCTAACTCAACTAGAACAATCAGAAACAACACAAACTAGTGATGTATCTTCACGTCCAAGCTTTATTAAAAGGAAGCTCTTCACACAAAAACTGGATGTTGCAGAGAAAGCTAACCTGAGCACTGATGCTACAAACAGTCCACAGACTAGTGTTTATTCTTTACAAAAGGAGAAAAATAAAGCAAGAAAATTGGTTACTAATCAGTCATGTCTAAACCGAGATGTAGAAGATGATAACAATCTGTTAGACTTGATTCACAAAATAGTACCACCTGACCGTATGAGTGTAACTAATCAAACCTCTATGAACCTAAACAGTAATGATGTTAATAATAAAAAAGAAAAGTGGGATGTAACATCTGTAATCTCAATGTGCAATGAAGACGATGTTAGTGATACATACACAGATGAAGAAATATTTGAAGCAGACAATACTACAAAACCTATTGCTGCTAAAAATAAAGACATTAATACCAAAGCAAAACCAGTTGATAAAATTGTAACTAAAACACTTATACCTCAAAATTGTAAAGTAATGTTGAACAAGCTAGAAAACAACAATACATTGCAAAAGCAAGTTGTGAACCAAAACTTTAACCTAACACATAACAGTGAGTATAGTAAAATTTTTTGCTTTATCATCCATACAGTTGAAATAGTTAATAACTTGAATTTGGGTACAACTGAAATTAATGTGACCAGCGAATATGTGCATATGTGATGACGACAACAATATTGTTAAATGTAATATCTATATGATCAGACATACATACAATCAACCAATCTTTTTTTGGTTTACATGATCTTTCTTGAGACCATGTCACTTGAAATCAAAGCCAACCCAACCAATGGAATTATTAATGTTCTAACTATGCTTATTTTTTTAGATGTAAGTAAAAACAATGCAACAAGTGCAGGTAAAACCTTCTGGGATACAGACTTCGAGAGTGATGTAGAATGCCAGACAGTATTGCCACGGAGTAATGTAATGGAAAACTCAATAAGAGGTTAGCATACTAAAAAATATTGATTTGTCAATGTTTTGTTCATCTGATGATCAATCTGATGCAGCATTTATTTTTCAAATATCACAATATTATGTTTTATTTTTCAGATAATGCTACATTGGATACTACAAAACAAAACTTCAAGAATCCTATTGGGTTTGCAAGAAATGATATCACAAAAAAAAATCCAGAGTTGCCAAAACAATTAAATAATTCCTGGATGAACAAAACAGTTACTACATTCAACAACATCCATAAACAAATGACCAGTACACTCAGCGTCAGGTCACATCGCACATCTAAGAAAAAGAAAGGCTGCAATGAAACAATTGCTAATGAAACCATATCTAAACTTGACAATCCAGGCGATAAAAAGAAAAGTGATTCTGAAAAACCTGTTGATAGTGTAGGAATAGTAAACTCAAAAGCTGATCTTGTAAATAAAAATTCTAATACATCTAAATTAAATACGGAGAACGAAAAAAAAACCACCACTACTAAATCTACAAAACAAAGTGTGAAAAGTCCTAAAGAAAAAAAAAAGGTTAAAGATAAACGCGCCGTTAGTCCAAAAAACGATAGCAAAACGTCGGTGTCAAAATCCAAATCAGAAAAAATAAGTAATGTCAATAGTAAAAAAAATAATACAGAAACGAAAAACAATAACACTAAAAATAAAGCAGAAAAGCAAAATAAGATCACACAAGTTTCACAAAGCCAAAAAAAGACGGAGAAAAGTCCTAAGAGAAAACCTCAATCAGATAATCAAAGTACAAAGAAAAAGAACCTAGTATCGCAACCAAAAAATTTTAATCTTAACAATACTGCACAAAATACTAGCTTTAGTGGACGCCCATTAAGGTCGTGTCGGAACTCCAGCCAGAGTAGGTCTATAGAACTTTCTGGATCCGCACAACTCATGAATACCTCTGTTGATATGAACAAAAGCCTTCGTTCCCGAGTCATTAATTTGTCATCATCAATTGAAAATATCACCATCAAAATCACATCTAAGAATAAAAAAAACAAAAACATAAACATTTCACAAATTAATACGCGGAAGAGTGACGTATCATTTTCGTTAGGTTCAAAAGAACAAACCCCTGTGCCCAAAAGAACTTCTGCACGAAGTCGAGATGGTTTTTCTAAAGGTAAAAGATGAAGTTAAAAAATTATGTAATGTTTTAAGTGTACTTTCACGGCCAGCGCTCACTGAGTAGGAAAGTGCTTAAAAAGGCCGGTATAATTAAATACAAATTTTACTAATCTTATATTTCGGCTTTGTATTGTTTTAAACATTTACCGTGTGTGAAACCGCGTTTTAATTTTACTATGTTGAGCTGTTGCGCTCCTTTTTGGGGTTAAAGTCGCTATGACCGCAGTCATACCCGAAGCATAATTTAGCATAGTTATGCAAATGTTTTCAACTAAACACGGGATATTTACCAAGTTGACGCAAGCGCCATAATCACGCTTATCCATGTTCATGGCGCTTGCAACAGTGCCGAAATATCGGTAACTCATAATAATTGACTTGGCTCGCCAGGTTGTGGAAATGTAGGATGTGGACTCGGCGATCATTGTGCCGATAGTCGTATCAGCGGCTTAGTTGCCAAGAGCCTCGACCAATACCTGAGGAGGCTCTCTTTAGGAAGCTGGATCTAGAGCTTGAGTCAGAAAGAGGTACTCTTGGATATGGCTCGTATTGTTCGGAGATTCCTTTCTCTGGAGCCCTGACCGCCGGCGGTGTTTTTCGATATATGAAATACATTTACCAGGTTCTAAAAAAGTTGGTTTAGAGTCTCATTTCCTACAAAATGTGTTTGAAAAGTTTTGTGTGGTGTGACACGCCCAAACATTCTAAATAAGGTACTTGAGGTGATATATAATACCTCAAATAATTTGAATGCCATATTATTTTATTCCTGTATGCTATTTTATTTCAACTCTATTTTAGTTGAGATTTAATTAATTATGTAATTTATACGAGCGTTTTTATGCTCAGTATGCGCTGACCCTTAATGTGTTCAATAATTGATTATTTTTAATCTACAAAAGTGGCCAAGCGGTCTTGCGCTTGTTTATTTTATTATGACTATATACAAGATGTTGATGCACAGTCAAGTCTTTTATACCTTCTACAGTTTATTTCCTTTTTTATCAAAACATTGTCAAAACAAGGTTCACTAAAATCTTTACATAAGAACTATGTCCCACAAATGCAAATTTACCAAGGATATATTTAATTACTTGCTGGCAAAAATCAACATGGCATATACATCAGCTATATTGACATAATGGCGCACTAGATTACGCTGAGTCGTTAAATAAGATTATTTTATACAATGTTCAGACAAAAATAGCCCTCATCCCCACCATATCATCTTAGTGACGAAGGTACAGAAGACTCGACTGTACTAAGTAAGAATTTTATTATATTTTAATTATGTGTATTGTAATGTAAGATTTAAAATAAAGATTCCGAGAAAAACTAACCCTGGTCTTTTCATTCACAAATAAGGCGCAAGCCACACATACGGCGGCCGTCTGGCACGGGCGGCTTGCCATTCCATTAGGACAAAGGTGTGCCTGGGAAGTATGTGCAGTTGATATGTGCGATTCAGTACCCAAGTCCGATCTACAGCAGGCACTACCGCATCTTAGACCTAAGAGCTGATAATCCTTCAGGTGAAAATGGACGCACTCACGTCAGATATCCAGCAAGGAGCTCCCTGGTGTATGCTGTGGGTATGGTGTATGCTGTGGGGTGTGAAGAAGATGAATGAAAAACGATTGCATGTAGCGGAGATGATAATGTTGAGAACGAGGTGTGGAGTGACAAGAATGGATAACGTAAGGAAGTTTGAAAGTAGCGTCGTTACAAAAAATTTAAAGGAAGTCGTTTGTCTTGGTATGTACATGTAATGAGGAGGGATGGAGAGGAAGAAGAAGGGGAAGGCCAGAGAAAAGATGGATGAATTGTGTGAGGAATGATATGAAAGAGACGGGTAAATGATACTGTAACGTCTGAAAGAGAATGGAAGCATAAGTTGCAGCAGTTCCGCCGGCTCCAAGTAGAATGGGATAAGTGCAGGAAGTTGATGATGATGTAGTTCAGATTACATTAAAACACGTTCGGATTACGTACAGACGCCAGCACGTCAAGCTACAACATTGTCAAATTTATTTAATAGATTTTCAACCTTATCATTAAAACATACGGTTGATTGGAAAAAATTGCCAGTATCGTGTAGCTTGACCTGCTAGCGTCTGAGGTGGAGCTCGCGAAATCCGAATTAGCGATATGCCCCCGTATTCACAAACGCTCGGATTTGATTTCGATTCGGAAAGTCGTATGTCTATCTCGCTCGCTCTCGTGATGCCAAAACAAGATAGACATACAACTTATCGAATCCGAGCGTTTGTGAATAGGGGGCCAGGTGTAACTTAGTTTTCTTGTAGGCCTACGGGACGACCCTTTCCCATAAATTCGATAGTACCGGAGTAAGACTAGGGCGATAAGAAGAAGCTTCATTTTCCGGCTTTCCAGGCTTATGAATCATTACGACTTGATATTTTCCAGAGAGCTGGGACCATCACTAGAGGATCTCAGAGAGGCATTAATGAGGATAGTAAGAAAGACGATTCCTAATCGTGGCAGCTTACGAATTTTCGGGGTAATCAGATCGAATCCGCGTGCCTTTTTGGAGTTCATCGTTGATCTCAATCTAGAATACTAGTAAGTTCGCGTGGGGATGTTGCCATGTTGGTCGCAGTAGAGCACAAACTGACAGTAACCCGTTCCCTTCCTCCTACAAATAAGATGTGGGACTAAAAAACAAATTAAATCCTAAATAAACCTAGTAAACCTAGTACTAAATTGAAACAAAGTTGTATTAACAGCATAAATATTATTTAATTTGCGAAGGACAAAATTAGCTTTTATTGTTATAAGATTTTTTCATTGATTTCTTCTTGCCTCCTATTTTCTTTTTGAACATCTGATTCTTTCTGTCCCTGTTATAAATACGTTTATTCATCAAAGATTTCAATTCTCTTCTTTCTTTTCGAATCCCGATCTCTGGTGCCTTACTGAAGAAAGCTAAGCCCTCTGAAATTAAATGGAAATTAAACATGAAACACTTTGTAATGTAAGAGCATATTAGTTCTATTCAGGCACGCATGAAAAGGGTTTTCGCAATCGCGGCTGCTGAGCATGAGGTCCTGGGTTTGATTCCCAGATCCAGGATATTGGTATTGGGTTTTTCCATCAGAAATTTTTCAGTAGCAGCAATGGAGTCTGGATATTTGCCCAGTTGATGGAAATGGGCTCGCCCCCTATTACTTGGGACTTAAACATAACTGGCAAAATATGGGGTATACTTCTGCCTAACCGTGTTTTTGACACTACACGTGTTTTTGACAAATAAATTTCTCTTATCTTATCTTAACCCTTTAGGTCTCACAGGCGTGATGTTTTGTTTGAAAGGGGTCGAAAATACTCTACCTTTAAGACGTGAATCAGACTTGGAGAAGAACAAGTTTTCTTTCCACACAGCTTTTGTTTCAGTGGCAGGTATTGATTTCTGCTCTGTTTTATCTTCCGGTAGATCTGTTTCTTCAGTTTCTGAATCAGATGAATCATAAACAAAAGGATTCTTTTCTTTAACATCTAGAGGATTTTTAACTTTCTTTGCTTTTGGTGCTTCAAGTGGTATGTAGTCAGTTTCTTGTTCTTGGGGACCTGGAACAAAGTTAAACTATTAGTCGTTATCTGTTTAGCCTTTTTCTATGTTTGGAGTTGGTTTGAACAAAGTCCACCTTTGTTGAAGTAAAATAATAGATTTTTTAGGCTATAAAGAAAGAAAGAAAGAAAAAATATTTATTTGTCGCAGGGACATGACGTTCATACAAAATAACAATGAACACAATATACATACAAAGCATAACAAACATTTGAAAGTACAATAATATAAAATATACAATAAATAAATAAATATACTATAAAGGCCGCCGCCGTCTCTACGTTTGGATCTTTTTCAACTACGCAACGGATTTTGATGCGGTTTTCATCAATAGATAGAATGTTTCAATAGGAATGTTTATAATTTATATGTATAATGAAAAACACATCACAATTTCCACAAGAACGAAATTGCAGGCTGCAGCTAGTATAACAGTAAGACATACCTTTATCATCATTTTCTTTGTTTCCAAACAAACTTCTTAAGCTAAAGGTACTGGGTTGTGCAATTGCTTCTTTTAATGCATCACTGACTTTATAAAATTGTTCTTTTGAAACTTCAACTTTTGGTCCTTCAGGCTCTAGTTGTACTTCTTGTACATCTTCATTCTTGTCTTTAGCCTTTTTTTTAGACTTCTTAGTCGGTTCTGGTTTAGTTTCAACTTTCGTCAGGAATTTTGCATGGTCAGGTTGTAAGGGGTTATACCTCAGCATCCCTAGTTTGGGTCTGCAAAATTAACAATATATTAGTTTAATAAAAAAGATCTTTTTATTCAAAATGGTTAATATTATTATGTAAAAATTTTTGACTTACTTGCTTTTCTTGCTATCATTTTCTGTGTATCTTGGTTTGATGGTTACTCCCAGTACATCTTGTAGTATATTCATTTGTTTAGCCTTCTCATCTGCAGTTCCTAATTCAACTTGTTCATTATTGTAACTTAGCTCATGATTTGTTTCTCCTTCATCATCAACATCAATGAACCTTTCATCTAAGGTGAAACGTTTATCAGATTTGTATCTTGATTGCAAATCTAAAACCTAATATTTTGATCTTACATCCATATACTATAAATATACTATAAATGAAATTAATATTAATAGGAGGTGCAATAAATTCTTTGATGCTTACCTGTTGGCCTTTTTTGCCTTCGTATTGCTTCCTGACTTCAAAATTTAGTTCATCACCAGATTCGTCAGCTTGGTCATCAAACAGACTGTTACGGTTTTGCTTTTTTGTTTTATTGTCTGTTATTTTAGTAAAGTCATCTTCAGCATCCGAAAATTTTATTTTTTTATTTTGCACTTTATCCTGTAACAATTTAATGTGTCAATGATATTTCTCACTAATTGAAAAGTTAACCATCAAACTTGCCCTATACTTGTCTATAACTATGCGATATTGTAATTTATCTGCAAAATATTTCAATACTTACAACCCCTGTTAAACCAGATTTGATAATCATTTTTTTTTCTTTAAATTCCTGTCTTTTCTTCTTCATGGACTCTTGTCTCTTCTGTTCTGCTTCATGCTTCTTTTTATCTGCTTCAGATACAATAGACAAGTTCTTGCTGTTGGTAACATTGCCAGCATAATAATCAGTAGATACTTTAGAATTCTGTACATCACTTCTAACCGGCCTTTTTGTGTTGTGTGTTTGATCATTCATAAAATTAGAGGTCCCATCAATATTATCTTCTCCAAAATGTTTTCTTCCTTTGTGGTTATGGTCAATAGAATGATTCTCTTCAATTTTCCTTTTTCTAGGATTCAACTTATCACTTAATTTTAAAATTGGGGTTTTTTTGGGTAATTTTATTTCTTCATTCTGGAAATATTTTTTATTTCATTCATTAATTTTCGAAAATATTTGTTATATTTTTACATAAAGGAAACATTTAAAAATAGTAGCCCACCGGCAGCAGGGACAGGGTCCGAGCTACCAGTGGTCAGGGCTCTTGAGAGAAGAACCTCCTCTTGAGAGAAGAATATGCGCCTTATCCAGTACTGCTTTCTGAATCAAGCCCTTGATCCAGCTGCCAAGCAAGAGCCTCCTCAGATTATTATTAACCATCACAATATTTTTTTTAAGGATTTATTGGATATTAATAATATTATACCTTTTCAGTCACTTTTATCTGAGCCAGTTCTCGTTCCCTTTGCAATCTTTCCAGGAAGCTCTCTCTAGCTCTAGTAACATAAAGTCTATTGCCATTGAAATCTTCATTAGAGAAATGTTTAATGCCTGAAACATGAAATAAGTTGAAGCTTTTGAAATTGAAGTCTTTTTGAATGATGCTTAATTAACCATGTAAAGTCATAAAAAGAATCTCCTGAAAGCACAATTTTATTAGGTGCAAGGAAATGGGGCACTTAAGATATGTTTAATATATTCATTCAATGACATTTTTTAAGTGAAGAAGTAAATATTTTCTCCACCCTTCGCCGGAGTACCTTCCATATTAATAATTTAATATTAAAAGCAACTTACAGGATTCAACATTCACATTATCCGCAGAGAGTGATACAAAGGCAAACTTTTTACTTTCATTGCCATCTCCAGGCTTTGATTTTAGGTCCACGTTTGTTATTTCACCAAAAACAGAAAAAGCCGAGTGTAGTTCATTTGGTTCAGTGTTTTCTGGGAGATTCCCCACAAATAACCGGGTAGCAGATATCATGTTAATCTTTTCTTTATTTATTTTTTGGGATTTAAAAAAATGATGTATTCAATCACACATTGTTTTGACAAGTGAGGCGCAAAGTGAGGTTATCTCTAATGTCAGACAGACAGCAATCGCAATGTGTGGCCATGTGCACATTGCCGCATTCACACGGTAAACCATTTGGACCATAGACTTGAATCCATGGAATTATTATTTCCCATTGTAAAGAAAGAAGAAAAAAAGAAGGAATGAAAGGCATTTGCACAGGATTAATCGATTCACATTTAAACAATATACCTATGTGAGGCCTTTCATATAGCGTAATGAATGTTGGAAACAATTCTGGCTATAATGCAATGGTTGATACGATATTCGCTTCTAAAGCACAGACTCCAAGTGAAGAGCGGTCTAAGAGCTAAGGTGTATCTACCGAAGCTGAGTGGACATGTGTAATAGACCGGAGTAAGCTACTCATGCCCAGCGTCCCCCGCTCGCCGCTGACGTCTCTTCTCGTCTCCGCTGTGCGCTACCGCTGAGTGTGGACTGGCCATATACAAATATGCTCAACCGTTTCCATTAAACCTAAGCGGAGACGAGAAGTGTTAAATAACGAAATCCTATATTGGTGGTTTTCAACAATCTCTCCACTCGTCGCGTTTCCGCTTCAGTGGAGACCGGGCCTTAACTCACGTTTTGCTGTAAATTGTTGGAACTTTTCAAATATATTTTTGGCGTTCTCTCTTCATTCCCCTGTCCGCCTCATCTACTCAGCTAAAAGTTTTCGTGCTGAATATAAGATTATTTTTCAAATATTTGGTTTATTTCGGAAGAAAATAAAATAGAATATAAGAGTAGGGGAAGACCAAAGAAACGATGGATGGACTGTGGGACGGATTAAAATAGCAAGAATGGAGGTATCTGATGGGATGACAAGTAATTGAGAGGTATGGAAGAAGACATGCTGCGTCGACCCCAAATAAATTGGAATAAGGGCAAGAGTGAATGATATTTAGTTTATTGCATGCAGTAGTACAGTAGTGGAGGGGCCTGGTCAGGTGGCCGAAAGCCAGTTCGTAGAGGAGGTTGATGTATAATGGCTTACAAAACACAAATTACTGACGTTGGTCTAAAAGTCGGTAAGCTGAACTGGGATTGGACTGGCCACGTCATTCACACGCGCAATGAGCTATGGGCCAAAAAAGCTACTGTGTGGAACCCTGACACAGCCAGGCAGTGGGACAAGAATATCCAGAAGGCGTCGCGGCAGACCTCATAGAATGTGGCGCATGGCGGGATGAGCTGGACAACCAGTAGTCAAAAAGCGGGTTTTGTTTAATAAAACGTATTATTACATGTATATAAATCTATTGCTACTACTTTCATAACACAAAATAATTCACTTATCTAATACTGTGTCAATTATATTTCGAACACAACAGGTAAATAGTATACCTATAATTAAATACAGCAGTTAGTTATTATCTATTTACAAAGTTCAAATAAAAATTATAGAGTCAAAATCGTAGTACAAAGATTACAAAGAAATTAACTTTTAACTTCGAAAAACAGTCTACTAAAACAAGGAAAGTAAATAAACAGGACGAAACAATTCGGAAACAAGCAAAAACAATAGGACAATGTCTGTTCTTAACAGCACAAAACAAGAACAACAAATTAATAATATATTAATTCCAATTAAATTGATCGTCATAATTATAAATGCAATTGTTATGATAATAACTACATACCAACATCAACTAAGGTCTACAGAACATACAAGTTTTGGAAAAAATATTTCAGTGTATTGCGCTTAAATTGTTTAAACCCCTAATAAACATAGAGATCAAAGGCACAGCTAGTGAATAAATAAACCATATCACTTATTAGTTACTTTGTAGGAATTATATGGACTCAATAGGTACAGGTAAAGTTTATGCATTTATCTAGTAGTTGAGTTTATTTCAAACAGTATATCTTTTTTACATCACACAAAGCTACCAATAGTTCAAATATACAATTTACAATATCATCTGTATAGATTTTAAAACATATTTTTTTATATAAATATGATAATTTGATTATTTTCATAATTTTAACACATAATTTCGAAGAAGAATGGCATTGCTGGTATCGCTCTGAATTATTGGATGTACATTTTAGAAGCTTTTGTGAATGAAACTATTTACACAATATGAAGAAATATAGGGGCTTGAAAATACTAAAAAATATATCCCAAATGTCATATATTATGTATCAGTGGTTGTACACATCATTTACTATACAAACAACCCTGAAAAGCCAAATAAAAAATTCTGCCATTCTGTAACTTTTTTTTTGAATAGGTGACTTTTTCGCACTTTCGGATGTTATGTACGCAAACAAGGTTTGCAGAGATGATTGAGCTTAAAGCAATGTAAGGAAATTTATAATCTTAGACCATAAGTTGCAGCATCAGACCATATGTTGCAGTTTCAGCTTGAGTATGCGTCTCAGATATGGAATCCACGTTATTGTAAATACATTGACCGCATTGAAAACATTCAAAGACGCTTCATAAAATATCTCTGCTTTCATCAAAAGATTCCATATCATTCAAATGATTATCTTGGACTCTGTAAAAAGTATCACCTGCTTCCACTGGTAGATCGACGTAAAATAGCTGACTGTTTATTCTTATTAAAAATCCTCAATAACAACATTGATAACCCTGAACTACTGTGTAAGTTTTATTTTAATGTGCCAAGTAAAACGTTTCGGTTTAATCCACCCATACGAGTACCCCATACATCTTCGAATTATAGGCAGAACAGTTATATTGTGCGTGCAAGCAAACATTTCAATGATATATGCAAGGAATTTGATTTAGATCCATTCACAATTAGTGTGAATTCGGCCAAAAGGTGCTTAAGCCTCAAATTTTTCAAGTAGCGGTAGGTTGTATTGTATGCTTTTGTTTTTATTATTTTCTCAATACATATACTTATTTTTTTTTTAAATTTATATATGATTTTAGACCCAGTATGTATTAGTGCTTTTAACTTTACTTTAATTAAAGCGGTGTGTTTTTTGTTTCTGTGCTCACACCACAAATTTTTATTTTATGTCTACACGTGAGGATTTGTCGTTGGCTCTCTGGTGACTATTGTTCCCTTTCTTGTTTGTTTTTATTAGCTGTAAGTCCTCCATGTTCTAAATAAATAAATAAATAAGTTAAAAGTTGCTTTAACCAGTTGTTTTTTTTTGCGTAGCCTCTCCTACTCGTCTTATATGGGCTTAAGGCAAAATCCTATGTTAAGAATATGCTGTTAATTGATATTAATTAATGTATATAATTAGTAATTGTTAATTTGACGCGAGACTGTATGCGGAATCTAAATGCGATACCAAGACTGCACGGACTCTTGCCATTCTTCTTTAATTTCACAATTTAACTGCTAACACACTTAATAATTTTCTAGTTGCAATAATATTATTATTAATAAAAATTAGACTAGGCGAAATAAGGTGTGACCACACAAATACTTCAGAGTGCGTTTAATATATAAGTTGTCACCCGACTAGTTACACACAAAATATGCCGAGCCAGAATAGTACGGCGTAAATATCACACTAAGAGATATTATGATACAAACTGGCATAACAACTTTGCATAGGTACTACAAAACAATTTATGGTAATTGAAGCGCTGAAAATCTAAAATATAATTGATCTAGATCACAGGCTCGCGAGGGCTCTGGGGCCAAGGAGTTTCATAAGACGTGATGCTCTTAAAATAAATAGTATACTATACGGAATGAATGAAGTCCAGAGTCTCGCGGGGAGACAAACTCGTGGTTAATTAATGGAGACTACAAAGCAAAGCCGAACATCAAGGCGGCAGGTACGATAGTAGCCACTACCACTAGTAGCCCGGCTTTGGTGTGTAGGTTCCATGAAGTCCATCCGCTTTAATAGTGTCGTGCTTTGAAAAGTGCAGCGAGGAGTGTCCCGCAAACATACCGCAACAAACCTTTACCCGCAAGAAATATTATCCTATATTGGTGAATCGAAGTGAAAAGTTAATTATTAAGTCAATATTTCTATCAAAGACCATTTTAACGAGATGGTTTCTGAAGTAGGTGTCAGGTGCAGGAGGGTTGTGGTCACATACACAAGACATCGGGAGAGCTAATCATTTTCCAGAGTGGGACAGAGAAGGAGCTAGACGTCCTGTATAGCTCTGTCTCTTTCCCACACTGGAATAAGATTCGCCCCATAGACCGTCTCAGTTAAACTGTAGGCGTGTAAATATCCTGCACACAGTTTGGGTGCACCGGCCGTCACTATTTTAGCGGATAAACTATAGTCTTTTCACAGCAATTTTACCTCTGACAGCTGTAATCTCTGTACCAACCTTATCATAACAAAAATAAAACGACCACTGTAATTTTGACAGTGACGGCAACCTCATTGCATCGAACGTAATGGCCTCTGTAAGTAAGTGATCCAAAGTCAGAGGCAATATTATAAAGGTAAAGCGTTGTTCCCACCTAAGCAACGTGAAACGTGACCTGACGAGTGATCTGTCACGTAGCTTAAACAGAATAGAAAATACTTAATTGTACACATGGCGTCCATAATTAATTACATAACCAGTTTCCTCCGTGCTTCGGAAAGCACGTTAAGCCGTTGGTCCCGGCTGTCATTTGTAGATATTTGACAGTCGTTACAAGTAGTCAGAAGGCAAAAATCTGACATCCAGGCTTACCAAGGGGTATCGTATTAACCAGTTACGGGTTGTGGAGGTCAAATAGGCAGTCGCTTCATGTGAAATACTGGTACTCAGCTCAGCCGGTCAGACTGGAAGCCGACTCCAAGATAGTTTGGGAAAAGCTAGGCTAATAAATTTGTTTTATTATTATTTATTTTTTTGTCCTGTGCATAAATACTTTTTTCACCACTCCCGCACGAAAGAAGTGTCTTTCCTCTACGAAAACAGTGAGGAAAGTTGGTTTTTCCTCACTGTTTGTACAGTGAGGAAAGTAATGATCCCGTTCAGAATCTAACCTTGCCTGATTTTTTTATGTTAAGTTTTAAAGATATTATAAAAAATAAATAATTTTGATTTGCTTTGTGACTATTTAATTTATTTACCTATGATGACTGAATACTTTCTTGCTGGGAGTGGTGAAAAGTTTTGTATGCAACTTGTGAGCAAGTTCATTTGCTATTCGTTTTGTTGAGTCTTTCGCTTACTCAGGATTGAAATTTATAATCACTCGCTGCGCTCGTGATTCTATTTTTCAATCCTTCGTTCGCTCAAGACTCAAAATCAAAACTCATAGGAAAAACGAACTTTCCTCACATGTTGGATAAATAACTATTCTATCTTTCTTCACAAAATCTCGTCACTGTCACATTGCTTAGATGGGAGCAGCGCCTTAGGACTGTATACTTATGTCTAGTTAAAGTGGCAAAGTATCGCCGCGACGGTTCCAAAGTAATCGGTGAGCGGCTCAGACTTGAAGTGGTTCCTTTTGCAGCAGGAGTCGTGTGTGGAGTGCTACGTGGGCTCGTCTGAAGACATCAGCGCCTCGGATTGCTCGTCCAAGTCCGGAATATTTCGTATCACCCTGGTCGATAACGCAAAAAAAACTTTATTGACATGAACACACACTTATAAGATTTTGTGTTGTTTTAAATCAATAAATAGATAGTCATTGAGTTGGAAACATAGTGACGTCACAGGTTGCTAATGCTATACAAACTTCATGGGCGAATTGCCTTTTGACGGCTCAAAAAGTATTTCAACTGATTGGTGGTGTCTACAATCCAATACTTTTTCTTTGACTGCCTTTTGCCTTTAACGAGTGTAAAAAGACCCTTAACCGCCCGAAAGGCAGGTTCTTCTCGTCATTGTAAAGCCGCGTACGCACGTACGAACAAATTTGTTGCGTTACATGATACGCAACAACTTGGTTCGCACGTGCGTACCACTATCGAACATCGAACACTCTGTTCGTCAAACATGTTCGCGGCGATCCTTGTAGTGTGTTCTGTATGGACGGTGTTCGAAGAGCTTTAATAAATGTTACGAACGTTACTTTACGTTTACTTCCAACGGCGCCGTCATGGCTACTAAGATAGAGTTCACGACTGTTGTTCGCGAACTCGACTCGAACTATGTTTGCGTTCGTGTTCGAATATGCCGTCCATACGTACGAACCAAATGTTTGGGTCTGGTGTTTGTGTTCGCTATGTTCGTGTTCGTACGTGCGTACGCGCCTTTATATGTTTTTGTTCTGGACTGTACCTGGGAACCTTCTAGTTAGACAGTGAATGTCAAAGTACCAACTTTGTCAGCAGTTTAAAAAACAAATACAAGTTTTCAATGATAGAATTTTACTTTAAAAACCCCCATGACCCCGGGCCCGTACCTGCATACATCCGCACAATGTATTGAGTGCGTTGCTTTGAGCTCACCAAAAAAAGTCTTTTACCAGCAATAAAGTTTCCGCAGTGTTACTTGGTTTGATGTATAGTCACGGACTTTAATTAATGAGCCACTTTCAAAAGTTCCAATTGGACATATCTAATCCAATACTAATAATAAAGCTGAAGAGTTTGTTTGCTTGAACGCGCTAATCTCAGGAACTACTGGTCCGATTTGAAAAATTCATTCAGTGTTAGATAGCCCTATATATCATCACGCTACAAACAATAGGAGAGGAGCAGCGTTAAAAAATATTGCAAAAACGGGGTAAATGTGACGCAGACGAAGTTGCGCGGGACAGCAGTGATAATCGGAAATAGTCCTATCGATAGAGGTTGAAGTATTACTTATAAGTTTTCAATGAAAAATCCTAAAAATGTTCCATAGGTTAATCAACCTATTTCTTACTGACTTCCTTTGAATAAGAGCTCATTAAATAATCGTTTTGGTGAAAATCTATCCAAACAGTTTCGCATGTCGATGTCAGAGTCGATTGTTTCGAATTTTGGTGAATCGAATAATTGTCATCAACGTCATCTTGGACGCTACGCGTTCGTATAAAATCGTGGGTTCGAGATTTCCGGTGTCGAAATTATCAATCATTATTAATTTCTCCGTTCGCAAAACGTTACTATGGCTACGCTAAAACAAATTGTCGCTTGGTAACGGTACCTAGACCTGCAATTGGTTGACTTTGGGTAGTCACTCTGTACTATGTACGAATATAACCGACTAAACCCGATTTGCATTACACGGCTAACATACGAACAGTGGCAATTGTGTCTGGTGGCTCATCAATTAAAGTCCGTGACTGTACATAAAGCTTGGTTGACGGCTTCGTGAAGGAACAACGGGAACATTGACGCACAGTTACCCGTTTGTGCCAAGCGGGTACCTTGATACCCAGTATGTATATCTATAATGATTATGTACTCACGAGAAGCCCTCAGCGGCCCGCAGCCGGTCGGTTAGGCAGGTGAAGAGCCCGAAGTCCTTCGGCAGCATGGCGGCGGCCGCGGCCCAGCCAGCGCCGGCCAGCATGGCGGCCAGCGCACGCCACGCCGCGCCACTGCCGCCGCCGCCGCGCCACGCCTCCACGCCCAGCGCCAGCGGCGCCGCCAGCCCCAGCACGCCTGTCGCGGCGCGGGCCGACGTCAGGGACCGGCCCCTGTACAGCGAGTGTTACACTTTAAGAGTAGTTGTATTGACTCGCACGTTAAACGACCTTAGCGGCAAAATAGGGGAAGTAAGAGTGGGACTTGTAGAAGGGAGTTATCAAATAGCGGGCGGCACGTTCGTTCGACAGCGGTCCAATGCTTAATATACGATCTCGATTACGAATCGAATAGATTACAATCGAAGTTGAAATATTTTAATGTGCGTGATTTAATGTGAAAATTCAACATAATTGTGAAAACGATAGCTGACGTTGTTATTTTAAGTGATCTTCCTGAGCGCCCTTTAAACGAGTGACCAGCCACGTGCTAGTCACTACAGATAGTTACCAGAGCCACAGCGAGTCCATGAGCAGGGGCCCGAGTGCCGCGTCCAGCAGGAGCCAGCTCCACTGGCGCGGCGGCGGCAGCTCTGCGCGCTCCACGCCCCACGCCGCCAGCAGACCGCCCACTATCCACGTCAAGCAACCGCATGCGCAGCCTACGAGTCCTGGGGATCAATGGCTCATCAATATTAAATACTTTTGGTAAATACGTTAAATTAAATACGTTTGGAGAGCAGCGGTGGCCCAGTGGTGGCAGCCCCGACTTACGAGCAGTAAGCCGTGGGTTCAAACCCAGGCAGGCGCATTACTTTGTGTAATTTATTTCATCACCGCTGCCCTCGAAAACGGTGAAGGAAAACATCGTGAGGAAACCGGCATGTCCTAGAACTAAAAATTCGAAGACATGTGACATCTACCAACTCGCACTGGGCCCGCGTGGTAGATTAAAGCCCACACCCTCTCATAGAGAGCAGGCCTATGTCCCAGCAGTGGGAACATTATAGGCTGATGATGATGACTTTTGGTAACGGTATCTATATTTATGCTGATATTATAAAGCTGAAGAGTTTGTTTTTTGGTGGAACGTCAGCTAGTTTGAAATATCTCAGATGGTTCCGTAGATTGTTATTTAATATCAAGTTTATATGAAAAATAGTCTTAATTGCCAACTTACCTACAAGTAAGGATGAGTTGATATCGTCGCCACTTCTTAAAGCTTGTCTAAATAAAAGCAAATGTACTGCGTAACATAACGCTGAGCCTAGTGCGGCCAACACTGCTATCCAATTCGTTTGATGACTTTCTGATATACCTATCACCACCTGAAAAACCCAAGGCAAAATTTGTTCAAGTCACTTGTTTTCTAATACACCTCGTTTTCGTTGAGCCAAAGTCTTAAGAAGTGTGACAGTTAGTCAGTCTGACAGAGCTATAAATTCTGCCGCCAATCCCACTATCCGCTGATATAGTGGTCAAAAGCGAGTATATTAAAAACTATAATAATTTTTTTTTGCTAAATAAACCGACTTCCAAAAAGACACGTGACTTTGTTCGTTTCTTTGATTTTTTTGCCATCGACTGCCGAAATAAGTTTTTTTTAGGCTTTTTTAGTGTTCTTATTTTAAGTCTTTTTTATTAGCCTTTTTAATTGTACAGCATAAAGTAACTAGAAGTTAGTCGTAAATACGCAATTTCGTTTATTCGGATGAAAATTGTTTTTCAGCTATTTTCATTTCAAACCCCAACTACTGAACCAATTTTGATGAAATTTCTATGGTATTAATCGGAAAGTATGAGGGTCAAATCGGTTCATAAATGGCGGACTTATGAGGTAACAAACATTTGAAAAAAAAATACGCCCGAATTGAGAATCTCTTCCTTCAAAAAAATTTAAGTCGGGAAAAAATAAGCCTAGACCACACTTACCAGTCCAGCTGCAGTGAGTAGCACAGCAATGCACTTGGACAGCGTGAACCGATCGTTGGGAACCTGCGCGAATATGGCGCCGAAGGAGAGCGCCAGTGCACCTGCTGTGGACGTGTATATCGTGGCCGAGCCCGTGGTAGTGTGCAGTAGGCTTAATCGATACAGGTAGTTTGAAATGAACCACTGAAACAATACAATAAGGATCACTTTGAGTGTAGATGCTAATAATATAATAGGGGTGAAGTCTGGGTAAAGAAAACGAAATTCTATTTTGTCCGTCAGACAGGTAATACAAAAATATTAGACACATATTTTTTGTTTTATCAAATTATCAAAAAAAATACTTAGTTAAAACTCATTAAAGTTGGAGAGTGGGGGCTCACTACGTCACAAGTAGGTATAAAAATTACCTACACGTGACGTCATGCGCCATTTCAACTCAATATATCTCCGTAATTTTATAACCACGTGAAAAAAGAAAAAATACGTGTCCAATACTTTTCAAAAATCTACCCCGTTGTGGTCGCAAGCGTGACTGTCGAGCTGGGTTCGATTCCAGGGTGGGGCAGTGATTTTGGGTTTTAGAGAATTTACTCAGTAGCAAGAGCACTAGGCACGAAATTGGGTACACCTTTGTCTAACCCTTCGGGAATTATTTCAATTCAATTCATTTATTGCATCAAATATGGTAGGTATATGAAGTTCTTATATAAATACTAGCTGCTGCCCGCGACTTCGTCCGCGTGAATTTTGATGTGAATTTTTAGAGATAAATAGTAGCCTATGTCCTTCCCCACGATATATTCTATCTCCTTGCTAAATTTCGTAACGATCCAATCAGCCATTTAGTCGTGAAAAGGTAACAAACAAACAGAGTTACTTTCGCATTTATAATATTAGTATGGATTAGTAACACACATTTGGCCAATATATGTATAGCATGCAATAGTACAAGTTTTTACACTTAAGACATTAATTACTAGATAACTATATTTTGTCAATTTATGTATGATCTATTTAACAATGTTAGATGTATCTTCTAGTATCTAGTTAAATATATATCTTCTTTAATGTATAAATATTAAAGGGACACTTACAAGAACTCACCTGCGGAATAAAAACAGTCTTGTAATAACCACTTCCGCTACGCAACGCAAAACTTATCGAAGGGTAGTTGAGTAATTGACCTAGGCAAGGCATTGTAGATTAGGGGTTAACCATGTAAAGTAATGTAAACGCAGCTCCGCCGGAAATGTTCTAGTTTTGGAACGAGCATTACAAAATCGAAATCTGTAGATTTCCTTTTATTTGTGTTATCTTTTCGTTCAAATAGTTTAAGATTGGACTTCACAAACCTGGAAACTTAGTAAAAATAAATGCATGGGTCAGACCACTGCATTTTGAATATTGCAAGAATACACCTTTTTTGGGCGATGAAGATCTTCGCCATTTCGGAAGAGTTTCCCCACATAACTATACCATATCGTATTACTGAGCAGACGTATGCGTGATACACCATTATGGCGGTACGCAAAGATGTAATATAAATTTTAAAAAAAAGCAAATTCAACTTGATTGTTTTTTTAATTTATTTCGATGTGAGAGATGAGAGATCTTCTAAGTAAATAGGTCATCAAACGTTACACCTAGGAACTTTGCATTACGTACCTGTTCTATATTATTATTGTTAAGCGCAACATCAAAGTGTACAAGTTTACTTTTAAATGTTTTGCAGTGAAGCACATTAGTTTTGGAAATATTTATTTTTAATTTATTAATATCTAACCATTGTTTAATGTCATTTTATATTTGCTTAATTTAAATGTCAAACGTTGTATTTAATTTAATAATAATATTGGTGTCATTGGAGAACAGTACACACTGATGCTTTATTGACTGAGGCAAATCATTTACGTAAAGAAGGAACAATAATTACCCCAAGATACTACCCTGTGGTACACCACAGCAATTAGTCCGTGCTTCAGAATCAAAATCTTCTAAAGTGTTACTGAATTTGTTTAATTTTGTTAACCTCGTCACCTGTTTTCTGTTAGTTAGATAAAGATTGTAACCATTTATTGCTGGACCTCTGATACCGTATCTTTCAAGTTTTTCTAGATGCCACGCACGATTAACACGATCGAACGCCTTACTTAAGTATTATATAAGAGCATTGCGCAAGTAGTGATCTTACCCAGCCGATTTTGTGTTTTTTAAAGACATGATACGATATATTTCAGAGTCGTTAGTGGGTTCTATAAATGTACTTTTATCATTTGATTCTGTTTTATGTATGTCAGTTTTATTATTTGCGGATGACCGGCTTATGCATTATAATTGTCTTAAAATATCGCCGTTTGAATTTCTGAAAGATGGAAAAACAGGTTTTTGAAGGCGCTGAAAACAAAAATGAAAAAGGGCAGAAACATTTTTTTTTTAATTGTCACTTCAAGGTTGTTGATGACACTGATTTCAACAACTTTTTTTTATTTTTTGGTATCGGTACCCACTAAAACCACTAAATTGCCACCCGTCAAATTTTCGTAGATGCTATGTTTGATTTTGAGCCCAGTTTCGATTTCAGTGCTCTTAAAAACACACTGTATGCGTTATGCATCTTAAAGCAGTATTGCTTTAATCTTATTCTAGAGTGGGAAAGAGATGGCGCTAGACGTCAGCTATAGCTCCTTCTCGTTCTCACACTGGAATGACATTAAAACAAAACTGCTTTAACACTTTCGTTGCGAAGTTCAAATAATTCATTTTTACTAGTATGCTAAAAAATCACAAGTCATCTAAAGCCAGGCAGGTTGTGGGCACACGTTCGAATTATTGTTTGACCCGTATGGCTGGGTGTTTAGCATAGAAAATGTTAAGACGTCATAGTAGGGCCCAGGTCGTGGATACCTCTTTCTGGGCCGGCCTCGGCTGCGCCGTAAATAAATGATTATGATGAACTCACAGGTATGCAGAAGAGCAGCGCGAGTCGGAGATGTCGCCTCGTGGCGGCGGCGGCGGCGCGGCGCTGTGCGTGCTCGTTGGCGCGCACTGACGCCGCCCACGACAGCCGCGCCAGCAGCGCCTCGCTCGCCATCGCCGCTGACATCACACGCACCTGGGGACAGATTAATAGAGTACGCACGGCGACCAATCAAGTTATACAAGGTGGAAGGGACACCGACGCAGAAACGCTTACCACGTACTCGTATAACGGAAAGTGGCGCATGGTAAAACTGGTATTCATGGGTAAAAAAAACTTGAACAAACAAAAATAAAATACTTTATCATCATATTACTAGCTGGTGCCCGCGACTTCGTGCGCGTGGAAATTTTGATGTGTTTTCAGGAATAAATTATACATTTAAACCTTCCTCTTAAATCATTCTACTCTATTGATGAAAACCGCAGCAAAATCCGTTGAGTAGTTTAAAAGATCTAAGGGTACAGACGGCGGGAAGCGACTTAGTTTTATACTATGTTAAATCTTCTGCTTTATTTATCATTTGCTGAAGTTAAAATGATATAAATATGGTAACAAATCAATTTACATATAAACAATTACCTCGGCCACTTTATTAAATCGTACAGCTCTTGGAGCGGCATCATCACTGTCTGTCGTCTCTCCAGCTCGCACGGGAACAAACGTGGAGTCTCCCTAAAATATTATCAAGCAATAGAATTCACTCTTCGTATACACCATGACTTGTTAAAGGCTAAGAAACTTTTACATTTTAATAAGCTTAAGGGCCGTTCTTTAGGCACTTTTTTTAGGTCTTTTAAGGTACTTTTTAGAACCCCCCCTCCCCTTTGTTGATACGTCTGAGGTTTACGACTACCCCGCCTCTCCATCCCAGCATCGCGTGTATTTTTATATTATTGAAAAGAAAAGTTTCAGAAACTGTTTTCACAAACGATATCGGATGTATTAGAGAAAAATACGCTTGCTCGGTTTTTTAATTAATTATTGGTACAAATATTAAAGACGTCACACGTTTAGTCCCACGGAAAAAATACACGTGACTGTCACATTATCCTCCCTGCCAATGCCATCGTGATTGATCGTGAGTTTTTTCTAAACCGGGAGGGGTTCTTTTAAAACCTCAAGTGATTAAAGGACAAGCCCTTATTAGTTATTACAATATGCTCCTTTAGTGCCAAGACCTATAAAGATTATACTACCTTCCAAATTACTTTTGACTAAACATGCTTATTTCCAAAGGATGTAAAGCAAAACTTTTTTGTGCATATTCTGTGCATAAAATATTTCCGAGCCTTTCAAAATGCATGGTGTATACAGGTTGTATTTTTTTTTAAGCAATATTGGATAATTATGATGATTGTTTACCTGATTCTGAACCTAAAACAATACAAAAAGGTTGTTTTAATAAAACATTTTATCCTTGAAGGTACATTTCAGTCAAGGACTATGAAGGTATGGTAGTGAACTGCACCAGCAATGAACGCATAAATGAAACAAACACTACCTTGATTAACCCACAAGGTAACAAGAGCCCAAAAGAAAAAAAAAATATGTGCAAACTTCTTTGAAGATCACTGAAACTTGTTCAGTCTTTTCGTAATTCTCTACGATTGGATATTTCTTACTTCCTCTTGCCTGTCTACTGTTTCTTGTGCTATACTAATTTTGTCAGTTAAACTTTTAATTTGCCTTCTTTCACTAACTGTTAACTATCTGTATCCTAGCTGTAAGTTTTCTAAAGCAATTAAATAAAAAATAAAATAAGAGAGCCAACTGACCAGGTACCGAAAAGGAGTACAGGGGTTATAATTGGGTTATTTTTTTTATTTAGTTGAAACACCCCAGAGTCATGGGTTAAACTGTATTATAGGGTAAATCAGCCTATATGTTCACGCACAGAGTTCATTTTTGTTACTAAAAACTAATGGAGCTAGCCCACACTTGGTGCTTTACGTCTTTCACTCTGATTAATCAGCAGTTTTTATGTGGCCCATATTTTATAACAGTTAACTCTTCACTATTCATAATTCACCTGTATAATGGTTAATATTAACATGGGTTATAGGTCTAACCAGTTAACAACCGATTAATCGGTCCCTGCAACTGACACTTTGTATTGTATACTGACACTTTATATGAAGGTCTAATAATTATATCAATATTATCAAGTGTTTACATGCTTACTCAATATGGAATAATGTATTGCATTCAACAGTGTGTACTTAGGTTGTAACTTAAAATATAATGAGATCAATATGAACCCTCACTGGGACAGCAACATGATAGGAGGGGAAGCTGTTTAAAACTTAATTAGTACTTGTCTAAAAAACATATATATCGAGATATCGATAATTGATATTGAGATAGAGATAATATTAGATATACTATAGCACTTATAGCTTAATGTTTTAATATTTGTCACAATAGGTATAAATATATTATTTTTCGGCAAGAAAGGAGGTGTCTGATGAGGTGATGAGTAATAAATAGTATGAAGAGTTGAAGTATGAAAGTAGACATGCTGTGCCAACCCCAAATTAATGGGGATAAGAGCAAGGGAATGATGATGACATTAATGTTTTTGTTCTTTTTCAAATAAATCTGGCAATTAGTTATGTTTTATGAAAATAGGCTTTTAAAACTGTATTTAAGCCCTTTCATTTGAAAAACAGATCATATATTGTATCACCCAGTTACTGGTTGTGGATGTCAGATAGGCAGTCGCTACATGTAAAATACTGGTACTCAGCTGCATCCGGTTAGACTGGAAGCCGACCCCAAGATAGTTTGGGAAAAGGCTAGGCAGATGATGATGACAATGAATTTGAAAAACAGAATTCTCGACTTATGTCAGAACTTTCTCATTTTTTAATAAATTACTTTAATAAAAACTTCATGTTTTCCAGATTATACCTTTATGAAATCAATTAGTCCAACGGAAATTGATAAATATTGCTAAGGTAAAAAAACACCTCCCTGAGTTAAAAAAACAGGAGATAAGCTATGTTAGTTTTATAGCAAAATACTCACCAAGCTGTTGGTGGATTCGTTGAAATAACTTTCATCATCTGTTTCTCCTGTTTGTTCTAGTAGTTGCTGAAAAATATAAATATAAATTTAAAGAGAGATCAACATTTACTCTATACTTTTGCCCCTACTTTTGCGCATATGCATACACTCTGCTGCAACAAACAGATAAAGGGAGTTTGCTTTATTAAATGTTTTGGTAATATTAACATTGTTATTAAAACAAAAGAGGATGATATAACCTATCTAAATATTATTTCACTTGTAATCACATTTTGAAGGTCATTGTTTGTTTTTATAATTAACTTACTGTGTAATCAGCAGGTTGACAAGGATCCCTCGTAGGAGGTGTAAAACATAGTACTAAAAGGTAAATAAACAGCAGTGAACTTCTCACATAGGTCACAAGGAATGGTCTCTCTATATGTTTTTCTATGTATAAGTACTGTAAAAGAAAACAATACAAGAATTATGACTTTTAAACACACAATAACATTCTAAAGATCTTGGTAATGACTTTTATGACTTACTTTTGTCATCTCAGAGGATACCACCCACAGTACAACGACCAATAACAGAATAAAAACGCCGAACGCAAACTTCCTCTTGTTGAAGCGTTGAGGCACATCTTTATTGTTTGTATTGTTGTTATTAACCCGAAAATAATTGTGGCACAAAGTCAACATGAAGGCGAATATAGAAATTCACTAAATAAGTAAATTATTTGAATTACATTGAATTGCTCAGGATCATATTTTCACAAGTATGTTTACGGCAGCATTTTCGTCGTTACAGAGTAAATTAATATAACTCAGTGTTATCTTCTTGTTGATAAAATACTATTAGTTTTTTGTTAAGTTTTATGCATGTGTTATAAACTAAGCGCCTGAATGTTGTTGTTGAAAAATTACCAACAAAATTCCAATTCAATGTACGATCGAACAATCAAACACAGTATGGTTGTTTTTGGATCTTTTGAAGCGTGGTCATAATCAGAACTAATGCCAACATCAAGTTTTTGGTTGCATTTTCCAGAGTCAAGTTGACAAAATGCTTACCAACAGCGCCCTCCTGACAATGTCATTCAAGGGCCAAAAGACCCGTGGCGCACCATAGATGAAATAAATTCAATTGCTCAACCATAGAATAGTAAAGCATACAAGGAGCGCTAGAATACAAACCTATCTTATATAATTATTTGCTTCATTTTGACTTATGGAGCCGCTATGATGTTACAGAAGAATGAGTATACGGACCCCATTTCGAAAATCCTTCGAATTTAGTAGGTCACCTACTCAACGTCGATGGAATTTCCAATGACATGCCAAACAATATAAAGGCGGAAACACACTTACGTATCGTGGCGTGTCGTGACGCGCCAGAAGCATTCGGTTTCATACATCGTTGCGACACGACACGCCATGCAAATATGTCCCTAACCATATTAAATGTATGAAACCGATTTGCTTCTGGCGTGTCACGACACGCCACGACACGTAAGTGTGTTTCCACCTTTACTGTACGGACTGTACCTCACTAAAAATTATAAATTACTAAACACACACGAGTATACATAATAACCAACATCGTTTAACTCGTTATAGTAACTGATGAATTTACTGAAAAAAAAGTTGAGAGACTTTCGTGCCATAAGACAGAGTAGGAAGAAAGATAGCCAAAGAGTTATTTTTTAGCGCTTCTATGCCTTAAGGCGGCGCCGTCTTTGCGCCGTCTGTTGTGTCGCGGAGTGTTCATACTAATATGTTGTGTTGTGGCGCAATATAAGTTTATTTCCGCCTTAAGGCGGAAACATACACACATCAAAAGTGTCTAGGGATCAAGCATTTTTATGCGGATTTCTTGTGATTGAGATGTGGCTTTGTAATAAATTTATGATTTTATAAATTTATATGGATCCTTTTTGGTGCATTTCATAATTTGAATCAGTAACTGTGAATCAAATTCGAGTAAAAGATGAAAATCAGCTGTCAATATTTTCCCTATAAAAACATACAACGCATTGAAGACATTATTAGTGCTACTGTTTCCCTACTACTGATTAAAACCAACGTTATTATGGAGCGGCGACGTCATTTAAGCAGGGAAGAAATGCTCAGAGCCGTGGGAATGATAGAAGCTGGTTCCCGGCAACGTACTGTGGCTTTAGCTCTGAATACAAGTCAGAGTGTTATCAGTCGACTTTGGACACGTTACCGAAGCACTGGTACCGTGGCTGAGCGCCATGGAGGACGGTATCGCTGCACCACACGGAGACAAGACCGATACATTCAAATCTTAACTCGAAGAGCTCCAACAATAACCGCCATGATGTTAGCCGTGAGGCTTCATCACTCTTCAGGGAACTTAATTAGCGACCAAACAGTCAGAAACCGCTTGCATGAAGTGAACCTTCATTCCCGAAGACCGCTACGGGTACCACCTATAGCAATGCACAATCGTAGGATTCGATGTCAATGGGCTCTTGAACACAGAAATTGGGCAGAAGAACAATGGCGTTTCGTGTGCTTTTCTGATGAGTCTCGTTTTGGTATGAGACCGGATACAAGACGTATACGACACTGGAGAACCCCTGGACGCCAACAGCGATTAAAATCCTGCCAGGAAGTCCATCCTTATAGTGGTGGAACCATCATGGTATGGGCGGGTATTTGGATCGGCGGAAGAACTGAGTTGATTTGGATCAGAGGCAACCTCAACGCTCAAATTTATGCTGAGACGATTGTATCAGACGTCATCGTTCCTCTACAAGTGCAAATCGGTCCCTTATTTCAGTTAATGCATGATAATGCACGACCGCACACCGCAAGAGTTGTAAGACAGACTCTCGCCGCAGCTAACATCAATGTCCTGCCCTGGCCTGCTCAGTCGCCAGACTTGAACCCGATTGAGCATGCATGGCATATGCTACAGAGAAGAGCTCTGCCGAATATGGAGGGGATCTAGTCGCAAGAAGACCTTTTTTTGTTGTTGCAACGAACATGGGCGGCCATTCCACAGCGTGATTTGGATGAACTCATTTTGAGTATGCCAAACCGATGTTCTTGTGTTGTTAGTGTTCGCGGTAGAAACACGGATTATTAATTGTTTAAGTTACCCAATAAAATTTTAAAGAAAACTGTTATTTCAGTCTTTTTTTCGAACTTTAATGTTAGGGGTTCAAATGTCAAAAATCCCTTTATTAGAAAATGGCAAATTTCTTTATTAATGCAAAGGTGACTTGGTTTATCGTTACTGTGACAAACGAAAACACTTTATTTGATGAATCCTTAAAGAAAATTTTAATTAATATCAATCAGGAGAAAAGTTATTGCAAAAATATATGTTGATCCCTAGACACTTTTGATGTGTGTACTTACATGTTTTGGCGTGTCGTGACGCGCCAGAAGCAAATCGGTTTCATACATTTAATATGGTTAGGGACATATTTGCATGGCGTGTCGTGTCGCATCGATGTATGAAACCGAATGCTTCTGGCGCGTCACGACACGCCACGACACGTAAGTGTGTTTCCGGCTTTAAGCGATTACGTTCATTTACTATGAATAGATTCATATTAGTAGCTTGTGTTGTGTTGTGTTGTGGCGCGTTCTGTCGCAGTTAAAGCTAGGTTCATATTGCTGTGTCGGGGTGTGTCGGGGCGCCGTCTGTTGTGTCGTGGAGTGTTCATACTAATGTGTTGTGTTGTGGCGCAATATGTCGCATTTTTAGATCATTCTCATTTTAAGAGTTATGGAGTGAATACGTTTTTTAAAATGGAATCGTCTGACAGTGACTTCGATGTCTTACCTGATTTATTTAATCTTCGAACAACTTACCTGATTTATTTAATGTTTTTGCTGTTTCCTCCCAAGCACCATTCCGTGATACCGTGATCCTTATTTTCTCTACATCTCGTGTCATAGAGAACTTTGTACTGTCGTACTAATTCAATAAGTTCATCGGACAATTTAAAGAACGAAAAACACATAATAATAATTACATAAACTGTTCCCTCGCAATAACGCGTCGTAAATGATAGATTCACATTAGTGTGGCGCGACCCCCGGTGGCGATCCCCCACCACCTCTCTGGCGCGACCGGGTGTCGAGCGATTTAACTACGACAGAACGCGCCACAACACAACACAACCTACTAATATGAATCTATTCATAGTAAATGAACGTAAGCGATTGCGTTCTGGCGCGCCCCGACACACCCAGACCCAGCAATATGAACCTTAAGACATCGAAGTCACTGTCAGACGATTCCATTTTAAAAAACGTATTCACTCCAGAACTCTAAAAATGAGAATGATCTAAAAATGCGACATATTGCGCCACAACACAACACATTAGTATGAACACTCCGCGACACAACAGACGGCGCCCCGACAAACCCCGACACAGCAATATGAACCTAGCTTTATTCTAAGGTGACAACCTTCAAAAACTAAAACAAAGAGAAAATCCTTTATCTCATTCCCACATCCTCTTTCGTGCCATAGGAAAAAGCAGAAAAAAAGATGGTCACAGAGTTCTGTTTTTAGCGCTCCTTCTATACATATTCTATAGTAATATAATAACTAAAGCATAGAATGAGTGCTTTAATGCTTTAGTTATCATACTCCGCCTAAGAATAGAATATTTCTCAAAATCTAAATATCTTATTTTACATAGGCCTACATGGCCACTTATAAAACGTTGCCAAAAGGTGCACGTTTCGGGTTGGTCGTTCCCTATGGAGAAGAACCGGCAGCGGCAATAAACTCCATGGTTACTCTTTTAAAATCATTTGATTTTACAATATTGTAATGTAACAGTGTTAAGGCGGAAACACACATACGTGTCGTGGCGTGTCGTGACGCGCCAGAAGCATATCGGTTTCATACATTTAATATGGTTAGGGACATATTTGCATAGCGTGTCGTGTCGCAACGCGTTCTGTCGTGGCGCCGACTGCTCACCACCGATTGTGCCAGAGCGGTGGAGGGGGTTATGACGCGACACGACAGAACAGGCAAATGTGCCATCTATATTACTATACTCTTTGCAAATGTGTTTCTATACCGCGTGGCTCGTGGCGCGAAACTCTAGCGGACATTTTTTTAATAATTACTTATTATATTTGCAGAATGTTTCTGATAAATGTCTGACGAGCTTATTGAACTTGTATGTCAACGAAAAGTTTTATATGACACAAAGTGTAAAGAGTTTAAGGATCATTTAATCAGAAATATTATCCGAATTCGAAGAAAACAATCATGTACGTTCAAACGCTGCAAAGGTTCGAAATGTACTGTTCAGAAAAAAACGCCAGAGCACGCCACGACACGACACGTTAGTGTGCACACTCACCGTCACGACAGTAAGCATCATGACACGCCACGACACGTAAGTATATTTCCGCCTTTAGTACTGAAGTATGGGAGGATAGCGTAGGCCCGACAATAAGTCGTTGCTTACTACAAAAGGTATGATAAAGCAAAATAAAAAACTTTATTGAACCGGTCGGCGATGGCCAGCAATGGCCAGCGATGGCACTGCCTACCTGGCAGGCAAATTGGCAACGCTGTCGCTGACAGTGACATTATTATGACATATAACCATATAACCTAATCGAGTAGCGACGAATCTAAGATTATCAATTTTCACTGGTTTCTACATATTTTGAGCTGTAAATAAACTAAAAAAAAAAACTTTCGAAACTTTTATTCAATATATTGAAGAAACAGCAATGAGCGTTGAAGTTATTAAACAGGTTGGGAGATATTACAATGTACCGGTGGGCACCGTATGTTACAATACTGATAAGGTGAATATTTTACAGAATATTTAAGTTATACATATACAGTAAAGCCGTGAACCCGGTTTCATCATAGTACAATAGTAATTCTGCCATATATTGTATTTTTCCAGGTACTTACCACTGTCCTAAATAAACAAAGCATAGAAGGCTTTGCTACAATAGCGTTAAAGTTAGCATCCAGCGAAGTAGTGAAACTGAGTCAGGAGCAGAAGCTACTAAGCTACCAATGGCTGGAACACATTGCCATGTATGCCAACCAGGCTGCTGCTAACCCTTCCTTTGCACAGGGATTTTTAAAGGTAATTTTATTTATCAAAACATGAAATGCAAGTAAAAAATATTTGTACAAAGGCAGATAAGAGGGCTGAGGTATTTTCTACAATTAAACAAGGGAAAGAGTGGTGCAGAGACCACTACAAGTCTTGAAACTAAATATTATGTGCATATTCAATTTTGAAATCATTTGAATTTCCTTTACACCACTGTGTTTGTTCTAGGCCTTCTGATATCCTTGCACTATAGAATATAATCTTCATATTATTTTCTGAGACTGTTAACTTACATTACTTATAAAATTCATTTGCATTTTCTTTTTACAGGATATAAACAAGGCATTAGAAAAGAATACTTACTTAACTGGACAGAGCTTAAATGTGACAGATATAGCAGCATATTATGTGTTGTACCCATTGATAGTAAGTAAATTCTTCTAATTTTGCTTGCCCTGTTCCCTGTCAGTTGAAGAATTTGTATTGGAATGTGTCAAAAAATGTGCTGATGTTAATATCTACATATTTTTGTCACAAACTATTAAATAACTGGTTTTAAACATCTTGATTTCAGGAGAGGCTGTCGGTCACTGAGCGTGAATCAGTGATGCATGTGTGCAGGTGGATAAGGCATATTCAAGCACAGCCAAGAGTCTGTACTAGCCAGTCACCCTTGAAACTGAACACCCTGAATCTCTCATTATTAGCTCCCGCTGTACATTAAACATTATTAGCAATTAAGTGGAAATTAATACCAAAAACATAAAACTACTAATTGAACATAATGGCAAACATTAAAGAAAATCAAGACTGTAAAAGTATTAAAGTGGTTGGAAGCCGCTCATTATGATTGTGTTCAATAAGTTGAAAATATTAATTATTATTTATGTTGCTGATTATTTTTCCATGACTAGTGTAAGTCCACGTATTTTGTGTTATGTTTTAAAATGGTAATGCAATTTTTATGATAGTCGATTTGTTGTTTTATTTACTATTTTAGTATGATTATAAGAAATATTGCACCAAAAGGTAAATCTTGCCCGAGTGACACCAATTTTGTATAATCACGCCATCTATGAAGGTGTGTTGTAAACTGTTTAAATGCAGTTATGATACTCTAGCCTCCAGATTCCATTGAGATGTGGGGTGGAGGAATGCGCTAAGGTAGCCCGCGAAATTTTTTTTTTTTCATTCTTGCAATTTGCAGGTTAGTGTCAGTGACTTTTTCATGAAATAGTCATTCAATGGGGTTAAATGAACTTAGAGAGGTTGTATTGATGATTTTTATGATTTTATTCTTAGCCATATTTGTTATGGTTGCGAATCAATTTTTTTCAGAATACAGCCTGACACTGACCTGCAATATTACAAAAAAAACGTAAGAAATTTTGAATTTAGGGGCTACCTACTTATTAAGCTGCTCAAACTCAAAATTGACTTACTCAGTAAAGTACTATCTAGTTCACATTGATCAAGACAGACGGCGGTGTAGGTAGGTCACATTTCCGAAAAAGGGAAAAGATAATCAAATGGTGTGCCTAAATCTAATATTATTTACCATTTAATTATTATATTACATTTTGGTTGTGAATGTTGATGGATGGACAGGGAAAAGGCCAAAGAAAATAGATGAAGTGAAAGCAGTGAATTATGCCGTGCGTGTCATTTTTAACCGACTTCTAAAAAAGGAGGAGGTTCTCAATTCGGATGTTTGTATTTTTATTTTTTTTTATTTTTTATTCTTGTTCGCGCATTACTCTGTTGCTTACCAACCGATTTGGAAAATTCTTTTTTTGTTGGAAAGGGTATACTTCCCAAATGGTCCCATAGTCACCAAGTCGGGATCTGATGATGGAATCTTGGCGAAATCGAGGGAACTCTTCAAATTTTATAGGAAAACATAGTGATTTTGGTATTTTCTACAACAAGTGAAGCATTTGCGTTCAACAAGAACCATTCTACCATCAGATCTGATGATGAATCCAAGAGACAGTCTTCGGAACTCCATAACAAGGCAATGAATCTTAGCTGTGTTTGGGCTTGTTGGAATTGTAACGGTATGCACTTTCCAGGTGTACACACCGATTACGCTGAGATTTATGATCAGATTTGCGTGATTCTTCTTTAGTTTGATGTGGAATACCTGCCATTTGGTCCCATAAAAAATTAATATAGTTTGGCCTTAAAGTATTCATTTTATTAAAATTTTTGTTATATGTAAATTTTTCACGTATGTACACCGATTTCTCCGTGATTACTGGACCGATTTAGATGTTTTTTCATTAATTTGGTAGAGAAGCGTGCCCGGTGGAGCCATATGAATTTTATTTTCTTTGCTTAGGTACTTTTTGAGTCATCCTCTTTATTATGCATTTTGTCCTTTGTCGTATGTATGGACGATGTGCTGGTGTCTAGTTACAATGTAAAAAATATACTTGACTAGGATTAAAGTGAGATACCACAACTGAAAAGGCTAAAATAAAAACTTTTTTACAAAAAAAAATAACCGACTTCCATAAAACACTAAAAAGTGGCAAATAATTTTAGTTTCGGAAGTCGGTGGCAAAAAAGTAAATGAAACGAACAAGTCACCGACTGCCGAAACTAAAATGATTTGCCACTTTTTAGTGTTTTATGGAAGTCGGTTATTTTTTTTTGTAAAAAAGTTTTTTAAAAGTCACCATTAATTGTTTCGACTCGTGTCATTTTTAAAAGTCACATGCTTACTACTAATTGTTTCGACTTAAATGTATAGGTAGCTATAATAGGTACCTAATTTTGAAAGGAACAACTTTTATTTCAAATCAAATGACAATTTCTATTTCAGACTCTTCCTCCGCTCTCGGCACAGATACTGCCTCATCAATTGAAGAACATGAGCTTGGAAAAACCTATTATGTACTATCCTCAGCCATTTACATATCCAGGGTACCCCGTCGTGGTGTATTTGTGATTTTTGTCCGTATGCTGCATCAATTAAGTCGGTATGTGTACAGTCTTGTCAAGCAAACTTAAGATTCACTTGACGGTATGGAGCAAAACAGCTAATAGGTAGCCTATTAGCTGTTTGGCTACGGTCGGAGTGGTAGGGAAAATCGCAGATGTAGTTTTGTTATAGTATCTATCTATGGCAGGGTTCACTTTACATGGCAGATTCGGGGCTCGTCATCGGCCATCCTGCTGTGCCTTAATATACTACAGCCTCCAGCCAGGGCAACAAACTAAGGGCACCCTGTCAACCTGCGTCGAAGTCTCGGTGCAGCTTCGGCCGTCGCCTTGGTAAGCAAGGGACAGGCTGGATGGAATGTTGAGAATAATTAATTACGGTCAAAATAGCATGGCAGGTAAAGTGTGTATAAATTACCAGAGGCCTTAAAAAAAAACAGTGGAGTTTTGGTCAGATTTTTATTCTGAAATGCAAATAATGCTAATCAAGCTACAATAAAACTCGTTTTGGGCTGGGTCCTTTATGCGATTCCGCTTGTCGTAGCGTGTGTTTATCTGGAAAAAGGTAGGTATATCTATAATTTACGCAATATTAACCTCAATAATATAATCAAATAGCCCACTAGACGTCAAAAGCAAGAACATCAAAGCTATAATATTACATTAGGTTCGTAGGTATACTTAAAAGTCATGTTGGTATCCTCGAGGAGAATGAAGACTCATGACCTCCTTTTTATGAATTGCCGTAATAACTATTTCACCTACTAGGTCCTACCTATTTATTTTGTTCTATGTATGTAGGTAGGTACTAACAGTTTACTTCATGACTGTTCCGTGGAAACAGGTTTCTGGGTGCTTGCATTGCCGTCGACTTTTCGATCGGAGAAGCGAAGCATCAAGCAGCGTTCTAACCTGTCAGAGTAGGAGCATCCATCGTCTTCAGCCTCTGTGAATAAGCTGCACATTAAAACATTATGCATATCGTACAAACGTCACTTAGCTTTACGTGATACCAAAACCCATAACAAAGCATAACACCACGACTCTGTAATCATATCGCCACATTTCGCCATCTACCGGGCAATCTAGACAGACTACTTCGTGGCCGCTGCCGAGAAATTTCTGATGAAAAAACTAATTTTGTTTCTCTTAGTTATGTCTTGGAGGAGGTGTAAATAAACTCAGGTCCGAAGGTAAAACTTGGTTATCCCCACAACTTATGCTATTACAATAGTTGGTAACGACTGAACCCGCTACTGCTACTTCGACATTATTGCAGCATTGTGTCACTACACTAATAACACTTGAGCTTGAACTGGGGTTCGAACGCTGGACCTCATGCTCAGCAGTCGCTTTTGCGACCGCTACACCACCGAGACATCCATTAGGTATACGATTAAACGAAATCACAAATCTTTCATAGATTTTTCTAAAATTACTAAATCAAAATTTTGTGTTTAGAAAAGGTTGATTTTAGAAGGGCGTATACTCCAGTTAAGCGAGTGACAATAGTGGAAGCGGTTCAGTTGAACCAGAATAATAGCATAAGCAAAACTAGCCTAAGATGTCCCCCAGCTGAGACACAGACCTCCTCGCTGTGAGAGGAAGTGGACTGTGATCCACAACGCGGGCCCAGTGCGGGTTGGTACATGTCACATGTCTTCGAATTTCTGGTTCTAGGACATGCCGGTTTCCTCACCGTTTGTCATATTGCTCCGTTTTGAGAGCAGTGGTGATGAATAAATGACGCATAGTAATGCGTTTGCCTAGGTTCGAAGGCCGTGGGCCTTCAACTTGTGAGTCGGGGCCGTAACTTCTGGGCCACCACTGCACTTACCTGACTGCAACTCCTGAAAGCATGCTCGTACTTGATCATGCAGTGTAGAACGAGATTGCTGTGAAGTGGCAGAAGCCTGTACTTTATTCCACAGCTCAGCTTCACGTGGTATTCCCCGGTTGTCTACCTAATTGACAAGTGACTCTTTAATGACCTAAGTACACTAACAGATTATAAAAAGTCACGTCAATAAGGACAGGTACTCACAACTTGCAAATTCGCGAACACACATTGGCTGAGACACTGCAAAAAATAAATTTTAATTATTAGTCTGTGTTTATATGACGTTTTAGGTACAAATGTTAAACAAGTACCTATGACGATCAAATTGATGCATAAACACCTACTTATCACTTTTTTTGTGGTTCTAAGTTAGTCATTCATCTTAATGGGTATATACGAGAGGCTTAAATTGACGTCTACCTATACATTTGTGCCTCTTCTGTTTGGCGAATTACTCTAATCCAACAATTTGGCCTAACTACCTACCTACCTGCACCGTTTTATTGAAAAAGGATAAACAAGCGCTACAAGTTTTTAATTGCTTATTTAAAATTCAATGACATTATTTTATTTTACCTGATCCGAATCTGGTTTGCTCAAAAGCGGTTCGCTTCTCCTTGTCCGACTTGTATTATTATTGTTTGCTTTATTATTTGGAGACACGGGGCGCGGGACTGATGTCAGCAACTTTTCTCCCATGTTCCCAGTTCCATAGCCTTCGTAGTCGTAATCTGTAGCATTGATAACCATGATCTGATCGCCGCTGTCGTTGGTGTTCCTTCTCTCATGGCTGTAACGCGTTCCTTCCTTCATGTTACTGTCAATCCGAGGAGATCCATCGTAGGTGTCGTCAGAACGCCGATGACGTTCCTTACTTGTAGGTTCTTTTGGTAAAATAGTGTCGTCCGGATATGTACACGCTTTCAAAGCCACAGCTACATCATCTTCGAGTAATTTGATGTTTCCTTCTCCTGAACACGCTACCCATACTGGCAGAAACGTTAGGAGTACTACTGCCACACTCACCATTGTACGGAAATAAAGGTTTGCATCACAGCTCTGCATATAAATTGGATGTGTACAGGAAACTCGGTACATAATTATAGTTGACAAGTGCCTGTCAGCAGCTGTGATATTCCTGTGAACTGTTTTCATTGCATCAACATCAACATTGATTACAATGCGGACATCTGCAATTACCTACGGATGACTATAGAAATTCAACCTGATATTTAAAATATTCATAGAATTTCAATGTCTGCATTATGCAAAACATAACCTATACAATTTTATTGAATCAAAGCAGACACTAGGTAATATTAACTACATTTATAATCATCCCCAACATCCTATCATTTTCACAACTAGGTATGTTGAGGTCGGCTTCCAGTCTAATCGGATGCGGCAAAATTTCAGAATTTGACATGGAGCGACTGCCTATTTCCTCCTACACAACACAGTTAATACTGGTTTATACAATACCCCTTGGTAAGACTGGTTGCCGTTGCCAAAAGTCATACTTTCGGGCTACTGACTATCTGTAACGGCCACAGAGTCTGGATTTGTGCCTGGTTAATGACAATAGGCTTGTCCTTTGTCAAAGGGGTCCCTAACATAACCAGCGAAATGTGAGTGTACTATTAGGTACATCGCTGTGTAACCTTTCGGGGGTTACAGCCGTGATGTTATATTATACAAGTGTTGTTTTACATCCTCGTCAAGTTCAAGGAGGTAACTCTGATAACGATTCTCGTGGCGAATCAATAATAAAATGGGTAGGTAATTTTTATTCGTATTTATGGACATAGATAAGTGTGAACCACCCTTGTTTCAAACGCAGCCCGTCTGATACTCGCCTTATAACCTCACTTTCACACACAAATAATCTCAAACGTTTATTCGATAATTTCTTATTCCCTAAACCACGTTACCGGCCTTATTCTGAAATACTGACAAACTTAAACAACCAAAAAAATCAGCGTTTATTAATAATTAACTAGGTACCGTAATTTTAATTGATAATTTATGTCTTTTGCGACAACCTCCTGAATTTTGACGAGGATGCAAAACAACACCTTGTATGTACCTATTTGCTTGCTTGCTTACTGTCTACACTATCGGTGAATTCAATGGACGTGGTTTTTTCTGTATGCATCAAAGATGATGTTGATTTGAATCTGCAATTCTCGAATGATATTTATAATTTACTTCTTAAATACCTGTTTTCCACGAGGCTGCGAGCTTAGTCCGCGTGAAATTATTATAAAAATTATTACTTCCTTAACTGCATCGGATTTTGTAAACAGTTTTAAGGGTTATATTTTTTTAGCACTGAACTCTAATTCTTTTTCTTTAATAAACGCCTAAATCATTTCTTATAAAATCAGCTTTCTACCCGTAAACCCTCGTCAAAATCTGTTCAGCCGTTTCGTTTTTAACTAAAGTTTTCATTTGTAACTAGGCTATATGAAGTCAAATCAGAAGACTGATTGTAATATGTACAATACCTACTGTGATTTATCGGACTGCGACTGATTCTATCAATCAATAACAAAACATTCGTATTATTAGTATATTTTTTATTGTAATTAAGTTGAATTAAGTCCATTCAGAAGACTAATTGTAATTGTATCTACTATACGTACTGTGATTTATGGGACTGTGGCTGATTAGTAGAAAAACAAAAGAAATAATTGTAACTTATTTAAATACAGATGATTGTAACCTAAACCACTAGTCTTTAATTAAAGGAATGTTGCAGTATGTGTGGCATTACTTTTAAGAATTTATATATTAAATTCTGTGGGGGACAAAAAGGAATATAAAGTTTTATCTGTCCCCCTATCAGTTATAGGGGGACAGATGAAACCGTTAAGGAGTGAATAAAGTTCGAACTGTCCCCTCATTGCTAACAGGGGGACAGATCAAACTTTTTTTCCTATCTGTCACCCTAAGGGGACAAAGCAGGGTGACAGATCGGAATAATCCATATATGGGATTTGGATTTGACTTGCGCCTTAGATGTATAGGTACTATGATGAAGCACGAATGAAAGCAACTAATAGGGTGTGTCCAAACAAATAAAACAGAAGATATTCGTAGAATAAATATAATCAGTTCATTTACTTAGCATTATTAATTCCGTTAGTTTATCCTTTACCATAATGCCCCCACTTGCCGTTTCCCCAACCACTCCACGCGGGTCCATTCTCCCCACCATAAATCCGCAATCCAGAGTACGTCCGATATTTCCCGTATCCGGTTCCGGCCAGGCTCGAGGCGACGGAACCACCTATCTCTGACACCGTTCCATAGGTACTGCCAATAACTCCTGTTGACCCCATGCTCCCAGGAGAATATTTCCCGTACAATCCAGATAGGCTGAATGTCAAAGGAACCTGGACGTTGCCTGTGCCTACGTTGTAGTGAGAAGAACGCAGGGATGGCCAAAAAAGTTTTGCTTTCTCCATTGGTTGTGGTTTTCTCTTTGTTGCTGGTCCTGAGGGTTCAACGGAAATTGGATTAAGTAATTTAAATACATGGTAAACGGTTTCACCAACCAAGCATTCTGTTCTATCCGTTATCAAATTATGTAACCCGACGCAAAAATTAATGCTAGGAAACGACTTGCAACCCCTTATGAACCGATTCGCGAAAATTTTCGAAAGTCATCACCGCTTCCCTCAAAAATGTTGAAGGAAAACATCGTGAGGAAACCAGCATGTCCTAGAACTAAAAATTCGAAGACATGTGACATCTACCAACCCGCACTAGACCCGCGCGGTAGATAAAAGCCCACTAAAATCACGTTTTACGGTTAAACTCAAATAACGCACACAACAGTGTGCTGATGGATGCATTAAATAGTAAACAGGTCATGGAGGTATTTAAAGTAAGGTAGGTACCTTAAAAACTAGTAGACCAAAACTCAGCTGCCTAAGTCACATGATTGTTAAAAAACCTAATATAATCAATTAATCTTGAGATTCCTGAATTAAACGGAATCATAATAGTAGATTATGCACCAAGGGGATAAAGTAGTGTCTTATGTAACGGGCGCCGTATTGAATCCCGAGCAAATCGAAGGATTTTAGCGTTAACTCCCGAGCGGAGCGAGGGAGTTTAGAGTTAACTCCCGAGCAAAGCGAGGGAGTTAAGACAAGAATCCTGAGTGCAGCGTGGGAATCAAGGTCGCCCAAGACGAAGGCACCTTTATCCCCGAGGTGAATACTGTACTTTTCACACCATCTACGAGAGAATAAAAGCAGTAGTACTAGAATCAAGTATTCCGGAGTCAAATCACTATCGTCACTCAACATTTTTGTGAGAATTTGCAATATTTTATGTAATTTGTTGTATAACGATGAACAAAGCAAAGCAATTTCCAGTATTCGCGCCTCTTTTTAATTTGTGTTCTATTTTTCTTTTAATTATATTCTATCTCGTGGTGGCCAGTTCGATTTTTGAACAATTAATTTTTTTGTGCAGATAATGATGGTGAATGCGTGAATATTCGTATGCGATTTCTGTTCCAAATTCAAATCACATTATTGACCAGCGGGTCATAATGAAATTCAGTACAATATTATTGCCCTGCTAGACCTCAGGTCTTTAATGACTTACTTTAGGTTAGGTTTGCATGACATATAATTTGACATTATCGAGCAGGTGGTGTGAAAAATTGATTAGTATCGCGTCTCATAAAGACATTTATAATGTCGGGACAATCACATAAAGTGCAATTTGAAAAAAAACACCAAACAGGTAAAATAAGTAAAATATCGAATGATTGTTATTGAAACACACGTTGGACACGTTTTTATACATTTGTAAGGCAAGTCAATGATTTAGAATAACCCCGTGGCACAGTGGAACGAATGTATGGGAGCGGTTGGACGTAGACATGTCCGAAAAAAAAGAGTAAAATTATGCCAAACTAATGATGCCATCTTATTCGATTACTTAATGCCTTCATAACTTGTGGTGATGAATTTCTTCATAACTCCCATATTTCGGGAGTAATTTGAGAAAATGTGAAATTTTACTATGAAAATGAGTGTATCGAGCTCTCTCCCTCCTGATTCCGGGCTTGTTTCAAGTAGCGGTCTCTAATATCATAATGCTAATACTAAGAGCTATATTTAATACTAAGACACATAGTGCGCCAAATGTGCACTTTCTGGGATAAAGAGTGATGTTTATTTTATAACACAATTTTTTTATTTTTTGTTTATTTTGTTGATTAAAACCGTTTTTCTAAAGGTTTACCTTATTACAATAACATTTCTGAGCAGCCAATTAGAGAAGATATAAGCTAATTAGGATATATAATTAGGGACTTAAGGTTTACATATAAAACTGATGCACTAATGATTACTGATAAGAACATTGCTATTATTTAATTACTAAATGGCTCTTAATACACTAATTTAGCATGCATCATTTACTAATTATCACAATAACTAATTACCTTGCAATATTTAACAAAGGATACCTGGGATACCTGGATTTTATATAAATAGGTCACTATTAGTAACTTTAAAATCAGTGTTGATTTACACCTCGTTGTATCCAAGCTAATCTCGCAATGTATTTTCCAAATTTTAATACAAATCTTGATATTCACGTTGCTTTATGCGCACGCGCACATAAAGATTTACGCGACTTTAACTATTTGTTCAGTGTTTTAAAAGATAACAGTTGTGTTCAGTTATGTGAAAGTGCTGAAACAAGTTTAAAAGACTGGTGTCGTCGATTTTGCTACCGCATTTATGCAAAATGGACACAGTCTGGAAGAAGCACAGATAAGTTTCGGAAGAAACATGAGATTTGGCTACAGGCTGCAATTCAATGGCCGGAATTACAGAATGAAAATATGGAACCTTCTACAGAAAATATAAGTGACGTCATCGAGCCCATAATTTCTCCTGCTAAATCTAATGCTTCAACTTGTACACATCCTAGTCCTCGTAAATCTTTTGAGGACCTTAGTAACCGGCAAAAAAGAAGACGCACTGAAGATAGTCTTTCATGCAGCAGTAGCAGCGCTGAAATTATGTTTTCGGCCGAAAGGGCGCTTCAAAAGGCAGGACAAAGCGATACAGCTTATGTTATGAAATACTTGACGGAGAATCCAGAAGAGGCCTCAAAAATCAAAGCCTTCATTGAAGGTAAATCAATTCAGGTACGGGAAATATCCCCTTTGAAGGCATTGGCTCTTTATGTATCGATGAACTTATCGAAATGGCGCTATAACACTCTTCGGGATTTCAACACTCAAGAAGGAGCTCTTCAATACCCGAGTTACTACATGTTGGTTAAAGAAAAAATTAAGTGCTATCCGGCCAAAGAAGATCTCACAGTTACAGAGAGCTCTGCAAAAATCAAATTACAAGCCTTGATGGATTTAACCTCAAGAAGACTTATTAGGTCGTTAGAAACCCCTGTTGATCCCAATCAACAGCTCGTATTGACCAGCAAATGGGGTTTTGACGGATCATCTAGCCAAAGCATTTATCATCAAAGGACGAGTGAAGATGAGCAAATCGATCTTGCTAGTAATTTTATGATTAGTCTTGTACCACTGCGGCTCGTCTCAAAAGGTGTAACAATTTGGGAAAACGAGCGACCATCTTCCACTTCATTTTGCCGGCCAATATTGTTTAAGTTTATAAAGGAAACCAAAGAAAATGTGCAGAGAGAGATGGCTGAAATCGAAGCAGAGATTGAAGCCTTAACTCCATCCACCATCACTGATGGAATTAGTGTCAAACACCAACTGCTGTTGACAATGATTGATGGTAAAATTCATTCCATTATATCCAATACAGCAGCTTCAGTGTGTGACATATGCAAGGCTTGTCCTAAAGAAATGAATAATTTAGAGTTAATCAAAGATAAACACGCAAACGAGGACATGTATAAATATAGCTTAAGCACCCTTCACGCTTGGATTCGCTCAATGGAATGCTTATTACACATTTCCTACAAATTAGACATAAAATCATGGCAAGTAAGGGGTGATATAGCAAAAAGGCAAGTTGATGACAGGAAGAAAAGAGTTCAAGAGGCTGTAAGAAGAGAAACGGGCTTACTTCTCGATGTTGTGAAACAAGGCAGTGGATCCACCAACAATGGCAACTCGGCAAGGAGATTTTTTGAAAACTACACTAAATCTGCTGAACTGACCGGAATAGATGCTATGCTTTTAAGAAAAATCTGTGTGATCTTGCAGTGTATTTCATCAGGAGAGAAGATCAACGTAACTAAATTCCGAGAGTTCTGCTTTGATACTGCTAAGCTTTACGTGGAGTTATACCCATGGTATTATATGCCTTCTTCACTTCATAAAATTTTAATGCATGGGCCAGACATAGTTCAGAACATGTCAATTGTGCCCATTGGTTTTCTATCCGAAGAGGCATCTGAGGCTAGAAATAAAGATTTTAGAAAATATAGAGAGGGGCATTCTCGAAAGCTGCTATGCTTTCTGCAATGCAATCTCATGCAATGAAGATATTATGCACAATCTTTTACTGTCTTCTGATCCACTTGTTACAAGTATCCGTCCAAAAGGAAATAAGTTTGTAAAAAAATCTTCTTTTAAGGAATTTTATGAGCTTACGGATTCTGAGAAAAGTGATATCGAATTTGTTAACATAAATGATTTAGCGGACATCGATTCTGAATTTGAATTAATTGATGATGATGATGATGACGAAGATAATTAAATGATGTTATTGTTTTAAAATGTGTAACTTAGTAAATTAGAGCTTACATCTTAATTATTTATTGTACTTTTAATGAAACTAGGTAATTTATTATCAACTTACTTAAAAGTCATACTCTCATCAGTTCTTGTGAATATTTTTGTTAATATATATTTCTGTATATATATAATATATTTATAGACCTCTTAATAAGTCTGTCTGCGGTTTAAAGTAAATACAAATGGGGAAAAAACGTTTTTTTTTTTTAAATTTTCATTTCCTTTTATCCCAGAAAGTGCACATTTGGCGCACTATGTGTCTTAGTATTAAATATAGCTCTTAGTAATAGCATTATGATATTAGAGACCGCTACTTGAAACAAGCCCGGAATCAGGAGGGAGAGAGCTCGATACACTCATTTTCATAGTAAAATTTCACATTTTCTCAAATTACTCCCGAAATATGGGAGTTATGAAGAAATTCATCACCACAATTTATGAAGGCATTAAGTAATCGAATAAGATGGCATCATTAGTTTGTCATAATTTTACTCTTATTTTTCGGACATGTCTACGTCCAACCGCTCCCATACATTCGTTCCACTGTGCGTGGTGGTTTAAAACTGGTGTGACAAGAACCCGTGCTTGATGTTTTTTCCTTAAGCACTTTTTTGTTTATAAGGTTTACTTTTTGAATTATTCTTATCTGCATTTAATAATTTAAGATCTTTTGAAAAAAGGTACCTACCAATAATGATGGTGTAGATTTGTGCTTTTTGCGTTGTGGTTATTATGGCGCCGTTCACGACATCTGTAAATAGTCGCATAAATAAAGGGTGTAAACACACCCTTAACGAAGCCGAAAGGTACTTGTTTTTCCTGTTATTGTGATATTTTTATTTTTGTTCTGGACCATGCCTGGGAATCTTCGAGATATTGAAGGTCAAAGTTCCAACTTTTTTACAAGATTTTAAATCTTATAATATTAGGCTCAGCATACAATTTTTATGAAATGCGCGCATTCCTGTACTAAATGAAAAAGATTCATAGAATTTCAATGTCTGCATTATGCAAAACATCAGCCGAAAGGTACTCGTTTTTCCTGTTATTGTGATATTTTTATTTTTGTTCTGGACCATGCCTGGGAACCTTCGAGATATTGAAGGTTAAAGTTCCAACTTTATTACAAGTTTTTGTTTTTTTTTTTTAATATTAGGCTCAGCTTACAATTTTTTGTAATGCGCGCGTTCCTGTACTAAATGAAAAACGATTTTCATAATGTAGTCCATGACTTAGTATTAAGTTTTATATCTTTTTAGATAGCTGATAAGACAAGGATGTTTTTGTAGTGATTTTACATTAGGCGTAGTATTATTTTTTTGCAATGCACAAAATGTTTTAAGACGTAATAACAAAACTACAAAAATAATGTTTGATAAAATAATGTTTGATTTGTGATCTTTGCCAAAGGTGTTGGCATTTTTGAACTAAAAGTCTGCTACGAACCAACTATAATAATAGTTTAAATTTCAGTACATTCACGCCGTAAATCGTTTTTATATTGACTTGAAATGACTTAATCTGGAAATTTCATACAAAAATTAAAAATCGAACTAACTCAAAAACTACTGAATTTCGGTAGAACATTTGATTGCTTAATTTGTTGCATTTTAATCCTACTGTGACGTCCTGCAAGGAATACGTCTAGTTACCAGTAACTCTGTGTACAGGATGGAAGGCACATCGACGCATGACGCACAACGGTTACCCGTCACACATAGGTGACAAGCGACATTCACTTGTTTATTACCACTACACTTACTTGGTTACTTGCTTGTTTTATTCGCATCCAGTAGTTTCGTGACTAGTTTCATTACCTATGTTGTTTTCACCGCAGCCGCGTGTCACTTGAAGTAAAGCTCTTGCCCTAGAGGAAGAGTAGCAGTAAGTAGGTACTCACTTTCTTCAATCATTGGCTGTGAAGCATCTCCAACAACGCGAGCCACCCTGGTGTCCAGTGGCCGAGTCCACATGTCAGCAGCTGGAATGCTGTCCCTGGTCTCGGTTAGCGGGGGGCTCGGATACAAGTAGAGGGACGGGTCCAGTACTGCTGTGGCTTCCACCGCCCAAATGCAAACGCACCATAGTAATGTGATCTGTAACTAAGAGATTGTTTTGCTCAAGTTAGTAGAGGCAGACAAACTCTCTGTGCTAGGACGATGCTTGGTTTGTTGAGGAATTTCAAGTCTCTTTAAAGTTTTTATTTTGATATGGTGGGGTAGTGTCATGGTAATTGGTCGGTACAAAACTTTATTTTACAAGTCTTATAAATAAAACCACAGCTTATGGAGTTAGGATGCCACAGTGAAGCACATAGTACGATAGACCAACACGATAAACAACCCCCTAGGAAGGGGCTTTATATCCCTTTATTTGTTAGGGGTTTAAAACAACCTACTTATCACCGTCACAAAAAATATATTCGCTGGATACCTCATGTGTTAATATATCTCGAAGGTATAAATAAATAATCCTGTTGAATTCTTGTATTTCGTTATTCTTTGCACATTGATACATATTATTATAGATACCTACCTATGAGTGAAAGGCCCTGTCTTCGTCTGATATAAAATTATGCACATTGGAATAAATTATTTCAGTTGCAGACGCATAAATGAGGCATGAGCAAAAATGGTACGCACCAAATGATACTCTAGGACAACTATTGCAGCCAAAATATTCAAAATTACTCACAAACATAGCGAGAATGTCTTCCGGGGTTTATAACTTTAACTGCACCACTCAATGAAAGGCACCATACTAACCTTTTTGAAGGGCACGTAATGTTATGTAACTGGAAAGGCTTTCTCCCACTCTCTAGGCCTCCTAATGTTATGGCCCTGACCAAGGTCAGCTGCTGAGAAAGTGACTGAGAAGTGAATGACCCATCATAACATGCAATATGAACATTATGTTCGAATTATGAATTATTTATTCGTTTTGTAATGACTCCGAAATTATAAATACAATTTATATGTGTTGGAAGAAACCAGATTGTCAAGATTTGTTTAAAGGAATCTTTTTCAAAATTAAAAAAAAAAACGATCATTAAAAATGATGTGTTATCTATATGTTAATTCTGACGCTGCTAAATATCGTATTGGATTAAGGAAAATAATAGAAAATATCCACCAAAACTCCTGTAGTATCGCAAAACAAATATTTTTAGCCAATCATAATGCCGATTGACCTTTGTGGTCAGGCAAGACGAGGCAAAAGGTGATCTTTTTGACTCGTTTAGACCGCAAATGTCAGATAGAACAATACACAAGACTAAGACTAAGATGTGATAGCGATATGCTTCGTGTAGTACTGAATACTGATGTGGGTATAACAGAACTATGCGAAAACATAAAATACACACATCTAGGAAGTATAGGGAACTTGGATATTTTTCCAAATATATTGTTTTTTCTAATGTTATGTTGTAGGTATCATACAACAAAACATAAAATAATGGAAGCGTAATTTTTCCTTTATATGTGCTATAAAACATTGCTTCATGCCAAATTTCAAGATTCTAGGTCGACTCCCTTTAGATTTTGATTCCCTTGCGAGTAGTTGCGAGTCTGAAAATTCGCGGCTTAAATTGCTGTTTCGTTTGATTGCGTTGACAAAGAAGTTTGATTTTGTTACAGCTTAAAGGCATTATAGACATGAGTATTTGATATGAATTTCAATTTAATACCTCTACGCGTTAATGAGGAAAGGGGTAGTAAGTTTAAAATTATTAAAAATATTTTTCATTATATGATGTAACTAAAAATACACGGTTTTCGCATTTTTTCCTTTATGTGTGCTATCAGATGTTGATTTATACCAAATTTAAAGATTCTGAGTTCACGGAAGTACCCTGTAGGTTTTGATTCCCTTCCTTTTTCCTAAGAAAAAGGGTCTTGACAGAGAGACAGACGGACGGACGGACGGACGGACGGACGGAAAACAAAGTGATCCTATAAGTGTTCCGTTTTTTCCTTTCGAGGTACGGAACCCTAAAAAGGCCGGTCTTATACACATTTACTACTAACTGTTTTTTTTCTGGTCGCCCATAAAAAAAATTGTCATAAAAAAAAAAAAGTGTAGACGAAATCTTCTCAATTCTCTAATCGAAACCAAACTGCTATTGGTGAGGAATGGCCATCGGTTACGTATTCTGGTAAGGGCATTGCTTTGCATTTAAATTGCCTCGTATCAAAACGAGATCGGTTCTTAAACACGGGTGATTTCCAGCCTAGACCAGGAGCGTTCTGCCTTGGTAAAGATGAAGTTCCTGAGGATTCCGTAATCGGCTCTGATGAGTAAAATTTCGACGAACACACACTCCCCTTAAATCAGGATGAAAGCCAAAGTAAAGCTCATCGGAAAACAGAACACGTGACCATCGAGTGTCGGTCTAGTACAAATGTGCTTATACCCTAATTCACGACGCCCTCGATTTTCACTTCGCAGAGCTGGAACTCTTAACGGTATGCGAACGTATTGATTGCCCTTCTGTTATAAAATTCCAGGCATCTCCTGGCAGTTTGGAAACTGATCACAACTTTATATTGGAACTGGAGTCTTTCAACTAGCTGGCGAGCTGAAATTTAAAGCTACTCCCTACCAAAATTCTGAAAAAAATGTCCGTCTCTGGGATGTGATCTGTCTAGGTAACGTTACCGACATTTTTTTGGGGTTCTGTACCCAAAGGGCCAAACGGGACCCTATTACTGAGACCTTGCTGTCCGGCCGTCCGTCTGCCACCAGGCTGTATCTCATGAACCGTGATAGAGCCAGTTGAAATTTCTACAGATTACGTATTTCTTTTCCCATATAAAAAAGTGACTTCTTTTTGCTCGTTTTTTATAAATAATGGTACGGAACCCTTCGTGCGCGAGTCCGACTCGCACTTGGCCGGATAACGCATAAGGCAAAAAAAAAAAAAAGTTACAAGAAAAAAGCAATTATTGCTTTTTTACGAGAAAAAGCACGAAAACTTACAAAAACCCCATTAATTTTTACAGTACAAAATACGAAAAAGCCTATAGTTATCCTTCAATATTTAAAATATACGTAGGTATGCTGTTTTTTTGTTTATTTTTTTTTTATTTCGAACTATTACTAAATGAAGTTCCAACCTATATTTAAAATGTTGGTAGTGAGTATTTTTTTTCGAGAATTTTCCAAAATAATTTGTTACGTGTTCCATAAGCTTTGTTGATGTGCGTAGTATAGAAGTCTCACTGTAGTATAAGCAGAGTATGGCTCAAAAGTGAAATACGTGCGAAGACGTGAAATTTTATAAGTTTTCTTTATTCTAACTTAGTTGTGCCCGGTAGGCAATAGATTCGTTCGTCCCTTATTCGATGGGACTCAACCTAACTGGTGAAATGTGCTCGTTTTAGCACTACCAGGTGTAAATTCAATGGCTTTGAAAGTAAAAATGGGTGTACCACAAGGTTCGATGTTGGGTCCTTTCCTCTTTTTAGTATATATTAATGACCTTCCCCATTTATTTAAAAACCAACCACAAATGGTGTTGTTTGCGGACGATACTTCGTTAATATTTAAGATGAACAGACGTGCCACAAACCTTGATGATGTAAATAACGCTCTAATGCAGGTCCATAAATGGTTTACCGCTAATAATTTAGTATTAAATGGGAAAAAAACTAAATGCATAAAATTTTCTCTACCAAATGTCAAATGTATTGATTGTGACATAGTGTTGAATCTAGAGAAACTTGAATTTGTCGATGAAACTGTTTTCTTGGGGATCACGCTCGACTCAAGGCTACAATGGGGTCCTCATTTAACATCTCTTGCAGGACGGCTGAGTTCAGCAGCATATGCTGTCAGAAAAATCCGTCAATTTACTGATGTATACCGCGAGGCTAGTGTATTTCAGTTATTTTCATAGTATTATGTCATACGGTATTTTACTATGGGGACGGGCTGCAGACATCGAGTCTATATTTATTCTGCAGAAAAGAGCCATCAGAGCCATATATAATCTACGTAGGTGCGATTCTCTAAGAGAACTGTTTAAGGAAATTAACATCATGACGGTACCTTGTCAATACATCTATGAAAACATCATGTACGTTAGGAAAAATCTGCATTTATTTAGTAAAAGAGGTGACCGGCACCACTATAATACTAGAAACAGAGACCAACTAGTTCAGCCAGGTTTCAGGTTAGCTAAAGTAGACTCATCTTTCATGGGGTACTGTTTAAAATGTTACAATAAAATACCTCCCCCTATTCTACAACTGAATGAAATGAAATTTAAATCTTGCATAAAACGCACACTATGTATGCAAGCATATTATAAGTTGGGGGATTACATTGATGATAAAAATGCTTGGCTCAATGCTGGTCCTGCTCCACAATATCCATAGAGGCAATCTGGATCATCAGAATTACCAAGTGAAGTTATTGTGAAAGCTGCAGAAGATTGTAAAAATATATTGGCATTGTATAGATTCAATCTCTTAGTATTATATGATTGCTTAGCACATGTGTGAGTACTATGTACTGTAAAGCCACTATTTAATGAGTACCTACATCTTTTATTGACGCGAAATACCCTGGTGGTTGAGTGAATGTCATGCTCACTTAAATGTCACGCTGATAGTGGCGGGTGTGTCGGGTCGTTTAGTTCCCTTCAAAATGGTTGAGTTGAATGATGGCTGATACATGCGTCATGTTCGTGAACGGGCGCTGTCAGTTGTGACTGGTCATCTCTTAGCTGCCACGGTTTATTTTAATTAAGTACTTTATATTTTTTTTTTATTACTGATGTAATGTTTAATACTCTGGACGCTCTTAACCTGCCCGTATTTCTACATCGTTCTCACATATTTGTAATTCTTAACATGAATGATGTAACCAAGATTTTGTAACATATTTTGATTTTTAAAAGAGTGTCCATGGAGTTTCTTGCCCATTCGTCTCCATAGAGATCTACGCTACGGAATGGGCAACTACAGTACTTTCACAAGTTATTATGCCTTGTGACTGGGACTGTAGCTTCGCGTTTTATTTTGTTTTTCGACTTTCAAAAGTGCCTGTAATGGTTTAATTGAAATAAATGCTTTGACTTTGACTTTGACTTTGACCAGCGCCCTGGGCGAGATTTCTACGACACCCACTAACTGCAATTCAACCCATACGAAAAAAACGAACCGGTTCTAGTATCGGTTCAGTTCTCTATTTTGATGAAAATGTCCCTTAACTCAAAAACTAAACCTCAAATCTTATTCAAACCAACTCTCGTTGAAAGTTTTTTTTACGTTCACAAACCTACATTTTTCAGAATTTTCCTCTTCTATAGAAATTAGAGGAGGACACAATTCTTGACAATTTCATGACTTTGGAAGCAAACATCTCATCAAGTGTTTAAGGAACCTCGGTATCATATTTTAGGAGCATTGATTGACATTGACATACACACACAGTTATACACGTATTAGATATATATTTAACATTATTCAAGTCTTATTAGTGTAGTGTAGCGGTTCAAGTTCATAGAAGGCACCTACTCTCCAAATTTCAACAGTGTGGGGCCAATAGTCTCGGAATTTTTGAATTCCGAGACTCTGTGACATACGGACAGAAAGGAGAAGGTCGTGGCTAAATAATTACAGCCACACGGGTCGACCTTTATGGTTAAGCCATGCTTGCCGAGGTTGGTCCGTGGATGGGTGACCATAATTACATTCTGAGTTTTCTCCGGACCTCGGAAAGCACGTTAAGCCGTTGGTCCCGGCTGTCATTTGTAAATCTTTGACAGTCGTTACGAGTAGTCTTAAGTCTGACATACAGTCTTACTAAGGGGTATCGTATTACCCAGTTCAGTTACTGGGTTGTGGAGGTCAGACAGGCTCTCGCTACATGTAAAATACTGGTACTCAGCTGCATCCAGTTAGACTTGAAGCCGACCCCAAGATAGTTTGGGAAAAGGCTAGGCAGATGATGATGACGTTCATACGGACGGGCAGACAGATAGACGAACAGACCGAATCCTAGCCTTTCTTTCGGCGAACTCTTTTATCAAAGTCGATGTTTTCAGCAGTTTCATTTTCAATGGATAATATTTTTGTGTTCACCAAAAATCTAAAGGTACATCTATGTATGCATTTCTAAAATATTGATCTTAAACCCGTTTAATTGTTTTACTATAATTAAACTACTCGGCCAACAAAATATGTTACATCAAACAAATTCCAAATTAACACCAAGATATAACACTTTTTTATTTTAGTGCGCTGCAAATATTCTATTGTAACAATAACTATTTTATTCTTCCCCGAAAAATACTGATCGTGCACCAAATATTCCTGACTTCTTGGGGCAGCCCGACTTGGACAGGTTAGGTTCGAAGGGGATGGCGGGGTCTAGTGAGCGAGCGGAGCGAGCGAACTAAGACCCCGACATCCCCTTCGTGTTAGGTTTCTTTAAACCCTGTAGACAGAAATAGGAGCCCCGCCTAGCGGGGCTACGTCGTAAAACTAAAAAAAAAATGCTTGTTTTTAAAATTAGGTGTATTACTATTTTTACAAATTTGCAACAGTTGTTAAATAGATGCTCGTTATGACATATTTTAATGAACATATTTTGGTGCACATTCAGTATATTTGGTGGAACACAGGCAAAATTAGGTAAATGAAATGGGAATAAATTGAAGTACTTTTAAATACCATCCATTTTCAATTCACAATGTTACCAAGTTTCTCTATCTACATTCGCGTAAGAAACTCCCCTATAGAAAGCCTCCTGATTTTTTAAAAGTTATAATTTTTTCTGCCTGTTACCACAGAATTAATAAGATCGAATAAATTATAGAGTCCAGTAGAACCACACTCTCACTATTTTTATTTTTTTAAGGCATAGAATGAGTCTCTGAGTAATCTTGCTACCTCTACAAACTTACACATTTTCAACAACCCAAACCAGAGGCAGAAAAAAGAAGCCTTTGTGAAAATCTGTTTTGCGCAGGGTTAAATAAAGTACGGACCACGCGCGTACTTTATTTAACCCTGCGCAAACAAGCGACGATGCTGGCCGAAGCATTTGCATCGGCCAGCCGCTTCGCTGACATTGGCCAGCGTACTACGCGGTAACGCTAGTAAATATAGTAAATACACGAGTGCTTTAGGGTCACGACGTCGACGGCGTTTGGCGGTTGGACCATACGAAAAGAGCACAAAGTACCTATTGGAAGTCGTACGTGTGCGTCCACACTGCAGGCCTAGCGCGGTGGCGATAGCGGGCGCGAAATATAAACATATGAACCCGCCGCTTGTGGCCACATTAAAGTGACACAGGTGGGCGCGACGGGCGACCGGCTTGAGCGAATTAGCGAGCGTAATTTTCAAACGTTTCTCTTACCTACTTAGTTTTGAACAATTTCTCTTTAGGACTAATACTTTTGCGTTTGTAGGCAAAAGTGTAGCATGTGGTATCTTCTCTGGTGGTATCTTCAATGTTGACACGGACATTCGAATTTACTCAAAGAATTTTGTAGGGTCTCCTTAATCTCAGTTCTTCACATAAATGAAAAAAATCACCATTAACTTGTCTGCTTTCATTTATTTTGTGCATGCCATCTCTCGTGTTCAACAATTCCCATCTCAGGATCAGACTATTTAATAAAATAATAAATACTCGTCCATGGATTTGTTTAAATAGTCCAATCCTGGTTTGCAACACCTGAAGTACGCCTAAACGCTACTCGCTTGTCACTGTGGCCACCGCACGCCTCCGCCGTCGCGCCCGCCACAGGCCTCTGCCACCGCGCGTTCAGTGTGGTTCCGTACACATTTTCGCATCTTTTCGCGCTCCCATACTTTGTGTTCTTTTTTTCTCTTAATTTGTCGTGACCCCTAATCGATGTTTATATGACTTTGACTAATTACTATAAATTAATCATGTGAGGAAAGAGACAGATACAAAGTAGCCAAAAACAATTTTATTAAGACCACTTTATGTGTGCCGTTCAAGGTGGCGCTGCTTGTCTAGAAGATTAACATCGATGTGTCAAACTTGGTACATTTATTTTAGTTCTGTGTTTTTGCCCCTGCATGGATAAGTTGATGGAACTTTTTCCTCCTATTCAGTGCAAAAGCGAAAATACGCCGGTTTTCCTATATAAACCTTTACCATGTAGCACATCACACAGTTAAACTACTAGTGACCAAGCAATCAAACCCAAAATGAAATTCGTAAGTTTTTAAACAATTTTTCAACTTGCTCGAAAATTGCTTCTTATTGAACCATTTTAAGGTTCACAATGAAGTCAACATATAATATTGATCAACTGCTTTTTGTTTCTAATGGCTGTAGACCTAAAACGTCTATGCCACTTATTATGAACTACTTTTTCATTTGGCTTCGCAGGATTTGTGAATTTAAACTCATCATGATTGTATAGTTTTGTTTTTTATTAAACATACTTTCATATCTGTAATCTCCGAAAAGATAGCCAGAGGTGTATATATTAGTATACTCACATTTCGCCAATTATGCTTAAGTCCCATGTCTTAAGGCCATGGCGAGCCTATTGAGGCAGTCTGGATTTGAGCCCATCGACTGGACTCAAATCCAGACTGCCTAAATGCTACTGACAAATTCCTGATGTGACAACTCAATTCCTCTTTGCCCCACCTGAAAATCGAAATCGTCATCCGCAGGCATGACTGCTTGCGTACACTACACCAACGACGTAACATCACTCCTCTGCCTAGGCCTTTTCCTTTGATGGGGTCTGCTTGTAGTCTTACGAGTATCGGATGCAGATGAACCCCAATGTTTTACATGGAACGACTACCTATCTGACACTAGGAAAAGGCGTTTTGGGCGACTGTCTCGTGTCTCGTGCTAATTATCTGCCTATTTTGCATAAATGTAAGGCTGGTTGTCAGACTTTCGGGCCACTGACGACCTGTAACGACTGTCAAAGACTGTCTTTACTACAGCTAAGAGCCCACATAATTAAGAAGTTGTTTGTTTCACTATCAATAACACTACACTCACTAATAAATAGCACTACAAACGCCACACTATTTGTAGTCTGGCATTTGTAGTGCTATTTGTTATTAGTGCGATATTTCGGCGTTGTTGCAAACTCCATGATCACGGATAAACTGAATTTATTGCGGGTGGGTGTTTATGAGCAGAGAAATCAGTCTACCCTCTTTCTTGTTAGTTTTTTGCTTCGTACCACTCGTACTGTCACTTACAACTCGTTTCTGATTCGATTGAACTCGTTTCTACAGTTACTGATACTTAGTGACCAAGTGAGTTTAAAAACTTATATTTTTTGTTTCAGTTGTCATTCTTCGGTATGATCGTCTTTGCCGTCATGGTGGCGCTGGTCAGCGCGTCTCCGGCACCCGTGGTCGTGGCCCGCGCTCAGTGGGGCGGCGCGGGTGGCGCCGGCGGCGGTGGTGGTGGCGGCGGGCCCGCCGGTCCAGCCGGCCCTGCAGCTCCTGCTTGTGTATGTGGATAGAACACAACCAATACGGATACAGCAACGGATACGGATACAAAAAAAAGTATAGGCTTGGATGCAGTAATACATGTCTTCATGTAATTGCAAACACTGATAGTTTACACGTAATAGATATTTTCATCCCCTTCTCTAGTGGTTGAAACACGTCAGTACAGTTCTCGTTCGTTTTCGCTCCATATAATAACGGTTCAACTATCGCATTTTTTTTCCAGATACATTAGTTAAGAAATATTATGTTTAAATCGTTTTTATATTTTCTTTGTAATGTTTTGAAAAATGTCGTTGTGGAATAAAATAAACTGCCCAGTTGCATTGCATCAATCTGTACTATTTCTTCTTTCTTTATTACTTTCTGAAGTTTTATCAGTTGTTATATTATGAAACAAGTTTTTATAAAAGTAGTAAAAATAACATTGTAACTGAACATAAATGTTGACTTGAAATGTCCCATTTTTTTGTTTTGATTAATGCAAATTATTATTAAAATACATTTAATATGATTATAATTGTTTTTTTTGTTATTTCACATGCTGGTCATCATCAATATGGAATCGTATACAATCAAAAGAAGATATGTCGATTACCTAAAGAAGCGATGAAAGGTCAAAGGTGGTGGTGAGGCCATCTTATTTAAAGAGAAGTTTTGTTTCAATAATAAGCTACACGTATTGCTTTTTTTTTTGTATGGCATCTCGCAGTTCAGCCTCTGAGGCTGGCTTCTGCTTAACCGGTCAATCCTGTGGATGCCTAGAATTTAAGGCCTCCAGCCAGGGCAAACACGTATTGCATTGCTTATAGCTTGTATTTATAACCATAAAGTGGCTCCGGTGGATGACTGAATAATTGTGTGGTTAATGATAAAATAAAATAAAATAATGTTTAAACCGTTTACCACACAATTTATACAATCTATGAGCGAATATGTGATGCAGAGGAATGAGGAAAATGTCATGAGGAAAGTTTGAAGTTTTGCACGAAAGGATGCGTAATAAAACAAGTGAAAGAATATAACATATTTATGTATGGATGAGTATAAGAGGAGAGGAAGATCAAAAAGTGGATGGATGGACAATTGGACATGGACTGTGTACCTCATAACATCATCACGCCTGTAATCCCCAAAGGGTTAGACAGAGGTGTACCTGATAGTACACCCACATTTCGCCAGTTATGTTTAAGTCACATGTAATAGGGGGCGTGCCTATTGCTATCAACAGGGCACAAATCCAGACTCCGTGGCTGCTACTGAGAAATTTCTCATGGAATGACCCAATAACAAGATACCCGACCCGAACCCAGAACCTCAGCAGCTCAATAGTCGCGATTGAGTAAATGCCTCGTTGGACTAAGGGCTATATTTCACCGGGACACCATGGCAGCGCAACCAGTCGCCGCTACCAACAAAATGTATACAGCTCTATAGAGATTTACTCACCTGGTGTCCGTTTAGCTGTATAAATTTTGTTGGTAGCGGCGACTGGTTGCGCCGCCATGGTGTTCCGATGAATATAGCCCTAATGGTCGCACCATTAGTCCAACGAGGCATTTATTAAAATCATCAAAATCAAAATATTTTTATTTCACATAGCTACATGGGCACTCGTAAAACGTCAACAAAAAAGGTGCACTCAAACTAGTAACTCATCAACTTTAAATCATGTTCTTGTTTTCAAGTAAATGTATTGTCACCCTATTAGTAAAGAATACAATACCATCTTTCAAGATCGCCTTTCCACTTTAAACGCTAAACCGAATGACACGTTGTCCGAACTGGGAATCGAAACCGGGACATCCAGTATTTCAGATGTACTACGACATGTTTTGAAGTGTATGAAATCTATACTAATATTATAAAGCTGAAGAGTTTGTTTGTTTGCTTGAACGCGCTAATCTCAGGATCTTCTGATCCGATTTGAAAAATCTTTCAGTGTTAGATAGGCCATTTATCGAGGAAGGCTATAGGCTGTATATCATCACGCTACGACAAACAGGAGCGGAGCAGCAATGCAAAATGTTGTGAAAACGGGGAAAATGTGATGCAGACGGAATTGCGTGGGACAGCTAGTGCTAAATATATTTCATCATCATCTACCTGTCTTTGCGCCATTCTACTTGGGGTCACTACTCGCAACACGTTTTCTCCTTGCATTCTCTCCACGTCTGACAGTAGTCACGGCATCATTTAGGTACTGCCAGGGGGAGGACACTACCATACTTGACATAGGCGTCCAATTTTACACAAAGATACTAGCACCATCTCTTACCAAATCCGCATAAACTTGAGATTTAGTACATTAAAATGACATAGATGGTGCTTACACCAATTATCGCCAGTGTGATTAATAAATACCTTTTTGATTTGAATGAAAATTGAGTTAAAAATAATGAATTTAAACTCTAAACAAGATTAAACCATTTATTTATTTTAAAAGCATTTTGTAATTGTTAATTTTTTTTTGGTTTTGCAACAATATCATACAGAATGTTTACAAAATGGCGACTATCGGCGTGTGCGCATGCTTGTAGATCTCTCCCATTTTGTGTAATTTATGTGGTTTCTCGGTTCTGTCTTCTTTTACATTCAACTCGACCGCACTCTCTGGAGCTTTAGATGCAGAAAGTGCGGTTGAGTTGAGTGTAAAAAAAGAAATAAAAACAGAAACCCATAGAAAACCTATTCAATAACAAAGATATAGATATAAGTATATGTACGTACCTATAGCTATTGGGATTAGTTCAACGGATTTAGTATCAGGTGGCGACACCGTTCAATGTAGGTGTCAAAAATTCGCTTGAGTGGGCTCTCTATTCCATCTATATTACTATACTCTTTGGGTACTGCTTTCTCGTTCATATCATTTACTCATACTTCAAAATATGCTAATATACCCACTGAGGTATTACTACTACGTATAGAGAAGACAACGCGTTGCATGATTTTGCGCCACGCTTTGCGGTGAGCTGTACTGCAACCATCCAGTGAGTATCCAACGCCCGCAGATACATGTCGTGTTTGTCTCGCATAAATAACAACATCAAAATGCCTGGTTGTATACTTAAAGACTGCCGTAAACACTCCAGAACATAAAAAAGTGATGGTATGACAAATCATCAATAAGTAGACATATAAACGTTTAAAACTCTGATTTAAAGTTTTTCGCGATGTAATAATGCTCACGAGAATCGGGTTTCCGGGCGCCGCCATATTACAATACAACATACGACTTGCAGTTACACTACGTTGAACGAAACGCGTAAGCGCCATGAAATTCCTGGCGCTTATGACGTTTTGGTCGCGAGAAAACTATTCCCTCTATGCGATCTAGCGCTGCATGTTGTAATAGTTTAGTTAGACGACATAACTATTGTTTTAGCGCTGCAGCGAACTTTAGTTCTAACTCTTACAAAAATGAAGCAAATCTTTGGTGTCTGTTCTATACGCTAGTAATATACACACATCAAAAGTGTCTAGGGATCAACATATATTTTTGCAATAACTTTTCTCCTGATTGATATTAATTAAAATTTTCTTTAAGGATTCATCAAATAAAGTGTTTTCGTTTGTCACAGTAACGATAAACCAAGTCACCTTTGCATTAATAAAGAAATTTGCCATTTTCTAATAAAGGGATTTTTGACATTTGAACCACTAACATTAAAGTTCGAAAAAAAGACTGAAATAACAGTTTTCTTTAAAATTTTATTGGGTAACTTAAACAATTAATAATCCGTGTTTCTACCGCGAACACTAACAACACAAGAACATCGGTTTGGCATACTCAAAATGAGTTCATCCAAATCACGCTGTGGAATGGCCGCCCATGTTCGTTGCAACAACAAAAAAAGGTCTTCTTGCGACTGGATACCCTCCATATTCGGCAGAGCTCTTCTCTGTAGCATATCCCATGCATGCTCAATCGGGTTCAAGTCTGGCGACTGAGCAGGCCAGGGCAGGACATTGATGTTAGCTGCGGCGAGAGTCTGTCTTACAACTCTTGCGGTGTGCGGTCGTGCATTATCATGCATTAACTGAAATAAGGGACCGATTTGCACTTGTAGAGGAACGATGACGTCTGATACAATCGTCTCAGCATAAATTTGAGCGTTGAGGTTGCCTCTGATCCAAATCAACTCAGTTCTTCCGCCGATCCAAATACCCGCCCATACCATGATGGTTCCACCACTATAAGGATGGACTCCCTGGCAGGATTTTAATCGCTGTTGGCGTCCAGGGGTTCTCCAGTGTCGTATACGTCTTGTATCCGGTCTCATACCAAAACGAGACTCATCAGAAAAGCACACGAAACGCCATTGTTCTTCTGCCCAATTTCTGTGTTCAAGAGCCCATTGATATCGAATCCTACGATTGTGCATTGCTATAGGTGGTACCCGTAGCGGTCTTCGTGAATGAAGGTTCACTTCATGCAAGCGGTTTCTGACTGTTTGGTCGCTAATTAAGTTCCCTGAAGAGTGATGAAGCCTCACGGCTAACATCATGGCGGTTATTGTTGGAGCTCTTCGAGTTAAGATTTGAATGTATCGGTCTTGTCTCCGTGTGGTGCAGCGATACCGTCCTCCATGGCGCTCAGCCACGGTACCAGTGCTTCGGTAACGTGTCCAAAGTCGACTGATAACACTCTGACTTGTATTCAGAGCTAAAGCCACAGTACGTTGCCGGGAACCAGCTTCTATCATTCCCACGGCTCTGAGCATTTCTTCCCTGCTTAAATGACGTCGCAGCTCCATAATAACGTTGGTTTTAATCAGTAGTAGGGAAACAGTAGCACTAATAATGTCTTCAATGCGTTGTATGTTTTTATAGGGAAAATATTGACAGCTGATTTTCATCTTTTACTCGAATTTGATTCACAGTTCCTGATTCAAATTATGAAATGCACCAAAAAGGATCCATATAAATTTATAAAATCATAAATTTATTACAAAGCCACATCTCAATCTCAAGAAATCCGCATAAAAATGCTTGATCCCTAGACACTTTTGATGTGTGTAGTTCAATGAATATACCTACTTTTATTTCGTTAAAGTCCGTCTGTCTTGTTTTATTAGTGATACAAATAAAGAAATTTTAATAGGTAATGATATCAAATTCTACACGTCAGAATCGGCGCAAATGTCAATTTTAAGTTTAAAAATAATACGATTCATAAAACTTAATTTTTGTTTATTGATATTTTTATTTCTAGCTACTGAGATTTTTTAGGGTACCGTACTAATGTGGTTCTTTCTTTAGGTACACCTGTCAATGTGTGGAATTACGGCTTGATCCAGTCATAAAGAGCTTAAGGGCGTGTTCCTTCCCACTATGTCGTGCCGACTGATTATTGTGTCGTTTAAAGCGTCGTGGCTTGTGTATTTCAATGGGGGTGTTCACATATAAGACGACACGATTAACTGTCGTCCACGACTTTTTTCCAGTGAGTACAGATTGTCAAGTCAATCGGTATGATGGGAACAGCTAGAGACGACAGTCGTCCAACGATCAACGACGACTGTCGTTTCTAATCATGTACATAATATGTAATATTATAAAAACTAGTAAACTTAGGAAAAACAAAAAAAAAGGTTGAAGACTATCGATATATAATTAATCGTCACGAACATAGTGGGAACGCGCCGTAACGTAAGCGTAAAAATCATGTAGCTTGGTGTCGTCATAATGCATCACAAAAACAAAGCGACATTAGAGTCCTTACTGGTGGATAGATCTGGCCAGATCATGATATGGGTTTTGGGTTCTAGATCTATATCATAAAATACCACCTTGTCATGAAATTATCGAAGACACAAATATGTATGTGTACAATTCTAAGGTCTGGTTTTACATACACAAATATATTTTTAGAAACATTTGTGTACACACTTTGACAGTGGCCTAAAAGTCTGATCACCAGTCCTTACCAAGGGGTATCGCATTACCCAGTATTGAATGGGTTGCGGAGAAAGAATAGGCAGTCGTTCCATGTGAAATAATGGTATTCAACAGCATCCGGTTAGACTGGAAGCCCAATCTAAAAAAGTTGGCAAAAGGCTAGGCAGACGATGATGTGGTTTACCCTAAATCTCTTTTGGAGTCATTGTGCTCATAATAAACAACTTTTACTACGGCCAACACTGAAATAAGCAAAAATAAATTTGCTACCCCATTATTTTTTTGTAAGAATTGGCAAAATGTAGTGACCAGCTGAATATGTTTCACGATTTCAGGGTTCGTTTCTTATTGAAAGTTGTTCATAATGATAACTATATAAAATGAGAAGTTTATGGTATGCGACAACTGAGGTTGTATATTTTAAGAAAAAATATGGCGGCGTTTGACAGTTCGTCCGTACAAAAAGAGCAAAAAGTAAGGGTAAGGGAGCACGAAAGGATGCGTACTAAAAACAAGTGGAAAAAGAATAAAACGAACTCGACGGTCAGTGGTCACAAATGTTTTTTTCTTTTTCGTTTCTTGATAACTTGTAATTCCACGAGTTTATGTTGAAAATCCGGCAACTATAAACTTGGTTCCACTTTTTGAGTATTTTGTCTTATTGTACTCGGCTATACGGCGCGCCTTATTTTGTAATGTTATTGTTCATTAATTATTTTTTCAATGTGTTACTTAAATTGATGCACAGAATGCTTGGTTGATGGCATCGTGAAAGGACCTTCGGGATGAGACAAGTTATTTTTAAACCTTGTATAAATAAGAAGCCATCCTGAAGACGTCAGACAAGTCGTTCACCATGATGAAGAACTGTGGTTTTCCTACCTAACAAGCTGACTTGACTCATCATCATTCTCCTCCAATTTATTTAGGGTCGGCGCAGCAAGTCTTCTTATCTTTTATACTTTTCTATCAGTCGTCATTTTATGAGTCACCTCGGTTTACACCACAACAAATCTCAAAATTTCAACGTCAACACATATGTAGCAGTTAGGCCCCGTTCCCACTATGTCGTGACGTCGGAGTATCTTGTCGTTTAAAGCGTCTTGGCTTGTGTATTTAAATAGAGGTATTCATTTATAGGACGACGCGATTTACTGTCGTCCACGACTTTTTATTGCAGTGACGACAGATTGTCAACTAAGTCGATAGAATGAAAACAGCTTAAGACGACAGTCGTTCAACGATAAATTAATCGTCACGACATAGTGGGTATGCGCCCTTAGTTTACCTCTAACTGTGGAGGCTTGCCAAACAATTGAAAACAACAAACGTTTTTTTTTGTACGTCATCATATACTCCGTGAAATACTTATTTAAATTCAAGATGCAGCATAATGCATATATTTGTCTGCTTTCCATTTTTATCCATTATAATGTAGGTACTCTCTCGGTATGAGACTCCGACTCGTACTATGCGGGTGCTAAAAGCAACAATAAAGATGAAAAAAGACACATATCCTAAATTTGTGGCATTTTTAAGAAGAGCCTCATTTCTTCTTCAACCTAATAAACCGAAGGTTTTCACAGCATCTGAAATTGAAAAGTTTCTTAACGAAGCACCTGATTCCGTATACTCGTATTTGGCGGCAAAAGTAAGTCAGTTGCACAATCAGTATCTACTTATGTATATTAATCAACTACTTAACATAATCTAATACGTACTTAGTAGATGTTGATAGGCATAATTATGCATATCCATTTCATTAATTTATCTACTACAATACTCTTTACGTTAGGTACAGGTTGTTCTTGTTATTGGTATAGACGGAGCATGTCGAACTAATGAACTAATACAACTTCATGTTTTTGACATGAAGTTGTGTTAGTTAATTGAGAAAAAAACTGTTTTTTTTTTAAATTTCGTAATTTTATTTTTAGTTATTATTATTTTTCATACTAGGTAAATTAATTAATAGTCAGTCTACTATTAATTAATTTACCTAATACAAAGACAAAAAGAGACCGCAACTTTGTAATTTGCAAGGAATACGTAACAATTGTTGAGAAATGTCAAGCCGATTGATTCAAAAAAACGATTGATTGGAGTGTTAGGAGGGGGGATCCTAACACTCCAATCAATCGTTTTTTTCTACAGTATCGCAACGGAAAGGGAATTAGACAGCCCGTGGGTTCTAATAAAATTGGCAGTATCCCAATTCAGGAGCTGATTTCCTATCCCTTAAGAGCCATGGAGGCTGGAAGACCAATGCGGTTGTAGAGGGATACATAGAGGATTCATTCCACAATAAGTCTAATATTTAAAGGCATCGTAGGAGCCATTTCAGCTCTTTCAGTTTAACGGCTCCTATCGTAGGAAAGAGCCTCAGTCAGATCCTTGGACTGGCCCTTTTACATCAAAATGAGCCGTTACGAAACACCTAACCATCGCCCTCTCTCGCCAACATTTACGCCAATGGAATCCGATGAATCGGTACAACTGTTAAGTAACCTAACAAAAATATCACAGTCAACATGTTACTTTAAATTTTTCTTAATTATACTTAAGTATTATTTGTTATAATTTTATTATTCTGTAATACTTACCTATCATAATGTAGTAGTTAATACCTTAACTGAAACAAAAGTATCTTGTGATTGTATTTTTTTTTTTACATTGATTCATTGCCTTGCTGAGGTGGGATGAAAAGTTACGTGTTGCACTCGAGTGCAAAGATTTTTCACCTCGTGCTCTTTTGATTCCCTCGCTAACGCTTAGGATTCTAATTTTTGAATCTTTGAATCCTTCCCTTGCTCGGTCATCAAAATTGAGCACGCGGTTAAAAAGCAACTTTGCACTATTGTAAAACAAATAACTGTTGTCATTAATATGTCATTACTTCCCAAAATTTGATCCTTATTAGCGACACTATCAAATGGTGTAATTATTAATTATTGTTTATTTTTCCAAAATCAACGGGTTAAATTCCTGGCTAGGAGTACAGATTTTTCAAAAATGTAATGATAGTTTTAGTTTTCATCAAAATTGGCTTGGAGACTCCTTTGAGTATTTTCCTCATTGGTTCAGATATGACTATGCACGCCCACTTGAAAAATTCAACCCGCATACAATTAGTAAACAATCAATTATCCTCCTTTTAGCTCTAGTGCAATCGGGAAAATACGCTTGTTTTACGCACTGGATCTTATTTGTATATAAACCTTTCGCATGTAGCACATCACACAGTTACACTACTAGTGACCAAGCAATCGGATACAAAGAAAAAAATGAAATACGTAAGTTTTTAACGATTTTTTCAACTTGCTTAAAAACGGTTCTTATTACACCACTTTGACGTTCACAATAAAGTCTATTGAACATTTGCAACGTCTTTATCCTCCATATGAATTCACCCACTGCTCATCCAGGTCTGTCACCTGATCCCCTGACTATGTCGTTTGCCCATTTCGCCGCCGGACGACCAACATTTATTTGGTTAGTTGTTCGATGCTATTCGGTGATAGCCTAAGTCCGCCTGTCATCACTGCGCCTTGCTAGGTGTCCTACCCAACTCTAGTTGAGTTTCGTAACGCGATTCCTAATATCAAAAACCTTTGGACGTCTTCACATTTGGACGCTAGGAACACGATCTACCAGGGTTATGCTGTACATGGAACGCTCCATCGAAGGTGTCTGTGTATACACGAACTCTCAGTCTGTACACAGACACCTGCATGATCGTCCATGTTTCACCACCGTATGTCATTGTGGGAACACACTGGTTATAGAGAGAGAGACTTTAGACATACCAGAACTTTGTCTGATTAAAAAAAAACATCCAATTTGCTAAACGCAGCTCACCAAAGCTATATTCTTCGGGATATCTCCTTTTGTTGATGCTCTTAGCCAAGTGAAAGCATATGAACAAGATAGACATACTGGTCCATCATCCCCAACTCTTCATTTCCTACTTTGATAGTAAGATTTGCATAACTGTTGATGTTTGCCATAATCTTCGTCTTGGTCATATTTATCCTAAGTCCTTCTCTAAAAGTAAATCATATAGGTCTTGAAGCATATTCCGACGTTTTCAGTGAAGAGGACGAGGGCGACTGCAAATCTAAAATGCAATAGGCACCATTTATGTTAACAACGCAACAGTCCCAATTTAAGCATTTCACGATATCTTCCAGGACTGCTGTAATATGTTTTGATGTCATCCTGTCGCACTTGTTTGATCTGTACGGGTTCAGACAGGGTATGCAGGCGAACGTACAAAGTGCCAGATTTGTATAGTTCCATTCATACACATTCACGTAACGTGAGTCGATATGGCACCGATGGATAGCGTGGAACACGGCCCAATTACTCGATACTGTCGAAAGCCTTCTCGTAATCGACGAAGGCATGCATATAGGTCGGTTACATTCTTGGACTTCTCCATCAAGTGCTTTACCGTGTGAATATGGTCGATGATCGAATATCCCTTGCGGAAGCCGGCCTGCTTGATGGGCTGGGTTTCGTCAAATTCTCGGGAAAGATGTTTTTTTTTCAGGATTCAGGATTTTAGGGAGCTTGTATATTTGAGAGAGAAAATTAATGGGACGATATGGCTTAGGTGGACCTGAAACGTATGCCACAATTATAAACTACTTACTTATTTTTTTGGGTTTCGCAGGATTTGTGAATTTCCCTATTCGTTGTTGTAAAGAATTTCAATGGTTTACATTTTTCTGCACAGAACCCTAATCCTTTTTCTAAATAAAAGTAAAGCCTAAGTTTATCTGCTAACTTATACAAAAAAATAAAATTTATGTTTTTTTGTTATAAGTATCGTATACTTACAATTTTCATATGCATTCAGTAAAAAGGTATTATTTTGAAATTACAAACAGACATTTCAATTATTATTTATTTCTATATATTGATATGTGTGGAAAAATAAAACACTAGTGTGAAATACATTGCATGTTGAACCTAATCGTAGTGTGAAAAAAGCCAGTTTTCGAAAAAATACTTTTACTAACACAGACCTATTTACAAAACTACAAATCTTTTTTTGATTTTCTTTAGGTTTTTTAAAAGCACTAAGAGCATTCTTTTGATAATAATTAATAGTTTTCCTCAATGATTTGAAATTTAGAATCATGAGGAAAAGACATAGATTAAAAACTTGTTTCTGGTTTCTTGGTCTGATTTTGGTATATAAAGCTGCATTTTGTAGCATATCACCGTAGTAAGGAAGAACTCACCATGAAATACGTAAGTGTCTTAAGTTTTTAATATCGCGTGTTTCGTCACTTAGAAAAAAAACTGCTTCCTTTTTAATAAGCTTATTGAAAAAAAACGAACCTATATTTATAACTTTTGCTTATATTGTAATGTTCGATGGCTAGTCTCCTCTGAGATTGGCCACCAGGGCTGAACCAAGACTGTCATAATACAGACTTCTTCTTCGTCGTTCCTTCACTGCTGGGGATCGCGACCACATATGACACGTCTCCAAGCCATGCGGTCTCCTGCTGTGTGAACCGCTTGGTACAGGCTGCCTCCTTGATCGCGTTTGCCAACTTTGCCGGTGCTCTAACTTGCGCACGTTTACCTTCTACTCGGCCCCTTTCCAGACAATGCCTAGTCGAACGTTTAATATGTCGGAAAAAGCTGTGGGCACGCTCCAGGCAGATTGTGGATAGCCGGTGACAAATTATCCTGGAAAGTGCTAAATTAATCCAGAACCATCCATACTGTCTTTTCATTGAAGCCAATCTCATCACAGTTTGGAAAATGTTGGGTAGACGACAACAGTTTAATAACAATGGAAAATGATATTAAACTATTAGTTAAAAAAACAATTGTGTACTTAACCAGTCTTACCAAGGGGTGTCGTATTACCCAGTAAATGGGTTCTTGAGGTCAGTTGGGCAGTCACTCCATGTAGGATACTGGTATTCAGCTGCATCCGAATGGAATGGAAGCCGACCTCAACATAGTGCAAAAAAACTAGGCATAAGATGTGTACTTAATGCTAACTTTGAAGCCCATCTTAATAATAACTTGTTTGTTTCAGTTCGCATTCTTCGCACTGTTGATTTGTGCCATCGTGGCACTGGCCAGCGGCACGCCGCAACTTCCAGTTGCGCCGGCTCCCGGCGGCGGTGGCGGTGGCGGTGGTGGTGGCGGTGGTGGTGGCGGTGGCGGCGGCGGCGGTGCTCCTCACCCACTTGAGTAATCAGCCCCCCCACGGATACAAACACACCAAGAAACAACACCACTACGGATACGGCTGCGGACTCTAAAATTACGAAAAGTTTGAAGCTCTTTGTAATTTTGCCTACGATCTACGAGTTCGTCTCACTCAATGTCGCTTTTAGTGTTATTATTTTGATTTGATTAATTCTGATTCTCCTAATGTTATGACATTCAAGTTCTTGTAATGTCCGAACATATCTATTTTCACAAACAAGTAATTAAATAGTAAGCTAAACATTTTTGACTTTAATTTACTCCCCAAGAAAAAAAGAGGTGTGTCATACGTTTAACGTGTTCGTCTGTGGACCTGTGTATCTGAGTGCTTGTCTGTGACATCTTAGCTCCCGAACGAATGAACCGATCTTGACTAAGGTCCTTAGGTCAAAGTCAAAGTCAAAGATCTTTAGGTCGATCGAAAGTGATCTTAGTTCTGATTCAAGGAAATCTGTTTAGCCGATTGATGACCAGCTCTTTTCTAGATGATGAGGGCATGACTCAGCATGAGGGCTTATCGATTTGAAGGTAGAATGTCACAAAGCAGGTAGTAGCTGCATCTTTTCTATTTTTATACAAAATTCTTCTTTTGAATTATATGAAATTATAGTTCAAAAGAAGGACGTGTGTGTCTGTGTAACTGTGTATCTGTGTGTCTGTCTGTGGTATCGCAGCTACTAAACGGATGAACCGATTTTGATAAAATTGGTTTCGTTTGAAAGGTGTTTTAATCGAGAGTTTTCTTTAGCTGTGTTTTGAGAAAATCTGCTCAGCCGTTTGAAGGTCATCACCGCTTTTCTAGTTGAAGGGATATAAAAACTTCTACGAGTCTGATCGATTCGAAATTTGAAATCTGGCCACTTGTCAACAAAGGGCATCGCGAGGGGGGGGGGGGGTGCACACTCCCTCCCCCTAAAAGTTCGTGTTCTTTTTAATTTACAACATTTCATTGTTTTCATTAATTAGCGAGAAGAGGCGCGTCGTAGCGTCGCGTCGGGGGACCACTAAGTAGACTGCTTAGCACAAGCACAAAACAAAGCGGACCCCCGACGCTACGACGCTTGGATTACTTTACTTTTGTTTTTTTTTTTAGAGTTTTGCTGTCGGGGGTTATTTAAATTTTTAATTGAATTTTTAGTCTGAAACAGCCGCGGGTTTAGAAGATAATAAAAAAAAACTACTCTATTGTTTCGAAGCTAAGCATCTGCTATCTTTATATTACTTAACAGCCCTGAGTACAGTGAGTACCTATTAGTCTTTTTGTTTCCCCCTGAGCCACGGTGGCTAAATGATACCAGTTTATTATAATTTCCATTTTAATGAGATAAAAAAGAACAATTGTAGTGATGACACGTGAAAAATGTAAATGTAGTTTTTGTTTTACAACCCATCGTTCAGGCATTATTTTACAAAAAAAATCTTTTACGGAACTGGCAAAGTGATTGATGACATACGTCTACCATGAGTTGTCATAGTTAGATCGCTTGACGTAACTGCAATAGTTCCGTCAATACGCAAATACAGTTAGCTTTTTCAATGGTATCATGAACTGTGTTGGTGCTAAGCTACCAAATTCTAAGCAAATGAAGCCCAAACTACAGTCACTGTAGTTTATTTTAATACACGATGACGTAGGATAGATAACTACAGTGACTCATACTGCCGAATACTGCGCATTTTAGTACCCAACTATCCGCTAGAGGCGCTGTAAAAATTTTCATACATTTTTTTAACTACAGACGCTAGCGAATATAGATTGTTAAAACTCATGTTAGACGTACAGATATGCTAAAAATCGATAAACCATTACAAATAAAAATGTGGAAAAGACACGACGCGACGTTTGGCTTTTGCTGCCGAACCGATACTTCGATAGAAAGTTGGTTTTTTAGGGTTCCGTACTGCGAAAGGAAAAAACGGAACCCTTATAGGATCACTTTGTTGTCCGTCCGTCTGTCTGTCTGTCAACTGTCAAGACCCTTTTTCTCAGGAAAGCGTGGAGGTATCAAGCTGGAATTTATATCAAATACTCCGGCCCTTGGAGCTGTGAAAAAATTCACACAAACAAAACAAAATTCAGGCAAACTTCTAGGCCAACGCAATCAAAAGATACAGCCGTTTATGCCGCAATTTTTCGACACTCGCAAGGGAATCAAAACCTACAGTGTTCTTCCCGTGAACTCAGAATCTTGAAATTTGGTACGTAGCAACGTCTTATAACACATATAAAGGCAAAATTGCAAAACCGGAAATTTTTAGTTCCATCATTTAAGGGCTTAAGAGTTGTCAAATCAGGTTTTTCAATTCGATATTCTGAAAAAGTTACTAGGTCTATCAACATGAAAAAAATATCACTCATAAAAGTGATTCATGTTTATTATTTAGTCTTGTCAGAATTTTATTTTATTAGCTACATTTTGAATAAAAAAATATCTTTCTATTTATAGAAACGTCTATTAGCCCGCAAAATCTCGATAACAAGAAATGCGTTTTAATCGATTCTTACACTCAAAGATAGGAAATTTAAAAAGATGAGATTTCTCTTGGTAACTTTGTTTAGTTCGTCTTTTTATTAATAATTTGTATTATTTTAAATACATACGCAAGCAAAAGCTCGCGCCGAGTACGAGTCAATGTCAATTTAGTCTGCTGTGGCACCTCGTGACGGGCAGACATCGCACGCGTTGACAATTAAAATAAAATAAATTTTTTACTCTGTTTTTAGTTTTTTTGAATTAAAAATAGTGTAATATTGGATCGTTGTAGATTAAATATTTTTTTTTACATATTTTGCGCCTTGTTTCAAATTTTATCGTGACTTTTGTGTTTATTATGATTGTCTCGTTGTCATAGAATTTATCTGTGCATAAGAGCCCGAGCACCCGATTCACGTAGGTTACGTTACGGAACATACTATTTTGTTGATGTTCTGATTATTTGGTGAGTAATCACCAAATAACCAGAACACCAAATCGGGGAGGTAACTCCCCGACCCTCGCCCGAGCCAGCCCGCGATGCTGTGCCAGTAGTTTTAAATCAGTCCCTAAATAATAATATCATTCAGATCCAGCCTGTCTCCCATGCAGTGCTCCCCCAGCGACGCCCTAAGCCGAGGCTCGTACCCCAAAGGGGGTGCCCTTAGCGTGTAGTCGCTTAGTTTGTAAGTTATTATGCCCTGGCTGAAGGCCTTACTCTCAAGGCATCCACAGGATAGTCCGGTTAAGCAAACGACAACCTCATAGGATGAAATGCGAGATGCCATTCATAAAAAAAAATTGGTGATTTCCAGTTGGTATTATTATTATAGTTTGCAATTTAGATGTTTTGATTTTAAATTTTAAAATGTACAAGGAGTTATTAGTAAAGTAGTTATATAATCATGTTTTATTTTATAAACTTTTAATTTACAATAATAATTAGCAAGGTAGGTATTCGTATTCGTCGAATGGTAAAATTATTATTCTGATTCGTATTCATATTCGCAAAAATAGTATTCATGGCAGCATTAACCCACATCTAACAATTATTATGGGTATATTCGAAGTACCACTGTTGTTCTTATATTAATAATATTCTGATAACTGCTTGTTTTAGTAATAAGATACCTATGTGTTTTTAAATGATACTTACATGAAATTATTTGAACCTCAAAATTAGATTATTTTTTGGTGTCACCTTGTTTCGCAGACAGAAGTTTCACAGAATTTCGTTTCCCAGAAAATGTTTCACATAATATTTGGTCCTCGTATTTTTATTTCGAATATTTTTGTTTCAACTACTATTTACTTGAATGAAACATATTTTACAGAAACACACTTCAATGAATTTTATAGTCACATTTTTTTATTTAACAAATTTATCAAACAGTAGAATTAGTTTTTAACGAATATTGTTTGTTCGATGTATGTTTCCATGGTTTTTTATTTCAACGAAATTATTAACCTTAAATTAAAATATTGTCCTTAAAAGTCAATATGTTGTACTACAAAAGTAAGTGACAAAAACGAATGGCTGCAAACCAGACTCCACGTAGTTTTGTCTGCCCTACCCCTAGAGTGTAATTTAAGCCCGCATAGGCGCGGAGGGATGAGGCGGCCCGCGAGCTGAGGAGCAGGTGGTATCTATCGGTTGCCGCCGTGGCTGAGGCTGGCCAGCAAGTCGAACCTGCGGTGGTGAGCGTTAATACCATCTGCGACGATGAACTCGCGTGGGTCCGCCGAAGCCCCGCAGCGCCGGAGCCGTGACAGAAACCATGCTTGTTGCATGTTGTATGCTTGCTTGCACGCTGCATGTTACATGCTTGCTTGCATGCTGCGTGCAACAGGCATGGTTTCTGTCACGTCTCCGGCGCGGCATTAGTGAGAATAAAAAGACTATTTTTTTGACAAGAATTTAACCGCATTATTTTTGTGAATGCGGTGTTGTAATTTTATAGGAGGGTATGTATTTTTCAAAGGTATGAGTTTTAGAAACGGTCACTCAATAAAATGTAATTCTTCGTAATAAGTTTTATGTGAAACAAACAATATGTGGATAAAGAATATTTGATTTGTTATTCTATGATATGAATATTCTAACATTAAACTTTATTTGGAAACAAAAATTGATGTTTTAAAATTCTTCAAAGTAAGTATTCTGCGTATTGATTATTCTATGAAATAATAATATGAGAAACAATTTATGTGAAACGAAATTCGATGAAACAATTAGCGACGAAACAACGCACAACCTTATTTTTTCGTATCCGTTTCATTCTTTGATTTTAGATAGAAAATCAACGTAATAAATCTGGTCATGAAAATCGTATATCAGCTGCCACGGAGTTGAGCGAGAAAAAAAACTAAATTGTGTGTCTGTTCTGCTCATGATTTACTTTTCTTCGTAAAGGTCAGTCGGCGCACGAACGTTGCTCGCTAGACGGCGCTAATGTTGAATATGTCTCTTTTGCTCAAGGTCATTGGCGTATGGTAGGGCCTTAATACAATATTTTTAATAATTTTACTTATGGATTTCATTTTGCAATAAAAATACCATAACTATGACTCGATTATAGTCATGGGTGAACTTTTACTTGTATACCTACAGGTTTGTACGGAACCCTCGGTGCGCGAGTCCGACTCGCACTTGGCTGGTTTTTTTTTTAATAAACCATAGAAAGCTTAAATATCGAAGTAGATTTTTATTATGCTGGTAACCTTGTGTCATAGTCTATGTCAATTCTATTTTTGTTTATGGCAATGGTGGCGATAAAACCTGCAAAGGAGAGAAAATCGATACCATAGTTACTAATTTAAAGTCAACTTGTTGTTAGCAGTACACTGAAACAAACATATAGAAGTGTTGTTAAATATATGAATAAATATTTACATATTTGAGCGTAAACTGTGTCATTGACGCAGATAAAAATCATCAAAGCCACAAAGAGCTTTGGGGAAGAATGAGAGGGATGGAAAGTTAGTTGAGAAAGGGATCTTTAAGTTAAAGAAGATGTGCTCCAAAGTACCTTCACCCACCCACGTTCACAGAGCGATGTGTAATTTGATTGACATTAGACATACTTTATGAATGTTGTTATAATTAATGTGTTTTGTTTAGTGCCAGACATTTCAAAACTTACAATACCTCGTTGTGCCAGCACAATAATTGGAAGCTCCATCGATTTTTTTTTTTTCATTTACATTAGCTAGAATACATTTCCTATATTTATTTTACCGATGATTCTGTGGACACACAAGAAAAGCCGAACTCCCATACAAAATTGGTTTTTCTCCGTTACCGATGATATTGCAAGAACTTGCCAAGCTTGACCTGATTCTGAGGCATCACCTGCGGCTTAACATATTATTGAGGGGACTCTATACTATGTTCTTTACTTTTATAAACTAAATTAATTCTATTTAGTGACGAACATTTACTCTTATAGTTGTTACAAGAGTCAGAATAGGAGCAACTATCGGAGGTTCTTAGTGCAGGAATCCAGCCCAGACAAAGTGCTGCTAGAAGAGGCGGGCAAGATGCTCCAGCGAGTAATCGTAGATCGTCTCGTCAGCCACTTATGTACGGGGCCGAACCTGGACGGTGTCTTTGGACATCTCTAACGCCTTCAATACCCTGCCCCAGAGTTGCATTAGGGTGGCCCTGCGTTACCATTGGGTACCTTCCTACCTCCGCAACATCATGTGACTTATCTGGCGGGAAGATGTGTCAACTAAATGGGACGCGACGGCCGCCGTCGCGAGATGTGGTGCGGTGTTCCACAGGGTTCTGGGCCATCTTCTGTGGAAAATCGTTTTTTTTTTAAACGCTGCGTTGGTCTCAACTCCTGCAGGTCGTGGTGGCGGAATAGCGGAGGAGGCTTGAGCTGCCTACCGCCAGCTTCGACACAATAAAGGCAATGCGGCAAGTACTCGATGACTGGGAGGAAGCACGGTTCCTTGACGTTTCGGGCGACGCAGGTGCTTTTGGGGCACGGCTGCTTCGGGAAGAACCTATGTCACATAAGCGGGGAGCCGGCTTTTCTAAGCCCCCATAGCGTCCACTGTTTGTAGGATTCAAGGAACATATGTCGCCCCCATCACCCTGGGCCCGAGACGGCAGCGGCAACCACCAACGTCACCTTTGGTGGTTGCGGTTAATGAAGTTACGTAATATAACAACGCACCTGTAGTCTTTGTCAGACTTAGACATGGGTATACCAATAGTGCACTCACATTCCGCCAGTTTTGTTTAAGTTCCATGCAATAGGGGCGAGCATATTGCCATTAACCGCGCACAAATACAGATTCCGTTGCCGCTACTGAGAAAGTCCTGATGGAAAAACCCAATAACACTGCCCGATCTGGGACTCGAACCCAGGACCTCACGCTCAGCAGTCGTGCTAGCTACCTTTAGACCAACGAGAAGTTTTTTGCATTCACTAGTTTCATTTACTATCAACACCGCACCTGAAAAGTACATATCGGCTGATCGAATTGTAAACATAGGTACTGTTTTATTTAAATAGATGGACTTTTAACGCAGCGTTCAGTACGTCTAACCAAAGATATCCATAAAAAAACACTGCACATATTACCTACTGCCTATCTGACCTTCACAATCCAGTTACTGGGTAAAACGAAAGCTCTCTTTTTTCGTCGCGAGTAAATTAAAGTCAAACATTTTAAGCTTAATATTTAATTACTTCTTCGTGAAATATAAAAGAACTTGAAATTCGTACAAGAGTCCAAATCAAATCAAAATAATAACACTAAAAGCGACATTGAGTGAGACGAACTCGTTGATCGTAGGCAAAATTACAAAGAGCTAAAAACTTTTCGTAATTTCAGAGTCCGCAGCCGTATCCGTAGTGGTGATGTTTCTTGTGGTATTTGTATCCGTGGGGGGGCTGATTACTCAAGTGGGTGAGGAGCACCGCCGCCGCCGCCGCCACCGCCACCACCGCCGCCACCACCACCGCCACCGCCACCGCCACCGGGAGCCGGCGCAGCTGGAAGTTGCGGCGTGCCGCTGGCCAGTGCCACGATGGCGCAAATCAATAGTGCGAAGAATGCGAACTGAAACAAACAAGTTGCCATTAAATTGGATCTTACGTTTTTTTTTTCTTTGGAAATTACGTTCATAATTAATTAAATTAATAATTAAGATAATTTATTAATAAAAGTATTACATAAAGTTTACATTTAGGCACAGTAGTATTTTTCTCATACAATGGTATAAATAGTACTAATAAGTAAACTATAACTAAAACATATTCAAAACTCGCAAGTGATGTTAATTCAATTCAGATGTTTGGCAGCGACCTGCCCGATCTAGGTTTATTTAAACCTGTGTTTCGGGCCATCACTTTACATAGCATAATTTTATTACGACAGTAAAATTATAAAATAAAATTAAACTATTAACAATAACAACTATAAGTATAATCAAATTGGTAAAATAAAGAAAAACTCTAATAATAGCTGATTAAGTAAATATGTACAAATTGATACGAGAGAATATGACATAATCATCCAGATGATGAGTAGTATGACTAGTTTTTTCCAACTATGTTGAGGTCGGCTTCCTTCCAGTATAACCGGGTGCAGATGAATACCAGTACCTACTTTGCATGGCGCGAGTGCCTATCTGACCTCAGAAACCCAGTTACTGGGTAATACTATACCCCTTGGTAACACAGGTTAAGTACAGAAATACGTTTAATTAAAAGTTGTATACCAATTATTGAAAGAAACTCATGGTCTATCCCGGTTTTTCCCATCTATGCTGAGATCGGCTTCCATAGAACGACAGTAGGTAAATTTAAAAAAATACAGGGTCGAAGGGGCACCAACGTAGAAATGCTTACCACTTATTCAGAACATAATTATAACCCCCCCCTCCCACATAAAAGGGGGAGTTCGGAATTATGTATTGCAGACATGGTAAGCGTGTGTGCGTCGGCATCCCTTCTACCCTGTATACTTTTGGAATAATTTTGAACTTTCCAGGATAATTTGTTTGAATATAATGACATTCCTGGTTCAGCCCTGGTGACCAATCTCGGAGTAGAATAGACATCGAATATTACATAAATAAATATTATAAATAAAGGTAAGCTCGTTATTTTCAATAACCTCATTAAAGGGAAGTCACCTAACACGAGGTACAAAATACTTAAGACACTTACGTATTTCATTTCGAGTTCTTGATGCTTACTATGTTGATAAGATGCAATGTTCAGCTTTATATATACCAAAATCAGGCCGATGAAACCGGTAACAAGTTAATCCTCGTTTTTACCTTGTGATTCCGAATTTCAAATCATTGAGGAAAACCTTTAATAATTATCCAAAACAAATTACAGAATCCTCAATCTGCCATCTGCACTTGTCTGCTGCGGATAGAGAGGTAGGTTGTGTCCTGCAGCTTGCTTCTGCCACTTTCTTTGTAACCATCACTTCCTCGCAAAATGAGGCGAAAGTGTCACACGCGCTGTCGCTCCCGACTATAGACAAAACGAGATCGGAAGCGAGAGGTTATCCGCAGTACATACAGCTGTCACTGTCACCACAATGCATTGTCGAAGGACCGCTAAGTACCTACCTACCTTACTTAGTTACTTAGGTTACCGGTCCCTGATTGGGTCACAGAAATTCATGTTGTGTTCAACTTAGTCTGTCCAGTAGAGTCGGAGCAAATTTACAGACAGAGAGATACGCGAGTGATTGGGGGACAGTAAGGGTACCATTTTTACATTCTGACGTACGGAACCTTAAAAATCAATAATTTCTGGAAATAGTTTGGCCTTTGTAAGAGGGATGTCACACAGGTATTGTCGTCGAGCAACGCATCGCTTGAGCGGTGTCGCAACGCAGAATTTTTAAGTCCTTCAATATCGTAAATAATGTTGCGCTGTCCTGCGTTGCCGTTCCGCGCTTCGTCTCTTTCGTGCCGCGAGTACCGAGTGCGTCGGCTCCCACGTTTCGTCGCCGCAGAAAAACGCAGTGTCACCACTCAGCTATCGCAACGTACCGGCAACGCATCAAATTCAAATTCATTTATTTTGTGAACATAAGTGAAAAGAGGTGGTAAAATATAAAATATAACATTCAGAAACTGTCTATGTTCCGCCGTTAAGCATACAAAATGTTTCTATAAATTAAGTAACTCATTAAAAGTTATTTAATATTTATTATATATATTCAAACTATAATTATTACAATAAAATAAAAATAACAGTATTTACATATACTAACTAACTAAATATAAACTAAATTAAAAACAACAGGACGTTAAGGCGTTAAAATACTCCTCCACATCGCTGACATCTGGAAACGTGCCCAGAAGACTGGCGGCATTGCCACGTTGAATGGCAATGCTAATTCTTTGCCCAAAGAACTACATTAAAATATATTTTCACCAAGAAAATAAACATCTAATCTCAATGAACAACAATACAACCTCATGTGGCTTCCCTCGAAGTTAGTATATTACAGTTTACTTGTACGCCAAACAAAGTGCGTTCTATCAACAAATATCTTTCTTAATAAAAACTTAAGTGTTTTAAACTAATAAGTTAAAAAACCTTTTTATAAACAAGCTTTTATAAACATGCACTACAAGCTTTTGTGAAAACTATCCTTTTTTTTTGCATAGGCGAGTTTCTGAAATTTGCTAATTAATTTTTAGTTATTACATTCATGAATGTGGTTTGCTTGGACATTTTCTTGGCTAGTAGATTATCTGTGAAAACCTACCAGTTACCAATTTAAAAAAAAAACTTAGTATTTAAATTAATTAAGAAATAATTGAAGAAAATAGGAAATTTACAACAATGAACAAATTTGCGTTTAATGGATACACACAAGTCCCATTATTACGCTACCAAATAAATTCGTCGAATTTCAAGTTATTCTTAAATGAAAAAAGAATATCCTTTGAAAAAAATTAAAGTCACGAGCATGGTTTTTTTTTCCTTTCTTCTCTACACCTCTAGGAACTCATTAAAAAACCGGCCAAGTGCGAGTCTTACTCGCACACACAGGGTTCCGTAGCACCAAACCATATAATAATAATAACAATATTTTGAACGGTCATTCATAATTTTTACACTCAACAGAAAACTATTTTTTTTTTAATACTATTTTAATGAAAAACAAAGTAAATGCTGCAGTTTGGTGTTAAAGTCCCTTATCTATCAAACTAAACATCCAATCTTACTCAAACCAATTTTCGTTGAATGTTTTTTTTTACTTCTACAAACATATTTTATTATTCAGAATTTTTCATTACTTTAGAAATTAGAGGATATAGATACAGATTTTACCACTTTGGAAGTTTCTATCTTTAAAACAATTGACTTTGAGCAAAAATGGTTATAAAAACATCAATGTAATTTTTAATACCTCGCACGTTTAGGTTTGATGACATTTTTTTTTTTAAATTTAGGTTCTATGTATGGGGAGCCCGCTCTTATTCTATTTTTTTTTTAATTTGTGTAAAAATCGTAAAGCGGTTTACAGACCTACCAAGTTTCAACTGTGTAGTCCAAATAGTTTTAGAATAAAGTGGCTGTGACATAAGGACGGACAAACAGACAGACAGACATAACTACATGACTACATCAAATATCAATATGTATACAAAAGTTTGTGTCTGTGCTATTAACCGTTGAGGAGACGATCCCGGCTGCAGGATTAAGCTATGTCTGTCATAAGAATGTATTGTTTTTAGAACAAAAGATGTGCAAAATTTCAGCTCAATCGTACTTTGGGAGGTGGTTCTAGTTTAGCTTCCAAGATTCCTGCCGATTTTGTTGTAAGTAATTGTACATTTAACAGTTTTTTTCCGGCGCCGATTGTCTTGTGTTCTTAACAAAATCAAAATATTTTATTTTACATAGGCCTACATGGGCACTTATAAAACGTCAACAAAAGGTGCACGGTTCGGGTTGGTCGTTTCCTATGGAGAAGAACCGGCATGAAACTCCATGGTTACTCTTTTAAAATCATTTGGTTTTACAATATTTGAAGTAACAGCGTTAGTACTTAAGTATAGGAGGATAGCGTAGGCCCGACAATAAGTCGTTGCTTACTACAGAAGGCAGTAAAAGAAATAAAAAAACCAAAGAGAAACCCTCTTCTAACAAGCTTTAAAATGATGTATGTCTTAATCAGTGACGCTATTTGTAGTTAATGGAATCGTTTATTGCATTGTTCATTTTAAATTATCAAAACTTTTTTTTCCATGGATCTATCATTTTGGCGCCATTGGCGACACTGGGAGCTCGTGGCAAAATAATAACAGCCATACGGGTCGATCTTTAAGATTAAGTTTGCTGAGGTCGGTTCGTGGATGGGTGACCATAAATACATACCGAGCTTCCTCCGTGCCCCGGAAAGCACGCTAAGCCATTGGTCTCGGCTTTCATTTGTAGATCTTTGACGGTCGTTACGAGTAGTCAGAAGTCAAAAATCTGACATCCAGTCTTACCAAGGGGTATCGTATTACTCAGTTACTGGGCTGTGGAGGTCAGATAGGCAGTCACTTCATGTAAAATATTGGTACTCAGCTGCATTCGGTTAGACTGGAAGCCGACCCCAAATATAATTTGGGAAAAGGCTAGGCAGATGATGATGACTTTTTTTTTCCATGGAGCTATCTTTTTGGCGCTTTATCAAAAAAAGATGCCCATTTGATTAGCTTCAAGAAAATATAGGCCACGTTCACCGATGCCACTTGGACCGATTACACTCTCCTTCAGAATCGATCTGCTCTCATCCCCTCATCAACTAGCAAAGAGTTGATCTTCAAACGGCTTATCGGATTTTCTTGAATCAGAACTATGGTCACTTTCAATCTATATAACCTTTCAACCAAAAAACGGTTCATTCGTTCGGGAGCTACGATTCCACAGACATGCACCCAGATACTCATATCCATAGACTTACGCAGGAGTAAATTAAAGTCCAACATTTTTAGCTTAATATTTAATTAATTGTTCGTAAAACTAAATACGTACATTAAAAGAACTTGAATGTCGTACACAGAGCGAAAGAGAGAAAATTACAAAGAGCTGCAAATTTTTCGTAATTTAAGAGTCCGTAGCGGTATCCATAATGGTGGTGTTTCTTGTGGTATTTGTATCCGTGGGGGGGCTGATTACTCAAGTGGGTGAGGTGCACCGCCGCCGCCGCCGCCACCGCCACCACCGCCGCCACCACCACCGCCACCGCCGCCACCGCCGGGAGTTGGCGCGCCTAAAATGCCTTGTGGTGTGCCGCTGGCCAAAGCCACGATGGCGCAAATCAATAGTGCGAAGAATGCGAACTGAAACAAACAAGTTGCCATTAATTTGTCGTCATCATCATCTGCCTAGTTTTTTCTAACTATGTCGAGATCGGTTTTCTTCCAGTCTAAACGACATTTATATGTATAGTCTAACAGATGAATAGCAATACCTATTTTACATGGAGCGACTGCCTATCTGACTTCACAACCCAGTTACTGGGTAATGCAATACCCTTGGTAACACTGGTTAAGAACAGAAAACGTTTAATTAATATTATTCAATTGCTCAATAAAAGGGAATTCACCTAACACGAGGTACAAAATACTTAAGACACTTACGTATTTCATTTCGAGTTCTTGATGCTTACTATGGTGATAAGATACAATGTTCAGCTTTATATACCAAAATCAGGCCGATGAAACCGGTAACAAGTTTATCCTCGTTTTTACCTTGTGATTCCGAATTTCGAATCTTTGAGGAAAACGTTTAATAATTATCCAAAACAAATTACAGAATCCTCAATCTGCCATCTGCACTTGTCTGCTGCGGATAGAGAGGTAGGTTGTGTCCTGCAGCTTGCTTCTGCCACTTTCTTTGTAACCATCACTTCCTCGCAAAATGAGGCGAAAGTGTCACACGCGCTGTCGCTCCCGACTATAGACAAAACGAGATCGGAAGCGAGAGGTTATCCGCAGTACATACAGCTGTCACTGTCACCACAACGCATTGTCGAAGGACCGCTAAGTACCTACCTACCTTACTTGGTTACCTAGGTTACCGGTCCCTGATTGGGTCACAGAAATTCATGTTGTGTTCAACTTTGTCCAGTAGAGTCGGAGCAAATTTACAGAGATACGCGAGTGATTGGGGGACAGTAAGGGTACCATTTATACATTCTGACGTACGGAACCTTAAAAATCAATAATGTCTGAAAATAGTTTGACCTTTGTAAAAGGGATGTCACACAGGCATTATCGTAAAACACTACTCAACGCACTGAGTGTCACATGGATATGAGCAACGCATCGCACGAGCGGTGTCGCAACGCAGAATTTAAAATTCTTCAATATTATAAATAACTAGCTGTCCCGCGCAACTTCGTTTGCGTCACATTTTACCCGTTTTCGCAACATTTTTCATTGCTGCTCCGCTCCTATTGGTCGTAGCGTAATGATATATAGCCTATGTCCTTCCCCAGGTTGAAATCTATCTTTTTGCCAAATTTCATTAAGATCCGATCAGCCGTTTAGTCGTGAAAAGGTAACAAACAAACAAACATACAAACAAACAAACAGAGTGACATTCGCATTTATAATATTAGTATGGAATATGGAATTATGGATATGGCGCTGTCCTGAGTTGCCGTTTCGGGCTTCGTTTCTTTCGTGCCGCGAGTACCGAGTGCGTCGGCTCCCGCGTTTCGTCGCCGCAGAACGACGCAGTGTCACCATTCTAAATAAAAACTTAAGTGTTTTGAACTTTAAAATTATAAGTTAAAAACCTTTTAAAAAACAAGCTTTTATAAACATGCACTGAAAAGAAGAAAATAAATCTTGGAGTAAATGAAAAAAGGATAGTTTTTACAAAAGCTTGTCACGTGAATCGTACCAATTAAAAAAAAATCTTAGTTTTAAAATTAATTTTGAAATAATTGAACAAAATAGGAAATTGGATTTTAATGGATAAACACAAAGTAACATTTTAACGCTACCAAATAAATTCGTCGAATTTCAAGTTATGAGATTCATTAACGAAAAAAAAAATATCCCGTTTAAAATAAAAAAAGAGTCGCGACCGTCGTCGCGATTTTTTTTTTACTTTCGTCTCTACACCTCTAAGAATTTAATAAAAAAAAACCGGCCAAGTGCGACTCTTACTCGCACACACAGGGTTCCGTAGTACCAAACAATACAATAACAATATTTTGAACGGTAATTCATATTTTTTACACTCAACAGAAAACTAATTTGTTTTTCATAGTATGTTAATGAATAACAAAGTTACTGCTGCACTTTGGGGAAAAAGCCCCATACCTTACAAACCAAACATCCAATCTTATTCAAACCAATTTCCGTTGAAAGTTTTTATATTTCTACAAATTAGAGGGGGGGGACACATTTTACCAATTTGGTATTTTCTAGGTTCCTCTCGAGGTTTGCGTATGTATCTCGTACCCATAAGTATTTAATTAAACTGAAATTTAATAAAAATAAAGGAAAACTTTGCAGATAAAGTTACTCAATTCAATAGGTACTAGTTTATTTACACAAGAAAACCTCGCGACAAGCTTTTATGATCATATAAATTGTGTATAATGAGGTTATAAGTTGATAGTTAAAAGCTTAAAAGAAAATTTTATTTTCTTCTTTTTAGAGCATTTAAATAAAAGCTTTTTTTAAAAGGTTTTTTTAACTAAATTTTATTAACGACATATCTTTAGACACCCCAACACGTTTAGGTATGGGGAGCCCCTTCTTGTTCTTTTATTTTTTATTTTTGTATATAAATCGTAAAGCGGTTTACAGAATACATCTTCCTATAATAATAACGTAATAGTTTCGGAATAAAGTGATTGTGATATACAGACGGACGGACAGACATGACAAATTGCACTCGACTACATCAAATATAAACGTGTATACAAATGTTCGTGTCTGTGCTATTAACCGTTGAAGAGACGATCCTGGCTGCAGGATTAAGTTATGTCTGTCAAAAGAATGTACTGTTCTTCAAACCAAAGATGTGTGCAAAATTTCAGCTCAATCGGACATCGGGAAGTGGTTCTAATTTAGCTTCCAAGATTGCTGCGGATTTTGTTGTCAGTCATTTGTACAATAATGGCATTTAACTATTTCTTCCGGCGCCGATTTGCTTGTGTCCTTAACAAGGAAAAAATAGTGCGTGGAGTCCCTCCGCGCGGAAGAAGTGAAACTTCGTAATACTACACGCATGCGTTCGAGTGCCATGCATTCACTTTCGTTATTTTATTGAGCTTCTAAATTATATTTTTTTGTTGTACACTTTTTATTACATACGTTTATCGAGGTTATTCTACTCATGGAAATTTAGCGAAGGCTGGACACACCGAAGAGTTGAATGCATGACTGTTTGCACGCCATCTTGCGTACCTAGTAGAACTACGTAGTCACAAATCTTGTAATAGCGCCATCTCTTTGTGGGTAATAGAAAATATTCCCCCTCCATGAAAACGTTAAACTTGTTGGAAGTCGCATAAGAAGTTTCACTTCTAACAAGCTTTAAAATGATGTATGTCTTAATTAGTGACGCTATTTGTTATTAATACGATCGTTAATTGCATTGTTCATTTTAAATGATTCCTTTTTTTTCCATTGGGCTATTTTTTTGGTGCCATAACAAAACACGATGCTCTTTCAATCAGCTTAAAGAAAATATAGGCCTCGTTCGCCGACGCCACTTGGACCGATCCCGCCCGCTCTCCTTTAGGATCAATTAGCGGGCCCATGCCCTCATATAATAGCAAAGAATTTACCTTCAATCGGCTCATCAGATTTTCTTGGGTACTAGAACTATGGTCACTTTCGATCTATATACCCTTTCAACCAAAAAAAACTACATCAAAACCTGTTCATTCGTTTGGGAGCTACAATGCCACAGACATGGCACTCAGATATACAGCGCCATAGACTCACACAGGAGTAAATTAAAGTCAAACATTTTTAGCTTAATATTTTATTACTTGTTCGTAAAAATAAATACGTACATTAAAAGAACTTGAATGCCGTAGAAAGAGCGAAAGAAAGAAAATTACAAGGAGCTGCAAATTTTTCGCAATTTAAGAGTCCGTAGCCATATCTTGTGGTGTTTGTATCCGTGGAGGGGATGATTACTCAAGTGGGTGAGGAGCACCGCCGCCGCCGCCGCCACCGCCACCACCGCCGCCACCACCACCGCCACCGCCGCCGCCGCCGGGAGTTGGCGCAGCAAGAACTCGCGGTGTGCCGCTGGCCAGAGCCACGATGGCGCAAATCAATAGTGCGAAGAATGCGAACTGAAACAAAAAAATTGCCATTAATTTGGGTTTTAAGGTTAGCATTACGTCCACAATCATCATCTGCCTAGTTATTTCCAACTGTCTTAAGGTCGATTTCCTTTCAGTCGAACTGGGTGCAAATGAATACCAGTGCCTATTTTACATGGAGCGACTGCCTATCTGACTTTCACAACCCAGTTACTGGGTAATACAATACCCTTGGTAACACAGGTTAAGAACAGAAAAACGTTAAAACGTTTAATTAATAGTTGTATACCCATTATTGAAAGTAAGTCATGGTCTATCCCGCTTTTTCCCAACTATGCTAAGATCGGCTTCCATAGAAAGACAAAAGGTAAATTTAAAAAAAAAGGTACTTATACAGGGTGGAAGGGGCACCAACGTACAAATGCTTACCACGTATTCAGAACATCATTCTAATCCCCCCCCCACATAAAAGGGGGAGCTCGGAATAACATGTTAAATACTCGTACGTGGTAAGCGTGTGTGCGTCAGTGTACCTTCTACCCTGTCTAAGTACTTTTGGATCAATTTAGAACTTTCCAGGATAATTTGTTTGAATATAATGACATTCCTGGTTCAGCCCTGGCGGCTAATCTCGGAGAAGACTAGCCATCGACCATTACACAAGTAAATATTATAAATAAAGGTAAGCTCGTTATTTTTAATAAGCTCAATAAAAGGGAAGACACCTAACACGAGGTAAAAAAAACTTAAGACACTTACGTATTTCATTTCGAGTTCTTGATGCTTACTACGGTGATATGATACAATGTTCAGCTTTATATACCAAAATCAGGCCGATGGAACCGGTAAGAAGCTAATCCTCGTTTTTTCCTCGTGATTCCGAATTTCGAATCATTGAGGAAAACGTGTAATAATTATCCAAAACTAATTACAGAATCCCCAATCTGCCACCTGCAGTTTACATGGCCGGTGCATCTGCTGCGGATAGAGAGGTAGGTTGTGTCCTCCAGCTTTCTTCTGCCGCTTCCTTTGTAACCATCACTTCCTCGCAAAATGAGGCGAAAGTGTCACACGCGCTGTCGCTCCCGACTATAGACAGAACCGAGATCGGAAGCGGGAGGTAATCCGCAGTACATACAGCTGTGACTAGATCACCACAATGCATTGTCGAAGGACCGCTAAGTACTTACCTAGTAACCAAGTAACTTGGTAACTTAGGTTACTGGTCCCTGATTGGGTCACAGAAATTCATGTTGTGTTCAACTTAGTCTTTAAAGAGAATTTTTAAGGGGAACTATATTTTCTATCACCAAAATTTATATTTGTCATCAAGTTGTATCACCTAATAAATAGATCTATCGCCACGAAATATTTTCGTTCTCAGATAAACAAAAATTGTTCCCAGGTATGAATTATCAGTAAAATAAGAGATCGATAACCAATAAAATTATATTGCATTACATGAATATAAACTTCGTTCTTATAATAACAGTTTTGTTACTTAAATAATAGCTCTGTGCTCAGAATGGTAGATCTGTCACCAAATAAATAGATCAGTTCCTTAGAGACATAGGGCACATCAACTCGGACAGGTTAGGTTCGAAGGGGATGGCGGGGTCTAGTGAGCGAGCGGAGCGAGCGAACTAAGACCCCGACATCCCCTTCGTGTTAGGTTACTTTAAACCCTGCAGAGAGAAATAGGAGCCCCGCGTAGCGGGGCTCCGTCGACTACTATTTGAACTTAATGCAATTTTCTAGTAACATAATATGATTTATTGGTGATCTCTTTAAATTAGTTTGCTTAAATACTTATTAGGACACACCTATTATAATACATACAAAAACATTTATTTGGTACTAGACCTTATATCTCAGGATTTTAGGTGATTTATTGTGGAACTGATTTTGCATTGTTTGGTGACTACATTTTGGTGACAGATCTACTATTTTGAGGACAAACCCTATTATTTAAGAAACACAAAACTAATTAAATTGGTGATAGCTTAAATGATACCCATTTTTAAGTCCTTCAATATCATAAATATTATTGCGGTGTCCTGAGTTGCCGCCCCGGGCTTCGTCTCTTTAATCAATTGCCGCGAGTACCGAGTGCGTCGGCTCCCTCCAACTTTTCGTCGCCGCAGAACGACGCAGTGCCACCGCTCAGCTGTCGCAATGTACCGGCAACGCATCATGTGGCATCCCTGTAAGTTAGTATATTACAGTGTTTACTTGTACGCCAAACAAAGTGAGTTCTATCAACAAATAACTTTCTAAATAAAAACTTAAGTGTTTTAAACTTTAAAATTATAAGTTAAAAAACGATTAAAAATTGCATCAAACGTGTCCTTATTAAAAAAGCAAATTACAAAATTAAGGACTACGTTGAAGATAAAGAAGTTTGGCTCTAGTTCCTTCTGCCCATGCGGTTTCCCTGGAAGCTCATAAACGACACAAATGTGTGGATGTCTCTATCTATTGCCAATATTACTTTCTCCATTCTTTTTATTCAGATGTTTTACAATAGCTTTCATATCATTGCACCATTCGTTTATTGTTCAGAATAGTTCCAGGACATTTTTTTTTTTTTTTTAAGTATGGGAAATCATCAAATGACTTCTCCCGCTCTGGGCGGAGTGGGAGGGAGGGTCAGACTTGTACTGACTAAAACCCATCCATGTTTCTTCTTAGCCCGTTGTGTTCCAGAGCCACGGTATCTCTTTCGAACAACCCGCAGCCCATAGTTACAGCACTGATGATAACATCTGTGCCAATTGTTTAATTTAGTGCTCTTATTTGTTATATTTTTACTTTTGGATAGCTTCTTTTTAAAGTGAGACTTTTATTACATCGTCTCAAACTTTTTCGTCTGTGTGTTGCATGTCGCGTGCCGCTCGGCGCGTTTTATACCCTCAATGGAATGTTATTCCAAAAATTTTTAGTTAAATGTCTATAGTGTGAAAAAAAGTTTCACTTTTGTGGTTTCATAAAACCACACAATTCTTTTTTATTTACCTATTTTTTGTGAATGTGTGGACATTGTAGGCTTTGTAACTGTTTTTTTTTCCTATTACTACCTTCTGTAGTAAGCAATCGACTTATTGTCGGCCTACGCTGTCCTCCCATACTTAAGTACTAACGCTGTAACTTCAAATATTGTAAAACCAAATGATTTTAAAAGAGTAACCATGGAGCTTCTTGCCGGTTCTTCTCCATAGGAAACGACCAACCCGAACCGTGCACCTTTTGTTGACGTTTTATAAGTGCCCATGTTAGGCCTATATGTAAAATAAAATATTTTGATTTTGTTAAGAAGACAAGACAATCGGCGCCGGAAAAAAACTGTTAAATGTGCAATTACTGACAACATGTAGGCCTACGTAAAATAAAATATTTTGATTTTGATTTTTGATTTTGGTTTTTAAAAACAAGCTTTTATAAACATGCACTGAAAAGAAGAAAATAAATCTTGGAGTAAATGAAAAAAAGGATAGTTTTTACAAAAGCTTGTCACGTGAATCGTACCAATAAAAAAAAATCTTAGTATTTAAATTTATTTAGAAATAATTGAACAAAATAGGAAATTCACAACAATGACCAATTTGGCGTTTAATGGATAAACACAAGTCACATTATTACGCTACCATATAAATTCGTCGAATTTCAAGTTATTTATAAACGAAAAAAAATTTCTCTAGGAAAATAAAAAAAGTCGCGAGCGTCGTTTTTTTTTTACCTTAGTCTCTACACCTCTAGGAACTCAATAAAAAAACCGGCCAAGTGCGACTCTTACTCGCACACACAGGGTTCCGTAGCACCAAACAATACAATAACAATAATTCATATTTTTTACACTCAACAGAAAACTAATTTGTTTTTAATAGTAAGTTAATGAATAACATAGTTACTGCTGCACTTTGGGGAAAAAGTCCCATAACTAACAAACCAAACATCCAATCTTATTCAAACCAATCTTCGTTAAAAGTTTTTTTTTATTTCTACAAACCTAATTTTTTAGAAATTAGAGGGGGTGCGGGATTGACGCGACATTTGACCAATTTGGAATTTCCTATCTTTCAAACAATTGACTTTGAGAAAAACGGTTTTAGAAACATCAATGTCATTTTTAAAGACCTATCTTTAGACACCCTACATGTTTAGGTTTGATGACATTTTTTTAGTTTAGATTCCACGTATGGGGAGCCCCCTCTTGTTCTTTTATTTTTTATATAAATCGTTAAGCGGTTTACAGAATACATCTACCTACCTACCAGGATTCAAATCTGTAGTCGTAATAGTTTCGGAATAAAGTGATTGTGATATAGAGACGGACAGACAGACATGACGAATTGCACTCGACTACAACAAATATGAACGTGTATACAAATGTTCGTGTCTGTGATCTTGTGTCCTTAACATAGAAAAATTCTCTTCTAACAAGCTTAAAAATAATGTATGTCTCTACACAGTGACGCTATTTGCAATAAATACAATCGTTAATTGCATTGTTCATTATAAATGATCTATACCTTTTTTCCATGGAGCTATCTTTTTGGCGCATTGGCAAAAAAAAACATTTTCAAATATAGGCCTCGTTCTCCGACGTCACTTGGAGCGATTCCGCCCGCTCTCCTTTAGAATTGATCAGCCCTCATGCCCTCATGAACTAGCAAAGAGTTGATTTTCAATCGGATACACACATCCATAGACCCACACAGGAGTAAGTTAAAGTCAAACATTTTTAGCTTAATATTTAATTGCTTGTTCGTAAAAATAAATACGTACATTAAAAGAACTTGAGTGTCGTACACAGAGCGAAAGAGAGAAAAATTACAAAGAGCTGCAAACTTTTCGTAATTAAAGAGTCCGTAGCCGTATCCGTAGTGGTGTTGTTTCTTGGGGTGTTTGTATCCGTGGGGGGCTGATTACTCAAGTGGGTGAGGAGCACCGCCGCCGCCGCCGCCACCGCCACCACCGCCGCCACCACCACCGCCACCGCCGCCGCCGCCGGGAGTTGGCGCAGCAAGAACTCGCGGTGTGCCGCTGGCCAGAGCCACGATGGCGCAAATCAATAGTGCGAAGAATGCGAACTGAAACAAAAAAAATGCCATTAATTTGGGTTTTAAGGTTAGCGTTACGTCCACAATCATCATCTGCCTAGTTTTTTCCAACTGTCTTGAGGTCGGCTTCCTTTCAGTCTAACCGCTGAATACCAGTACCTATTTTACATGGAGCGACTGCCATCTGACCTTAACAACCCAGTTACCGGGTAATTTAATACCCCGTGGGTAAGACTGGTTAAGAACAGAGTTATGTTAAGTTAATAGTTGTATATCAATTATTGAAAGAAGGTCACTGTCCGTCCCGGTTTTTTCCAACTATGTTGGGATTGGCTTCCCTGAAAAGACAGTAGGAAAATTATGATATAAGTGCGGTAAGTTGAAAATTACAGCCGAGGCGATATTGACAGCCCGAGCCGTAGGCGAGGGCTACAAGAAAGCAGAGGCTGTAATATCAAAGCGCACGTATGTCATACGACGTTTTGCAAGCGCACGTATGTCATACGACGTTTTGCAAGCGCACGTATGACATTTTTACTTGTTCACAAATTATGAAATTAGCGATGCGCGCGCCTAGCGCTTTTTTTTTAAGGCAAGGGCACAAAAACAGCCAGTATTACTAATAAAGTAAATTATTTTTTTTGTGTTTTGTTACAGATAAATGGTTTTAATTTATGGTCAAAAATAATTAAATTAAAGAATTAAAAGTTTATTTATTATATTTTATCTCCCAAGTTATTTTTATTCATAAAATGTTGACCACTTTTCTGACATAAAAACTCTTTGCTAAGATTTAAAAAAGTACCGTTCGTTTAAGACGGAGCATTTTGATAAACCGTGCGTTTTTACATTACATTACCGCACTAGTGCGTAATGAGATACATTACGATACTGAAATTGGTGAAATAAGAGACCCTTTACTAGCAAATAAGAGACCCTTTACGAGTGTTATAAATTAATAAAAAATACAGGGGTGTGACACCGACGCACAAACATTAACCACGTATTCCATTATTCTTAATTGGGGGAGTTCGGAATGATGTGCTGAATACGTAGTAAGCTTTTGTAGTAAGATTTTCAATAAGCTCAATGAAAGGAAGCTGAAAATTTATTTTTAAGTCACTAAACAGGACGTATAAAAAACTTAAGACACTTACGTATTTCATTTTAAAGTCTTGTTCCTTACTATGGTGATATGATACAATGTTCAGCTTTATATACCAAAATCGACAGATGAAACCGGTAACAAGTTAAACCTCTTTTTTTCCTCGTGATTCCAAATTTCAAAACATCGAGGAAAACGTTTAATGTTGGGTTGTTCTATCAACAAAGGACTTTTAATATACAACTAAAGTGTTTTCAACTTTAAAATGAACAGTTACTTATCCAGTTTCACTATAATATGGCGACTAGAACAACTTTTAGAGTGTTTAAGGCTGAGGCCTTAGTGTGTTGCGTTGCGTCGTCTAAACGGATCAACGCGTTGTATGCCACACCTTCGTTGCGACGACGCACGATATCGTAACGCAAGAGGGCGACGTACGCCGTCGCAGGGCTCTAGCATCTCAGCGTGGATAACAGTCTTTATTGGACAATCGATCAGAAGAAACATGTTCAATTGTTGCTTTTGTTGCTTTTTTTACTCCATGGCCGAAACAAACGTAGAAAGAGAAACAATAAAAGATTCTGGATATCTCCCTTGGTTGCATTAAGAACTAAGGGTCCATCGTCGCACCGGAGCTCCGACAGCGCAGCGCATCACCCTCCCACCACTTCGTCTCTCGCTCGACGATTCGTTGAAACGTCGCGTGCGACGACGCAACGCATTAATGAGGCCTCAGCCTAATTGGGCCTCCCACTTTAGTCAGGGGGTGTAGAACTTGGCTCAGGATCCAAAGAAACTTTGGACAGACCTTGTCCGATTGGAGGTCACAGGATTCTTTTTTTTTCTGCACTTTTAATCTGCACGCGTGAAAATGCTAGAATGTTTAGTCATAAATATTCTGTTTTAGAATATCAAGCCTTATAACCTGAAGAAGTGAAGTGTAGTTGGGCAGAGACGTGCCTATCATTTCGCCAAACCGATGTTCCTGCGCCTGATCTTTCCATAGTAGTGCATTATTGCTGTTTCATCCAACTATCGGAGTAAAAGAACTGAAAGCGCACCAGAACTGAAACCGCGCAGAGATAATAAAGCGATACACACACGTGTATCGCTTTATTATCTCTCTCGTGACTGACGAACTGACACTTACGGAAGAAATGACAGCACCATTAGCAGTATAAACAGTTTAACATATCCAGCCGTTGGATCGGTCATTGAGCAGTGGTGGCCCGGAGGTTAAGGCGAACTTACGAGTTGTAGGCCGTGGGTTTGAAACCAGGCTGGCGCATTACTGAGCGTAATCTATTTTGTTTCCACTACCCTCAAGACAGTGAAGGAGAACATTGTAATATCATCATCAAAACATAAAGACGACATACACCGCATGTCCCAGGGCCACAAATTCGAAGATATGTTACATCTACCAACGATTGTATTTCATCCCATGTCCTCTCAAATTAGCTCATTTCACAAATTTGTCTCCAATTTCACTAAAAATCAACAACTACACTATATTACTTACGAATTTCATTGTTGTCATATACCTACTGATAATTAATTAAATTCTCAAATGCACATTTGTATATGAAACATTTGAGGATAGTGAAGACGCCAGGTTAGTCGAATTTACTTATTAAATGCAAATAAATGGGAAATGTCACCTACTAATAATACCTACACTATTAAAAATTGATGATGATATTAAGCTGGTTTATAATTTAATAACCTCAGTACTTAATTACTAACGCGAATTGCTCGCGCAAACGGTTCTGTAGCACCAAAAAATATAATAATTAAAAATAAACAATATTAAACATCCTTCATTTTTCAATTTACACTTACACTCAACAGCAAAACTAAATTGGATTTTCATAGATGAAAAACACAGTTTTGGACAGTAAATTAGAAAAATTCAAAGAAATCCTGCGTTCTTCTTCTTTAGCGTGTGCGATGGCAATCCAAATTGAGTGGGCTCAGAACTGGGCTACCAGTTTGGCGCCTTCAGTAGCGTCCATCAGTTCCTGCTATGAGCACACAACAGGGCCAGCAGCGCATGACACGATATGGATGTCGTATGTTTCTGTGTTCATAAGTTGTTTTATCAATCAATCAATCAAATCATTTTATTCGGATAACAAAGATCCATAGTATAAATACCTTACAAACTATCATACATATTTATAAAAACTAGGAAAATATTATTAAACTACTGTGCACGAAGTGGCGGCGTCGTATTGCGCTGCATGGTGTCACGTAGTGGTGTCACGTCCTTCCGCGGAATCGCCGATATATGCCAAAACTCCTCATTGAGGAAGGTCTCGATGTGATGAGTTGGAACTCGCACCACGAATGATTTGAAATTCGTGTTGTGGCCCGACTCCAACTTCTCGACCCTCAAGGTCCAGCTGGTCTTCACTCGACCATACTCCACGATCTCCTCAACCTTCGTGGTGTGATGTAGCCGGGAGACATAGAGCTGCATCGTGGTGGTGCGTGGTTAATGTAACGACGGTTTGTAAGGGTCAGTCAGGTCTAGCTTAGTGATAAGCCGTCATGATTCTTCTTGCCCTTGTCCCATGTTATTTGGAGTCGGCGCAACACAATATTTTCTTCCATTCTCTCTGGTCGATCGTCACGCTATCATTTACTCCTTTTTCCTTTACATTATTTCTCACACAATCTATCCATCTTTTCTTTGGTCTTCCTTTCCATCCATCAACATTTTATATTTATCACTGGTTTATCACATGTCCGTACCAAGACAGACGACTCCATTGCATCTTTTCTGTAACAGGCGCCACTTTCAGCTTCGTGATTAGACATAAGGGATATATTTTCGCATACCTACAACAATAACCGTCCAGGAAAATCGCATTTCGTAATGCTGCTGACCAAATTCAGAGCAAGCCTCATCATCGTTATCATACAATTACATAAATAAGATAGTAAAAATTATTGCAAGAACAGGATTTTTAATTCGTTTTGGATTAAATTAATTGTACCTGCATAACCTGTTAGAGCATCTATTCGATCTCATTTATTAAGCTAAATAGTCTGTGAATTTATTCGATGCGAGACATCAATTTCAATCTTGATAAAAAAAGAAACCAATTTTCCTTGTTTCATTTTGTGGTTACACAGAATACAAAATAATGTCAATGTCTTTTCGGTGGAATTAAGTGGATTGGAGTGGAATTCTTCTTTCAGTACATAGAACCTGAAGTTACAAGAGACGGAACAGAAATATATAAGCACCCTTGACTTGCTATATTTTTTGGTAATAGTACATCCATACTTCCATACTAATCCATACTTAATATTATAAATACGAAAGTCACTCTGTTTGTTTGTTTGTTTGTTTGTTACCTTTTCACGACTAAACGGCTAATCGGATCTTAATGAAATTTGGCAAGAAGATAGATTTCAACCTGGGGAAGGACATAGGCTATATATCATCACGTTACGACCAATAGGAGCGGAGCAGCAATGAAAAATGTTGCGAAAATGGGGAAAATGTGACGCAGACGAAGTTGCGCGGGACAGCTAGTATTATAAATGCGAAAGTCACTCCGTTTGTTTGTTTGTATGTTTGTTTGCTACCTTTTCACGGCTAAACGGCTGATTGGATCTTAATGAAATTTGGCAAGAAGATAGAATTCAACCTGGGGAAGGGCATAGGATATATATCATCACGCTACGACCAATAGGAGCGGAGCAGCAATGAAGAATGTAGTGGAAACGGGGAAAATGTGCGCAGACGAAGTTGCGCGGGACAGCTACTTATGATATAAGTGCGGTAAGTTGAAAATGATAGCAGATATTGCTAGCCCGAGCCGTAGGGGCTACAAGAAATCGTAGGCTGTAATTATCAAAGCGCACGTATGTCATACGACGTTTTATAACATACTAGCTGTCCCGCGCAACTTCGTCTGCGTCAAATTTTCCCCGTTTTCGCAACATTTTTCATTGCTGCTCCTCTCCTATTGGTCGTAGCGTAATGATATATAGCCTATGTCCTTCCCCAGGTTGAAATCTATCTTCTTGCCAAATTTTATTAAGATCCGATCAGCCGTTAATCGTGAAAAGGTAACAAACAGACAAATATACAAACAGAGTGACATTCGCATTTATAATATTACTAGCTGTCCCGCGCCAACTTTATCTGCGTCACATTTTCCTCCTATTGGTCGTAGCGTGATGATATATGGCCTATGTCCTTTCCCAGGTTGAAATTAGGGCATGCATTCCGGAATTTCGTAATTCTGGAATTCTGTTACAATTTTAATGATATTGCAATTCTGGAATTGAAAGGAGTAATATTGGAATTCCGATATTCGTTTTTTTTGGTATTTCCTCGTTTTGATTTCGTCGTATAAAACAAAGACGACTACTATTAACGGGTGTGCTTCACTATTTACACAATCCACAAGACTTCTTAGCACAAGCAGAGACGACTCCTTTGCTAAGCCCAATAAATAAGAAAAATCTGAAATGATTGTCGATTTACAACGTCAGTTCAAAACTCGTAGCGAGCCCATCGACCGTACTAACTGCACAACGTGTGGATGGCACTAGATTCTTCTGATAATGACATAAAAAATAATATACCAACTTTACAAGAGCAGCTCAATAAAGAATTAGATAAATTCAAGATTTTGATAAATGTAATAAAAATAAAATAAGAGAGAAGATTAGCCGAGAAATCTCGGTTATGCGTTCTACCAACGAGTGTGGAGAGATACAGAGTATTTTCCTTTGCTGGCTTCTTTCGTAACCGAATACGAAGTTCAGTCTCTGGCAAAATGTTGGATGCTTTATTGTTCTTGAGAACATAATATTATCAAGAACAACGAGTCCTCTCAAAGGAGTAAATAATAATTTTTTTCGTGACTTACTTCTCAATATGTTGTTTTTTTTTTTAAGTTTTTTATGCTTTCTCAATTCATACTGAAAACTTTAAGACTAGACGGACACTATGTAGTATGTAATGTACAGTGCCCCGCACCATTACCTGACCCATCTCACAAAGCAAAAAAGAGGCAAATGGGTCAGGTTATGCTGCTCACTGACTGTACGTGCCACGTGATACATACATGTGATACTACGATTCAAATATCGTATGTTATTTATTCATATTTAGTAATATGTTTAATTCTATTGGGTGATAAATAAGTCTTGTTGATTTTACGGTTTAAATTGTTTAATTAGAGTAATAAGGGAGAAAGTTGACCAAATATGTTTTATTGGTTACTAAAAATAATTAAAGGACTCAATATAATTATAAATCTCGTTTGATTTGAAACAAACTTTAAAAATTACCAGTCCGGAACCAGTTCCGGAATTCCGGAATCAGATCTCCAGTATTGGAACTCAGTTCCGGAATTGATAACCCTCCGATATTGCATGCCCTAGTTGAAATCTATCTTCTTGCCAAATTTCATTAAGATCCGATCAGCTGTTTAGTCGTGAAAAGGTAACAAACCAACAAACAAACATACAAACAAACAAACAAACAGAGTGACTTTCGCATTTATAATATTAGTATGGATGGAAGTATGGATATGGATATATAGTATGGAAGTATGGATAAGTTCATTAGCTCAGTACATAAAATAAAATTAAAAGTAGGCGTACACATAATGCTTCTTAGAAATGTAAGCCCCCCAAAACTTTACAATGGCACCAGGTTAAAAGTGACCAATTTACAACGAAATCTGATAGAAGCAGAGATTTTAACAGGGTGTGGAAAAGGTGAAAGTGTTTTCATTCCTCGGATTCCTCTCATTCCAAACAATTTTCCATTTAGTTTTAAACGAGTCCAGTTTCCAGTCAGCCTATGTTTTGCGATGACAATTAATAAAGCCCAAGGTCGCTGAAAGTTGTGGGTGTAGATCTAAGTATCAGCTGTTTCTCGCACGGTCAGTTGTATGTGGCTCTGTCACGGGTTAGCCATCCTAGGAGCCTGTATGCTTTCATCCCCGATGGCCATACGTCAAATATCGTATACAGAGAAGCATTACTGTAAAGTAAATTTTTAGCTGCCCAAACGACGGTGTAATGTAATTCAAAATATGCTGCCCGAAATTCACTATTCCACGCGGACGAAGTCGCGGGCACAGCTAGTTTTCAAGTAAAAACAATACAGCGAAAAGAAAAAGCGCGCGGAATAATTTTTACTTGTTCACAAATTATGAAATTAGCGATGCGCGCGCCTAGCGCTTTTTTTAAGGCAAAGGCACAAAAACAGGTAAATTAATATTTTTGTGTTTTGTTACAGATTGGTTATCACGGTTGTAATTTATGGTCAAAATTGATTAAATTAAAGAAATAAATGTTTATTTATTATATTTTATCTCCCAAGTTAATTTTATTCATAAAATATTGACCTTTTTTCTGACATAAAAACTCTTTGCTAAGATTTAAAAAAGTACCGTTCGTTTTAGACGGAGCATTTTGATAAACCGTGCGTTTTACATTACATTACCGAACTAGTGCGTAATGAGATACATTACGATACTGAAATTGGTGAAATAAGAGACCCTTTACTAGCAAATGTGTTATAAAAAAAGAATTTTAACTGAGCAACTATGTGTATGTGCTCAGGTACATGTGGTAGGCTATCAGGTACCTACCTACTTAATGACGCTTGGGTGAAAATATTAAACCTCACAGGGTCATTGCATTATTTTTTTTCTACTTAGACTCTTCTCTTTGTATCGAGGTTTTTTACATAGTATAACTAATTGTATTTTAAGACATTTATTCCATATGATGAAATACAAAATACACGCCGTGAGAGTCGCGGGCAAAAGGTAGTTAATAACAAGTTCAAGATATGTTGTGGTCATCAATCTGTCTGAGGTAACTTTGTTTCCCGTTAGGTGACTTTTCCTGTTTTTTATAAGTGCCAGTGACCTGACGTGTTTGTTACCCTCAAAATATTTGTATATAAAGGTGCCTTTGGCAATCTAATTTATCAGTACATTTAGAAAATTACAACAATGAAATCCGTAAGTAATATAGCGTCCTTGATTATTTTTATTGATCCTTGACTACGTGCAATGTGCTTTTTGGAGGGGGAATGGGCTGACATTGCAATCACGCGGGCCCAGTGCGGGTTGGTAGATGTCACATATCTTCGAATTTGTAATCCTGGGACGTGTTTCGGTGTTTTTGATGATGACATCACGACTTTTACCTTTACTGTCTTGAGAGCAGTGGCAATAACTTTATTGCCACTGCTCTCAGTGTACTTACACTCAGTAATGCGCCTGCCTGGATTACAACTCGTTAGTTTGCCTTTACCTACGGGCCACCACTGATCAATCGGTTGGAAAGGCAGGAAATGTTTTAATTATTCAGTGTCCATCATGATCTACAGTGTCCATAATCTTTACCCAAACCTACTGTCCATAAAGCAAGTACGATGAATGAATATAAAAAATTTCAGTTTGCCGTCATCGCTATGTTCGTGTGTTCCATCCTAGCGATGGTAGCTGGGGAGGCTCCACAGCTGTGGAGGGTGGTGCGCAGTCCTGTTGCCAGCCCGGAGCCAGACCCACGCTGGCATGGTGGGCAAGGGCATCACCACGGCGGCGGGCATGGCGGTCATCACGGACACGGCGGTTATCACGGTCACGGCGGTTATCACGGTCACGGTGGTTATCACAGTCACGGCGGTTATCACGGTCACGGTCATGGCGGTCATTAGTAGATAAACAATCATTCAGTCAACGGCACGGTTGGCGCAGTGGTTGAGTGATCGACTGCTGCGCTGCGTGTCGCGGGTTTGATCCCCGCACGGAATAAATATTTGTAAGGCCACATAGTTGTTCCGGGTCTGGCTGTTTGTTGTATGTGAGTTTAAATGTTTGTAAACGCACACGATACAAGAGAAATTCCTTGTGTGGGGCAAAGTTTAAAAAAATATATATTATCTTTAGTCATATCATGGATGAAAGTGGATCAATTTTCTTTATTCACTTTTTGTTTAGTTCTAATTAAAGGCTTTGTTTAGCAAATATGTATTAAATGTATGACTGTTAATTTTTGCGGTTTTATTTCTTGAAATTTTTGTTTTGGACCTATGGCTGCAGTTTTTTTGAGAGCCGGTATTAAAGAAAGTGTGAAGATTGCATTTGTTGGAGCTGTCAGTTCTGCTAATATTTTTTATTTTATTTACTCGTTAATATTAGATAAGTGAATGTTAGATTTGGTATCCTAGTAACTGCTGCCTGAATCGATAGAAACGGTGAAATGGAGCCATAAGAGAGCAATGCCATGTCAACGGGTTTTGGACCTATCGCCCACACGACCAAGGGTAGAGCAAAGATTAATTCGTTAATAAAGTACTTCATCACTTGCGCGACTCCTGAGCATGAGGTACTGTATTTGATTCCCGGGTCGGGCAAAGCGTTATTAGGTTTGCCTATCAGAATATTTATTTATATTCGATAGTTTCGATTTGCGTTCGATTGGTGGTAATTAATAGGCCCATCCTCTATAGCATGGGATATAACTAGTGAAATGGGGGTGTACATTTAGGTAAACATCTGTTTAAGCCTAAGGAGTTACTTACGTGAAACTTTCCAAAATAATATAATTTATTTATCTAGCTGTGCCCGCGATTTCGTCCGCGTGGAATTTAACAAACAAGTTATTTAAAAACTTACAAACTAAGCGACTGCACGCTAAGGGCCACCCCCTGTGGGGTAGGAACCTCGGCTTAGGGCGTCACTGGGGGAGGACTGCATGGGAACAGGCTGGATCTGAATGGTATCATTATTTAGGGGCTGATTTAAAACTACTGGCACAGCATCGCGGGCTGGCTCGAGCGAGGGTCGGGGAGGGCATGGACCGGGACGTCGCGACGGACCTCGACGGCAAGGTCGAAAAGACGGTGGTTTGAGTCGGAACTTTTTAAGAGTGCTAGCCTCTTTGTTCCTCCCCTGGAGGAGGGTGATAGCATCATCTGGAGTGACGAGGGTATGCCTAGGACGGCGTACTGTACTAATGCGCGAGGGTTCGTATCGGGCGGCCGCTGCGATCAGGAGATTACGGTGTTTAATGGCGTTATCGAAGAAACGCTTCGAAAGACGTTTCATAAACAGAAGGAAGGTGGGCATTCTAAGGTCTACGTGTAGACGGTCATTACGGACATAAAAAGAGGCTCCCGTGACTCTACGTAAGAACCGGTTCTGTCCCCGAAGGGTTAGGCAGATGTGTACTTAGTAGTACCCACGTTTCGCCAGATACATAATTATGTATAATGTTAGAATAAGGCAATATTACTTGCCAAATTTCATAGGTCTAGGTCAACGGGAAGTACACTAGGTATACGTTTTGATTCCGTTTAGAGTGTCGAAATATACGTTTTTTGCGGCAAAATCGGCTGTATCTTTTTTTACGTTAACTTAGAAGATAGTTTTCTTCAGAGCTCGAAGGGACTGCAGATCTACATATTACGTGGTTTTCATTTCAACTCGATATCTCCGCGCGTTCCCGAGATAAACGGTCTTGACAGACAGAAGGACAGCAAAGTGATTCTATAAGGGATCCGTTTTTTTCCTTTTGAGGTACGAAACCCTAAAAACATTAAAATCGAACTACTAAACTACTACGTAAAAAGTTATGCGTGATCAATTGATCATATGTTTAAATAAAAACAAATATACTAACGCGTCCTTCCTTTTTGTTCGTCGGTCAAGTAGTAGGTATCACCTTAATTTAAGGCAAGTTCAGAAACTCTTTATATTTTTCATTTAATGATTCGTTTACTCTTTTTCCTTATTTAGTATTTTTCAATGATTGCTGTGACTCTGACGCCAATATTTAGTATATAAAGGTGCATAAAGTAATACATTCATCAGTGTTCTTTGAAAATCGCAACAATGAAAAAAATCGTAAGTAATCTTAATTTCTTGAATCTATTAGATAATTAGAAGATTGTTTCAGTATTTTTTACTTGTTTTTAAAGCTTTTTGGCCTCTTGTCCACTCATTTTTTTCTTTTGTTATTTTTCTGTTAGTTTCCACCAAGTATTACATTCCACGCGACCATACGTCGCCTGGCGCACTCTCCAGGATGCGCAAAGCAATTTTAAACTTTAAGGCAATACTGATACAGTTATTGACATCAAAAACGGATCCTAAGTCCTATCTCATTAGGACACCGGTCGCGTCACGTACAAAATGTGTGCAGGTGTATGGTACCCACCATACACCTGGTATCAGCTTGGTTGCGCAACAGAATTTGGTTGCCGGCAACCAGATCCTCCGCTGGTGGCGCAACCATTAATATATATATAGAGCTATTTGGCCTTTCACTCGCTCCACCACCTGTTGCGCTACCAAAGACAAGAATTTTCCGTACCTTCCGTTCCTAATATGATGTTCATTTTAAAACTGACAATCTTGGCGTTAGTTTTGGTGTTTCTCGTTTGGTAGCTATAGACACCACGGTGGCGCGACCGGTGGCGCTGCCATGGTGTTCTAATGCAGTGATTCCCAAACATTGCTCTGCCATGGCCCGGTAATTTTCACACTGCCCCTTCTTGACTCACTCAATACTTTCAAACCCGGGGGGGCCCTCCCCGACGGTTAATTAAGTAAAATAATACACTTTTATTGTAATTAGAAGTATCTTCATATTATAAATAACACTTGCAACGGGATATATACCATGTTTATTATTTGTTTCGAGTTCCCGATATTTCGGCGCCTGTTGCAAAAGCCATGATCACGGATAAACTGAAGTTCTATTAATGACACCAAAAAATCAGCCATAGCTCAACATCTTGAATCAGGATCGAACCACTGGATTGAGGTACATAGCACTCAGGTCATTTCGACTGAACGCCATTATATACCTACCTACCCAGACGGGTAAGAGAAGCGATTGAAATCACTAAATATTAAGAACTTCAACCGGGAGGATGGGTTTCAACTGTCAAGAGCCTGGAAACCAGTGGTTCAACTGTGTAAAAACCGAAAAAGGGCCGTAAAAAGTTCGCGAGTGGACACAGTGAGTTTCGTGTGTCAGGAATAGAATCGAGTTGTGAGTGACAGTAGTAGTGGTACGGAGCACAAAAAACAAACAAGGAAGAGGGTAGACCGATTTGTCTGCACATAAACACCCACCCGCAATAACTTCAGTTTATCCGTGATCATGGCGTTTGCAACAGCGCCGAAATATCGGGAACTCGAAACAAATAATACACATGGTAAACCTCCCGTTGCAAGTGTTATTAATAGTGTTAGTGACCATGTCAGTTTAAAAAACTTATATGTTCATATTAATCATCACCATCCACCGAATTCACCACTGCTGGGGTATATAGGATAGGCCTCTCTTTTCTTGTGCCAATCTCCACGGTCCTCACCAGCCTCATCCAGGTATTTTCCCCGACTAGGTATGTCATCTGCCCAATTTGCCGCCGGACAACCCACATTTATTTTGTGCGTTCTTGGACGTCATTTGGTGATAGATTTAGTCCACCTGTCATCCCTGCGCCTTGCTAGGTGTCCTGCCCAAGTCTATTTGGATTCCGTAACGCGATTTCCAATATCGGAAACGTTTGTAAATCTTCGGTTTTCGACGTTATGAACTCTATCTATCAGCTTTATGCCGAGCATGGAACGTTACATGACTCACAGCCTCCTCCTAAAAACGCATTTTTCGAGCCAATCTGTTGCGTAAATAGTAATAGGATAAAGATTCCTTTTTTTTCTCTGCCAAAGCGTCTCTGTGTCGAGTCTCTGTAATGTGCAAACAAAAGCCGTATCTGCGGCCAAATGTCGTGGTGCACGTGGTCCCTTTAACTTCTTTATAACATGTACTCTTCCAGGTTGTCTACATCGTCGTTTTGTTGTGCGCTATGCTTACTCTGACACATGGCGAGCTGCTGGGGAGAGTCCAGCGCAGTCCTGCTCCCATCGCAGACCCAGGACCAGATCCTCATTTTATCGTCGTCGGATTGGGCGGCTTGGGCGGCTATGGTGGCTATGGCCTCTATGGGGGGTATGGCGGCTATGGGGGCTATGGCGGCCATCATCATCATCATCATGGTCATCATCATCATCATCACTAATAAAATGTAATGAATAAAATCAATATAAATTTTTCGTTTTCTAATTTTATTGTGTGATGTAACAGTTACAGTCTCAGCCTAGTTTACTGGGTTTTGTTATGCAAATATTAAAATTATGTTCGGTAAATTATTTCTGCGCTTTTATTGTTTCACAGTCATACTAATAATAATTTTACCTTGGATCCTATTCTCTCGGTGGGCAATTTTTTTATGATATTTAAAAACTATACAAGGTGTTGTTTTGCAACCTCGTCAGAATTCAGGAGGTTGTGACAAAACACATGCATAAATAATCAAAATTAAATTACGGTACCTAGTTAATGATGAAAAAACGCTGCTTTTTTTTGTTGTTTAAAGGGGTTCGAACATTTTTGTATGGAGCCTGGCATATCTAGCCGCCGCCATCTTGTTTTTTTTTTCAAAATATTCGAGCACGATAAAAGTGGTATATTTGGATAGAGGACACTTATACAAACAAAAAATGTGAAATAACATGATATCCTAAAGTGTCACGTTTCCGGGATATTTGGAAGTAAAGATCGCCATTTGTGTCATTATGGACTCATATGGTGAAAAATCTCGGAAACGTGACACTTTAGGATACCATGTTACTTAACATTTTTTGTTTGTATAAGTGTCCCCTATCCAAATATACCACTTTAATCGTGCTCGGAAATTTTGAAAAAAAAAAACAAGATGGCGGCGGCTAGATATGCCACAAAGGTTCGTACCCCTTTGTCAGTATTTCAAAATAACCTCTTTAATGTGGTTCAGGGAATAAGATATAATCGAATAAACGTTTGAGGTTGTTTGTATGTGTGAAAGCGAGGTTATATTGCGAGGATCAGACAGGAGGTCTACTCTCTTTCTCCGAAACGTAACTTCGGCAACGAATGAAAATAAACGTAGTTACGTTTGTGACCCTACTCTATATAATTTGCGGACGCACACAAGAAATTCGAATTGTTTCGAAGTTACGTTTCGGAGAAAGAGAGGTAGACCTCCAGGCCGCATTCAAAACACGAGTGGTTCACACTTACCGATTTCCGTAAAAAAGAATAAAAATTGTTGATTTGGCTCCCGAATCATTAGCATAGTTACCTCCTTGTATTTGACGAGGATGCAAAATAACAGCTTGTATTTAAAAAATATCACTAATCTTTAAATATTTTAAAATTGAAGTAATCTAAAAAAAATTTACTCCTTGCCACGAATCAATTAAGATATGTCAGAGATCAAAACGTTCACATTCTCCATATTTTACAACCATGTATATGTAACTGTGCCATAAGCCTATTAAGGACTCGGAGCAAGGGCCTCCTAACTTATTTCAGCCTTGTCTATTCCGGTCGATCTTGCGAAAATCCAATAGGAGTGCCAATCCAGAGGCAAAAAAAAGGCAAAGGGATCTGGCAGGAAAAGTTGCAACTGTAGGTATGCAATCCGGACAGATATATATGTATGAGTATGTCTGAACAGACGTGCATATCGCAATTATAAGGATTTCGTTTATTAGTAAAAAGCATTCGCAGCATTCGTTCATTTTCTGTCGTTCTTAGTGCTCACGTATTTTCCGTGTTTTATTGTAAAATTGGATACCGATGCTGTAAAATTACCTAAGTTTAACGCTAATGCCTCGGCACAATATGGTAATTGCCCCACAAGATTGTGATCCTGGGGCTATTACAGTATTCTGCGCGGCAGTGTGCTTCCGGCATAAAAAGGTATCCTATGTGTTAATCCACGTTATAAACTTTCCGTGTGCCGAATTTCATCCAAACCCTTCAGTTTTTGCGTGAAAGAGTAACAAACATCTATCCATCTTTACAAACTTTCGATTTCAGTTAATAGTAAGAAACTAGATAAGAAAACTCGATTCATTCTTTTAATTAAGCCTACTTGGATTTAGTTAACACCTTTTTTTTACGGATGGTATATCATCAAATGACTCCTCCCGCTCTGGGCGGAGCGGAAGGTAGTGTCAGACTTGTACTGACTAAAATCCATCCATGTTCCTTCTTAGCCCTTTGTGTTCCAGGGCCACGGTATCTCTTTCGAACAGTCCCGCAGCCCTGGCAAGCATCGGCGTTCTCGGATCCCTTCCGATTTGTGGGCAAGTGTCCTTGAGGCGCGTGTGGAACACGAACGCGCAGTCGTCATAAGACGGACGGACGGTGAGCTAGCCCATTACTCATCGGCCACAGGCCCGCGCCTACGGTGGCGGAGAGCCACTGGGTGGCCCCCGACGCCCGGGGCGTCTCTCGCGGCGGCTGGGACGTGAGGCTCTCTCCCTCTCACGTTCCGCCACCTCCTTCGCTAGCATGAATGTTTCGTAGAAGGTGGCGACGGCTTCCCATTCCCTCTCACTCGGGACCATGTTTTGAACCAGGGCCGGACGCGAGAGGTCGCCGCCCTCAATCGCTGCTACGAGGATCTGAGTATGAGCCTGCCCACCTCACAGCGTCGTGTTGGTTATCGTACCAGAACTTTAGTACATTAATTATTTCTATCGGCAGGTTAGCTTCATTGTACAACTTTTTCCACAAGATGTCATACGAGACCAGGTCAAAAGCACTGGATAAATCCAGGAAGCATGCGTACAGGTGTGCTCCTCCCAGTGTAATATTTCACAGTACTCTTTAGTGTCATGATTGCTGTCTCAGTTGATAACCCATCCCTAAAATCAAATTGTCTGTCATTAATTTTTAATTGTTTACCTAGACAACGGTCAAGTAAACAATCAAAAACTTTCGCGGTAACCGTTGCAAAGGATATCAGTCTGTAATTATTAACATCAGACATATCACCGGTCGTATTTTTAGGAACGGGTACCACATCAGGGAGAAAGAAAGAATGACTGACACATAGGTTCAATAGTAAGGCAAGAACCCTTGGGAGATGAACACCTGCGTTCTGCAGACGCTCAATAATTAAACTATCGTGACCAGGCGACTTACCCCTGGACATGTTTTTGATGATGGAAGACAGGTCCCGGGCACTGAAACGTACAATGACCTATCATTGCCGCTTATATTCGATGTTTAGTCTGCTGTACCCAAAGGTGGATCAATTTTGAAACGCTGTCGGAATAAGTTAGCAATATCGACCAACTCACCTTTACCCCCAACACTCGAAGAGACAATCGACTCAGGATTCAACTTTTTCGTTTCAATCCAAAAGCTTCCAAAATTCGTCGCCATTTTAATTTGATGCTGGTTATTTTGACACTACTTTAGCTTTGCCTTAAAAGCTTTTCGAGAACACGAATTTCACTATAAATGGGTCCCACACCGGGTTTACCATTTTGCATCCAAAGCTCAAACCTAAGTCAAGCCTCCGCATGAGCCTCTTTCACATGTTTGTTCCAACCCGTGACATAGCTCCGCTTCAGTTCAGTCACTTACAAAGTTACTTACTTAAAAAGTCAATAACAGTTTTATACAAGCTATATATGTATATCTTGTATAAAACTGTCTTCTGTTTATCTCTGTGTTCCCGGTTGTGGCACATATTATCACAGCATTCATGAAAAACAACCGGAAAGTCAACTTCTCTCAACTTCTCATGACACAACTCATGGTACCTATATATCTGGCTAGCTTCTCTAATCCCCCACTTAACCCTGTTTCATGAGGCCTAAGTGCTAACAATTTTTGACTGCAATACTTTTAAGTTGCATGTCAGCTGAACAGGTAAGTGGTTTGACCAAAAAACATCATGCACAATCTCAACATCTACAATAGTTTTACAGGCGGCCATAGTGACCACACAGTGCTCAATCCATCTACGACAATTATTATGAGTGTCACTAAAATATGTATATGTATCACAGTATATAGTATCAGTGTATGTGATTTAACAGATGTAAAACATGTTTTTTCATTACTCATACTCTGAAAGTAGGTCAGAAGTTGCCTGTGGAGCGGGTTGAAAGTAATACTTTTCATCCCTAGGGAGAATCGCTTTCAACTGACAGATGCCAAATTTTAAAAAATACTAGTTCTATTTTCACATTTTTATTGAACCATGTTCCAATTTTCTATGCAGCCACGATGTAAAATTGAAATAACTTAAAGTTAAGTATTGGTTAAAGAATCTATATTTTTTTAAAACTTAATTTTTTTAAATAATATAGATTTGGGAAAAATATTTACCAGTTTTTCAAGTAACTTATTTGGTCCCGAGACGGGGTTTGGCGCCCGAACGAAGTGAGGGCCCCAATAGTTCGTGGGACTAAATCGTCTTTAACCCGAGGTAAACACTGTGCTTTTCATTACGAATACAAGGAAATAAAAACATGAATTAGCTAAAGAAAAAATTAGTTAATTTTATTTTACATAGATCAACAACTTTTCCCGCCTATTTTGTTTTTTTTTTCTGTGGCCAGCCAGCTATTCAGCCATTATTTTTCATTTTCATCATTGAAAAAATGGTAAATATTTTGCCCAAATCTATGTTGTTTTAAAGCGATTGTTTAAACTTAATTATAATAAAGTTATTAAAAAAAAATAGATTCTTTGATCAATACTTAACTTTAAGTTGTTTCAATTTTACATCGTGGCTGCATAGAAAGTTGGAACATGGTTCAGTAAAAATGTGAAAATAGAACTAGTTTTTTTTTATAATTTGGCATCTGTCAGTTGAAAGCGATTCTCCCTAGGGATGAAAAACTCCCTAGGGTTAAAAAGCTTTCAAATCGGCTGAAGAAAGTAATAAACCTCACACAGAGAGCCCATATTAATTTATTTATCACATTTTAGCCCTACCACCCGCCATAGCCCCAGCCGCCGCCGCCGCCGCCTCCGCCACCCCAGCCACCGCCGCCCCAGCTACCGCCGCCCCAGCCACCGCCGCCCCAGCCCCCGTCGCCCCAGCCCCCGCCGCCCCAGCCCCCATGGTGCCCATGATGATGGTCGTGATCGTGATGATCGTGATCGTGATAGTGTGGATTTGGTCCTGGGTCTGCGATGGGAGCAGGACTGCGCTGGACTCTCCCCAGTGGCTCTCCTTGCGCCAGGGCAAGCATAGCGCACACCAAAACGCCGATGTAGTCAACCTGGAAACATATAACATGATAAAAAGAAGTTTAAAAATGGCGTTTTATTTGCCAGGTACGATCTGAAATAAAATTAGAGAAGTTTATACGATTCATAGCTGTAATTCACGGTTGCGGTACGTCGGTTACTTGGTATTTTCTTTACTTGAAAGAAGTTACGGCCGGGTTGAAAATTCTAACGTAAAGAATACGTTACAAAGTTCACATTTGAAGGTTTTACTATAAGTCATGAGTGGAGCCTATTGTCACAGGCCAATCCAGGCCCCAAGATACATAATTATCTTAGATCCTAGGTCGTCACTAACCAAAACTACCAAATTGTGGAAAAAAGCTTGTGTGGCAGGCGGGCATCATCATCTGCCTAGCCTTTTCCCAAACTAACTTGGGGTCGGCTTCCAGTCTAACACACACACATGACACAGTTGAGTACCAGTATTTTACATTATTTTATAAGCGACTGCCTATCTGACCTCTACAACCCAGTTACTGGGTAATACGATACCCCTTGGTAAGACTGGATGTCAGACTTTTGGCTTCTGATTACTCGTAACGACTGTCAAAGATCTATAAATTCATTTGTAGATCTTTGGCAGAGAGCCGGGACCAACGGCTTAACGTGCTTTCCGAGGCACGGAGGAAACTCGGTATGTAATTATGGTCACCCATCCATGGACCAACCTCGGCAAGCACGGCTTAACCTTAAAGATCGACCCGTGCGGCTGTTATTATTTAGCCACGAGCTCCTCAAATATATGTAATAGATTAAATCAAATAAAATTACTTACGAATTTCATTGTTGCAATTTTCACAGAATACTTGCTGAATTGTTGCTTTGAGCATCTTTATATACTCGATATTTAAGGACGACTGACTCACAAGGTGACCGCAATCATGCAAAAAACACAAAATAAAGGATAAATCGAATCATGGGAAAAAAAACATGCAATGTTATTAACTGTACCGAAAAATGAAGGTGATTCCTATTTCCTAATTAACCTACAATAAAAGGAGGAGTTCTAACACATCACTATTAACTTAATTACAGAGTAGTGTGTTTTTCTTGATTCTTTTTTATTGGGGAGGGTATAGTAAGTTCGTCCCATTTAAAATCTTACAACTATTTATTATAAATCCAAAAGTTTGTGAAGATGTATGGATGTTTGTCAGGTATTTAGTCTGAACGGCCCAAAACGAAAGGACCGCGTGCCATTCGACCGTAATCAAAAAATCCGTCCGAAAGAACCGGTGATAGAATGATTTCAAAATTACTTTAAATTAATTTGAATACAATTAAAATTATTTTGATTGTATTTATATTATAGTTATACAGGGTGTTTGGTGCATCGTTTGCCAAATCGAATAGGCCGAAAGGAGAGGTCATTTGCTAACTCTTTACGCCCTATAACTCATTCCTTGCCTCACCGGGTTTTTTATAATAACTTTTTAATTTCAAAATTCAACATTTTAGGTCAAATAAAAAAATAAAAATATTGTTTAGACTTAAAATTTCGATTTAAATTTGATGTGTACTCTTGTATGATTCTATCAAATTCAAAGTTACTTGCTAGTTACAATTAGTTTATTTTTTAATAGCTCGTAAAGTTTTTGTAAAAGAAAATTAAACTTAAAACTCAACTTTAAAATTCTATAAAAAAAAAACTAAAAGCGATCGGGATCTTCGAATACCTTTAAAAAATTCCCTAGTCTGTCCCCTTTCCAACGGTATGCAATATGCCCAAAAAACGCTTAATATCTTTTAATTTTTAACTAAATGTGTAATCGAGACACTAGGCTGATATTCGACATTACAGTAAGAACAGTAGTTTGAGCATAAACGACATGCCTCAAGTAAGTAGACAGATACTGTTATGTCACTAGTGCGTAGTGTCCTATCTCTTTCTTAAACAGAAACCAACGTTTTAAGAACTTGAATTAAAAAAAAAAATACAGAAATCACAAATCTTGTTCGAGTTGTCCGCCACTGTTGCGAATGCACGCGCGGCATCTTCATCTTATCTCAACTGTAGTTGAGCGTAAACGTATTTCTGCTTTGATAGTCACGAAAGCCGCATCAATGCGTTAGACTAAATCATCCCTAGTCTCAACTTCCGTGGCGTTATTTCTATGGCTCGTTCTTAGACATAAAGATCTAACAGAGTTAAGTCTGGGGAACGTGGAGGCCATAGAATAGGGCCATCCCTCTAAATCCATGATTCTTTCACTTTATCCCTACTCCGCGTTTTATACCCTTAATGGAATATTATTCCAAAAATTTTTAGTTAAATGTCTATAGTGTGAAAAAAAGTTTAACTTTTACCGTGGTTTCATAAAACCACACAATCCTTTTTTTTTAATTTCAAATTCTTGAAACTTTGGTTCCTGTTTAAGAAAGAGATAGGACACTACGCACTAGTGACATAACAGTATCTATCTACTTACTTGAGGCATGTTATTTATGCTAAAACTACTGTTCTTACTGTAATTTCGAATATCAGTCTAGTGTCTCGATTACACATTTAGTTAAAAATTAAAAGATATTAAACGTTGTTTTGGGCATATTGCATACCGTTGGAAAGGGACAACACAGACAAGACAGACTAGAGAACTTTTTAAAGGTATTCGAAGATCCCGATCGCTTTTAGTTTTTTTTTTTATAGCCATTTAAAGTTGAGTTTTAAGTTCATTTTTCTTTGACAAAAACTTTACGAGCTATTAAAAAATAAAGTAATTGTTCCTAGCAAGTAATTTTTTATTTGATAGAATCATACAACAGTAGACATCAAAATTAAATAGAAATTTTAAGTTTAAACAAATTTTTTATTTGACCTAAAATGTTGAATTTTGGAATTTTTAAAAATTTAAATTTAAAAGTTCTTATAAAAAAAACCGGTGTGGCAAGGAATGAGTTAAAGGGCGTAAAGAGATAGCAGATGACCTCTTCTTTCGGCCTATTCGATTTGGCAAACGATGCACCAAACACCCTGTATATTTTGTTTTTGTATGTAAAAGTAAGTTAGTATGTTCTTATATTGTATTTTATATTTGAAATAGTTATTTGCTTTATGTTTTCCATTTTCTCTTCTTCTTTTACACACTTTGCCTACATCTCTTTTTTTATTATCTCCTTTCGCAGGTATGCTGGAAGAGATTTCTTTAGAAATAAGCATTAACTTTGTACCTATTTTCATTTCCTTTCTTTTTTTCTGTCTTTAGTGTGTACATAAATTGTTAAATAAATAAATAAATAAAGGGCCAGTCACATATGTACATTGTGATAGCCGCATAGTTTATGAATTTTAACTATTTAAATATTTACTTATTTGAAATCATCTAAATAAACAGAATAGATCTTCGTTACTGGTTTGCACGAATTCAGGTTTTTTTAATGTTTTATGATCACCTGTGGTTACTCAACAGAATGTCAAAGAATGTTCATCGCATAAAAAATTGGCCTCCGCGCCATAGCGAGAATATGTCCATGGTAATAATGCAAACATGCAAACCCTTTTTCAAAAAGTTCAAGATATTAACCCTCCCAAGTCTTTATATCTTTGAATTTGTTAAGATGCACCCTGAGTTATTTGTAAAAGCACATGAAGGTTTTCCAAAAAGTAATAGGCCCAAAAATAAAATAATTTTGCCCATAATTCCTTGTACAGCATAAAATAGTAAAAATAGCTATGCAATGTGTATTTGCAGATTTAATGCTAAACCTGACAGCATTCATATTACCGGCAAATAAATTAACAAAGTGTCTTAAGGTCTGGTTATTGTTTTAAGGGTACTTGACCACCTGCCAGGGCTGCGGGTTGTTCGAAAGAGATACCGCGGCACTGGAACACAAAGGGCAAAGAAGGAACATGGGTGGGTTTTAGTCAGTACAAGTCTGACACTCCCTCCCGCTCCGCCCAGAGCGGGAGAAGTCATTTGATGATTTCCCATCCGGAAAAAAAAAAAAAAAAAGTTCTGGTTATGGGAAAATAATTTCTACTTAGTTAGCGACATGTTTAATAAGTGAATTAAATAAACAATGAAATGTAATACTAAAATAAATAATCATCAACTCTCTGATATAAATAATATCTTCTATACATCTATACAAATAAATAAAATTGAAGTGCCTGTTTGTAATAAATAACTGCTTTTACAACATGCATATGAATGTATCACCCAACCCGCACTGGGCTTGCGTGGTATCAGCCCACTCCTTCTCACAGCGAAGAGGCCTGTGTCCCAGCAGTGGGAACATTATAGGCTGATGATGATGATATGAATGTATATACGGTACATATACCACTTTCTGTCTGTCTGTTTGTTCCAGTTAATCTCTGGAACGGCTGGACCGATTTTGACGGGACTTTCACTGATTTGATGTAATAAGGAGTACCTAACTTAGGCTCTAATAATATTAAATTACGGTATATTTTACAAAAAACCTAATTCCACGCGGACGAAGTCGCGGGCATAGCTAGTAATCAATAATATTGATACTCAATTTTAATTTTTATTTGAATGTTGACTATGAATCCTAACTGAAGTTATAAATGCGAAAGTAAGTTTGTTTGTTACCTTTTCACGACTAAACGGCTGATCGGATCTTAATGAAATTTGGCAAGAAGATAGATTTCCACCTGAGGAAGGACATAGGCTATAAATCATCACGCCACGACCAATAGGAGCGGAGCAGCAATGAAATCTGTTGCGAAAACGGGGAAAATGTGACGCAGACGAAGTTGCGCGGGACAGCTAGTATTATAATATGACTAAGTATAAACCCAAATGTTTGCAAGCATAGTATTATGACTATCTGGATCTATATTGATTTATATTAAGATCGAAATTGTACCAACACACAAATAAACTGATTTGATTTCATCATCATCAGCCTATAATGTTCCCACTGGTGGGACACAGGCCTCCTCTCTATGAGAGGGAGTGGGCTGTAATCCACCACGCGGGTCCAGTGCGGGTTCGTAGATGCCACATGTCTTCGAATTTTTAGTTCTAGGACATGCCGGTTTCTTTACGATGTTTTTCTTCACCGTTATTTTAGCAGCGGTGATGAAATAAATTACAAAAAGTAATGTGCCTGCCTGGGTTCGAACCCACGGCTTACTGCTCGTAAGTTGGAGCTGCCACCACTGGGCCACGTAGAAGACCGTAGCTACCCAGAATGATTAAAATAAATACCATCTTGAACTCATGGCAGCCTGGTACATTTTGGAGAACATACATATTAAGTTTGTATATTATAAATGTACCAGGCTGGCATGAGTTCAATCTGATGAGATGACAAGTAATAGAGAATAATGGAAGAAGAAGACATGCTGCGCCAACCCCAAATAAATTGGGACAAGGGCAACAGAATGATGATGATGTGTCATATTATATGCCGTGCCAACTAAACACCGCAAAGAACACTGTAAAAAAATACCATTTTAATACGAATCTAAGAAAAAAAATAAACAACTTTTAGTACTCGAATATACTTGATGTGCTTAGGTTTATATCACCCGGCCTTTCGAACGTAGACAATCTTTGATTACGGTCGAATAGCACACGGTCCATTAGTTTTGGGCCGTTCAGACTAAATACCAGTTTGTCGATCACTATTTCCCACAGAAACTACTGAACAGCTATTTAATGAAGCTGTAAATTATTTTTACTACAGTAATAATAAAAATAATTAACAGTAGCTAGATCGTGTTTGGGCTTATTTCATTCGATTTGATAAGAACTTTAGACTATGCGAAAATGAAGTTTTTGGCATAAAATTAAACCAACGAGATAAGAAACTAAAGAGCAGATTGGTGGAATATTCAAAACTCTTTAAATGCACACATATACACAAACTCATGCCCAGCACAAACCTCTGAGTGAACTTGCTATGATCCTTACATACTCCTTTTGCGTCGTTCACGTTCAAACATCTGGTCATATATGCACGCCGGTTGCGAGTCTACGCAACTGACCTTTGTGAAGAACTTTACCAATAAGGTATGTCACCCTAGGGCGTTCCCTCCTAGCACTGCCACTCACATCTGCGGCAAATACCTTTTGTTAGCCGCCTTTCACTCATCCTCTACACATGACCATCTAAGCATATTTTTCAGTTTTTGACAAAAAACACCTTTATTACTTAGTACCAAATACTAACAAAGCAAAGAAGATTATGTATAAAATCAGTAGTGTGTCAAAAAATCGAAAGTGCCAGTATTTTGTAATCCATACTTCCATAGTTTAGTTTATTTATTAATAATTATCAAAATAACATGTCAGGTTTAGCGAAAAAATAAATAAAACACAAATTATTATACATTATAGAGGCATAAAATACAAATTATCATACATTAAGAATTACTACAGAAATACAATAAAAATATAGACTAATCGTTTGTCAACAAAAAGTAAAATTAAATTAAAAAAAAAAAAAATTAGACACCGCGCTTAAAATATCATCTGGTAGATGGTAGTATACCGCTGGACCCATTATATGTATTAACTTTCAAGACTCAGATAGGGTGTGTGGGTAACCAGCTAATTTATTTCTACCACGAGTACATTAATTATGTCAGTTTCCGCGTTTATTGTATTCGTTTAAATGTTCCCTAACATATAGCGCCGCCTGCAATATCACCATGGCGGGAACAGTCAATATTTATAACTCTTTTAAATGGTGGTCTCGCGGTTGCATCCCATTGCGATCGTGTAATGGCTCTCACGGCATGCTTCTGTATCCTGAAGGCTCGCTCCTAATCCGCAGCTCGACCCCAGACCTCAACGCCATACTGAACCTGTACCACCACGAAGTAACACCCTCTCAACATTTTACGCGGGAGCGTTTGCGCTAATCGCTCCAGGGCGAAGCAGGCTCGTCCAAGTTTGCCGTACATTTTGTCAATATGCGGCCCACAAGTAAGAGAGCTGTTCAGTTCGAAGTACTGAGCGCGTACTGAGCGCATACGATTGCGGCCACATTATCTAATAAAACCTCGGCCTCACTTATTGCCTTAGGTAAGTCATTTAGCACTGCTATCTGCAGCTTTCATAACATGGCGGATAACCACACGTGCCATGGATGTTTTTGGTCGCCCATTCCTATAGGCATATTGTCGGACAGTTAGTCTTTTGAAGAAAGCTAAGTAAACGATCAAATGGTCCGTTTTCTGGTCCGCTTGGTAATGATACGGTATACCTCATTCGGTGAGAAGGGATGTAGCCAAACACACTGACTGGCGGTGGGTCGACCGTCCATGCAGAAGCATAGCCAGGGCGGTGTCCGGGTCTGTTTGAGGAGCGCTACATGATATAGCCGCATCGATGAATTTGGCATTGACCATATTTACAATTCCTTTGAGGGAAAAGACTTACCGTTTGCTTCATACTCTCAGTGTAGTCTGACTTTGACTGATTTTTTCCACATGCTTTCATTAGGATTGATTGCTGTTTTAATATGGTGTATAATAAAATAAATAATACTTAGACCTCTTATTTCTTAGCAGTAAGAGTACTTTTCTTGGAGTTGATATGCAATCTCGTTTAAGTATGGAAAAAGTGGGTACGCATTATGTCTATAACTTCAAAGAGCAAATACTTAGTGTTTAATATATCTTCATCGATCCACGAGCTCTCAGTCTTTTTTTGTCCTACGCGTCTCATCGGAAAGCAAACATCAACCTTGTTCTGTATTGTAATTATGATCGAGCGACCTAAGTCGTCTGCACCCGGCCACCACGCCGTTACCTCTTCTCAGCCAACGCTGGCCAGCAATGCAACGACAACTTCGTTGCATTGCTGGCCAGCGTTGGCTGAGAAGCCAGTGTCCTTATTCATTTTGTCATAATTCTGCGCCACATGTGTGGTACAGTACAGGTATTTGTGACTAACAGTACGTAAGATTTCACCGCAGATTGCAGAGTGATCGCTAATATGTGAATTCAAACAGGAGGTCGTAATCGACCCTGGACGACCGTGTCGTGGGAACGTTGATTTCAATACAATAGGTATGGGCCGCGAGCGTGTCTTTCAGTTTATTTTGTTAGAATTCATTAAGCTCAAAAATCAGTCAAAGTCAGACTACACTGAGAGTATGAAGCAAGCGGATAGTAAGTCTTTTCCCTCTAAAAAGGAATTGTAAATATGGTCAATGCCAAATTCATCGATGCGGCTATATCATGTAGCGCTCCTCAAACAGACCCGGACACCCCCTGGCAATGCTTCTGGACGGTCGACCCACCGCCAGTCAGTGTGTTTGGCTACATCCCTTCTCACCGAATTAGGTAAACCGTATCATTACCAAGCGGACCAGAAAACGGACCATGTGATCGTTTTTAGCTTTCTTCAAAAGACTAACTGTCCGACAAAAAATTAGAAATTTATAAAAAAAAAAATTAATTTCTTTATTTAAAAAGTCATAAAATTAAAGTCTATTAATTTAATGCCTGAGATTTCCACACCTACTGTACTGATAGTTCGGTAAGATTACGACACTCCTCGAATCTGACATAAATAAACCAACCTCCGTGAGCTATGCTCTGTCGTCAAAAAAACTACTTAACAATATTATAAATGCTAAGGTCACTCTGTTTGTTTGTTACCTATTTACGACTAAACGGCTGGTCGGATCGTAATGGAATTTGGCAAGAAGTTAGATTTCAACCTAGGGCCAGAGGCTAAATAAATAATTAAATAAAAATATATAATATTATTATATTATATTATAATATTATAATTTAAAATACATATTTCAAATGAAAAAAAAAAACATGTTAAATCAATGTTCGTAGGACCCTAGGGTCGATCTTCAGGTCAAGTTGCCTTTGTCTAGGTTGGTCCATGGGTCCGTAATGGGTGCCTACCCATTACGTACCGAGTTTCAGTTACCGTTACAAGTAGTCAGTGGTCCGAAAGTCTGACAACCAGTCTTACCAGGGTGTCGTTTATCCCAGTACTAACTGGGTTGTGGAGGTCAGATAGGACGCTAAATAATATAAAATTTGGGTATTCAGCTGCTTCCGGTTAGACTGAATGCCGACTCCAACATAATTGGAAGAAGACTATATAAATCATGGTGTATCAATATTAGAGACATCAGGTAACGAACTGAAAACAAAAAATTGGAATCCCGAACCTCCGACTAAAAAACTTATTTTAAGCAAATCGCGAACCTAACGCGTACGAAGTCGCGTGTATCAGCTAGTTTAATATATTTTTGAATAAGTAACAGATAAATACGTCAGCCGCATTCACGATGACCGCTGAACAAAAGTCGCAACACAATGCGCGCCAGGAAGTGGACGGTACCGCCAAGGCTGGTCCATAAAGCAGTGGCTAGACGACCTAGATGCGTACCGCGATAGCTGGTTTGAATTGGTTTGAGAAAAGAGTTCGTAAAAGGAATTGGGAGAGGCCTTTGCCGAGCATTTAGCTACGAAACGCTTCTTCTTCATAGTGTGTCAATGGCAATCTTAATGTCGACTTTATGATGGCAATTTATTGTGTCGGCCCAAAACTGAACCACTAGTTTGGCGCCTTCAGTAGCGTCCATCAGTTTTTTTTAATGAATTATGCGGTTTACATCGAGAGAATTTTTAATTTGTATTGTAAGAACGCTTCGATGTTGACCGAGACACACAAAGCCGAATTTATAAGTGGACTTTGGTGAACGAGTCTCCACGCTGCCTGCCCAGAGTGCACCCGACGTATAGTGAGATAGTAACTCAATAGATACGTCGCTCAGGGAGGCTTCTTACGAATCGCTGATAAAGTTGTTAATAATATAAATAATAATTGTTGTTAATAATATATATAAAGGGGTTTGAATATTATGGCCCTGCTTACAGTCTTACATTTTTTATCGAAATCCGGCTTAACATTATACGTGTTTATATCGAATGCTGGCATCAGTACAAACAAGTATTGATTGATATGATTTTGAAGATGTTGTCTCATAGACACACCGTTCCAGTCATTCATCTCATTCATCAAAGTAATCCTTCCATCTGTCCTTAATTTGCTCATCATCCGAAAGAACCATTCCACCTTCATCTTTTACGCATTTTATTTGGCATACATCCCTCGACTTTCTTTCTCTATCTCTAGCAAGCCGGTACACCCAGCAATCTCACTCTATAGCATTCATTTACACTTCGCTCGTTCATGTCTCCCATCTCTACCATTTTATCCACCACTCGCTCTTTAAATTCTTTCGCAAAGTCATCCTTCCGGCATCGATACATATAGATTATAAATATTAGATTTTATAGCTTACGAGTATATCTCAGAAACGTGACGCTTTAGAAGTTCTCTAGTGTTTAGTTTAGGGTTCGATTCGGTTGGACATAGTGGTATAGTTTTTCTATCAGGAGTTTCACAATACCCGCTAAGGAGTCTGGATATGTGCCTGGTTGATGGCAATCTTTATACACTTCCTGTCGCTGGCACGCCAGTATTTACATTTTGTTAGCAGCGCAGAGGTCATTTCCGCTGCATGTTTATGGGCAGGATAGAAAGTGGAGCACAGTTGCAGGGCTTGACCCCTATTACATGGGACTTAAGAGGGGACTCTAGTAGATCTTTCTCCATACAAAGGTATTCCGCAGTTTTCTTCGTAGATAATGCGTCTAGAGCAATGATTTTGTTCCAAAAAATCTAGGTCTTATTAATACATGCCCCTATCATTTCCTTTTTTCCAAAACACAATCACTAAAAGAATTTTATCAATCCCTAAACCCCAAAAAAAAGCCCATTTTTACCGCCATGTTCAGACAACTATCAGACAAATTAGATAAGTTTTAATAAAAAAGAAAATAATAGAAGCATAGATATACTTTTCCTCTAAATTTTGATATAAGAATTATTTAGAACAGTTTAGTTTTGATGAAGAAAACAGCGGAGTACAAAACGTCTTTTGGTCAAGATTTTTGTAGGTATAAAATCAACCTGAGCTGCAGTTGTCCCTTTCGAACTTTACGGGGGCTTGGTCGGGCGCAGCGCGATGGCAATCGTTTCTTCAAATACCTATTCTTCAAATTCCTCGGGGCTAGAGTCCACTCTTAAACATAACGGGTGGTATGTAGGTGTACAAGTGCTTAAATAATATAATTAATTAAAATCAAATCATAATAAATTTTATTTGTGTAACATAGGTAGTGATAGTGTAGGTACAGTTCTTAAATTAAATAACATAGCTCGCTATGTTATGACAAGAGGCGTGAAAATAAACGGTTGCATGCGAAATAAAAAAATATTAATCGTACGAAAGGTAAACATATTATTTGGTAGGTATGTCAAAATGAATAGAATGATGATAAATAAATAAAAACGATAAAATGTCATGTGATACAATGTATATGAACTAATTTCTATAGTCAACGTTCAAATAAATAATCATAAATTACCATTAGTCTCAATATTCAATTAGAAATTGTCTATTGTGTTATTCTCCAGTCGAATAAATAAATAAGTCTACATTAATTTATTATTCATTAATCGTATAATAACATTCAAGAGTTTGGGTATTGGCTACGAATCGCAACATCTTGTAAAGATCACAGTTTTTCGAACAACCTCATGTTTGTTTTGCCGGAAACACTAATTTCAAAAATATATAACGATGGTAAGGTAAGTATTTTCAGCGATTTAAAGAACAGTACACAGCTATTATCAATTTTCAGACACCATTATGCATCTTTTTTGTGCCTTTAAACTATATCTTTATCAGTAGAATTGCCCCAAAAAACAATACCTTATCGCAAAATTTAGGCTACTAGGCCTTTATATGCGACTAGTAGCGCATCCATATAATTTTTTCTAGCAATTTGGAAAAGTCCGTTTGCTGATTTATTTATTTTCTTACTTAGGTCATCTATGTGGGCCTTTCAGTTAAGCTGATTATCAAGAAAAAACCTAAGAGGTTTTCTTTAAGTTAATAACTAAATTATTCTTACTGAACCAATTAACTATGTCCGATAGTGTTTAATTTATAATATATAAACTTGATAAATATTGCAAAAGTAAAGAGGTGGCCTAAGGATGCTACCTTGTAGGACACCAAACTTTCCTAATCTAGACGGAGAAAAAAACTCTTTTCAAATATTATAATATATTCTTGCAATCTCTGTACACTGCATTCTGTTGAAAAGATAGGATTCGAGTAGTTACTGTTACTTCTGCCAACATAGTGCTACGTAAAAAAAAAAATAGCCATGTTAATCGTGGTATTCTTTCTTAGGCCATATTGTTCCTTGCATAGTAAGTTAAATTTATTGAGATAGCAATACAGAGACATACAAATATTTTTTTCGAAAATTTTAAAAATCACAGAAATTTTTGCTATTGGCCTAAAGTTCTTCATATCAGTTTTATTATCTTATTTATGAAGTGGATTAAATAATAACTTTCTTCAAGTCTTCAGGATGAAATTAAGTACATCTCTGCCTAGCACTTTGGGGATTAAAATCATTATTACTATTTTATTTGTGATGTTAGGTAATGTTGCTACTTTATCGCGCGCTGTGCCTTCGCAAGTAGAAGGAGAAGCAAAAGCAATGAAGAGGTATTGTAAAATAAATAAAATCACTATATATCTTAATTTGTTTACAAAAGTAAATAATTTAATTTAGATGTAAGTGTAGGTACCTTTACACATAGCTAGTACGATATCTCTGGGGCCCTTTTCAAGTTTACAGCCGGAATCAAACTCAGCATTCGAGCAAGTGTGTTTAAAATTAAATCGTAGCGTTATGGTAAATAGCCTACTGCTTTATTTAAAATACAAGGTGTTGTCTTGCATTCTCGTCAAATTTCAGGAGGTGTTGACAAAAGACATGAATAGTCAATTAAAATTACGGTACCTAGTTAATTATTAATAAACGCTGATTTATTTGGTTGTTTAAGTTTGACAAAATTTCAGAATAATCCCCTTAACGTGGTTTAGGGAATAAGAAATTATCGAATAAAGGTTTGAAATTGTTTGTATGTGTGTAAACGAGGTTTTAGGGCAAGAACCCGAAGGGCCGCGTTTAAAACACGGGTGGTTCACATTTACCGATTTCCGTAAAAACGAAAAAAAAGAAAAATTACCTACCTATTTTATTATTGATTCGGGACGAGAATCATTAGCATAGTTACCTCCTTGAATTTGACGAGGATGCAAAACAACACCTTGTATAAGTAATTAAGTCTTTTTTCGCCAGGGTGTATCGACTATTTTCTTTGGCATGCCGTTCCTCTCCCTGTTCCCGCCGACGTAGCCGTACCCGTGTCTGTGATGTTGTCCGGGAATCCCGCGAGCTACCCTCACACCTGCACCTGGTTGATGATCTGGTACACGCTCATTCACATTCAAACTCGCGCTCGCCATTGATAAAATAGCGCACACCAGCAGCATGAAGAATGCTAACTGAAATAAAATAGAATAGAGTATATGATTGTTATAGTGATATTGTTGTTACAAAAAAGGTGGAAAATTGATGAGAAACGATTTTCTGAAGATGTGGGAAAGTGATTAATGCAGTGGCAATATTTTTAAAGAGAACAAGCCCACTTTAGCAGTAGCAGTCATGGAGTCCGGATTTGTGCCCGGTTGATGGCAATAGGCTCGACCCCTATTAAATGGCGAAATGTGGGTGTACGATTAGGTACACTTCTGCCTAAACTTCGGGGATTACAGTGATGTCATGTAAGCCCACTTACTATAAAATACCTTTATTAGATCTACCTATGTTTTGTAGTCCGGTTAACGAGACGATAACCTCCTAGGCTGACCTAAGATATACAATTCACAAAAAAATAACTACTTAAATTATGTTTATTGATTTGGCATGTCTGCGAAAACGATCTTGATGACTTTGAGAGCACAAGCTTGTTTTACCGGTTTTGTAATACGATTAGCAGCAATCGTAGGTATTAGTGACGACCATGCTAGACTTCATCAACATAATTGTAACGATCACTGAAGGGGTCGTCCTTTAATCACGTGAGGTTCGAACAGGAGGAGTGTGGGAGAGTATGAGACAAATAGTGTATTTTTACGTGAGAATAAAAAAAAATAACTTCATGTGAGACGTGTAGTTTTTTTACCAATAATAACCACAGCGAGCGAATTTGTGTCTAAGTAAACCGATATCTTTATTTTTATTTTTGAGAGTCTTTCTAAATATATCAAATATTTTCAATTATTTAAAATACATGTGATGTGGGTGGGGACAAGTGGTAGCCTAAAACCTCACGGCGTATTACTTATAGGGGAGGGAGGGGTATAAAACTGGACTAAAAAACCGCACGTTTTTGAAGGATGGCCCCTGATCCGTGTTCACCAGTCAAACACAATCAAAATTCTCCTAAATCAATCAACTCACTAAAATGTATAAAACTATTAGGTACTCACATGTTTCATTTTGATAGATGTTCATGTAACGTATGGTGGATTGCATAATTCTGGGTCTTTTATATACCTGAATGTGAAGGTCAAAGCCAACGCGTCGCGTACATGTTTTTTTTCCATGTTTAACTTCATACGGGTCAATAAAATCAATGGTTAACTAGCTAGGCCCTAGAGGACGAAGAATACAAAAAACAAAACCACGTAAACCTGTTTCTGAGGCAGTAAATACATGCACCGAGGCATTTAATGGAACTGCCCATGCTACGCTCCGCTGCACTGTGTCGAAATTTGAATAATCCTGATTATAAACCGGTTTTTTGCAGAAAATTTCGGACTCTTTTAATCTTTCTTTTTGCGGTGGTCTTACTTAACTTTTTTGTTTCTTAAAAAATCCCCTAGATTTGAAGTCTGGACAAATGACATGATCGCTACGATGGTAACCCTAAACTCGCTAATGTATGGCTGGCACGCTCCGCTTGCTGTTCTCGCTTAAGGTGAGACTTGTCGACATTTTTTCCATACAAACTTTGGGGGGGTTTTACTCCACTGTTTGACACTGCACATCAAAAGTAAAACATGATATGGTATTGTATCATTGTTAATTTTGTCTGTACGGAAACAGAAGAGGAAAATAAAAAGCCATTAAAAAGTTACGAGCTATCAAAGATTCGTTTTTATTGCAAATTTTAACGCAACTTTAGTCGTAAATTAGTTATAAAAGAAGTGTCAAATATCCAAAACAAAGTTGGTACCGACACAGAAAAATTATCAAAGAATTCAACACATTTTATTTGTAATAAATTGATACACGCAGTAGTTTTTTCATAAAACACTGTCTTCCAAAGACCTTTTCGTATTTTTTTACGCGCGCCTTACGTTTCGGAAAGCTGTGTGTGTGCGTACGACCAAGATGTGCGTGCAGACTAGCGTCTAACTGCTCATCACTGATACTATCTCTGTCGGGCACGATGCCAAGTGAGACAGCGTGCTTTTCGGCCACGGCCACCAGTAAGTTCGAGCCCGCGACTAGTTGAACCTTAAGTCACTCTTTCATCATCATCTGCCTAGCCTTATCCCAACTATGTTAGGGTGGCTTTTAGTCTAACCGGATGCAGCTTAGTATCAGTATTCTACATGGAGCAACTGCTTTTTTGGCCTCCACACCTCATCGGTCACTCTTGCATGTAACTGCAAAATATAATAGTTCTTGAGTGGAGACCGCGAATCGGCAAGCAGTAGGACGCCCTCAAGCTAAGCTCGGTGGAGCGACAATCTTCGCAGGGTGGCTGGTAGCAACTGAATGAGAGTTGCCGAGAATCGAGCTGAGTGGAGTGTGAATGGAGAGGTAGAGAATAACGCTGCAAGAGGCAGCATTGCCACGTTGTATGGCAATGCTTACCCTCTGGCCAGGGTGTAAGCCAGCCCTCGGTGGTGTAGTTGTTGATGTATTTAAGGGAATTTTGTCTGTATCTGTGTTTGTTTTTCTAAACCTTGGATATTTTCCTCTTCAAAGGTCAGACACGTTTATTTATATTATTCATGTTAGCTGTTTTGTTTTTTTTATGCTTATCTGTTGAACCTGTTTTCCAAGTATTCACTTATTCTTTTTGTATAGCTCCCTCTTTCGGTTTTGTGTAAAAGCGCTTGCTTTCTTGTATCGATCTTCGATTCAGCCCTCGTTCAAGATGTCTAGAAATGTTATGTTTTGTAAGAAGTGTTGACGGTGTTAACTAGATGGCGTTTTTGTGTTTGCTGGTCGGAGTTTCGGACAACATGGAAAATTTACTTGTCATTTAATATTTGATGAATTGATGCCTACATCAATATAAATTATTATATATTAAATTTAACTTATATTAATTTAAGTTTCTCCGTCGCAACCACAGAGTCTGGAATCGTGCCCGGCTCATAGCAATAGGCTCGCCCCCTATTACATGGGACTTAAACATAACTGGCGAATGGGGGTGTACGTAATGTTAGGTATACCTCTGCCTAACCCATAAGGGTTAGGTTAGGTTAGGTTCAGTTTTAATTCCGCAAAATAATGAAGAATTTTGGTACCATCTAAAGTCGACGTTGTGCGCCAATCATTTGTGTAATATACATTTTTATTCTTCTCAAATATCACACACCCACATTTAGATTCGATGACAAATATGACTTATTTTATTCCAAATATTGTAAACAACAAGAAAATGCGCATATTTAAAATAAGGTAAAAATACTGGTTCAATAATGCGTATCGTAAAATTCATTACCACTATTCAAATCGTATTTGGAAACGATGGCCATTATTTTTAACCGACTACCTACTTAAAATAGTTTCGGAATTGGAATTGCACGATATTGATCGTATACGTATATAATGTTAGTGTGGGTTTCTCAAAAGGGATTTGAACATGTTTCAATGACTCCTGGCAGAAGATAGCAGCCACGCATAAAACCTATCTATGAATACTAACAAGTATTGTATGAAAAAAAAATCTTCTAAAGCATCACTTTTCCGACATATTATTCTAATCTACCTAAAAGTTGTGAGAATCGTCGCCAATGATATACAACTTTGATTTTATTAGCTACCAATAAATCGGTTTAATGAGTACCTACCAAGTGTCTCAAGAATCTACATAATTGACGTGACAGAACTGAAATCTGAAGAAGCGCTTTGAAATACCAACAAGGTTAGGACAGCACCAGAGCTATCTGCTGGTTGGCACCACGCCATAGGCTAGTGTTCTTCTAATGTTGTCCTACATAGGAAGAATACTAGCAGTACTAGACATGAACTTGACATTCACGTCACATGGCAGTGCAGCAGCATTTCTACAGCTAAATGCGTCTTTTCGTGAACTTCCGATAAACAACGTCACCTATTCCCTTATTCCAACATTCTTAATGGTTTAGTGGGTTCAATCAGAACTTTAGGAGTGACACGTATTAAAATAGATATAATACCATCATAATCTTTTTTTCCAACTATTTTGGGCTCGGCTTCCAGTCTAACCGGATGCAGCTGAATACCAGTATTTTACATGGAAGAACTGCCTATCTGACCTCCACAAACCAGTGAGTTCTGGGTAATACGAAACCTCTTATACCAGTCCTACGACTGGTTTTCAGATTTTCGGGCCGAAAGTCTGACAACCAGTAACGATTGTGAAAGGTCTACAAATGATAGCCGGGACCAACGGCTTAACGTGCCTTCCGAAGCATGGAGGAAACTCCAAAGACCAACCTAGACAAGCGCGACTTAACCTGAATATTGATCCGACCGGCTGTTATTATTTAGCTACGAGCAATCAGTTTAATAGCGCAAATAATATAAACAACGATATAAAGACGGTACAAAAAATGCCCGTAATGGGCGAGTCTGTGAGCTGGGTCCGTTTGCACTCGCGTAGCTCGGGTTCGGTAACCTGGGGGGCCTTCACCGCAGTGGTGATCGCGTATGTGATGCGCCGACGTACACGGTATAAATGGACCCTCTCGAATCGTCAATCAAGCATTCTGTACATCAAACTAAGTAACCCTACGCAAACATATTACTGGGGAAAAGATTTTTTTTGGGGTGAAAAAACACGTTTTACGGTAGGATTAAGTCTAACGCGCCCAGAACATTTTGCTGGTGGATGCCTTGAATAGTAAGGGAGGCATGGAGGTATTTAAATTAAAGTTATAATATTAAAAACTTGTATTTCCACAAAATCTTGTGAAAATGTTGAAACTTTGACCCCCAATATAGTATGGTACAAAAAAATGGCCACAATGACGGAGAGAATAAGTGCCTATTGGGTTTATTAAGGGTGCCTTAATACAAAAATTAGGTAGAGGAGCTCGTGGCTAAATAATAACAGCCTCACGGGTCGATCTTTAAGGTTAAGCCGTGCTTGCTGAGGTTGGTCCGTGGATGAGTGACCATAATTACATACCGGGTTTCCTCCGTGCCTCGGAAACCACGTTAAGCTGTTTGTCCCGGCTGTCATTTGTAGATCTTTATATGAATATGAAAGTTACAAATGCAGTTGAAGACAGGACGAATGGTATCCCGCTGCGTCTCATTCAGTTCCGACACTCTCGTGTAGATGAATATATCCCGAAATTCACCGTGACCCGACCCCGAAACGAGTAGAAAACGCGTTGTTTTGTCCTTAATCGTATTTTGGATCCTGTTCTATAAATGCGTCAAACCGATGAATAGGAATTATTATTGATGAAATCGGAAAAACAATGGAATATGTGAAAAACCCCCGGTGATCATTTTAAGTTTTTATTATATGTAAACACGGTAATAGCGTTGATATACCAAGTTCAATGACGCAAATATTGTTTAAGTGGAAACGCGTTTACTTAACAGACTTGAACTTGATCTAAGGGTCAGCTCACACCGAGACGCGATGCGACGCGAGCCTGCGCGCACACTTTTAAAGAGCGATTCAAAATATTACTTTATTTTCTACACGAAAAAATACACATTTCGTTGTGAGAATTCAGAATACGTTGCGCTATGCGGCGCTGCGCCGCCTTTATAATAATATTATAATTTCACTCGAGCACTCGATCGAACTGCATCAATTCTACACGAAATCTGAACGGAAATAGTAAAGAAGTCGCCACGGGGCGACGGTCTTGCGGCCTCGTGAGGTGCAACGCCGCTCATGCACGCCGTGCCCGACCGACGACACACCGCTGCGTCGCGTTACGTCGCTCTACGCCGCCGCGAGGCATCATGCGGCGCAGCGCTGCATGGCGCAACGTATCCTGAATTCTCACAACGAAATGTGTATCTTTTCGTGTAGAAAATAAACTTAAATTTTGAATCGCTCTTAAAAAGTGTGCGTGCAACGTCGCATCGCGTCGCGTCTCGGTGTGAGCTGACCTTTAGTCATACATTCATAACACATATCATCACTAACATCTCATAACTGGTTGGTCAAGAATATTGTGTTGTAAAACTAGTTTTTTACGTTTATTTAAAAAAAATGAGATTATGATGCTGAAGCGCAATTTACGAAAACAACACACATACTAGGCCAGGAAAATACCAAAATCCTGTTATTTCATAATAACTGTGCCTATTTTAAATAAAAAAAACTGTGAACTGATTGGCCAAACAAAAACAAGACAAATATGGTGGAAGACAATTAAACGAAATATCTTCGGCGTGTTGAATGTTGCTAAATTAACATTGCGATGCTGACATAATAACAGAGCTATTAAACTGTCCATGATTCAAATAATAACTCTTTAGAATAATGCTATTTTTACAATTGATTGTATACTAGCTACAGCCCGCGACTTCAGTCACGTTCTGGTGAGAAATTATCTGACGGGAACGTTTTAAATATACATTTTTTCATTACCTGACTTTGGTAATGAAAAAATGTATTGAATGTATATGTATACGCAAGATTTGCAAAAGAGTGTATACAAACGTAATACACCCTTTTGCAAATCTTGCAATCAAAGTGAGGTTTCCTAGAAAACCCAATTCTGGGTTAAGCTCGCCGTTTTACATAGGATTATAATCTATACAATGTTGTGTGTGTTGTTTTATTTTTGCATCCTCGTCAAAACTCGGAAGGTTGTCACAAAAGACATAAATAATCAATTTAAATTACGCTACCTAGTTAATTATTAATAAACGCTGTTTTTTTTGTTGTTTAAGTTTGTCGGTATATCAGAACAACCCACTTAACGTGGTTTAGGGAATAAGAAATTATCGAATAAACGTTTGAGATTGTTTGTATGTGTGGAGGACGAGGATCGGACGGGCCGCATTTAAAACACGGGTGGTTCACATTTACCGATTTCCGTAAATGAACCTACCCATTTTATTATTGCTTTAGGTCGAGAATCATTAGCATAGTTACCTCCTCGAATTTGACGAGGTTGCAAAACAACACCTTGTATATCTTTCTATAATCTAACACCCCAGAAAAAACTAATTATGTAATTCAAACTCAAAATTGAAAAATCATTCATTTTTTTGGGTGAGTAAATCATCAATGACTCAACATCAGACTGACTAAAAAACTAGCCTGTTCCTTCAGTTGCCCCTGCATATCGGGGCTGATATCTCGTTAGAACATTAACGCAACCCCAGCCATTACCGCGACCCCGGAAAATCACTCATTTCAATTCATTAAATATCATATTATTATGTACATTTGTACAGTGGTACAAAGTGCAGACGTCAGTGCAGACGCAGTACGTTTACGTCTGCACCATTGCATTTATTGGATCCGTAGCATAGTAGTCCTTTCAGGAAGCGATCGGGGATAAGCTTTGCGTTTCTCAAAAGCCAAAGCAGGTACTACTGAATTCCATGTGATTGACGTGAGCCTGCATCTCCTGGAACACCTCATGCTGTCCTGTAGTAAACGGTTACTCAACCACTTTCGAGCGTGAGCCCACAAGACGCAGAAGTCTGCAAGAGGACTTAGGTCGAGGTCTAGGTGATGACCTCCGATTGCACATCATCCATCATCTGTAACGTGATCGCTCCTCGTGCAAGCAGAACGCAACGTGTCGTGTCGACGACCTGACTTGAGTTGCTGAGCCGCAAGGAAGCAACGTCGTGTCTAGCCGTAGTACCGTATGCGTGTGTGACGTATTGCACAGCACATAAAGGTACCCGAAACTGTATAATTTTCCTAATCAACCATGAACCTAATTCTTTAACCATAAAGTTGAAAATCTATTACAGAAATTTGGCAGATTGTTGTAGCATGATGAGTTGGCGTCTGTACCAGATTGCGCGTTATGCTTGACGGAAATCGCTTCGCCCGAGTCCGTAAACAGTCTTACAGTATGAACAGTTTACTTTTGCAGTTTGGGGAGGAGCTGCTAGTAAAAAAAAATGCAACGATGTGACAAACTAGAGAAGCAGAGAGATAATAATCGTGTTATACAGAAAAATTAAATGTTTTAGTCAAAACCACTTTTGACCGATTAAACTAAACAATTATTTTTCTTTAGTTTAAAAATCACCCCTTGACGGGGCGAAAAGGGTACACAGTACAGTGTGTATGAAAGATCTTATTCCTTCGATGTAGAAATTCGAAAGTTGACACGTTTTCATTTGCAGATAAATAATTAATAAAAATCTTAATGATATCTTTTCCAGAATGGCCCTATAAAAGTCGCGCAAAGTCGCAGGCGAAGCGCTAATTTGTTACAGGGATCTTGTATAATAAATAATAAAATCTTAGGTTAATATTGTAAAGAAACACAAAATTATTTTTCTAGTTAATTTATTTACTCTTAGAAAATTGTACTGTAGTTTTATTAATTGTTAAACACTGACTACAATACACACTAAAAATACTCATAAGTATTAATATTCATGTATGCACTTTAACTTCTAATAAATACTATAGATTAACACCACAGTAGTTATAGTTTAAGTCCGATTAAATCGAATGTTTAAAGATCACAGATGTCGAAACACTAAAGCACTGGTTTGAAGGGTATCAACGTCCCCAACCGCCGCCGCCGCCGCCGCCGTAACCTCCTCCGAAGCCTCCTCCGTATCCCCCTCCGAAGCCACCTCCATATCCCCCTCCATAACCTCCTCCGTATCCTCCTCCGTATCCACCACCGAACCCGCCTCCGTGGCCACCTCCATAACCACCCCCATAGCCACCACCGTAGCCCCCGCCAAAACCGCGGCCGCCGCCCCATCCACGTCGTCTGTAGCCCCCATGTCCGCCCCAACGAGACTCTTCGGGCTGCAGCGTCTCTTCAGCTTCCACTACTGCGACCGGCGCCGCGTCTTTGGATAACGCGGCCGCCTCCACAGGGATGGCCCATGCGTACGCTACGCATGCGCTGACCAGCAATCCAGTGCACAGCAACTGAAATAAAAAAGCACAATGACATTCACAAAATAAAACAGATAGTTCTGGGTGGGTCGTGCAGGTCAGATAGTAGTCAAAATACTGATATTCAGCTGCATCCGATTAGACTGGGAGCCGACCCAACATAGTTGGGAATAGGCTAGGCAGATGATGACAAAATAAAACAGTTCTATCTAGATGGATTCATAAATTCATCCATGATTAAAACATTTAATTAAACAACGGAAAGCTTTATAAAGGATTATGTATTTTTGTCAATAAATCGTAGTTACTTACAGTCTTCATTGTCGCGTATTCCGTGTGTCAATGTTGGTGGTGCTCGCTTGTAGACGAGTATATATACGCGCTGGACGCGCGCATGCTCTGACTCAGCGCCGTCGGGTAAATAACCACCGAGCTTCCCATTTCTAATTGACCACAAACCACATAGCTTTTTCTAGACATAAAAAAACCAACGTTTACCAAAAAACGCGTCCATCACAATTATGCATTGGTTTAAAATATTATTAATGACATTGAATACCGGATATTTCATAGATTCCTTTATAACATTGCAGAACCGGTGGGAAAGTGAGGGATTAACCCCCCACGCAAATCTCGAGCAACATGCATCTTGATCATGGCCGTCGAGAGGAGGGTGCAAAGGGGTAAAATGCATCGCTATAATATTTATAAAGAAAGCGGAATGTTAACATTTTCGAGCAAACTATGCTCGCTATTGCATTTAGTACAATGTACCTAGGTACATTGTACTACATATCTCCTATTTTTGTATAACTATTATTCAAAAGAAAGAGTTTTCGAGTTCGCTTCGCTCTGACATCGCACATTATATTTGTTCATAACCCTTCTTAATCAATTGATACAATAAGTCCTATTCCTGTAATTATACATATAATCCTTAGACAAAACAATACCCGGAGGATTGCCAAAATTTTCGATCGTTTCATGGAGTTGAGGTGCATCCCCCTGGAAATAATCCTGCTAGTACCGATAATCGGGATGTTGAGATATATACACGGATGGTTGTCCAACGCTTGATCTCCCAAGTTAAGTACCGTCGAGTAACATCTCTACATGGTACAAAACATAGTCGCTTCCCACCGGCTGTACGCTTAGTTGTTTTAAACACCGCAACGGATTTTGATGTGGTTTTCATCAATAGACAGAATAATTCAAAAGGAAGGTTTATATGAAAAATTTCCAGGCGAACCAAGTCGCGGGCAGCAGCTAGTTTAAAATAAAACAAAGTTTGTTTTAGCTAACATAGTTTTCCAAAAACTGGTCCTAATTACCTTTCTTACCTTTTTTATTCAGGATGATAAATCCCTGGATTCGGCCCTGTATCACTGTATTTTAAAAAGTAGTGCTGGGTCAACAGATACTACTTTTCGAATGAGGCCGACCTCAACCTTGATACGTAAGTAAGGACACGTTTATGTACTTGTCAAGCGTGGTATGAAGATGACAAATGATTGAAGATTCAGCGAAATAACATCGGATCTATGTACATACCTAAGCATTACTGGCTATGCTTGTGGTTTTGCCCACTCTGTGTATTTTAGACTTGACAAAACAAATGAAACTTGATTGTACTTGAATACAGGGTGTTAAGTACACCGACGCGAAAACGCTTACCACGTACATCATTCTTAACCATAACACAGAAATTTTAATCAGTGATTAAAAAAAAAAACAGCTGTTCATAGATTTTACCGCGTATTTTTGTAGGAGACAGCTGTTTTTTTTTTTAATTACCGCTCACGTCCCTGAGTAGTAGAGAGTAGCCGTTTTCGCGTCGGTGTCCCTTAACCCCGTAGAAAAAATAGAAAAAGATAACAAATTATGCTTTATGCACCCTGGTAGTCTGACTACCAGTCTTACCGAGGGGTACGGTATTACCCGAGTATGGTCTTTTTAAAGCCAGATAGAGAGTCGCTCCACAACGTCGATAATAACCACTTTCGGGTTTTTAACAGTTTCAAGTTCTAGAAAATCGTTATTTTAATTACAGGTTGTTTGATGAGCAAATTAATTCAGATTTTTAAATCTGAATTAATTTGTAAAACGCGTTTTTTTCGCCTGTTAAAGTTAATTACAGACATAACAGTATCTTTATACTGTTAGGGTTTAAATTATTATGACATCCCAAATCAAGCATGTGTCCAGTGTTATTGGATTTTTCCATCAGGAGTCTCTTAGTAGCAGCCACGGAGTCTGGATTTGGTGTCCCGGTTGATGCAATTAGGCTAGCTCCATATTACATGGGATTTAAAACGTTACTGGCGAAATGTGGCTGAACCAAATAGGGACACCTCTGCCTAATCCTCAGGGAAGGGAGTACAGGCGTAATGTTCTGTTATCATAAATCTTTAAGTATTGTTGTGGATTTCAGTCTGCTTGCAACTACTGTAATCTAATGGTCAACAGCTACTTCAAGTTGCACACGTTGACTTGGGTAATACAACAGGAATGGGAATGGATAAATAGTTATAGATTTTGTGAAACCCCAAAACATCTTTGTCAAGTTTTGACTCCGTACGACGAGTTGAGTTGAATCAACGTTGCTGGACATTTTCATGGACAATGAAAATGTATTGGCCTTTTATGAAATCTGAAGGGCCGACGCCTGCCAGGGCTGTGGCGGGACTGTTCGAAAGAGATACCGTGGCCTTGGAATACAAAGGGCTAAGAAGGAACATGGATGGGTTTTAGTCAGTACAAGTATGACACTCCCTTCCGCTCCGCCCAGAGCGGGAGGAGTGATTTGATGAATACACATCCGAAAAAAAAGGTATGGCCTTTTTTGAAATCTGAAAGGGGGTGCTTGCGGCGCTCCTATATGTAATGTACTTTGTATCGAGTTCCAGTGCGCGTAGCAAAAGGCTAAGCAAGAGAGTAGACACATTTTGTCAGTCACCTAATTATTTATTTACCATCTACCCGCATTCTCCAGTCATCCCGCGATCATGGCGCTTACAACAGCATCCAAATATCGGGAGCTCACAATAATTGAAAATCACGGAAGATATCCCGTCAGTGACGGTGTAAGTTTTTTTTTCAAGTATAGTTTAGACGTTCTTACCAGCTATCAAGTTTTCTTGATGATTATGATTGTTGGTACAACCTCACGGGTGGGGACCCGTTACGATTGACGTAGATGTTGGTAGGGGTACCAACATCTACGTCAATCGTAATGCCATTCACAAATATTTTTAATAGTATCCTAATTTTTATTACAACTAAGGTCCTGAGGAGAATGTAGAGTTTAAGACCTGTCAAGGTTTTCAGGCTTCGGAGACTGAACATGTTCAATCCATCATCCATATTTATATTTCTGGATCGACTTCATTTTTTTTTAAATAAACATGTAGGCGATCCAAAAATCAAAAAACTACATTTATTTAATGTTACTGTGGATAAAGTAGTCCACGTCATCTTTTACACACCTCTCGTCCGCATGTTCCGGTGGTGAAGCGGATGTCACGCCACATTGGCTTGTTTGACATCCGTTACCAGAGTTCTCTAGTCCCTGGAATTCAGGCAGACTACCAAGTTGTAAATGAACGCGGTGCCCGAATTCGGGGTAAAGTCTTTCGAGTACCCAAACACGGTAACCAACTACATTTGCGCCATAATATGAATTATAAATTGTCCAAGTGTCCAGGTTTCCTCACGTTGTTTTCCTTCTCCGATGCCAGTAATTACCAAGATAAACTTAAAGGAACATGTTAATTGAAAGAGTTAAGTACATTGGTACTGGCGCGGGTTTGAACCTACAGCTTCGTGATTTGAGAAGCGAGGCCCTTACCTCTGAGCCATCCGGAATAACATTAGTTTTAATTAGCATTAATTTGGTTGATTTACAATATTTTTGTGGTACAAGTAGGTTTTAGACCCATGGAAAAAATGTTGACGATAGCTGGTGATTTAATTCATTAGGCGAAATATGTGGACACATTATTTTTTAAGACGTCACTTTACCATATCTTATGCAAATAAAGACATTTTTGTCCTTCAGAAAACCCTAATTGAAAATTGATTACCAATTTTAGGGTTCCGTACCTCGAAAGGAAAAAACGGAACCCTTATAGGATCACTTTGATGTCCGTCTGTCTGTCTGTCAAGACCCTTTTTCTCAAGAACGCGTTAAGTTATCAAGCTGGAAATTTTATCAAATACTCAAGTCTACTGTCCCTTGGAGCTGTGAAAAAATCAAACTACTAAGCCAACGCAATCAAAAGATACAGCCGTTTATGCCGCAAATTTTCGACACTCGTAAGGGAATCAAAACCTATAGGGTACTTCCCGTGAACTCAGAATCTTGAAATTTGGTACGAAGCAACGTCTTATAGCACAAATACCGAAAATACGCGAAAACCGTAAATTTTTAGTAACATCATATAATAAAAATATTATTAATAATTTTAAACCCCTTTCCTCATGAACGCGTAAAGGTATTACATTGAAATTCATATCAAATACTCGAGTCTATAATACCTTTAAGCTGTAACAAAATCAACCTTCTATGTCAACACAATCAAAAGAAAAACAATTTAAGCCGCATATTTTCAAACTCGCAACTACTCGCAAGGGAATCAAAACCTAAAGGGTACTTCCAGTCGACCTAGAACTTTGTAATTTGGAATGAAGCAATGTTTTACAGCACATATAAAGGAAAGAATCCGAAAGCCTCAAATTTTTTGTTACATTACATATTTTTATTTATTCTCTTCAGGAATTTTGGTTTGGATGGAACCCTCGGTGCGCGAGTCCGACTCGCACTTGGCCGGTTTTTTGTCGTCAAAGTGAGAAAATTAATTGTAACACTGATTTAAACTTTCGCGGTTTTTATCTGAACTTATACTATCACTTACGGGATAATATCTTATGTAAGATAAAAATTCTATAAGTTCAAATAAATTTTACTAACATTTATTATTTAATAAACCCAGGAAGTTTTGTTCAACAACTGCGTTTGCGACCACTTGGCCTTCAAATCAATCTTTTTAAACAGATCTATTAACGAGCTGGGGAAACACATATTTAAGTACTTAGGTATTTATATGCATATATATTAGGTACATAATAAACATGATGACAAACTATGGAAGGAATACCAAGGTTATCTACCCTGCCCCCCCCCCTGTGTGCGCTCATGAATTGATTTGTTTACTAGTTTTATTTATTTTGTGTTAAAGTTTTAAACACGATTATTGTACGCAATGACTGCCTTGATGGTCTAGTGGTCGATATCGCGACTGAGGTCTTGAGTTCGATTCTCGGGTCGGGTAAATTGTTTTTAGTTTTTCATCAGGAATTCCTCAGTAGCAGCCATGGAGTCTGGATTTGTGCCCGTTTGATGGCAATTGGCTCGCCCCCGACATCTCTGCCTAACCCTTCGGCAATTACAGGCGTGATGTTATGTTATTGTACGCAATCAAGATGTGCAGAGGTGATCGAGTTTAGAGTTATGACATGAGTACAGTTGGATCTCTTGCTTTTGGTCTCCCTTTTACATCTCCAAATTTTTTTTGTCGTAAAATCTTCAGCCATATCACGTTTGCCGTATACGTATAACTTTAGCAACCATAATTTCGTTCAAAAATTCGAAATTTTGTTTTAATTATCTATCTTTACTACTAAAACTATTCTGTTATAATAACGAGTACTATAATAATTTAATCTCCTAATTTTGCATGAAATAAAATCACATATCCTAAGTACAATATTATACAAGGTGTAAACAGAGCCTTGTTATTTATATCATTGATTGTTATATTTATGACAAACTAGCTGTACCCAGCATGCGTTGCAATGCACTTTTTACTACCCACCTACCCTATCCGACCTACCTACCCTATCCTACCTACCCTACCCGACGCTACCTACCTACCTACTCTACCCTACCCTACCTACCTACTCTACCCTACCCTACCCTACCCTTACTACCTACCTACCCTACCTACCTACCCTACCCTACCTACCTACCCTACCCTACCCTACCTACCTACCCTACCCTACCTACCTACCCTACCCTACCTACCTACCCTACCCACCTACCTACCCTACCCTACCTACCTACCCTACCTACCTACCTACCCTACCCTACCTACCTACCCTACCCTACCTACCTACCCTACCTAACCTACCCTACCTACCTACCCTACCCTACCTACCTACCCTACCCTACCTACCTACCCTATCCTACCTACCTACCCTACCCTACCCTACCCTACCGTATCCTATGTCCTTCTCCTGGCTCTAAACTACCTCCCTGCCAATTTTCAGCTAAATCGGTTCAGCCGTTCTTGAGTTATAAGTGAAGTAACTAACACGACTTTCTTTTATATATATAGACTAGCTGTACCCAGCATGCGTTGCAATGCACTTTTTACTACCCACCTACCCTATCCGACCTACCTACCCTATCCTACCTACCCTACCCGACGCTACCTACCTACCTACTCTACCCTACCCTACCTACCTACTCTACCCTACCCTACCCTACCCATACTACCTACCTACCCTACCCTACCTACCTACCCTACCCTACCCTACCTACCTACCCTACCTACCTACCCTACCCTACCTACCTACCCTACCCTACCTACCTACCTACCCTACCCTACCTACCTACCCTACCCTACCTAACCTACCCTACCCTACCTACCTACCCTACCCTACCTACCTACCCTACCCTACCTACCTACCCTACCCTACCTACCTACCCTATCCTACCTACCTACCCTACCCTACCCTACCCTACCGTATCCTATGTCCTTCTCCTGGCTCTAAACTACCTCCCTGCCAATTTTCAGCTAAATCGGTTCAGCCGTTCTTGAGTTATAAGTGAAGTAACTAACACGACTTTCTTTTATATATATAGATTTATTGTATTTAGTGATTTCAATTTAATGGCATGTGATATTATGTGAGATTGAGTTCGGACAAGTTATCATTCGTTCAAATGATGAATAAGACAAACAAAATTATGGCACTTTAGATTATGGATAAAAAAGTTAGGGAACACAATAAAGAACCCTAAGCTTTTATGTGAGAATGTCGTGTGTGTCGCGAGCATTTTGTGTTGCATACGACGAACTTCTTCTTCGTCTGGTCAAAATAGACATAAAATAGTGATCAAATAGCAAAAACTCGAAAATTTTGACCTTTGTCCTTGAATAATTTTTTTAGTACTCATGGGATCGATGGGGACTTTTGGCACTTTATTTCTACTAATGTAACCAAGGTTTCTACTAAAATTCTGCTCGATCCGAGTGTTTGTGTATTTGAAATGTCTATTTTGACCGGGTTATAAGATTAGAATGTAAATAGAAAAGGGGAGTTGTAATTACTAAAAAGCAATTTTGCGAAATTCAACCTTTGAAGGAGAGAAAACAATAAATCTTAAATCTCATTTCTTGGAGTCCTCAACTTGCAATGGCATGGGCATGGAAACCTTTCACATCATTTACATCAACCCTTCAATGATGATTTAAGGAGTGTTAAGGAGCCGCTAATCAAATTTTAGTCAACATAAAACCTGACACTGACCTGCCAATTGCACAAAAAAATTAAGTGTTTCGCAGGCCCTGGCGCTTCCACCTTAAGAGCGCACCGAGTTTCTGGCGGTAGGTATCTATGCGCTCCGTGTATGTGTGCGTAAAACAGACGCGCGCGACGCTCCGGAAAGAGTGGCGGCTCTAGTTATAATGGGCGGAACGCGCGCTAATTTAGGTATTTCCTTCATATTAATAAATCCAATACACATTTTAAAAATCCTAAATGTATACGTTATAGAAAACATGTAGTTTTGTTATTATTTAAAAGCTGATGACCTTCCGTGAAGGCAAAAAAATAAATCCTCGGTAAACCGAGGATTTATTTTCTTTTTTAGAGACTACTTTGCCATTATTTTCTATCGAGAAAACTACAAGTTATCGTATTTCTAAAGTGTATGATTTATAGAGTGAATCCTTGAATATCTTATAAATTAATTTCATAACTAAAGGTTGAGTAATAACGATGCAGCAATGAGCAAGGGATCATACGAGCGGAATTATTTCGAAATTACGTATCGTTCCCTCGGTGCGCTCTTAATTCCGTCTATACCATTTAATACAAAAATGTTTTTTTCACACCACCTGCTCGATAATGTCAAATTATATGTCATGCAAACCTAACCTAAAGTAAGTCATTAACGACCTGAGGTCTAGCAGGGCAATAATATTGTACTGAATTTCATTATGACCCGCTGGTCAATAATGTGATTTGAATTTGGAACATAAATCGCATACGAATATTCACGCATTCACCATTATTATCTGCACAAAAAAATTAATTGTTCAATAATCGAACTGGCCACCACGAGATAGAATATAATTAAAAGAAAAATAAAACACAAATTAAAAAGAGGCGCGAATACTGGAAATTGCTTTGCTTTGTTCATTGTTATACAACAAATTACTTAAAATATTGCAAATTCTCACAAAAATGTTGAGTGACGGTAGTGATTTGACTCCGGAATACTTGATTCTAGTACTACTGCTTTTATTCTCTCGTAGGTGGTGTGAAAAGTAGAGTATTCACCTCGGGGATAAAGGTGCCTTCGTCTTGGGCGACCTTGATTCCCACGCTGCACTCAGGTTTCTTGTCTTAACTCGCTTTGCTCGGGAGTTAACGCTAGAATCCTTCGTTTTGCTCGGGATTCAATACGGCGCCCGCTACATAAGACACTACTTTATCCCCTTGGTGCATAATCTACTATTTTTTCAAGTATCGTTTTCAATAATTTTATTATGTTTGTTTAAGCCCAAAGTTAACGGAGGTAAGTAAATACAATTTGTAGTTTTAAAATATAATCATTTGATTTTTTCATATTATTTTATAGCACTGAGTACCCTAAAAATTTTGCGTCTGTGGTTCACCAGGCTCAAAGAGGCTAGCTCTTTGAGCCTGGTGAACCACAGACGCAAAATTTTTTAATAGGATGTAAGGGAGTAAAAAGTATCAGTGAAATCGTCGGGTGCAGAGGTGGACGAAGTCTACCAAAGTCTCGCCATGAACTTTTGCTAATGATCTCGCCTTGAACTTTTTTATCATTTGCGGTTACGCCAGACATAAGAAGTGCACTCGTCGCGAGAAGCCATATCCGTCTGACTGTCCGGTCCGGTCCGGTTCATGAATTCATGATGCACGACGCAACGCAATGGCATTTTGCATCAACAAAACCATCCTACGCAATTCATGTTGGACGACAACCCCTGGTTGGTTTTGTAGGTTTTCTTCATCTAAAATTCATTCTTCATAGTGTCTCATTATTTGCCTAGCCTTTTCCCAGCTATGTGAGGTTCGGCTTTCAGTTTAATCGGATGCAGTTGAATACCAGTATTTTACACGGAGTTACTGCATATCTGACCTCCACAACCCAACTACTACTACTACTGGGTGATACGATACCCCTTGGTAAGACTGGTTGTCAGACTTTCGGGCCACTGACTATCTGTAACGACTGTCAAAGATCTACAAAATATGACAGACGGGACCAAAAGCTTAACGTGCTTTCCGAGGCACATAGGAAACTCGTAATGGGTGGTGACCCATTCACGGACTAACTAAGGCATGCGTAGCTTAAGCTGAATATCGACACGAGCAGCTGTTTTATTTAGCCACGAGCTTCTCGTAATTGCGGTCCCAGAAAGTTATTCAGTATGATGGTCCGTACCATACCTTTCCGATACATGCTGTGTAATGTGTAATTACCATTCTTGTATACCTGTTCCTGGACAAAAAGGCTGTACATAAATTAATACAGGGTGTAATGAACAAAAAAAAACAGCTGTTTACTACAAATCTGCATTACCTACACGGTCAAAATGTGTGGAATTGAAGATTTTGAAGTGAAAACGACGACGCGACGCGTTGAGCGATTTTTGGTAGGGGATTTTTTTTTGGGTTTGCTTGGGTGTCCCTTAGACCCCGCATACGCAGTAGTCCTATTGCCACATTTTCTTTTGGTAGTCATTATTGGTTTTATCAATATCCGCCATCTGTTAATGACGTATGTTTGCAGCCCATACTAATTAGTTCCATGTTTGCTCTTTGGTTAACTGTTATGGGCAGTATAAAATGAGCCAATACGCTCATTATCGTTTTTCTGGCAAAACCCAATGTTAAACAAATAAATTCTGCCTACTTTTCATCTTTATTTGACTGAGATCTATCTTTTCGAGTATACGTAACCATACTGCTTGGAAGGCCGCCATTCTTCAGTATTTACATTTTTACAACGAACGTATTGTCATTTTTAAACAATTGATTTGTAACTTTCTCTTACGTTATCAAGTCTATTATAATATTTATAATACTGCAATATTATTGAATTTGTCTGACATGTTTGTGTAACACTAGTGTACCTACTTATTTTTCAATTCATCATCATCTGCCTAATCTTTTCGGTCGGCTTCCAGTCTAACCAGATCTAGGTTATACCCAAAAACATTCAAATATTAATTTTAAATCTCTTTGGTTATACTAGTATTTTACATAGGGCGACTGCCTATTTGACCACCACAACCCAGTTAGTAGTGGGAATAAGATACCGCTTGGTACACACATTACACTTAAATATACTATTTTATTTACGACTAGACTATGCCCGCGGCTTCGCACGCGTGGAGTTCGGTCACTGTCCCACGGGATTGTACTACCGGGATAAAAAGTATCCTATGTGTTAATCCAGGTTATAAACTACCCGTGTTTCATCCAAATCCATTCAGTAGTTTTTGCGTGAAAGAGTAACAAACATCCATCCGTACTTACTAACTTTCGCGTTTATAATAATAGGAGGATATGTATGACACCACATGACATTTATAAGCGAATTTTTTTATTTTGTTATCTGTATTATTGGGTTTTATTAATGCTATTGAACTTGTAATATGATTATTGTTGAAAATTTAAGCGTTCTGGTAAAACACTGTAAGCTTAGAATGTGTTTCTGAATAAATAAATAAAATTTTAGGGGTATGAAGAACAGGGTGTAAAGTTCCTAGATACTTCATAGAAAAAGGAGGATTCTCCGACCAGACAGGTGTTATGTCTGGTGGGTTACTGCAAGACAGTTGTTGTCGGGCTTTTTCTATACAGTCTTAAGTCGAGGATAACTTTGCTTGCGAGATGCAGGCCATGTTAGTTCTTCAGTTTTGTCATAGATGGCATGGCATGGCATGATGTACTAGACAAATAGAAAAAAACTGTATTGTCAGGCATCAAGGCCCTTAAAAACTATATTAGTAACTTGCAGGAACACGAAAAAAAAAGAAAATCAGAATGACAGGAAGGTTCAACAAGCTTTGTTGCCAACATGTGGCTTGGTAAACCTCCCCATTGTAGGCTCATCGAGCCTAGTAGTACTTTTTGTTGCAAGTTGCTTTTTGTAGGTCGCTACAAAATAAACTAAACTCGGATAAAATACAAATATTTTTTTAGCAAAGAAATATTACCGTCTTCCAAAAATAAATATGAAAAGGTTTAACAAACCTTTGTTTCAGAAGTCGGTGCAAAAAAAAGCGGATCAAACAAACCAAGTCAGTGACTTCCGAAACCAAAGACGATTAGCACATTTTTTTTTGGAGCCCATTGTTATTTATATTGCCTTCTTGCTACCTGGCCTTATTAAAAAATTAATATTATTACAATTATGTATGTAGGTATGTAAGTTTTATAGTCACCATTTTTGTAAACATTCTTCCGGCATTTCCTAGCTTTAGGATTTTCCTCATTGCACAATAAGTCATTAATGACTAATCTGTTCACATCATCATTCATTACTTGCCTTGTCATCTTGCAATAGACAACTTAAACATACACGGTGTAAATCACCTCATCACGAAGCCGTCAATCAAGCATTCTGTACATGAAACTAAGTCACTTTACGCAAAAATTATTGCTGGGAAACGACTTTTTTTTGGGGGGTGTAAAATCATGTTTTGTGGTAGAACTCAATGTAACGCACTCAAAACATTGTGCTGATGGACGGATTGCATAGTACGGGGGTCGTGGAGGTGTTTAAAGTAAAAATCTTACATTAAAAACTTGTATTAAAAAAAATACTTGTCAAAAAGTTGGAACTTTGACCCCTAATATCTCCGTAACTAGAAGGTTCCCAGGTATGGTGTAGAACAAAAAAATGATCGCAATGACAGGGAGACCCAGTGCCTTTCAGCTTCGTTAAGAGGTGTTTTACACCCTTTATAAGCGATATGAATAATGACTGATTTGATGACGTCACTATGACGGAGCTGTTATAAAGTAAATACTACCTAATTAAAAAAATAAGTGGCACTTACATATTTTTTTCTGTTTAGTTTTAACTTTTAATATTTATTTTTTTGTTGTGTGCGCTTGTGGCATGTGCCAAATAAATATGTTTTCTTTCTTTCTTTATTCTTTTCTTTCTTTTTATCAACATGGAAAATCGGATCTAATCTAAACTGCGAAGACTTTGTTATTATAAAGAGTTTGTAATTATTTTCTATTTCACTTTTTGTTGGATGCATGTACAAAAATTTAAAACTCACATACACAAACAGCTAGACCTGGAACCACCTGACCCTGTAGGCCATACAAATATTAGTTCTGTGCGGGAATCGAAGACGCGACAGGCAGCGCAGCAGCCAATCGTTCAACCACTGCGCCAACTGTTACGATTTTTTTTTAGTCTAATTATAGTATATGTTTTGTTTATTAGTCTAAATATTACGGTACCTGTATAAGATTTTAAATATATTTACGTGACATTGCAATAGGGACGCCTAATTCTTCGAGTTTCTGTTGTAGATTTAATTATCGAACATGTGAAAATGTAAAACGGACGCCAAACATGAGGCTAAAAAAGAGGCCTCTGTCGGCCTCTCCGGGAAATTTAATTTCACGTGGCACCCTTTGAGGTTTAGTTTTATGACTATCGTTTGGTTTTAAAATAGCAATAGCCCGTCAAACAACGTATACAAAATGCAATGCAATTACACTACCAACAGGCGTCAGAATGACGAATGCGATGTAAAACATCAACAACTAGCTTTTGCCCGCGGCTTCGCTCGCGTTTTGGTCGAAAATTATCCACAGGAACGTTTATAAACATACGATGAAAACATACAAACTAGATGTTTTGATGTGTTTTTCAGGGATAGATTATACTTACTCATAAACCTTCCTCTTGAATCGTTCTGTCCATTGATGAAAACCGCATAAAAATCCGTTGCGTAGTTTAAAAGATCTAAGCTAGTTTTATACTATGTAAAGAAGATAGTGTACAGTGGATAGATAAAGTTTTTTTTAATTGACCCCAGATTCGCCTTGAGTGGCCGGTCAGTTTGTCCTATGGAAGAACCCAGCCTTGCATTAATTTAACCATTTCATTCAAAGATATAGACGTCCTTAGTTGAATATCGGTTAAGTGCCTTTTCAAAATACGTATTCCCAAATGTGAATTTTATAATAAAACTAGTTGCTGCCCGCGATTTCGTTCGCTTGGAAATTTTGATGGGTTTTAGGGATATGAAAAATAGATGTTAGCCGATTCTCAGACTTCACCGATATGCACACAAAATTTCATACAAATCGGTCCAGCCGTTTCGGAGGAGTTTGGTAACAAACACCGCGACACGAGAATTTTATATATTAAACATAACATTACGCCTCTAATCCCCGAAGGGTTAAGCAGAGGCCTAGCTCATAGTACACCCTAATTTCGCCAGTTATGTTTAAGGCCCGTGTAATAGGGGGCGACCCTTTGCCATCAACCAGGCACAAATCCAGATTCCGTGGCTGCTACTGAAAATCCTAATAAATTAAATCCTAACTAAAAATTAATTTAATCCTTAATGGAAAAAATCGTTTTTTTAACCCCCGACCAAAAAAGAGGGGTGTTATAAGTTTGACGTGTGTATCTGCGTGTCTGTGTATCCGTGTGTCTGTCTGTGGCATCGTAGCTCCTAAACGGATGAACCGATTTTGATAAAATTGGTTTCGTTTGAAAGGTGTTTTAATCGAGAGTGTTCTTAGCTATGTTTCGAGAAAATCAGCCCAGCCGTTTGAAGGTGATCACCACTTTTCTAGTTGAAGGGAAATGAACAACTTTCCCAGGTCTGGTCGATTCGAAATTTGAAATCTTGTTACTTGTCACTAGGGGCATCGCTGGGGGGGACTGCAACTCCCCGCTCCCCCTCAAAAGCTCGGGTTTTTTTTTTAACTTTTCTTGTTTTCGTTAAGTATAAAAATCCAAGCGTCTTAGCGTCGGGGGACCGCTAAGTAGACCGCTTAGTACAAGCACAAAACAAAGCGGATCCCCGACGCTAAGACGCTTGGATTATTTTATTTTAGGTTTTTCGTGTCGGGGGTTTTTTATTGTAAGTACTATGTTCAGCAGTAAATCCTTACAACGTTCACCAATTTCGATGATTCTTCTTCATTAGACGACGATGGTGTGGTCCCATTTTGAGACAGTACGTTTCAACATCTGCTTAGGTTTTTCTCAACTACGTTGGGGTCTACTTCCAGTCTAACTGAATACCAGTATTTTACATGCAGCAACTGCCTATCTGACAGAATTCAGTTACTGGGTAATTCCGATACCCCTTGGTAAGACTGGTCGTCAGTACGTTTGAGTTACGCAAATGAGTGTGGCCACATAAGCATTGAGGAGGTTTGTTAGTTCAAAGCCCCTGCTCTAATCATTAGCTCAATGACTTGAGCAAAACCACATTACTCAACATCATCTTATAAAATAATGCTCTATCATCATACACAACAAGATCACATTTTTTGTACCCAGTTCAACATGACGTATGATTGTTGAATAATTTTTATTAGGGTTCCGTAATAAAATCATGGAACAAATTGTTTTAATCTTACTAAGTGCTAAAGAAGAACAAAAGATTTGGAAGATTAGTCTACATCCTGTTTGAAGTAAAATATGACTTTAATTGACATTTAAAAATATGAGATCGAATTAACTTTTCAGAGAGTAGTTTTCATAAAATTCACGTAGTCCTAGTATACTGCCTTTTTTTTTTCCGGATGGGAAATCATCAAATGACTTCTCCCGCTCTGGGCGGAGCGGGAGGGAGTGTCAGACTTGTACTGACTAAAACCCACCCATGTTCCTTCTTCGCCCTTTGTGTTCCAGGGCCGCGGTATCTCTTTTGAACAACCCGCAGCCCTGGCAGGCATCGGCCCTCTATATATATCGGCCCTCTATATATAGTATACTGCCTTGTGGAACTCCGTAGATAAGAATGCCTGGATCACAATATATTGCACACACTGGAGTGTTTTATCTATAATTTGTCGTAACCATTATCCAAAATTCATAAATAGTCTAGTTGATTGTTTGGTTCCCTAAAAAAATTTTGGTAATTGCAAAGAATATTGTAATTAGCTATGAATAAAATGAGTGCTATAAATATTACAGTATTCAATAATTTCTGAGAAAATTAGTATCAATTAGTTTTTTATGTATATTTATAGTTTTCAAATAATTTTGAGTACATTAGTATCCATAAATTAAGTTCTTTATAAATATAGTTTTCAATTATTTATATTATTGAAATCTGTCTTTATCTCGTTCTTTTGAACAAAAGGTTTTGCCAGCGGGTTCACTCGCGTTATGGTTATTATATTATATATAAATTATACCACGGGAATTTATTAAATATAGCCAATAACCGGTCGGGGATACTGTAGCTTCTCATTGGTGAAAAAATTGGAATCGGATCAAAAGTTTTGAAGATTACCTCTTAAAACCTTTAAAAACATACTTAACTCTTCATATTGATATCTAAATATCGATAGTATGCACTTTTTTAGATTGCCGCTCAACTGCTAAGAAATGTAAGTATCAAAAAACCTAAGGGTGAAGTCTAAAGACTGGTAGTACTACGGAAGTGTCAAGTCAAACCGGCAAAAGACTTTTTATATTATTATTCTCATATTACGGTCCGGTGAAAATAATTCGTATTCGTAATTAGATAAAGGAATAAATTCCAATGACTACAATTAGTAGAGCCAGATATTTTTTCTTTCTTTATAAGAACATTCATCATGTCAACAATAAAACACAAATCTACGTTTTGAAATCATAACACACTATTCTATCACCCTGTTCCACACAAGCTGTCGATGACTTTTCTTCATTTCTAGCTATCTTTGGTAAAACTGCGCCATTGCTTGTAGTCTCACATGGATTATTAATTGGAGGAACAGTAGTAGTATCTGATTTAGAATTATCAGTACTTATTAGTTTATGTAAATCTAATAAAGTTTCAGTTAATTGTCTCCTTTTCAGTTTTATTGATGGGACTAGTTTTAGTAGTCGCTTGATCTTTTGAACATCAGAAACGTGTTTCGATTCTGAACTTGCAGCTAGTGTTTTTGTTATTTCGGTTGTTAATTTCGTTGTTTTTGCTTTACTTGATCTAAAGATTTTTTTTACAGGTGTTAAAGTTGATTTACGTTTGGTTCGTTTAACAGTTCTAGTAGTTAATGGCTTTACCGTGTCTGTGGCAGAATTGATTGGCTTATTAGAATCCGTTGCAAATTTTTTACTTATTATTCTTGTATCTTCGGCTTTGATTAGAAGTTTATCGAATGTAGATTTTATTAATTCGTTCTCTAGATAATCAGATTCACTTCCAACTGATATAGTAGACTGGACGGTTGAATCCGTTGTCATGGCAGTTCGTGTTGGTGCTTGTCTTGCCAGGCTATCGTGGTGTTTATCCCCATGTGGATGGTGATGATGATGGTGACGGTTGGCCACATGTGGAACAAAATGTTCCCCATGTGGCACATCATGTTTTCCATGTTCTTCAAGTTTTCCGTGTTCTTCTTGTTTACCATGTTCTTCATGTCTATTATGATAATCAAGTTTTCCATGTTCTTCAAGTTTTCCGTGTTCTTCTTGTTTACCATGTTCTTCATGTCTATTATGATAATCAAGTTTTCCATGTTCTTCAAGTTTTCCGTGTTCTTCTTGTTTACCATGTTCTTCATGTCTATTATGATTATCAAGTTTTCCATGTTTTCCATTCTGTTCATTTTTACCTTGTTCGTCATATTTTCCATGCTGTTCATGTTTTCCATTCTGTTCATTTTTACCTTGTTCGACATATTTTCCATGCTGTTCATGTTTTCCATGTTCTGCATGTTTACCCTGTTTAAAGTCTGGATGTCTAAGATTTGTGTTAATTCGTGTTGGATTGACGTATCCGCATTCTATTCTATCACCACGTGAGCGACATCCACTGCCAATATCTATCATGGTATAGTCGTCTAATTGGACTCCTTTATTTTTATCATAGCCACAGAGTATCCTGTTGTTGAACTGTATGCATCTGTGTTGATTGAAAATGTAGCCTTCATATTTTCCTGTCTCAATTATTTCCTCTGGAGGCATGTCTCTTCGAAATAAAGATAATGCCATTTCACTTGATGATACGAGAGGGTCAAAGATACCATTTCCTAAGGGAGCTGATTGGATGGCTGACATCATTTTAGCCAAGACATAGTATACCTGCAATATTATAAAGTAATCAAAGGTTATTATTTGCGTTTTAAATATGTTTTCAGTAGTTTCAAGACATAGGGCAAGTCAGATTTGAGAAAATCCAAAATAATTGTGTTGTTCGCTTGTCCTGTGAGCAAATCAAAAAAACTTGTTTCCACTTTATACCTTCAACAGTACTGTGCCACACAAAGCATAAACGAAAACACAGCCCAAAGACGAGGTATACACAAAACTACCTTACCAGTAATGGTACTGACATTGTAAATCCATAAAATGCGAGAATACCTACGTTCATTGATTGGATTTTATTAATTTCCTTTAGCGTACATAATCTCACAAACTTATTACATGTACGGTCTGCAACGTTGAATCGTTTATTTTTTTGTATTTATTGCTTACTAGCTTTCACGTTGTCCTTTTCAGATCATAACTTCGTCTGCGTCTCGTCTCCTAATCGAATTTTTTAAAAAGTGTTTTGATCTTCCACGATTATCTTGTTTTGTTTACTTAATAACGCCCTCTATAATTCGTTTTGGTTAATATTCCTTGTCCCCCAATTTTTCCTGGTAACTTTTCCATGACCATAACCGCGAGAAACATTCAAATTGTGAGTTACGGCTCTTTATTTCATACAAAACTTCCAAAAAAAAGGAAGTTGATTTTTTCCCGAAACTTGAAAAAATTCCCGCGAAACTATTACGAACAATGAAAACTGGTGCGCTTATCAACGAACAGAATTTAATTTTAATTTTGAAAGATGAGGTATTGTCTCTTAATTGATTGTTGTAGTAACAAAAGTACTAATGAAATTGTTTATTTTAAGTAGTAATTCTAGAGGCAATATAACACTGAGGTGAGGGTAGACTCCGTGACATGGTCGTTAGAGGACAGCACGTGAGCACGTGAACAGAGTTTACTCAAGGAAGTGTGATTGAAAAACTTATGATGTTATGACAGAGCAAGGACCTGATACTTGTGAAGGGAAGCCCAGCCAGAGGCTTAGGTAATAAATACTATGCGAACGTGGACTGGATGATCAGAGAACGCTGAAAATACTGGGTGGAAGGGATAATGACGAAAAACGGTTACCATGGATTCAGTATATCATTCAGAACCGTTTCATAGGAAAAAAAAAACAGCTGTTCCATACATTCCGACCGTGCATGTATTGCAACTTTTATAGGAAACAGCTGTTTTTTTTAATTATTTAAGAAGCTAAATTAGAACCCTTTTCCGAAGTCCGATTGAGTAGAAATTTTGCACACACCTTCAGTTCTAACTAAAATACATTTTTCTGACAGACATAACTTAATCTTGCAGCCAGGATCGTCTCTTCACGAAGGAACTCCTCAACGGTTAATAGCGTGAATACGAAACTTTGCATACGAGTTTTTGTTTGATGGATAATCAACATTTGTATCAAGAACTTATACTACAGCCAGGATCGTCTCCTCACGAGGGAACTCCTCAACGATGAATAGCACAGCCACGAAAATTTGCATACGAAATTATATTTGATGGATAATCCCGATTTGTATCATGAACTCATCAAATTTTATGGTTATGGTTCATATGGAGCTTGAATGAAATTGTCAGGAGGTTTTTGTTGGTTGACATTTGTAAAATTGTCGTAGAGAATTGTATTGAAGATGACGACGTTAGTTCCGACTTAGGCAATGTTTATTTCGTAATTTAGAATAAAAAGCAGTCCAGATGTAAATGTGGTCCTTGTATTTAAAGTGGTGCCGAAAATACGACAGTTAAACTGTGTATTCTTCATGACGTTCCCGGCCTGTATACAAAAATTCACCACCTTGTAAAAGCTATCTGTGAAGGTCATTGCTGTTCCAAAAGATCCTTGTAGCACTGTACTTGGATGTTTCGGCGAGAGGCCTCCTTTGTCAATACAACACCCACAGACAATTTCACAAATGTTTACCAACAACATTCTACTCTTTGCACCTATCAAAGTCACTCAAGCGCCAAAAGATCCTTGGAGCGCTTGGACTAAATTTTTTAAATTTTCTTCTACATCAGCGGGACGAATTAAAAAAATGGAGTTAAAACAACAAGGAGAAATTGACAACATAAATAACAAGATCAAGATGAAATAATATAGATTAATAGCTAGCCAGTTTTTACATATACACTCATTTCAATTTCAGAAAAATGTTCAAATACGATAGTATGCCGCTACCGGCGTCCCCCACTCCCGCACCATCAAGTACTAAGAAATGTGTATCCGCCCTAAAGACAGTGAGTTCATAAAAATTATCATCATCATCATAATAGGGACGGGAAAGATTATTACTTTTCTCCGACAATAACAGTCCTTCCAGTAAAAAAATACACACCAGGCTGCATGCAGCCAGCATGGGTTTATTTCTTGACTTTCCATCGCGTTGAACTAATGTTGTGTATATTGTGTATCAAACACCATCCTTTGAAAGACTATATATCTACTTTAGTCCGAAGAAAGATGAATATTCTTTCTCCTGTCATGTCGACCGAGAGGAAGCAAACAGCTCGATATCTCGGGACACATGAAGACATTTGTAATGCACAGAGTGGGCAATTTACCAGTATTCACTGAAACCATGGTAGTCTTCTCGCTCGGAAATCAGTTAGCGTCTTCCACGAAAGCACTCGCCAGTAACACTATGTGACTGAATTTCGTTACCTTCTTATCGTCATTCGTGAACCATCTTCATCAGCTTACAGCAGTTCAATGATGGAAATGCACCTCTCCAATTGCACGATACCTCTCAATCGGGGTGACTCTAATCCAGTTGCCACCGCTTGGCTTGTCGATTCACGGTCTCACGAGAATTCTCAAGAATTCACAAGAACGCGTCCACCCTAACGGTCATCGGTTCTACGGCTAACATGACCAGCCCATTGCCACTCCAAATTGTATATCCTATGATCTACCTATCTCGACAACTTTAGTTCTATGTCAGATCACCTCGTTCCGGATTCATTCCGCTCCACTTTTAAAACCCTGCAAGTGACGTCACATAGCAAGATTCTCTGATTTGTGTTAGAAAATGTTTTCTGGATGGTTTAAGTGTATTAATCAATTGTAATAAGTTAAAGGCGTTCGTAGTAGGGTTATGTCACTTGTTTGAAGACTGATAAAAAAAAATGTAGTTATACCGTAAATTTTATTAGGGTATAGTAAAATCATTTTCCTGACTTTTCCATCTTAACTTTCTTCGCTCTCTAGTGGCACCACTCTATCATCCCAAACTACAATTTCTTAGTGAAATTCCATGATAGCTGCAACCTCTTCAGTCTTCACTATAATTGGTTAAACCTATTTTGTTGACAGGCCCTTGTAAAACGTGGAGAGAAATCGCTACCTTCCAGAAAAAATCCAGATTCACAAAATTTGCTAAACTCATCGAATGCTAGCGAAATCAAAAGTGGAATAGCTCTGAAGAGGGTTTATAATATTCAGAAAGCGGAAGTTGTAAATACCAATCCAACCTTAATGAAAAAAGAAAGAAAGAAAGAAAAATCTAAAGTACTTGATAAAAAATATCATTCCCAAAGTGACGAGGCACACCACCGAAGAGAAACAAGAAGAGCACAGAGGAAAAAAGAACTTTACAATGCACAAGTTAAAAACCGACCCAGACCTAACAGCGCTGAAAAAATCACTGAGCAACTAAACCGACAAAGAAAAAGAGAAATTGCAGAGAAAATTCTCAACGATCGTAAATGCGCCCTTGAGAATACAATAAGTTCTCCGTGTACTAAAAAAAACCTAGAACAGCGGCTAACTACTAAGATTTGGCAGATACTGAGCCGGGATATGTTTCTTTTAGATTATGATAAATTCAATAGCCAAATACAGGCAACAAATTCTGAGACGAAAAAGTACATTATATCTGTAATTAAGAAATGTAATAATAAAGAGCTAAAGAAAATGTACCCGTCGACCGTGACACAAACCTCAAAAGAAGGTAAAAACAGGAAGGCAGCAATCAAATGTGCGGTGAGGAGACGACTCTGGCAAGTGGCAAAGGCTTCTATTAAACATAGTAAACATTGGAGTCAATTTCTAGCTGAAAACAATATCATATTAGAGAACATTAATATTGATAAATTTGACTTGAGTCTAATTGATATGGACGCATTGGGAATCGAGAACAAAGTGCTAAAACGTACAGTAACGTGGCTTTTTAAATAAAACAGTAATGTTGGTACTTCAGTTCACAAAAAACAGGATACTTTATGCAATAAAAATGTTCATGAATAAAACTTAAGAAACCCTTTAGTGTCGCACCAACATTCGTAGCGCTTATTACCAACAATTTATGTTGGTGTGGTTCGGTTTAATCGTACCATATTTTTGTCTTGCTCCTTTACGGTCACACATAGATCGAAGGCGATCGACGGGCAGTACATTCAAAAAAGCACAAAGTATGGGGCGCCGTACTCATCATTCCGCATATTTTGTGCTTAAGTGAGCTTAGGGCTTATGCTTAAATGCGTGTGTGTACGGATGTCAGCTAAGAACAATCTACCCCTTTTTGCGCTGCTCATAATTACTATCTTCAATACAGATACGTGGGTATTCACAAGTAATGTAACAATTCTAAATTCGATTTTGTACAGAAACGAATCTGAACTGTTACATTAGAGGCAAATGCTCCCGGCGAGGGAGCGCCTTAAGGCCAGTGCACACTAGGGACGGCAAATCCCTATTTTGCCATGGCATGGCCCCCGCTTGCACTGCCTTACCCCGCGATAGGATGTAAGCGCACCCCATCCCATACCGTCGCAAGCCTTGGCGTCCCTCAGCTTGCCGTTGCAATGTGCCTTTACCTCCAGTCGCGTCCCGTTGCACGCCATCGCATACCCCCGCGGCATCCTCTAGCGCACTCTTCAAAACCGCGATGGGATCTCTTTTGGTGCCTTGGGGCTGATCTCTAAACATTGGAGTCTGTATCTTGTTACCACTAGCTATCTACATATGAATTTTCTATAGATAAAGATGAAATACTCTGCTAAAGAAAAAGAAAGAAAATTGCTCTGGAAAAGAATACTGAATGGCTCGAGTGGATTTAGCATGTCCGTAACAGTGGTTATCGACAGGCCGATGAGCCCAGGCGAAACATAACTTGCATTGTGTATTAGTGTACTTCTACCCTTAGACTGTGTTGTATTTTCATTTTCGAACGAGAACTAAAATCTGTTCAAATGACATGACAGTTACCAACAATGCCTTGCACAAAATCACAAAATAATCAAAACATTGGACAAAAATACCGTAGTAAACTCCACTGGGAAGCTCACAGAAAGAATATCATAAAACTTTAGAAAAATAGTGGTAATTAAATAGTGGTAATACCATACATGGTATAAAAACATTACGCGGTCAAAAAAGTTATAGCCGACGATAATCTGTTAACGGAACAAAAAAGAATATTCAAGAAACTGAAAATTAAAATACAATGAAATGTTCAAACGTCTCTTCAAAGGTAACTATTTCAGGGAATTTCTTTCTCAGTTCTGGGCCGACACAATTTAGATTGCTATCAGTCGTTACATGGCTAGGAAATATTTCACTGCAACATATAATTACATTACTTAAATAATTTGCCCGTAAATGATCATAGACCTTGTAATAACTTATTTATAACTTCAATAATGTGTGAGAAGACCACACAGTCCACCATCCTACTCAAATTATAAATGTGCAAAGTTTGTATCTTTGTTACTCAATCACCAAAAAACGGCTGAACGAATTTAGCTGAAATTCGGCACACAGATAATTCTATAGTTGGGACCTGGAGTACATACGATACTTTTTATCCCGGTAGTATGTAATCTGTAGGACAATTTCTGAACTCAAGGCGAGTGAAGCCGTGGGCATAAGCTAGTTAATATAATTAAAAAAGAGAATGATTTAGGTCGGCACCAACTTGCGCGGGCGCGGGTCACAACCAAATTTAGTTCATAAATAACTCCAATTTTAAAATCAGATCTTAGGTATTTTTTATTTTTATAAAAAAGAACAATGTAATTAAAGTCTTAGAGGAAAAGTATTTCTGGATTTTTGAAATCGCTGACACAAAGAAACAATTAATTGTGGTCTTCCATTCCCTTGTACCATGTTACTTAGGGTCGGCGCACCATGTTTTGTTCATCTGAATGATGTTCTGTTTTTCTTTCATCTTATTCCTTACATAGTCCATCCATCCTGGTGATAGTGACATGGAGAAAGTTGTTTGTATCAAACTGCATGTATCAACATCACCAGCATGTATCAGAAAGGTGTGGACATCTTTCTCATTCATACTGTTTGTGTAATATAAATTAATTGTGTTTTTATTATTTATCGATTTGGCTACTACTTTCTCAGCACTAGTCACATTAAATTGACAGTAACTGCCATTCAAACTATATTTAAAGGAATGTATGCGGGTGCCTTAATTGCGCGCAGCGAATACAACTGGCTCTGAACAAAGATGGCAGCAGTCAGCCGTGCTGTGTTTACCTAGGCTTGCGCATCTGGTGGTCGCATAGCAGTTGCTCAGCAGCAGCGATGGCTCTGTCCCACCATGCTATACTTGTGGAGCTTCTCAATTGAGATAGGTACCCGAAAAACTGATTTGATCTTAAAGATCGGTTGATGGCCTTCGATGGGATCGCAGACGCCAGGCCATCTCGTAATGCAAGCCACCCCTCGCTTTGTGAAGGCGATGTGCAGTGGACACGGGGAAATCGACAAAGTAAACGCACCAGGATTTTAGTTGCATACATAGAAGTACTGGCGTCGCCGTCGGCCCGCTTTAAACTCAACATCACAGCATTTATTTAACTTAAAACATTTTTGAACACTTTGAATTGTTATGGAGTCAGCCAGCCAGAAAGTTGAAGCTAGAGCTTAAACTTTATATACCCATCGCTTAGCAGAGACGGCAAATGAGGCAGCCGCGCGGCTCCATCAAAAAAATGTCTCGAAAATATTGCTTTTAGCGATTACAGCGCTCATTGCTTGACCCTTTGTAAAATGACTACCTTCTCATAACTGGAATTTGTATGTTGCTCATAACAAAGACTCTTCTTTTATTTAATTTCGTGAATACATGTGTTTAAAAAAAAAAAAAACCTTTTATTCTCCAAAAGCACTAGGTTTGGTTGTGACAGACAGCCTTATTTGGTACAGGGCGTCATAGATTCGTCGATGTTCTCCTTTTGTTATAATCGTAACGCTTTTTACGTAAAAAGCGTTACGTACGTAATTAGTTATTGTTGTATACCCTGAGATCCTTTTACTTCCATGTGCCTTTACATCCCTTAATACACACCTTCGTCGTCCTTCAATTATGACTAAATTATACTTACATTAAGTATTCTTTACCGACCACGTTTCTTTACTTCAGGAAATAAGAACGATAAATTCGAACGATGGGTAAAAGGCGTTTTTAAGAAGCAGCCTAAAGTAATTACGCCTAGATCTAGAGCTGTGAAACCTTCCATCATTGCAATATTTAGTAATAAAATTAAAACTCCAAAAATATTAAACTGTTAGAAGGTATGGAAGAAAGACAATCAAAAAATATTTTTTCTGTAAAGGGGTTTAAAGTGCGATTACTGTCCTTACCAGGTTCATCGCATAAATCGAAATACGATGCTAAGTCACTTGATTCGGTCAAATTGAATAAAATGATAAAAAAATACGAATACAACTACGATTCCATAAGCAGAGAAAGGAATGTAAGAAAAGCAAAAAAGAACGCGGATATTATAAAGAAGAGATTTCATTTGACCCAATCCGAGGCAAATGACTTCGAGAGAGTACTGGTGGAAGTAAATAAAAGAAAAGGACCTCAAGTGGAACTACTTAAAAATGCACTTGATCCAAAAAATCTCACGAACGAGCGTATTGACAAATTAACTAGACAGTACGAAGAAGGACAGAGGAAAAATAGGGGGCTTTCTTACATGATGACTGAAAGTAATCTCTCCTTTGTTGCACCTAAACGAAAAGGTTCGAATTTGATGGAAGATTTGAAAGGTCTAAGAGGGCTTTCAGGAATAGTCAGAAAGTATAGAATAAGAAAATTATAAAGAAAGTAAATTAAAGTGGTCTTCTTGTTTATGTACTGTAATTTTTAATGTTCGAAGATAAGACTATTACTCATTTATTATTATTATTAATTCATTTATTTCAGACATAGTCCATACATTATACAAAAGTTAAAATTAAAATGAAATAAAACACATTACATTACAATAATCAACAAAAGTAAAATAAAAATCGAATAAATAATAATAATTGATATGATTATTTTATTTAAAGTACCTCCTGCACGATGTAAAACCGATTGAAGTTTTAAATACTTAATTATTGTTGAAACGCATCTTCAATAAAGGTCTATTTTCGGGATCTCGTGGCTCAGTTCTGGGCCGACACAATTTGTTTGCCATCGACACGCTAGGTATACGATCTTACGGAGAGAATGTGCATGGCATGCATTATATTATTGTATGTATTACTTAATTCAGTAACCCGTAAATGTATTTATATAGACCTTCTAGTAACTCATTAATAACTTCATTATTGTGTGAGAAGACCACACAGTCCATCGTCCAACTAACACTATTATAAGTGTACACGGCTTAATGTTTGTTATTCAATCACCCAGAAAAAGCTGAATGTATTTAGCTCAAAGGGTTTTGAGTTATTTGGCCTGCCTAAGTTCTGCCATGTTATATTATTTTGAAAATAACCGACGCTTTAAACCTGTAGTAATCAATAGCTGGCATCAATTAAATTAATGATTATATATGGAGGTTTTTGTATGAAGTGTGGCTTGCCTACTTTTTTAGCAACTTTTTATATGTAAATTATATTGGATCATTACAAAAACACGTTAATGATATTATTGTTACAAGCTGGGTATAGGACAAATTAACACACTACCAAATAAACACAAAAAATCTTTAATTAACTTAAAACAGTTAAAACACTTCACAAACACTTAAACTTAATCACAATTACAGAATTTATCACTAATCACTTAGATATCGCACTAGTCGTTCACTTCGATCGCTTCGTTTCGTAGCCAAAATCAGACTAACTCACTTCCGCTAACCCGTCGCCTATTTATACGGCCGACCCATGTTCGAGAAACTTCCACAACTTCCATGAATGTCTAGGTAGTTCCTTAGGGGAAACCCAGCCTTCGAGAAAGTTCTACAACCTTCTTGAACATTCTAGATAGCTCCATAGTAGAACCAATCCTTCTAGAAAGTTCCAGAAAGGTCCAGAACTTTCTCGAACTTTCTAGACACTTCCATCGTGGAACATTCTAGACTCGAACGTAGTCCTAGAATGTTCTCGGAAAGCAGTCGGCGTAACATTGCCCCCTCTTTAGACATGCTCGTCCCGAGCATCGTTAGTCCCGTAGTATCGCGCTAAACGGTCTACATGTACAATCTTAGGCGAACCTCGTGGACCCTTCTGTATCCGGTAGGTGACATCGTTGATCCTGGTCACGACTCGGTATGGTCCATCCCATTTTGCTTGCAATTTCGGAGACTTCCCCTTGCTGCGCACTGGGTTATGCAGCCACACCAGTGAATTCTCGTCGAACCCTCTACTGTTTGCCTTCCGGTCATAACGGGTCTTCATCCTCTCAGACATTTGTTGGCCGGATTGTCTGATATGCTCATAAACATCGTTCAACTTGTTACGCAAGTCACTTGCATAATCGGTTACACTGCGTGGAGCATCAGGAGCAGTTCCAGTGATTAAATCTGCTGGCAACCGTAATTCCCTTCCAAAGTTCGCGAAGGCTGGTGTCACAGTCGTACTTTCGTGGACTGCACTACGGTAGGACAAAAGAAACGGCTGTATGTGCTTGTCCCAATCCCTTTGCCTGCTTTCCACGACTTTTGCCAAATATCTTTCCAACGTTTGGTTGAAACGTTCCACCATTCCATCAGATTGTGGGTGGTAAGAGGTGGTTCTGGTTTTGTGGGTACCCATCAATCGGCAATTCTCCTGAAATACTTGTGATTCAAAATTCCTTCCTTGATCACTATGAATTTCCAAGGGTACTCCAAAACGACAGAAAACTTCCTGAACCAATTTATCTGCGACTTTTACAACTTCTTGGTTAGGAATGGCAAACACTTCTGGCCACTTGGTGAAGTAATCCATGACAACCATGAAGTACTTGTTCCCGCTTTCACTTTCCGGAAATGGTCCCGCTACGTCGAGTGCTATCCGTTCCCAGGGGGCTCCAACGTTGTACAGTTTTAATGCACCTCTGCTGCGTGTTTGGGGTCCTTTCACAGCCGCACAAGTGGTACATTTGCGACACCAGTCCTCCACATCTTCTCGACAGTGGATCCAGTAAAACCGCTCTCGGATCTTCAGTAGAGTCCGTTTTACCCCCATATGTCCGCCTGAACATCCATCATGATATAGCCGTAGAACATCCGGTCCCCTCGAGCGTTTTCCCATTTACGGCACAAGACTTCATCCTGGATAACCAAGCTGTCCCATTGTGCCCAATAACTCTTTGTGATGGAACTCATCGCTGCCACATCACTCCACTTGGGTTTAGGAGCACCAGCTGTGATCCACTCGAAAATCGGTTTGATGTCCAAGTCATTTTGCTGAGCTTGCTGTAGGGTTTCCTTCCATTCATCGCTGAGATCTGTTCTAAGCATCCTCACGGTTGCTACCTCCTTAGTCTCTTGCCTGGCACAGTGCTTACAGTCTTCAGGATAAGGTCTTCTTGACAAGGCGTCTGCGTTACCGTGAGTTCTCCCACTCCGATGTTCAGTTACGAAGTCAAACTCTTGCAGTAGTTCAATCCATCTCGCCACTTGTCCCTCCGGATTTTTGAACTGTAATAGCCACTTCAAGGCAGCATGGTCAGTTCGCAGCTGGAATTTCCGCCCCAGCAAATATTTACTGAAATGCTGCAATGTTTTTACTACGGCAAGCAGCTCCCGTCGAGTAACGCAGTAATTTCTTTCCGGTTTGGATAAAGATTTGCTGAAGTAAGCAATCACAACCTCCTCGTCTCCTTTCCGTTGAGACAGCACGCCCCCAATTCCAGTATTACTTGCATCTGTGTCAACTATGAAGTCATTTTCAGTGTCAGGATATCCCAAAATAGGTGTTTTGCACAGACGTTTCTTCAATTCCTGAAATGCGACGTCACAGCTCTCGTCCCAACAGAATTGTCGCTTTTCCTCAGTGAGCTTGTGTAAAGGTTTCGCAATGTCGGCAAAATTCTTTACGAACCGTCGATAGTAGGAGCACAAACCCAAAAATGCTCTGACCTGTGTCTTGTCTTTCGGAACTGGCCAGTCCTTGACGGCGACTACTTTTTCCGGGTCTGTTTGAACACCTTCTCCCGAAACTATGTGTCCTAAGAAGTTCACTTGTTTCCGGAAAAACGAGCACTTCTTCGGACTTAACTTGAGATTTGCTGTTTGGATTTTCGACAACACTCGGTTGAGGTTTTTAAGGTGGTCTTCAAATGTACGGCCCACGATGATTATGTCGTCTAGATAGACAAGACATGCGTCTCCAATCAATCCGGCGAGTACTTGCTCCATCAGCCTTTCAAATGTTGCAGGAGCATTGCACAATCCGAATGGCATAACTTTAAACTGCCATAACCCCTTTCCTGTTGAGAATGCAGTTTTCTCTTTGTCTTTGGGGTCTATTTCTACTTGCCAATAGCCACTTTTCAGATCCAGCGTGGTAAACCACTTCATTCCAGGCAGCGTATCCAGTGTGTCATCGATCCTAGGCAGTGGATAGCTGTCCTTTTTCGTGACGTCGTTCAGTCGTCGATAATCCACACAAAAACGCATGCTGCCGTCCTTTTTCTTCACCAGGACTACAGGTGAACACCATGGACTGGATGAAGGCTCTATAACACCGTCCTTCACCATTCCATCAATCATGGTTTCCACTTCTTTTTCCCGTGCAACAGGCAGTCTTCTTGGTCGCTGACGGATGGGTAACTCGTTGCCTGTATTAATCTTGTGCTGAACCAGTCCAGTTCTCCCTATGTCAGCATCATTTGTAGAGAAAATGCCGGCGTACTGAAGTAACATTTTCATAGCCTTGTCCTTTTCTCCTTTAGATAAATCGCAGTTTTCCAAAAGCGTTGACACGTCAAATTTTGCACAACGAATTTTATTTCCGGTAGGCCGATCTTGTAATGGACGCATCCAAGCTACTTCTTCGCAAGTGCCGATCAAGGTGCCCTTCTTAATCACTTGCTCCTTGTCACTTGGATTTAGTATGCGTACTGCTGCGACGTTGGTGGCTTTTACCAGAGTTCGTGCCGTCTTCCATGGAAAGTCATTGTTCGCCCTTTCGATCAGAACACTTCGAACTTTGTGTCCCGAATACTGAGGTAGACGAATTGGCACGATCGTTTCTGATCTGCTAGGAAGAACAATCTTCTTCAAGCAGTACACCTTACCTGATGGTGCACCTTCCATGAAGACTTCCTCTAAGCCACATTTCAGTACTCCCTGATCAACGTCGATCTCACAACGGTGTTTCCGCATGAAGTCCAAACCCAGGATACAATCGTCCACTATGTCGGCCACGATGACATTGTGACAGTAAATTCTGTCACCCAATTTTAACTTCACTTCCTTCTTGCCTCGGACGGTTATGTGCTGACCGGTAGCTGTAAACAATTGCATACGGTCGTGGTTATTGAAGTAGTCCCCAAGAAACCGACTTGCTAGGTGAGAATTGACGACCGTGTGAGAAGCTCCAGTATCTAACGTCACTTTGCATGGTATTCCGTTGACTTCGCCTTTGATGGTCAGGCTGTTCCCGTCATGAGCTTGTGAGATCAAGATCCTCGGGGCTCTTTCAATACCAGCCAGCACCCGCCCCCCAGTCCTGGCATTTACTCGTTTCCCTGCTGTGGCTGGGCAGTCACTTCAGCTACTCTACCCTGCTGAGATTGATCTTCTCTCGGTGTGCTTCGCTTAGGACAGCTTGACCGAAGATGACCCCTTTCTCCACAGGTGTAACACCTAGGGCTGTACCCTTGCGGACGGTCACGTACAGGTGACGCCACAACCTCCCTGATGCGGTGTGTTCGGTGGTCCTGCCTCACTGCCTCTACTTCTAAGGCATGGGCCAAGGCGTCTTTCAACGTCTCATGATGCCCAAGTCTCACAGCAGCTCTAACTTCCAAGTCGCGTATTCCGTCGACGAAAGCCTGTACCAGATTCCCATTGATAAGTGCAGGGACAGACTGGTATGCTTTGCGGACCAGCTTTTCAACTTTCAGGGCCCACTGCTGCAGATTCTCGGCACTGCGTTGAACGCGATCCTTCAACTTAGCTCGGAATACGTGCTCCAGGTGCGCATCGCCGTATCTGGACTCTAAAGCCTCCAGCAGCTGCTCGTAGGTCACATCCTTGCCGAGCGCCTCTAGGATGTTTAGGGCCTGGTCTCGGAGGCCGAAGGTGAGCGCGGTCATGGCTTGCGCTTTGGTCCAGCCATTCGCCTTCATAACGGCCTCAAATTGGATTTTATAGGCCGACCACGAAGATGTTCCGTCGAATGGAGGCACTTTAAACCCACGTGCTGAAGGTGCAGCAACCACGGAAACCACAGTCCCATCTCCAGCCTTAAGTTCGTCTAAGGCCTTCTTCACACCAGCAATCTGAACCTCGGCCTTCGAGATACGAGTCTCATGCTGGTGGACATGTTCCTTCATCACCTTAAGATCTTTGCCAAAGGTTGCGTGAAGATCTTTTATCAAGAGCATCTGTTCTTCCTGGCGGCGGACCTGCTCCTCTTTATCTCGCTGTAACTGCTCCTCCAACCGGTGAGCTTGCTCCTCTTGCCGGCGAGTCTGCTCCTCCTTATCTCGTTGCAACTGATCTTGCAACTGGCGAGCCTGCTCCTCTTGACGGCGAGCCTGGTCCTCCTTATCTCGTTGCAGCTGATCTTGCAACTGGCGAGCATGCTCCTCTTGACGTCGAGCCTGCTCCTCTTGACGGCGAGCCTGGTCCTGCAGTAGTGGCATTAAAACAGTCAAGTCTGGCGCCGCAGATGCTAGAGAAACTCCGGATGAGCCAGCGACTGGCTCCGACGTAGGCTGGGCACCAGCCGGTGTCTGTGTCGGAGAATCTCCAAACCTCCTTTGGTCCATATCTTGCTGTCGATGACTTCTAGTGCGGACACCGTCTGTATCGTCCTTTGGTAGAATTGGCATAATTTATCCCACTTCTGACACCAATTGTTACGAGCTGGGTATAGGACAAATTAACACACTACCAAATAAACACTAAAAATCTTTAATTAACTTAAAACAGTTAAAACACTTCACAAACACTTAAACTTAATCACAATTACAGAATTTATCACTAATCACTTAGATATCGCACTAGTCGTTCACTTCGATCGCTTCGTTTCGTAGCCAAAATCAGACTAACTCACTTCCGCTAACCCGTCGCCTATTTATACGGCCGACCCATGTTCGAGAAACTTCCACAACTTCCATGAATGTCTAGGTAGTTCCTTAGGGGAAACCCAGCCTTCGAGAAAGTTCTACAACCTTCTTGAACATTCTAGATAGCTCCATGGTAGAACCAATCCTTCTAGAAAGTTCCAGAAAGGTCCAGAACTTTCTCGAACTTTCTAGACACTTCCATCGTGGAACATTCTAGACTCGAACGTAGTCCTAGAATGTTCTCGGAAAGCAGTCGGCGTAACATTATTTATTTAAAGTACCAAGGAATTTTTGAATCATTGTCTTCCAAACCCTTGTCCCTGTGGTTGGCGCACCATGTTTTGTTTCCCAGTCAGTAACCAGTCGCCACTCTATCATTAACTTCTTTTTCTTTCACATACCTAATTCCTCACATAGTCCATCTATCTTGGTGATGTTCCCATGGAGAAACTTGTTTGTATCAAATTTCATGTATCAACAGCATGTATCAGAAAGATGTCCGCACCTTTCTTCTAGTAATACTGTTTGACTAAATAGATATTATGTACTTATATTTTTTAGGGTTCCGTTTCCAAATGGCAAACAAGGAACTCTTATGGATTTGGTCTGTCTTACTGTCTGTCCGTCCGTGTGCTCACAGATTTTTTACTCCGAGACTATTGGCACCACCCACTTTAAATTCGGAGCGTAAGTGCCTTCTATAAACCGCTACACAAATATAACGGGAAAATCTGAAAAAAAAAAAATAGTAGTGGCCCTCCATACATGAACCAAAGGTTGAAAAAAAATCTACGTTTATAACTGGATAAAGTGAGAGCTATTGAAAAATGATATCGAGGTTTGTATTTTTCTTTTATTGATTGGGTTATTAGACATTTGATTACGACTTAGGAGTCGTAATAACTGTGTCCGAAATTGGAGAAGCGTTTCAAATTTCTAAAGTAAGAGGTGGAAAATTCTGCAAAAAATTAGGTTTGTACAACGTAAAAAATACTCTCAACGAAAATTAGTTTTATTATTATTTATAATTATTATTAGTTATATATTTTTTTGAAGATTGGTTCTTTTCATCTATGGTGATGTGTGCTACTTTGACTTGAATGCAGATCTCCTCGATAAACTTGACCGTCTTCTAAATAACTGCATTCGATTTGTTTTCAACTTGCGTAAATACGATCATGTCTCTGAGCAGCGGTCTCTTCTTAAGTGGTTGCCCATACGTCAGCGTAGGGAGCAAAGGGCGTTAACCACCTTGTTTTCTTTTCTTTTTAATCCCACTTCCCCTAGTTACCTTGCTCTCCGCTTTCAATACTTGTGTTCCAACCACAACAGGAGTCTGCGCTCTTCGCAAAACCGTGTTCTTCAATGTCCCTCTCACCGCACAGACTTCATTCACCGATCATTCTTCGTCCAGTCTATTACTCTGTGGAACGCGCTTCCCTAGGAAATCAGGATGGTAACAAATCGTCTATCTTTTAAAATAAAAGTTCGCGAGCACATTCGGAAGAAGCTAGCAGTATCGTCACAACGTTGATATTTTCCTCATTGTTTGTCCTTTTATTTAATAATTTATATATTAATATATATTTATAGTATTTTTATATAAATTTATAGTATTTTATTTAAATTTTTAGTATGTCTTATTATATTATATTTTTTTTGCAGTTAGACACCTACCACTGTTTGTCTCTGCATCACCCAAAGGTTGACTGGTAGAAAATGCCTATGGCATTAAGTCCGCCTCTGTACATTGTACTTGAAGTGTTAAATAAATAAATAAATAAAAACTATTATAGTTTTGCTGTTAAGTGTAAATTTACGTATGAATGAGCGTTAAAAATATTGTTATTATATTGCTTGGTGCTACGAAGCCCTGTGTGTATCCGGAGTACGACTCGCTCTAAGCCAGTTATTTTATATACTTTTTTTTTTCTTTTTTTTTCTCTCCCTTACTTTACATAGCAAATGTATCCCTTAATAATTACTCAAATTTAGTATTCTTTACCAACCTTGTTTCTTTACTTCTGGAAATAAAAACGGTAAATTTAATTTCAAACGATGGATTAAAGGCGTTTTTAAGTAGCAGCCTTAAGAAATTACGCCTAGACCTAGACCTGTGAAAACTTCCATCACTAAAAAAGTTATGAATAAATTGAAAGAAAATAAAACAAATAAGGCCAAATTAAATAAAATGATAAAACAATACGATGCGAGAAGCAGAGAAAGCAATATAAGAGACGCAAAAAAGAATGCTGCTATTATGAAGAAGAAATATAAACTATCCGAAGAGGACGCGAAGAAATTAGAAAAAGTGCTCGTTAACTTAAATAAAGAAAAAGGATCCCATGTGGAGCTCGTCATAGATTTACTTGATCCAGAAAAACTAACAAATGAGCGTATTCAGAAATTTATTAAACAGTTTGAGGAAGGGCAGAAGAAAAAAAGGGGGCTTTGTTTCATGGTTACTAAAAGAAATCTCTACTTGTTGCATCTAAACAAAAAGTTTCGAATTTGATGGAAGATTTGAAGAGTCTAAAAGGGCTTTCAGGAATTTATTTTGTTAATGTACTATAATATTTTGAATATTCGAGAATAAGACGATTATTCATTTGATATTTGTTTTATCTATAAAGTGCCTCTTTCACGATGAAAAACCATTGAAATATTTACTAACACTACTGGGAGAACTCGTGGATTGCCATCAACAGGCTAGGAAGATCTTACGGAGAGGATATTTACGCATTATATAATTGTATTTATTAAATCATTAGCTCGTAAATGTATTTATATAGACCTTCTAGTAACCTATTTATAACTACAATGTAGTGGGAACAGACCACACAGTCCATCATCATACTAACATTATAAATGTCATCATCTTCCTCCCATGTCCATGTTCTTTAGGGTCGGAATAATCATATTATGAATAATCGTCTTATGCTCGAGATAAGACGATTATGCATTAAAACAAAGTAAAGGAACAAGGATTTTAATTTCATTCATAGAACTTACAATTAAACTCAGCATAGAAGCTTTTAATTAATTAAACCATTTTTTATTATGAAACCATATATTTTAACCAGTGTTGTTATGGAGTCGGTCAGTTACACAGAATGCTAAGAATGAAATCCATTATGTTGAAAACGTTGCTTATCACTGCTTTCAACATGTGATAACCAGGCTTTTTTTAGCAGTGGTAATAAAAATTTTTAGAAGTGTCCAAATGCACTAGGTTTGGTTGTGACAGGGGCGTCATAGATTTGTCGGTATTCACCTTATGTTATCGTCACAACGCTTGTGACGTCACGTGGATCAGTGATTGTTGTGCACAATGAGATACTTTTTTCTACTTTCTCTCTTTTACATTAATATTAACTTCTGTTCGCCCATGTTTCTTTACTTCAGGGAAAAACAACAGTAAATTCAGTTTTAAACGTTGGATCAAAGGCGTTTTTAAGAAGCAGCCTAAAGTAATTGTGCCTAGACCTAGACCTGTGAAAGATTCCATGTCAAAAAAAATTAGGAATAAATTAAAAACCAACAAAACAAATAAGGCCAAATTAAATAAAATGATATACCAATACGATGCGAAAAACGGAAAAAGCAATATTAAAGAAGCAAAAAAGAAAGCGAATATTATGAAAAAGAGATTCCATTTGACTCAATCCGAGACAAATGACTTCGAGAAAGTGCTCGTAGAAGTAAATAAAGGAAAAGGACCACATGTAGACCTACTCAAAAAAGCACTTGATCCAAAAAAACTCACGAAAGAGCGTATTGAGAAATTGATCAGTCAGTATGAGGAAGGACAGAAGAAAAAAAGGGGGCTTTCTTACATGATGACTAAAAGTAATCTCTCATTAGTTGTATCTAAACGAATTTCGAATTTGATGGAAGATTTGAAGGATCTAAAAGGGCTTTCAGGAATGCTAAGAAAGTATCAATAGAAGAGTTAGTTTTGGTTATGTACTGTGACATTTAATGTTCAAGGATAAGGCCATTATAGATTTGATGTAATTATTTTATTTAAAAAACCTCCCTCACGATGAAAAACCAATTGAAAAAAAAAAAAAAATTGCTGAAACGCATCTTCAAAAAGGACTCATCTCAGGGAACTTGTGACTCGGTTCTGGGCCGACGCAATTTGATTGCCATCGACAGCTAGGAAGATCTTACGGAGAGAATATCCACGCATTCTATTTTTGTATTACTTAAATCATTAGCCTGTTAATGTAGATATAATATAGGCCTTTTAATAATCTTTTATAACTTCAATATTGTAGGTGAAGACCACACAATCCATCGTCCTACTAACAATACAAATGTGCAAGTCTTTTTATTTGTAACTCACTTTTCCAAAAACAGCTTTAAATTATTGTCATGACTAACTTTTTTATTTTGTTTCAAAAATGGCGGCCACGGATTAAATTTGTAGTAATCAATAGCTGGCATCATCATACAAACATATTCGATTACCTTTGGCACACAAATTGTCATAAAAACCCATGAAAACACCGGAAACGACACCAACGACGTAATGTTGAGATTTTTCACAGCCGCCATCTTGGATTTACATTTTGATCTAAATATATAGAAAAGAAAAAAATCAAAAATTGTCGCAAGGACATGATGAATACTACAAATGACAAACAGAATAACAAAGAAAACAATAACATACAACGCATAACAAATGTTTCTAAGTACAATTATATGAACCCGGAAAAGCATGAAAAAGGAACCCATGGCGAAATTTTGTGAATCTCCACGTTCGCCATCTTGGAATTTTATCATCATCACCCTCGACAACATCCGTCACCGTCAACTAATTCCATTTACTAAATTCTGCATCGTGTCGTGGCTTCTGGATAAATGCTCAGTACTTTTTGTGGCATTTGCTCATTGCCAGAACGCGTTGTGGCATTTCCTCATAGCCAGAACGCGTTTTATTTGAAAATCAAAACAGCCACGATGCGATTTTGGTTCGTGGGCGTTTGGTGTTTACCAGAACACGATGTGGTCATTTTTGAAAGAGTGACGATGTGAATTTCGCATAGCGGCCGTTTCGAAAGTGCCACATTTCGATATGGTCGGTTTTTAGGGTTCCGTATCCAACCCTTTGGCCCTTTGACCCTTTGGTTACGGGAACGGAATGACCGTTCAAAATATTCTAAATTATTTAAATTATTAATAATTGCATATGTGTTTCATAGTACCTATGTTAATGAAAATCAAAGTTAATGCTGCAGTATGGTGAAAAAGTCCTATGTCTCAAAAACTAAACTTCAAATCTTATTCAAACCAATTTTCACTAAAAGTTTTTTTATGTTCTACAAACCTATTCGCCAGTGGTCACTCTATCATTCACTCCTTTTTCTTTCACATCATCCCCTCACATAGTCTATCTATTTGGGTGATGTTCTTATGAAGAAAGTAGTCTGTATCGAACTGCAGGTATCAATAGCAGTAGCTCTAGCTGTGTCTGTAGAGCTAGCAGCGTTTCTGTTTTGAGTTTCTCAATTAAGATACCCGACAAAAAGTTTTGATTATTATTAAAGATCGGCTGATGGCGCTCGATGGGGTCGCAGCCGACAAGCACCATCTCGTAATGCAAGCCACCTCTCGCTTTGTGAAGGCGATGGACAGCGTACAGTTAACCTTCATACGGTCTTTAAAGTTACTAACGTAAATGGACTTCGGGTCTAATTTGACCCAGTACTAAATTTTCAGAAGTTATGTGTAATATATATATATTTATTACATATTAGAATTTATTACAATTCCGAACACTATTATCAATTTAAATCTACATGCCCACGTTTCATTGAGTCGGTGACTAAGCCAACCGTGCGTCTCCATCCAAAAGTTGCTTTTAGCGATAATACCACTGTTGTATTACTATATAATTATAATTAATACCTTTTCAGTACTGTTATTTGTATGATGTACATAACAAAGACTAGTTTGTCTATCTATCTATCTTATTGCTGGAATATATGTAAAAAATCAAAATAGCCTTTTCTTCTCCAAATGCAATGGTTTGGTTGTGACACATCATAGATTTGTCGGTATTCTCCTTTTGTTATAATCGCAACGCTTGTGATGTGACTTATATTAGTGATTGTTGTGCAACCTGACATATTATATTAATGACCTCCCTTATATGATGGCCAAATTTTCGGATATAATTCTATTTGCTGACGACACTTCGCTAATTTTTAAAATTCATAGAAAAGATACAGACGTCTTACATGTCAACGAAAGCTTAACTATTCAAAATAAACAAAATGTCTTAAGTTTTCTTTACCAAATGTACCACAACGTGACCTAAATTTAAATCTTGACGGCAAAAAACTTGATGTCATAGCGGAAACTGTATTCTTGGGGATTACTATCGATTCAAAACTGCAGTGGGGCGCGCACATTAGAACTCTTTCGAAAAGGTTAAGCTCAGCTGCCTATGCAGTAAGGAAAATAAGGCAGTTAACTGATGTAGCCACAGCTAGGTTAGTATACTACGCTTATTTCCATAGTATTATGTCCTATGGCTTTCTGCTGTGGGGATCGGCAGCAGACGTTGACTCAATTTTCATACTGCAAAAGAGGGCAGTCCGCGCCATCTATAAAATGGGTCCTCGCGAGTCCCTCAGAGAAAAAATTAAAGAAATCGATATACTGACTCTGCCTTCCCTCTATATTTTAGAATGTATTTTATATGTCCGCAAAAACCGAGGACTTTTCAAAATTAGAAGCGATTTCCATAATATAAACACGCGCAGTAAACACGAAATTGTAATACCAAAATTAAGATTAACAAAAACTAGCAAGTCATTTCTTATAAACAGTATACGCTTTTATAAAAAGTTGCCGAAGTCAGTTACAGAACTGACCGATGGAAAGTTTAAAAATTATATTAAACGTGTCCTAATTAAAAAAGCATATTACAATATTAAGGACTACGTTGAAGATAGAGAAGTTTGGTCTGAGTCCCTACGCACATGCGGCTTCCCTGGTAGCTCATAAAACGGCACAAATGTGTGGATGTCTCTAACTATTCTCAATCTTATTTTTTTTATTTTTATTTACTTTTTCCATTATTTTTAATCAGATGTTTTACAATAGTTTTTTAATCATTACACCATTTTGTTTAGAATAGTTACAGCACGGATGACAACATTTGTGTCACTTGTTTAATCTAGTCTTTTTGCAATATCTACTTTTTTTTTTTGTATAGACTCTTTTTCTTATTTACCGATTGTTTGTAAATGTATGGACATTGTAGGCCTTATAGATTCCTAGATCCTTGGTAACTTTTTATCTTGTTCTACGTTTTGTAGTAAGCAACGACTTATTGTCGGGCCTACGATGTCCACTCATACTTAAGTGCCAATGCTGTAACATAGAAAAATTTTAAAGCCAAATGATTTTAAAAGAGTAACCATGGAGTTTCTTGCCGGTTCTTCTCCATAGGAAACGACCAACCCGAACCGAGCACCTTTTTGTCGACGTTTTACAAGTGCCCATGTAGGCCTATGTGAAATAATAATATTTTGATTTTGATTTTGAAAAATGCTTTTACTTCTATGTGCCTTTACTTCCCAAAGTGCCTTTACCTCGCGCACTACACGGCCACGACTACGACTTGTCGCATGACTGGCTGTTATCTTGAACAAAACTGTGGTACGACGCCCGGATGTGCGGCCAAACTTTCTTTTATGTCGAAGTTTTTACGGTCGTGGTCGTGGCCGTGTAGTGGGCAAGGTTCCTTAGTGCACATAAATGTTTTAACAATTTTTTGTATCCTACAATAATTAAAAAATTATACTAAAATTTAATATTATTTACCGACCTTGTTTCTTTACTTCAGGAAATAAAAAAAAATGGGTAAATTCAGTTGCAAACGATGGATTAAAGGCGTTTGTAAGAGGAAGCCTAAAGAAATTACGCCCAGATCTAAACCTGTGAAACTTTCCGTCACCACAATATTTAGGAATAAAATTTATAAATCCAAAATAAATATAAAAGATATTGAACTGATAGAAGGTATGGATGCAAAACAACTAAAAAAAAAATTTGCTGTAACTGGATCTAAAGCAAAATTACTAGAAAAAATGGTAGCAGATTATAAACGTGGAAAACTATCATTACCAGGTTTATCTCATAAATCTAAATTCGATGCTAAGTCACTTGATAAGGTTAGATTAGATAAAATGATAAAAGATTATGATGAGACAAGCAGAGAAAGAAATATTAAAGAAGCAAAAAATAATGCGGCCATTATGAAGAAGAAATTTAAAATGTCCAAACGCGACGCAAAGAAATTAGAAGAAGTGCTCGTCGACTTAAATAAAGGAAAAGGATCTCATGTGGAGCTCGTCACAGATTTACTTGATCCAAAAAAACTTACAAATGAGCGAATTCAGAAATTTATTAAACAATATGGGGAAGGGCAGAAGAAAAATAGGGGGCTTTCTTACATGGTTACTAAAAGTAATCTCTCCTTTGTTGCATCTAAACGTAAAGTTTCGAATTTGATGGAAAATTTGAAAGGTCTAGAAGGGTTTTCAGGAATGCTAAAAAAGTAGTAATAGAACAGTTCTTCTCGTTACAACCGTTTTTGTCTTTTTATACTGTAATGTTTATTGTTCGAAGATAAGAGAATTATTAATTTGTTATAATTATTTTATTTAAAGAACTTCCTGCAAAATACAGAATTTCCTCAAAAAACATTAAGCTAAAGCGAGACTGCGCTGGCCATGTCTGCCGTATGCCCGACGAGCTTTGGGCCAAAATAACCACGATATGGAGCGATGACACAGTTAGAAGAGGACGAGGTAGACTTGGCGGGAGACGGCGGGACGAGATGAATATAACTAACGACTAGTAGTCCACATTAGCCCTGGATCGATGGACTTGGAAGTCATGGGCCGAAGCCTTTGCCCAACTGTGGGATGACACAGAAAAACAGTAAGAGTAACCTCAGCAGGAGATTATCTCCAGGGGGTTTCCAGGGACCTCAGGAGGCCAATGTGTAGCTTTTTAGCCGCCCCCGGTCTGCTGACTCTTTTTTTTCGGGGTTTTACACGCACATCAGATTGCATATCATACCATAATTTAATTTCATCCCAAAGTTTTAGAACGGAATGTAATACGATTAGTTTTTTAAACAAATCCTTGTAGGTGGACGAATCCTATAGCGATCCTGGGGGGTTACTATGACGCTTAAAACATTATTGTTCCATTCCTATTCCAGAGTGGGAAAGAGATGGAGCTAGGCGACCTGTATAGATCCGTCTCTTTTTCATTTCTGATCACAAAAAATTATTGTGTATTTAATAACTTCTATGACAATAAAGCAATCTTTTGTCGGTGTAGTGATTGTACTTGTGTTTACATCTCTATTTATCCGGCTACGGCAAGGCCAAGGAACGTCGATTATGACTTTTAAGTGCTACTCTGTATGCATGTTCATCTGTTTCTTCATTACGGTTGTGCGTTGTTTCATCGCTAATTGTTTAATCGAATTTGGTTTCACATTAATTGTTTCTCATATTATCGTTTCATAGAATAATCTATAGGCAGAATACTTACTTTGAAGAAATTTAAATCATCGATTTTTGTTTCAAATAAAGTTTAATGTCAGAATATTCATATCATAGAATAATAAATCAAATATTATTTATCCACATATTGTTTGTTTCACATTAAACTTATTACGAAGAATAACATTTTAATCGACTGACAGTTTCTAAAATTCAAAACTTTGAAAAATGCATACCCTCCTATAAAATTACAACACCGGGTTCACAAAAATAATGTTGGTAAATTATTGTCAAGCAGGAAAATAATCTTGTTATTCTCACTAATGGTGTCCATGCCTGTTGCATGCAGCATGCAGCAAGCATGAGACTTGCAGCATGCATGCAAGCAAGCATGCAACTTGCAGCATGCATGCAAGCATGTAACATGCAACAGGCAAGGTTTCTGTCACGGCTCCGGCGCTGCGGGGCTCCGGCGGCTCCACGCAAGTTTATCGTCGCAGCTGGTATTAACGCTCACCGCCGCGGCTGAGGCTGGCCAGCAAGCCGAAGCTGTGGTGTGCAATCTTAGAAACCACCTGCTCCTCAACTCGCGGGCTGCCTCATCCCTCCGCGCCTACGCAGGCTTAAATTACACTCTAGGGGTATGGCAAACAAGACTACGTGGAGTCTGTTTTGCAGCCATTCGTATCTGTCACTAACTTTTGTAGTACAACATATTGACTTAAGACAATATTTTAATTTAAGGTTAATAATTTCGTTGAAATAAAATACCATGGAAACATACATCGAACAAACAATATTCGTTGAAAAATAATTCTGGTGTTTGATAAGTTCTTTGAATTGTGTTTCTTTCAAATAAATAGTAGTCGAAACAAAAATATTCGAAATAAAAATACGGGGACTAAATATTATGTGAAAAAATTTCTGGGAAACGAAATTCTGTCAAATTTCTGTCTGCGAAACAAGGTGACACCCTTCATTACTCTTAATCTACACGTCACATTTTCACAAACTTGTATTGGAAGCATCCAAGTAGTAACAACAAAACATTATGGTTCACTCTGGCTTATTATGGTACTACTGAAATAATGATAGATAAAGAATGATTTGTATCACGCTTAAATAAAACTGCTTAAATCATAGTTTGAGTTATTTATGGTCAACCCATAGACTACATGATTAATTAAGAAAAGGGGTTTCAATATTTTGGTCATATTAACTTTGCGCCATTTTATTTTATTGCCAAAGTAGCACAAATATAACCAGTACAGTACATTATCGTGCATCAATACAACCAGGTATTGTATGAGAAAAAAAATCTACAGTATTAGTAATCGAAAGGGTAAATTTATCTCGAAGCGACCATATCACTTCGAGATAAATTTACCCTTTTGGACCAACTTTTCCAACATCGATTATAGGTGGCTCGTTCACGTCCCGCACTGGTGGTCTCCTCGCATTGGTGAATGGCCCATGCTGGTACCCACATTCTAACCTCCCAGCCCGTAGTCTACAGCCTCCATGCATTTCCACCACCGTATCCTTACTTTGAGGCCTTCCTGGATTTCTATTAAATCCGCAGAGCACTCTGTCGTCCACAATTTTGCACAACTTGCTGTCGAAATCATACGGGCAGCAGCGATTACGACGTTTGGCGTTATTTGACTCCGAATCGGATAACTGTAAACTTTGCAACGGGACGATAGATGGGCGTTGTGCCGCGGCCGCGAGATCGTTTTCCTTCATTTTTTTAGTTTTAACACCTATTTTCATCTTTCCATTACGAAGTGCTTTGTCTTTGGTGCTGTCATCATCGTCATAACAACTATTGCAGTTTCTTGAAGCAACCGCAATTATTGTTGTGGCTGCAAATATCTGTAACATTGAAAGAATATGTTCATTAAAACTTGTTGGGCGTTCCAACATTGCATGAACATCTTTGTTTTGGATACTGTTTAAGAGTTTTGCTAAATGTTACATAATGATTCCAAGAACCTAGTCTAGTTCTTAATTCTTTTGACTTGTATGTGATGGTAGTGTTAATGCTTACAACTACCGTGTTCACTACTATCACAATGTGTGAAGTATAGTAGTCGAAGTAATAGTAGTATAAGTATAGACGGGATGAAATTTCTCGTAGCTTTGTGTTGTTGGTTCGCTATATGTTGCGTAACAGCTGTTTGGGTCGATCTTAAGGTTAAGCCGTGCTTGATAGGTCCGTGGATAGGTGACCACCCATTACCATACCGAGTTCCTTCCGTGCCTCGTAAATAACGTTAAATCTGATATTTGTAAATCTTTGACAGCCGTTACAGGTAGTCGGTGGGCCGACAGTCTGACTACCAGTTTTACTAAGGGGTCAATCATATCAAGGGGGTATCGTAGTACTTAGTACTAACTGGATTGTGGAGGTCAGATAGGTAGTCGCTCCATGTAAAATACTGGTATTCAGCTGCCGGTGAGACTGGTAGCCGACTCTAACATAGTTGGGAAAGTGCCAGGCAGATGATGGGAAGAAAAAATAACTCGACAATAGAGGTGTGTCAAATTTCCAGGAGTACTCGTAAATCGCTTTTGAAGTTATGTAAGTGGAAACATATTAGTGCTTGTGACTGTACAAGGAAATCTAAGCACCACCAATTCAAATATCAAGTAGGTACTTCTAATCTTTATTAAATAATTAGGAAGACACAAAAACGTGGTACAAATAAAAAGCAAAACGAACAAACAAATAAAATTACACATAATTTCAGTGATAAATATTAAATTACACTTTTATAACTGTATGACGTTCGTATTTAGGAGTTGAAAATATGGTTTTCATTTAAAATAAAAATTAGATCTCTTTACAAACAATACGGTCATCTATCTCTACACATCTTGTCACAGAATTGAACGGGTTCATCGTAGGCCTACCACGGTGTTCATCGGAAGGATCTCGGATAGGATTTTCTGGATGACGGTCAGGATAGATAGGGTATCGCTCGGGAGGCCCACCATAAGAACCGCGCGAGTAGCCACATTCTATCCTCCCCCCGCGTATTCTGCAGTCCCCGTGCGTTCCAACTACGGATTTCTTACTTTCAGGCTTTCCAATGTTCTTATTATATCCACACAGCACTCTGTCATCCAAAACTTTACAATAATTATTATCAAAGTCGTATGGGCAACAATTTGAAGCAGGTTCTTGACCTGGTCTTGGCTTACAGCGTCGTCCATCTCTAAGGCTAGATGGATCTTGAACGTAATTACCCTTGCAGGGTCTTGCGGTGACCACAAATGTAGTAGTCGTTAATATCTGTAACCGCGAATACAAGTAAATTCGCGAGGAAATAACTTTAGTAAGTTAAATAAACGAAAAAGGATCGATTTAATGTGGCTGGCTAAAAGAGATTTAGTAAATGAAAAATTACGGGTTATATTTGCTTACGCGCTAATTTTTCTTTAGTTTTATGGTGTCTTCTTCATCGTGTGGTTAGTACCTAACCTGGTGACAAAGTTTTTATGCCGCCCATGGGCCTCTGACTTGACTTTACATGCCGGCGAGAAATATCTCAGACATGCTAGTTTCCTCACGATGTTTTCCTTCACCGAAGCAATGCAATACGCTCATGAATCCGAAAAATCAAAGGAACGTGTCTTGGGTTCTAACTCGAGATTGCTTTTTAGTTTAGGGTTATTAGTATTTTATTGGCTTTAGGTATATAATTGACCCGGAAATAACAGGCTGAGCTAAAGCAGAAATGTATCCTGTAATTATAGCGACTCATACCTGGAACACTGCTGTACCTGCTATTCGGGGATAATATGCTTAGGTATGCTGGAGGTGGTAGAACTTACATCCCCGGATAGATCTATTTCAGGGAACGCTCTTGTTTATTTTTTAACCCCAGACCAAAAAAGAGGGGTGTTATAAGTTTGATGTGTGTATCTGTGTGTCTATCTGTGGCATCGTAGCTCCTAAACGAATGAACCGATTTCGATAAAATTGGTTCGTTTGAAAAGAGTTTTATTAGCTATGTTTCGAGAAAATCTGCTCAGCCGTTTCAAAATCATCACCTCTTTTCTAGTTGATGAATGGATATAATTAACTTCCACAGGTATGGTCGATTCGAAATTTGACATCTTGTCAATTGGCACCATGGGCATCGCCAGGGGAGGCAGCTACACCCCCCCTCCTACCTTAAAAGCTCGGTATTTTTGTATTCGTTAATTAGCGAGAAGAGGCGCAACATCGAGAAAAATAGAAGGCATGGGGGTGGCCAATGCCTAGGAGTGGGACAGTCAAGACTAAGAAAAAATAACATAAGTTTAAAAAGCATGAAATAAAATTTAATTAAAAAAATTAAAAACCCCGATACAAAAACCTCTAAATACCAAAAATAAATTAATAAAGGGGACCGATAACTAGGCCGCTTAGCACAAGCACAAACCAAAGCGGACCCCCGACACTACGACGCTACGATTGGTTTCTTTTTGGTGTTTTAGATTTTTTCGTGTCGGGGTTTTTTTTATTTTATTTTACTACATAGAGTTATAAGTTTTTAGTAGCAACTAATTGCATTTTTTGTGCCAAGACGAACAACAAATATTTTTTGAACCTCAAAGTATTTATCCCAAAGTTTCAGAAATTCTGGGAGAAAAAAGATACCTAAAGCATGTAAAAAAAAATTGTCTCATATGTACTAACCGTAAATAATATGGACGAACAGCCGCAAAGTCTTAACATCATATATCCCTTATCTAAAATGCATGCATGTGCATTTCAATCATTGTGTATCCATAAAGGCAGTTAGGTACTGCTGGCATAAAAACATTTTGTGAAAGTTAAAATTAATTAAAAGTATTCCGTTTTTTTATCGAGATGCTGAAATCGAAATTTCGAATGCTGAAGTCAAAGTACTTTAATGACAGACTTTATCTATGTGATAATAAAATCAAGAAATTGTTTTATAACTAATTTTCGCACACAAAACAAGGGTACTTACATAAAAAATAACGTTAATTTCTAAAATAGTACAGCTTGACCGAAGATTTGACACTTAATAGTTTTATGATGCTTTTAATAGCGATATTATAGAAGAGTAACAAAATAATGTATATTGATTAAATAGAAAGATTAAATGGACAAAAATAGTTACAACACTAAAAATAAGTCCAGAATCATCTGTAGACTGTAATATATATATATAGAAATTAATAATATCGGAACATGAGATGTCCGAGAATAGCGCCTACAAAAACATCAATAGCAATACATTAAATAGAGGATCTGCTAATTGAATACTTGGCGTTAAATGTTGCAAAAAAGCAAAATATGTAGTTTTAATACCACGACAAAGTTCCAGGCCTAGAAGCAGGATGCAGCACCGCCCTCCAGCCTATCCAAGCATCCAATCCAGGCCAGGACCTTTTTAGCGGAATTAAAATTACGTAATTATTTTGCTTAACATTGAATGTCATAGATCTCTGTAAACTAACGCCTGATTCTATAACTTATCTGAATACCTGGCAGTAGGTATAGTAATATGCTTTTGTCTAGGATTGTGATCAACCTTAGACCGCATCATCGTTTCACATCTGGCGAGTCGCGGCCAAACTCAAGCCTATTTAGTACAGAAAAAAAAGTTTCTAAATCCTTTTGTCTAGATAGCCTATCAGTGATTGTCTTGGGTAAAACAAAACAGCTTAGTATTTTCTAAAACTACCATTACATAACTGTAAATTGAGACTGCAGCTCTGCAGCTTTCTGATGTTTACCTTTCTGAGCTCGACCGTCTCAGGTATAACCTAGCTATACTACGTAGCTAAAAGGGTTGTGTTTTAGCAGGCCAAGCTTCCCACAAAGCTGTTGGGTGATGAGCTTTGCCTCTATTTGGGGGGATACACTGTGAAACACGAACCTTACCGAAGCGGATACCCTGCCTAATTGAACTGTACGTGTTACCTTATTACACCCAATTCAAGCCGTATTCAGAATTATTCTTGACAATGATAAGTCACGGGTAGCCAAAGATGATGTTTGGGATATGCTTCAGGCAAAATTTGTTTTTGGGTTTTCGAACAGTTTCTCTGGAGCAGCCGCTTTTCTCATCAGGATTTGTGCCCGGTTGATGGCAATAGGCTCGTCCCCTTTTACATGGGACTTACACAAACTGGTGAAATGTCGGTTTACTGTTAGGTACATCTCTGTCTAACCCTTCGGGGATTACAAGTATGCTATAATTATGAATGTTGTGTGAATGAGCACAGTTGTCTATGAGCGCTAATTATGTATACCTACGTAAGTAGGTGCTGTCGCGTTACACTATAATTTGTGGAAGACGACGGAAAAGTGCTGGTGAAATATCATGATCTTTTATCACAATATTGGTGTGGAAAAGAGATGAAGCTAGACGTACTGGATGGCTCTGGCCTCTTTCCAAACTGACGTAACATGCTTTATGAGGTGGTAGTCATCATCTTCCTGGCCTTGTCCCATGTTATTTGGGTTCGGTGCAGCACATTTTTAGGGTTCCGTACCCAAAGGGTCAAACGGGACCCTATTACTGAGACTTCGCTGTCCGTCCGTCCGTCCGTCCGTCCATCCGTCCCTCTGTCACCAGGCTGTATCTCATAAACCGTGCTAGTTAGCCAGTTAAAATTTCTACAGGTTATGTATTTCTGTTAATGCTATAACAACAAATACTAAAAACAGAAAAAATAAATATTTAAGGGGCTCCCATAGAAAAAAGTGATTTTTTTTGCTCGTTTTTACAATTAATGGAACGGAACCCTTCATGCGCGAGTCCGACTCGCACTTTGCCGGTTTTTTTCTTCCATTCTCCCCTGTCATTCGCCGTGACAGGAGATAATGTAATGAAAATAGAAACGATTCGCTATAATTTACTCCTTTTTCCTTCATATCATTACTGACACAATCCATCAATCTTTCCTTTGGTCTTCCTCTTCCTCTCCATCCATCAACATTTATATTGGGTGATCCTTTTAGTCACATGTGGTGTATCCCTCCTCATCACATGTCCATACCAAGACAGACGACTTCCTTGCATCTTTTCTGTAACAGATGCCACTTTCAAAATTCCCCGTATATAACTATGCTCATTTCTAACTTTATCAATTTTAGTCACTCCACACATCGATCTCAACATACTTTATGACATAGTGGTACGAGGTCATAATCTATGAACGTGCATGCCATGCAATACAAATGACTCGTACAATAAGTCTAGGTTTTAAATGTTACCAAGAGAGATCATAAATAATTACAACTATTTTTTTATCGTCCATTAACCAAAACCAAAGGCTAGATGATAAATGATCTTTGAAAGAAAGAAAGAAAGAAAAATGTTAATTTGTCGCAGGGACATGACGTGCATACAAAATGACAAAAATAAAATTAACCAATAAACATAGGTACAACGCAACGATAAAAAAATTAAAAGTACAAACAGGACGGAACAAAAAACTTTTTACAAAAAAATATAACCGACTTCCAAAAAAAAAAACAAAAAAGTGCAAAATAATATTTTACTTTCGTCAGTCGGTGACTTGTCGGTTGTCTTGTTGTTGTTTCTTTCTTTTTCTTGCCACCGACTTCCGAAAGTAAAATATTATTTTGCACTTTTTTGTTTTTTTTTTTGGAAGTCGGTTATATTTTTTTGTAAAAAGTTTTTATTATACCCTTTTCAGTTGTGGTATCTCACTTAAATTCTTGTCTAGTATCATTTTTACATTGTAACTAGACACCAGCACATCGTCCATACATACGACAAAGGACAAAATGCATAATAAAGGGGATGACTCAAAAAGTACCAAAGCAAAGATAATAAAATTCATATGGGCCAAGTATCATCCCATTAAGCCGACCCCAAGATAGTTTGGGAAAAGGCTGGGCAGGAGAACCGGGCAAGCTTTCTCTACCAAATGAATGAAGATTCATGTAAATCGGTCCAGTAATCACGGAGAAATAGGTGTACGTGATAAATTTACAAATAAAATAAAATGAAAACTACAGGGCCAAACTATATAACATTTTTTATGGGACCAAATAGCAACTATTCCGCATCAAACTAAAGAAGTTAGTAAAGTAATAAGTCTCAGCGTAATCGGTGTACATTCAACAAAAACTAATCGAATTGATAACCTTCTCCTTTTAGAAGTCGGCTAAAATAAAAATAAATAAAAAGATTTCTATTTTTTTTTTTAATTATTACTTGTACATACACCTGGAAATTGCATACAGTTACAATTCCAACAAGCCCAAACACAGCTAAGATACATTGTCTTATTATTGAGTTCCGGTGCCTGTCTCTAGGATTCATCATCAGATCTGATGATAGAATGATTCTTATTGAACGCAAATGCTTCACTTGTTGTAGAAAATACCAAAACCGCTGTAAGTTTTCCTATAAAATTTGAGGGTTGCCCTCGATTTCTCCAGGATCCAATCATCAGATCCTGACTTGGTGACTATGGGACCACTTCAGAAGTATCTCCTTTCGAACAAAAAAAGAATTTTGAAAATCCGTCCACAATTGGCGGAGTAATCGCGTAACATACACACAAAAAAAAAAACATACCGTCGAATTGAGAACCTCCTCCTTTTTTGAAGTCGGTTAAAAAATGTTTATTGTTTATGTCTACTGTGGTTATCTTTCAGGTTAAGTAGTTGTCTGTTCGTGGATGAGTGACCATCCATTATATACGAGTTTCCTCCGTGCCTTGGCAAGCACGTTAAGCCGTGACCGAGTCCGGCTGTCATTTGAAGATCTTCGATAGTCGTTACAGGTAAACCGAAAGTCTGAGTACCATCAGTAAAAGGGTGGTGAAGGTCGGATAGGCAATCGTTCTATGTAAAATATTCGTAATCTGGTTGGACTGAAAACCACCCCAAAATAGGGACAAATGGGAAAAGCCTAGGGTAGATGACGATGACCTAAACCAAAATCAATTGCCACTGCATAAACTCCAACGTAACCCAACAGTTTCGAGATTAGCCTCAAAGACAAAAAACCAGTAATTGATCCCAGAGAGCCAGTGACGTGATACTCGTGCCATGATGCGGAACGATTGCGTTGTGCCGAAGATTATGTGACCGGCTTGCACAATCTATGAAGTTACGTCAGAGCGCAGTGGGCTTCGCGCTGCGCTGGCGCAAGAGGCCGCGAGCCACACCGCGCCGGAGCCGGTGGCCCTGCTTGACACCAAAACACACATGCAACCAGCACAATTGCTCCGTTTTACTGCCAATTTCATAATTGATAAACTTGTTGACAGTTGGCATAATTTCGGTATCCAGTTCATGTGTGACTATGATCTGATAATCTTTATATAAGGTGTGAGTGTGACTCACATTTTTTAATTTATTTTATTTAGCTCTTGCCCGCGGCTTTGCCCGCGTGTCTTCATCAGCCTGGCCTTTTCCCAACATGTATGTTTTATGTTGGGGTCCGATCGATCGGACCAAGTGTTCTAAAATAACGACAGACCTCGAGGTCCGACTCCTTAATCGAACCAAAAGGAAAAAAAGTTCGCGATTTTCGATCGGTCGGACCAAGTGTTCTAACATAACGACAGACTCGTGGTCCGACTCCTTCATCGAACCAAAAGGAAAAAAAAAGTTCGCGTTGTCCGATCGATCGGACCAAGTGTTTTAAAATGACGACAGACCTCGTCGTCCGACTCCTTAATCGTCCGATTAAGGAGTCGGACCAAGAGGAAAAAAAAATTCACGTGGTCCGATTGATCAGACAAAGCAGTCGGACCAAGTGTTCACAGAGGGTAATACGAGAACCCTTACAACAACCGCGAGATCAGGTATTCTTTGTCCTAACCCAGGTCATGATATATTACCTGTGGCAAGTTTAAAATGTGACAGGCAGACAAAAGTATCTATATATTTTTATGGCAGTGGTTTTATGGTCTCTAAGGGCCAAAGGTTCAAATTTAATTAACTTTTCATGACAAATTACATACCTTGAATCTGAACTTGAGAAATAAAATCCCAAATTAGGTCAATGATAAACAAAAAAGAAAGTCGTATTATAAATCAAATATATTATTACAAAATATCAGTCAACATCGTGATATTTCAATAAATAACACAACAATTTGTCATCCAATTACAATCTTACAAGTCTACATTTAAATAAAATCACAAGGATCGACCTCGGGATGTGGAAAATGTTGAGAACTGCAGGTCGAATCCTGAAAGCTTTCTAAAGTCCAACTGCAATTCGAGCAAATAATTTGAATTTTCTAGGACCCTTTAAATCTTATTCTAAATCAACGCATGATGGAGCATGGTTGGGTTTATTAGCTGCTTCCCTGGATGAACTTGTCAAAGTTGGCGCGGTTCTTGCCGCTGGGGTCGTTCTTCTTGACCAGGGCGTCCCACTCCTTGGGGTGCTTCTGCTGGATTGCCTTAATCACCTTTCTGATGTTGCCCTTCTGCTTTTCAGTGCACTTGCCGCATGTCGTTTCTATCGCTTCGGGTAGGGTCTCTGGAATATTTAATATCAGATTAGCGACATTAGAATCAATATTTCGAATTGGGGAAACTTTTAAATATTTTTTTAAAAGGCCCATTTATAATATTGGACTATTAGACGCACTGTGAAACTTCTAATTGTAAGAAAGGAGTAATTTTGAATTCCTGTTCAACAAAATTGATTGATTGTGAAGACGCAACAAGGAAAAAACTTAAATAAAATATGAAAAATTCAGCAACTGTTTTGGTACATGATTGTACTTTGACACTACCTCAAGATATTTTCCTACTTCAAAACCTTGACCTCGACCCGGTTTGCGAAAACACTTCGAGTAACCAGTATTGGGTTAATCCAGAGTTACGTAAATATGTATTTAATGCTACACCGCCTCTATGTCAACCTCCACTTGTTTATTCAAAAATAAACCTATCGACAATCTACGTAAGGTAGCTTAATATTCAATTATTATGTTCCACTAGTCTGTTTATAATAACTAGTATTCGTGTTTTGGGTTTAACGCTATGTCGCAGTTTGTTTGTCTTTGCGAAATAGAGACACACACGGTTAGATTAATCACAATCTAGAAGTTTCCCTGTTCAATAAAATACATGATTAAGATAATGATATGGTTTTACTTACTTTTGAAATCTGACCCTTCTGGTGTACACCGTCCTTTGTCCAGGAAACAATTGATATATGCCTTGAGGAGTCTGTCGTTGGAGATCAGGGTCTCCACGTCAAAGTTATCATATTTAGCGTTGTATTTATCAGCGCCGAATGCCACTACGACCAGACAAGACAACACTATCAGGACCCTCATTCTAACAGTTGAATTCTGAAAATAATAACCGAATTTAATTCCTCTCTTCAATTAACTAACGTTCGTACGTTCACAATAGAACAAAGAGTCTGACTTGTCCCGAATGGAACCTACGCGATGAAATATTTAACGAGCAGTTTCCATGGACATTGGACAAACACAGGATGTGTTTGGAATACGAATTAGTAACATGTCACAAGAATTTGATGCAAAAATCAACATTAAAATTGATGATCTTTGTTGAATATTAATATCTGAATGAGTTGATTAAGTTAAACGTAAGAGGTTACTGGGAATTTAAATTGTATTAGATAACCGTAGTTCTCCCCAAAAGTCAAAAGGTCACATGGCTTGTTTACAGTTTTCATAACACAAAACTTATCACTAAATTATTCGTCACTGTTCGCACCCAGCAGTTCATTCACCCACCTTTTGCTCTCTATAATCGACCTAAAGAACTAGCGGTGGCAGAAAGCGACAGTGGTTTATATTGACGACGGTATACCCACTACCTCCATTGGCGCACGGGTCAACGATTACGTAGTCATAACAGTCAAAATTGAACCTTTTAAATAGCAGTACAGGGGTTTTAATCAATTGCTCGGTTAGTTTTGGTAAAACCCTCCCAGTATTGTTGGTGAAATGTTAATGGTTCTGCAACTTTTCGTTACAAACAAATATACCACAGATCGCTGCGGTACCAGGAAAATGAAGCAATCTTATATCTGTCGTTTGTACGGCCTGTAAGGGGAAACGGTGTCATAATTATTTGATTACTTACTACTTACTGCTTGGACAGTTTGGACGGTGTTTTCCTGTTTATTTGTAGCTGTGGCAGCATTTTCAATGATTCTGGAAAGCCTTCTTTCGGCTTTAAACTTAAACAACGGATTCGGATTCTCTTCGGACTTTTTTTGTTGACTTCTTAAAATGTGAAGAAATGATTGAAAATTGAACACTATAAATATTATTCCACTGTCCAATAGCGTCGCTAATAAGGAATAAAAAATGGGGAGTCATCAAAGCTTTGAAGAGTAGTAGTGGACCCGTGGTAACAGCTTATAAGGCGTACGTGTGGGTTCCGGGTTATAATTCAATCAGGCGCATAACTTTGTGTCATTGATTTAAACGGTGAAGAAAACATTGTGAAAAAGCCTGAGTCTTAGAAAAATTCCTGGAATTCTTTTGTGTCCCCCTTTTGTACTCTTTGAATTGACTGATCATATAATTTAGGGCAATGTGGTGTGGCACGATATCGTTTTCTATGACCATTAATATCCCCGTTGTGTTTACGCTCATTGGATTTAACGTTCCAAGGTGGGAAACAAAACTCTTCATTTGTATTTTTTATTACGAAAATTTAAACTTATCACAAAGATTTTTCATATAATTTAATATTTTAAAGGATATGGTTAATTTATCGATGGTTTCCGAGGTCCACCCCTTTTTTTTCTCATTTTTTCGAATGGGAAATCATTAAATGACTCCTCCCGCTCAGGATGGAGCAGAAGGGAGTGTCAGACTTGTACTGACTAAAATTCATCCATGTTCCTTCTTGGCCCTTTGTGTTCCAGAGCCACGGTATCTCGTTCGAACAGTCCCGCAGCCCTGGCAGGCATCGGCCCTCTCGGGTCCCTTCCGGTTTGCTGACATCTCCTTGAGACGCGCGAGGAACACGAACGCGCCGTCGACACGGCCTGTCGTCATAAGACGGACGGACGGTGAGCTATTGTGGTGGTTTGGTGTGGTATTTCTGAGCATTCAGCACTCATCGTCCACAGGCCCGCGCCTACGGTGGCCGGGGGCCACTGGGTGGCGCCCGACGCCCAGGGCGTCTCCCGCGGTGGCTAGAACGTGAGGTTCTCCCCCTCTCACGTTCCGCCACCTCCTTCGCTATCGCTAGCATGACTGCTTCGCAGAAGGAGGCGACGGCTTCCCATTCCCTCTCACTCCGGACCATGGATTGAACCAGGGCCGGACGCGAGGGGTCGCCGTCGCCAATCGACGCTACGAGGACACGGCGGTGCTCCGACCAGGCGGAGCAGAACTCCACGGTGTGCTCCACCGTGTCCTCCGGACGATCCTCGCACTGGAGACACCTGGGTGTTTCCTCCCGCCTGATTCGGTGCAGGAACCTCCCGAAACAACCGTGTCCGGTGAGGACCTGCGTCAGGCGGAAGGTGAGGGTGCCGTGGCGCCTGTCCAGCCACTTCTCAAAGAGGGGACTTATCGCCACTATTGTGGCGTGCCCTGCACGGGGTTGCGACAGTCGCTCTCTCCATGTCGCCATGAGACGATGTCCACCCCTGGCTTGTCAATCAGAGTGGAGAGCGACACAATTTTTAAAAATAATGCTTGCGGTCCATCCGATGGTGGACACAGACAACCAATTACTTTTGGGCACTCTCACTCTCATCTACAGGCACAACCTTTTATTTTTCCCCTATGGCACCACTGGTGGTTATTTCTGCTTCTGCTGAAATTGTGTCGCGACAAGCCAAAGAGCAACGAGACAAGCCAAACCAGGAGACATCGCAAATTTGTTGCCTAGTTACTCGGTAGAGTGTACATTAACAAAAGGCTGATAAGGAAGTAAAAATATATTTGTAAATAACAGTACAATTTATTATTATGTAAGTACAAATTGTTAGTGTCACCAAAATTGGAGTTTTTTTTTTTTTTTTTTTTTTTTTTTTTTTTTTTTTCCGGATATGGTAACCTTATAATGTCAGGCTATATGTTGAGGCTAGAGAGGCGGCACGGCGCCCTCACCTTCCGCCTGACGCAGGTCCTCACCGGACACGGTTGTTTCGGGAGGTTCCTGCACCGAATCGGGCGGGAGGAAACGCCCGGGTGTTACCATTGCGAGGATCGGCCGGAGGACACGGTGGAGCACACCGTGGAGCTCTGCCCCGCTTGGGCTGAGCACCGCCGTGTCCTCGTAGCGGCGATTGGCGGCGGCGACCTCTCGCGTCCGGCCCTGGTTCAATCCATGGTCCGGAGCGAGAGGGAATGGGATGCCGTCGCCTCCTTCTGCGAAGCAGTCATGCTAGCGAAGGAGGTGGCGGAACGTGAGAGGGAGAGAACCTCACGTCCCAGCCGCCGCGGGAGACGCCCCGGGCGTCGGGGGGCAACCAGTGGCCCCCGGCCACCGTAGGCGCGAGCCTGTGGACGGTGAGTAATGGGCTAGCTCACCGTCCGTCCGTCTCATGACGACAGGCCGTGTCGACGGCGCGTACGTGTTCCACGCGCGCCTCAAGGAGATGTCAGCAAACTGGATGGGGCCCGAGAGGGCCGATGCCTGCCAGGGCTGCGGGTTGTTCGAAAGAGATACCGCGGCCCTGGAACAAAAAGGGCGAAGAAGGAACATGGGTGGGTTTTAGTCAGTACAAGTCTGACACTCCCTCCCGCTCCGCCCAGAGCGGGAGAAGTCATTTGATGATTTCCCATCCCGAAAAAAAAAAAAAAAAAAAAAAAAAAGGCTATATGTTGAACTAAATATAATACTCGACAGTAACACGTACGTATTCACAGAATTATAATAATTTCAATCAATAAAAAATAAATACGGGGAGTAAGAGACAGCCCTCCGCAAACTGACAGGATGCATTTAGCTCCTTATTTTGAATCATATTCTACTGGATTTTTTCTCATGAAACTTTTAGGGCTCATTTTGAGAGAAGCGCCGCACGACGCGCCGCGTCTCCGTGACATATCAAACTGCCATCGTATTGATGGATTTATGATTTTAGCTGTATTATTTACACAAAGGGAGTACAGAGAATGTATTTTTACATTGAAATAGTAGCTTAAACCACGATAAACAATTAAAAATTTCCTTAGAAAAAATCCGGTAGAGTATTGTAGGTAGGGTAATGTGTATATAATAAAGCTTTAATGTACAAGAGTTTGAGTTGATACTAGAGATCATTAATAACAAATTAACTCCAGTTAACTAGGGGACAAAATTGGATGGTTACCGAGCTGTATCGGTTCTTCGATTTTATTGAATTTTTTTTTTCAATTAAATGTTTAGAGTGGAGTAGATTTTTCATAATTCATTGTTTTTGGTAACAAGTCAGAAAATTTCAGTAAAATCGAAGAACCTTCACAGCTCGGTAACCATCCAGTTTTGACCCCTAGTGAACTGTAGTTAATTTGTTGCTAATGATCTCTAGTATAACCCCTTTCAAGGAATAGTTCGACTTAACCAGTAACCCTGTATAGCTATGTAAATAAATAAAGGTGGGTCACTACAGCATGATTCAAAATAAAAGAGCTGAATGCACCCTGCCAGTTTGCGGAGAGTTCTCCCTTACACCCTTTATAACTCTCTAAATTTATTTCATTTCATTTCATGAAAAAGTTATTTAATTAGACAAGCGGTCTGCTGGCTTACCATGACCTCTTAAAACAGTATTGCTTTACTCTTATTCCAGTGTGGGAAAGAGACGGAGCTATACAGGATGTCTAGCGCCATCTCTTTCCAACACTGGAAAAGGAGTAAAACAATAATGTTTTAAGACGTCATGGTAAGCCACCTGGACAATTCACACGCGGTGGAGAGTATTCCTGCAACTGTAAATGAAATAAAACTATTTAATGATGATAAAATAATGTTTATTTTTGCAAATAGGTTTTTACAAACACTTTTACACGTCTATTTTTAAAAAGTAGATGAAGCCGGTGTTTCGTACTACCTGACTACTCCGAGAAGAAACATCCGAAACAATTCATATTTCTCTTTTAAAGTCATTGTTCAAGTCACATGAGGACCAAGAAGATTAGTGCCTGAGATGATCTCTTGAAGGAAGAACCACATAGATTTGAGTAGACCTGTCCAGTCACTGCAAGCATTTGTCAGTGATCGTGTAGCTCGACTCATACACCAAGGAGCTCAACGACACGACGAACAAGACCAAACAGAAGACATTTGGGTTGGCCGCATAAAGTATTCAAACTGCCAGACAATCATCAAACTAACAAAACTAAATCGAAAAAAAAAAAAAATGACATTGGTCCTCATATTCACGAAAAAAAATAAAAAAATACAACACTTGAAAAAGTAAATAATGTCAACTGTACATAAGGGGTGGAAAGGAGGGACACTGGCGCGAAAACGGTGACCAGGTACTCAGTAAATCGTTCTGAAACACCAACCGCTCTGAATTTAAATTAAAAAAAATTGCTGTTTCCTACAAAAGTGCAATACACGGTCAAATGTATGGAACAGGTGTTGGTTTATTAATAGGGGTGCGGACTGGGTAAAGAAAACGACATTCTATTTTGTCCGTCAGACAGGTAATACAAAAATATTAGACACGTATTTTTGTTTTATCAAAATATCAAATAATTACTTAGTTAAACTCATTAAAGTTGGAGAGTGGGGGCTTACTACGCCACAAGTAGGTATAAAATTCGTTTCAACTTACCTACATGTGACGTCATGCGCCATTTCAACTCAATATATCTCCGTAATTTTATGACCACGTGGAAAAAGAAAAAATACGTGTCCAATACTTTTCAATAAACTACGCGACGGACAAAGAAAACAAAAATTGGATTATCCCCTTTTACCAATTAAAAATATGGAGATGTCGTTCCTGTTCACCCTGCATAATATTATCATTACCACATTATTTTGGCAATTGCGTGGCTCTTCGCATAGTCAGTTAACCCGACACCCGAAGGAAAATCGTGCCAGGGGCTTATTTTTATTAATATACCTTTAATAAAGTAGTAAACACAAAAAAAGTAGTATTTTACATGTGAGACGAAGCCACTTGGTCGAATATTACCATTCCCGTCGATTGTTACATCTCTTTTCAATCGCGGCTTCTCCATTGATTCTGCTGGAGTTAAGAGTTGCAGTATTGCCTGAAAAGAAAGTCATACAAAATTGTGATTCGTGTTACTGTGCTTTCTTTTAGCTTTGGTCTTTTATTCCATAGTTGGTATAAACATTTTCGCATGTACACTTACACAGTATTGATTTTATTAGCCGTAGTAAAGGCGGAAACACACTTACGTGTCGTGGCGTGTGGTGACGCGCCAGAAGCATTCGGTTTCATACATCGTTGCGACACGACACGCCATGCAAATATGTTAAATGTATGAAACCGATTTGCTTCTGGCGCCTCACGACACGCCACGACACGTAAGTATGTTTCCGCCTTTACTACGGCTAATAAAATCAATTACTACAAGTTACTTCTGCTTTTCGATATCGTATCGAACGTATCTACCTAGGTACCGTAGAAAAGCTGTAATAGCACATTTCTGTATGTTGATTGTAAAATATTTATTCTTTAAATTTTACAATAGGTATGCGAGAATGTATTTAGGCTTTTAACGAGGCGCTGCTAAAACAGGCACCAGTGAAACACCAACGATATACACGGTGTAAATCACCTCATCACAAAGCCGTCAACCAAGCATTCTGTACATGAAACTAAGTAACTTTACGCATAAATTATTGATGGGAAATGACTTTTTTTTGGGGGGTGTAAAATCATGTTTTGTGGTAGAACTCAATGTAATGCACTCAAAACATTGTGCTGATGGACGGATTGAATAGTACGGGGGTCGTGGAAGTGTTTAAAGTAAAAATCTTACATTAAAAACTCGATCGAACCCTCGACACGCAGCGCAGCAATCGATCGCTCAACCACTGCACCAACCGTGCCGTCAAAGATTACAAGAACAGGTATTTTATTTTTATTTTCGATGTCAGCAACCATAGCGTCGTCTGGGACAAATACTTCCTCAGTATTTGTCCCAGACGACGCTTTGGTTGCTGTTGTTTCAACAATTAAAATATAAAAAATGATGTTACACATTACCCATATCAGCATGGTCATTATTCTTGGCTGCATCATCTTTGCCGGTACAATAGATTCGATACATGAATACAGTGTTGGCACCTTCTTTCAGCGTTTTTATTAGTTATGGGTGAATCCACCCACAACTTTGCCAACTATATTGGAGTCGGCTTCCAGTCTAACCTAATGCAGCTGTCACCAGTATTTTGCAAACTGCAACTGCTTATCTGTCCTCTAACTTAAAAGTCTGAACACAAAATGAATTCATAAGTGTACCGAGCCAATGCTGAATTTTGTCAATCGGCACTTAAATGTAAACAGAAATTAAGTGTTGTTCTTGTCGTATTATATTCGAGTATCACTTTTGAACGGCTAAACTGATTTCTTTTTTTTTATTTCTTAATAGTGCGAATACGATTTTAAGGGCTGGTTTGAATATTTTTCATTTTATTTTATTAAATAAATTGGTATTATTAATGATTAATACCAATTTATTTATTGATGTGTTTTACATGCTTTTGACATGTTTTTATTTATGTCAGCTATAGAGTTGGCATCAATAAAAAAATGTATTGCGTAGTTTGCATTAGACCAGTATTACGAAGAATAGACAATTTTATTTGTTTTTTCAGATCGGTCCAGTTATTAGGTTTTTCTTCATGAAAAAAATTCTTTAGGTTCACGGTCTAAACGGCTTCAGATCGGGAGATCTGAAATAATATGGATAGAAAATAGTGATTGTTTCAGTAAAAAAATACTATATTTTAAACGAAATTGCGAATTTAAAAAAAGGCCTGTAGTTTTAAAGAAAGCTAGAAAAACAAACTATACTAGGCTAAATAAGTATAATTTTAATTGATAGAATTGTGGTCGCAGCGTTCCCACGTTGTTTTCAATGGTTCTACTATTCTTAACAATAACTCAGTGGAAGACCTAGGAATTTACCTAGACTAAAACTCCTGCCGAGAAGACGCAAAATTGGGCACCTACTTCTTGCAACTAGTAGGGCAAGATGTAGGCCGCCAATTATTTGCGTCTGTAGGTTTTTCACGTAGATTGGGCGAATGTTCTCCCAAAAGCCACTAAAATTGCACTTGCACAATTCCTCTTTGACAGTATAACATTTTCAATCGTTGATACGAGTAGAACACCCCTTAATTCATGACGTTCGAGATTGTCATAATACTATTGTTTTAAAAGAACATGTTATAAAAAGCTCATCATCGGACAAGGTAGTACACTCAACTCACATTGTGATAATAGGAACGTACTATAAACATGATGTTCATCATCCGCCTTGTCTTTTTCCAAATTCTTTTTCGTGTCAGTCTTACTGATGCAACTGAATGTTTTACATAGAGCGACTACCTATCTGACCTCCGCAACTCAGTTAGTGTTAGTAGTCAATTTCGTGCCACTGACTGCGACTGTAAAGATTGTCAAAGATCTACAAATTACGGCCAGGACCAACGGCTTAACGTGTTTTCCGAGGCATGGAGAAGACGTGGTATGTATTAGTTGCTCACCCATCCATGGACCGACCTGATAAGAACGGCTTAACTTTGAAGATCAACCCGTGCGGCAGTTATTATTTAGCCACGATCAAATAAAAATGATGTAATGTCGATTAAAACGTTTTTTATAAGATCAGACTGACACCGCAATAATTGTACCTACCAAGTACATTTATGAAATCAGAACTAAGGCTTGTTCTGACTTATTCACTGTATTTGTCATTTATGTAAGTGACGTTATAGAAGAAATAAAACGTTTGTTAGCATTCAAAGGGTCGAGTTGGTTGTCTCTTATTGATAGGCCTGGTATGTTTAAAAGCAAGCATATTCATCGCGAACATTAAATAGGTACCTGAGTAGGTGGGGCGTGATAAGAGAATGCAAACATATTTGTAAAGTTTCAGATTGAAAAAAAGTACAAACATTTTCGGGATCCAGATCTCAGCACAGTTCGTTTTCATCTCATCATACAAACTCAAATCTTTCCAAAATATGGCAGGCTTTCAGTTAACTCAGACGCGTCTGACTTTAGTTTTTTTTTAAAAGGCATTCGTCACGAGTATAAGTAGCTCACAATTTTTTCTTTTCTAAGTAGTAATAATTTTAAAAGTTTAGAAGTAAAATCAGAACTTCGTCAGGGTACTCCCTATTTCATCAATTTAAATTTTGTAAGATAATTTAATTATACAATATTTCATGCTAATATTCCACGAGCACACAGCGGCTCTGACACGATAGAGCAAAAAGTGCTATCACAATGAACGGACAAGGATATTCGCAGCGGTCTGTGGGCTTGCAGTTGTACCTGGGTTTTTCTCCAACAGTTTTTGAAATTGCTTCTTAGAGACCAGCTACGGTTGTGTTGCAAGAAGCTCTACCCCCGTATATCACAAACGCTCGATCCGAGATTTCCATTCGGAAAGTCCAAGCCTATCTATTTCAACACAATGAAACCGAGCGAGATATACCTATGTACGGAGACTTTTCGAATATAAATCCGAATGTTTGTGCTTAGTGGGGCTAGTTTGGGAGAGGATGCGCATTACAACTGTCTCTGATGATCGGTATAATTCCGATCGCGCACAAAACCGCCTGTGTAAAACAACAAACGTCAAAAAAAGGGGTTACGAATACTTTTGTCAAGAGCTCAACGTTAAGATTCTCCCGTCAAAACTTGGCAAGGCTTCTCACAGACGAGTGTAAAGGATTTTCGCAGTGTTCGGTTTGAATGGCCCCACTCTCAATGTTTTAATTTGTTGAGGGGCCTGCAGAACTGCCCTCGCTACTTAAAATGAGGGTATCGTATCGTAACTTCTCACCGCGCTACTAGTTGAAGTAATTTGCTACTTGTACTTTCCAACTAATTACAACAAGTTAAACAGCAGTAATTTTAGAACAGAGCCATCTATCTTACAGACGGCTTATGATCTAACAATCTGTATCGAGAATCGCCTCTGGCGCTCTCTAGAGTGTTTTCCTAGAACTATTTTCGTTACAGTTGGTCTTGGTTTCGTCATGCCTAGCGTCAAGTGTGGATGTTACAGTCGTTTCATATCGTTAGTAGAGGGCGCCAGGTGTGACTAGTGTTATGCTTCCGAATTGGAATGTTCCAACGAATACAAAGCTTGTAGTTTACGCCCCGAATGTAAAACGGTCCTCTTTACGGACATCAGGACTGAGGCCCCAATGGTACGCCTAATAACTCGGACACGTATTCTAAATATTACTGGGCTACGGATGTTAGATAAGCAGTCGCTCTATGTAAAATACTGGTACTTAGCTTCATCCGGTTAGACTGGAAGCCGACCCCAACATAGTTGGGAAAAGGCTAGGCAGACGATGACCTATTCTAAATATTATTATCTACCTATGGTAAAAAAGCTTGTGCTTAGGACTACTTTGCTACTATTCGGCCTTGCTTCGGAGCTGCTCTTCATTGAATATGGTCATTAGAAAACGATTTTGCCGTTCTGCCTAACGTGACAGATAGACTATAAGAAGGCCTATGACTTGGTGGCACATTCACAGCTCAAGATGATGCGAGAGTAGTACAAAATAGGTGCAAAGCGCACCTTCCTAATGTCATATGTATGGGACAGTGGAAGACAGTTCTTCGCTATCGGCTTAATAGTGGAATAGCGGGTCGAGAAAGGATTGAAATCAAGGTAGATCTCAGGGCGATAGTTTGAGGCTACTTTTGCTTTTTTTTAGCGTTGATTCCTCGAAGTGCTTTGCTGGTAGAGCACTAACGTACTAATATATAGGGACAATTGTATCACAGCATGAGATCTAAAAATCCTACAACGCTATTATATAGAACAACCGACTACAACCATTGGGCAGTAGCCCACCATAACACCAGGATCCTCATTTGTCAATGGAAGATCTTTACATCCTATATTCCTCACACATATAAATATAAGCGGACTGATGTAAATACGAACTCTCAGGGTCAGAGGTGACAATGTTATAAGTCAATCAGCCAATGAAGATATAATCGATTTATTTATACATCTTACGATAGCCTTGATACAAGAGTAGGTTTGTGGCGATTCCACAGATATAAGTCATTGAATTTGGGTGACAGATTTTTTGTAGACAAGGAGGTATTATGAATGTGTTAAAACCATCGTTGAATCCTGGCATAAAAAATGGTGCCATTCGTTCTGTTATTATAGCGACCAATCAAGATATACAAAACTAGTTTATGCGAATCTCTAATTGTAAGAGACATCTATACAAAGCAGCCATGTTATACTGGAAATATATAAATTGATGTGTCGCCGTGTGTACAGAAGAGGCTAAAGACGTATTAAAACTTGCAACTTACTAACTATTGCAATGCTCCACATAGTATAATTTAGTTTTACTAACAAAAGCCAAGATTGTCTGAGGGCAACGCTAATTCGGTTCGTGTAACATATTTAATCAGTTCCGATGACGAAAGCGGAGAAGTCCTTTTCATATTCTCCATTAGGGTCGAACTTGGTCCGGAATTGGGCGAACTCATCAGGTTTCTTCTCGCTGAGGGCTTTCACAGTCTTTCTGACGTTCGTCCTCTGAATAGGTGTGCATTTTGCGCATGATGTTGCTATAACTTCCGGGAGTAACTCTGAAAATAACACACATAAATTTTAAAATCAATTATTAAAGATTTTAACAAGACAGCACAACTAACCCCTTCCGGGGTTAGGCTTAAATGTAGGTACACACTACGTCACCCGACACATCAATCTCTGCGTATCCAGTATAACCCGACCTCACTTTGTATGAGCTGCCCGTAAAAGAAATTTTATATTAATTTGGTTTTGCATAGCTTTATTGGTCGTCGTGTGCACAATAATTACGTTTTAGTCACATGTAATAAAGAGTTAAGAGACCCTTCAGGATCTGCAAGACGAGGTACGAGATGCCTGTATACATACACACTCCTGAACTCACTGAATAACATTTTGCCAAGTCAACACACCAAATTCTAAAACGACGACCATCCTTAGCTATTTTGATGTTTAAAAAGTGTTGTTACTGAGCCAAAACATAAGTTATTTTTTAATTTAATATTTCAATCTAGTTTAGATTACATACGACAGTTCTAAAAAATACACTTCAGATTTGGATGGCATAAAAAAGTTATAATGTACTACAATGCTAATCCACATATTGTATAATTATTATGAACTTTAAGTTCCTTCCTGTAATTATTGTCCTGTGTGTGTCTTTTTCTATCTTGTCTTTACTTACTTCTGAAGTCAGCAGAATGCTCCACGGAACAGGGCCCTTTATCCAGCATGCAGTTGATGTAAGCGGTGAACAGTGCATCATCGGCCAGAATCTTGTCCACGTCAATCTTGTCATACATTTCATCGTAAGCCAGTGCACAGGGTGCGGCCAGAGCAAACATAGCTATCAGTAAGGCGTTCATGTTTAGTTGATACTGAAATAGGACATAAACGGTGTAAATAGATCAATATAGAAGCCGAAAGGTACTTGTTCTCCTCATCATTGCAATTTTTTTGTTATTCTGGACCATACCTGGAACCTTCTTGTTACGGAGATATTGGAGGTCAAAGATTCAACTTTTTTACAAGTTTTTTTTTTTTTTAATAAATATAAGTTTTAATGTTATAAGTTTACTTTAAATACCTTTATGACCGGTTTACTATTCAATGCAACACGATGTTTTATGTGCGTTTCATTGAGTTTGACCGCAAAACGTTATTTGTCACCCCAAAAAAAAAGTCGTTTCGCTCCATTAATTTTTCCGTAGGGTTACTTAGTTTGATGTACAGAATGCTTGGTTGACGGCTTCGTGAAGGGTCGTATTGAAGGTTCAAATGTGGGAATGTGTATATTCAAAAGATATGCAGAGTGGAAGCCACATCGACGCACAAACGGTCAAAAAGGTCAAAATTACATCAACAAAAAAATCAAGCGACTTATCAACCGAAGACTGCCGACGCGACAGATTCCCGCTGGGCTCATATTTCGATCTATTGGGTTTGGAGGAATCGAACACGTAGGTGACGACGAAACCGCGCAAACGAGACTCGGTTTGGTTGCTTCCTTTAGGTCCAGAAATCCCCTTTGATTGTAACCTGCCCTTGCCCGTGTCGGAGCGGCGCAATGACATCAGATTAAAAGCGTCGTCCACAGTGTCTCGACTTGATACAATGCGATGTCGCGGTCGTTTCGTGTGCATGTTGACCCATAACGCCGCTGCCATTTTGTACACAAGACGTCCCTCCAAGTGGAAGGGACATCGTTGCACAAACGGATAGGTATCTATTTTTTGTTATGAATTTAGATTGAATGTAAATCTTTGTAACACCTTTCGGCAACATAAGACTTTCGACCTTTCAAACTGCAGCCAAATATTCGTTTAGTATTTACTATTCGGTACTTTGAAAACGATAATTTACTGCATAATATGCGCTATACTTACTAAGCACTGCTTACTAAGGAATCACTTTTTGTCCAATCTCAAATTTCTAGTTTCAACGATACACCAAAGTATTGTATGATTTCGTAAAGTTATCAAAAGCTTTTTCCTTACCAAGATTCTTCTGTATTGTCCTGAAGTTCTCCAGTGGACTCGATGGCAGAAGAACCATGCGCTACATTTTATACCACACAGTACGGATACAAACAATTATTGTAATTTCCAAAAATATTAAAATTGTCATTGTCTAGGTCTAATATCATTTCTAGGGTTCCGTAGCCAGATGGTAAATACCCCATATAATTTCGTCATGTCCGTATTCCAAACAACCATTTTACTCGGAGACTATAATTAAGTACTTATCGATGGGTATTGCGGAGAAGGCTGAGAAAGCAAACACTAGTGTAAAAGTTAAGGGGTGCCACTCCCCCAAGTACACTATACACGTAGGTGACAGAGGACTGTAAAAAGAACAATGCACATAAGCACATATTGAGGAAAAGGCTAAGAAAGCAAACACTAATGTAAAAATTAAGGGGTGCCACTCCCCCTAGTACACTATACACGTAGGTGACAGAGGAATGTAAAAAGAACAATGCACATAAGCACATATTGAGAAGAAGGCTGAGAAAGCAAACACTAGTGTAAAGATTAAGGGGTGCTACTCCCTCTAGTACACTATACACGTAGGTGACAGAGGAATGTAAAAAGAACAATGCACATAAGCACATATTACCATACAATCATTCTCCTGCCCTTATCCCAATTTATTTGGGGTCGGCGCAGCATGTCTTCTTCTTCCATACTTCTCATGAGCACATATCCCGTAGTTAAAAGATGTTGTGTCTTGGTGACTCTTTCATTTAACGCGTTCTTGAGATATGGCATGTTTTCTACAACGTTTTTTTTTTCTACGTTACAACCGAAGAAATTACTTTGTTTTTCATAGTTTTGTTTTTTTTTTTTTAATCTATTCTCAGCATGTAATCGTTTTTGCGCATTCACAGTATTGTTCTATCCCGACCCGTTCTATACGGAACCGTTTATTAGTGGTTGTCGTCTCGTACCTAGCCGGTATTTTTATATAATTTAGCAAGATCTAATTACCCGATATCACGATAGGTACTTACATTGACCTTGGTGACAATGATACGTGGATGTTATAAATATGATACGTATGCAAAGGAAATTAAATATAAATTGTTCAGACGATCAGAATGATCAGCATGGCTTTATTAACATTGATGGTAATTGGGGTTGTCGTATCGAAGCTAATCTAAGGCCAATGCAAGCTTAGTGGAAAATCAATTAGTCATTTCTATTGTCAGCCTTATCTAATTTGCACAAGACATAACATCCAGCCTAAGATCACCAAACGGTTACGCAGGGGGGGGGGGGGTGTACCTAATCGTGCACCCACATTAGTTATGCTTAAGTCAAAGAAAATGAGTTAGGTGTGTAAAAAAATAAATTAATAAACTTCGTTTATTTCAGGTCATTGACCCATATTAGTTACACAACAATATAAATACTATTTTGTCAATATAATACAATACATACAATACTAAAATAATTTAAAAAAATAATAATTGATTGCAAGAATAATAAATAAATCAAGTTAATTAAATGACGTAAAATTTTAAATAGGTACAAATGAATAAAAATCAAATCAATCAAAGTCACAGAGCAAAATAAAACAAAACAAAATGAAAAATGACAATGAATCTTTAGGAATGAAGTTATGTCAGAAACAAAAATTATAATATCCTTATGACATGAAATCAATTAATGTCAAATGGCAAAGAAAAAATGAAATAAAATAAAAACAGAATTAGACATGACAACGAATTAAATTATTTCAGAAAGAGTTACGTGTAAAAGAGGGCGAGCCTATTGCCATCAACTGGACATAAATCCAGACTTCGATGCTGCTACTGAGAAATTCCATAATATGGGAAAACCCAATAAAACTTTACTTGGCACGTACTACTCAGCAGTCAGACCACGAGACCAATGAGGCAAATGATGATCTTGGTGTTATTAATAGGGAATGATAACTGAGGTTGACGTAACGAATACATGGTGGAAAAAATTATTGGACCTTTTTGTTATAAGCATGATTTGATGTGGAGCAAAGATATAATTACCACATCTTACGGCGAGACCTTTGAGCTTTTGAAGATCAACAACTATTCAGTGCTTATTTGTCTTCTAAATCTAAATTAAAACCAGGATTGGTTTTATTTTTGTGAAAGATTAAAATAGTTCATCATCAGATCAATCTAGCCATCCCTATTCCATATATCCCATTTTTTTCGGCTTAAAGTCTAACCTGATGCAGCTGAATTCTAGTATTTAACATGAAGCGACTGCCTATGACTGCCTATATCACACATGAAGAACAGATGTAAAACAAGGACAAATGAGAAATACGCCACGAAACATAATACTAATTTACTTTTATATTATACGCACAAAACTTTACTATTTAGTAATAGCAGCGAAACACATTAACGAACGAGTAAAGTAATAATTCAACAGGCGTTTCATTGATTACTTGCGTTTATATAAAACTAGCTGTCCCGCGCAACTTCGTCTGCGTCACATTTTTCATTGCTGCTACGCTCCTATTGGTCGTAGCTTGATGATATATTGCCTATGTCCTTCCTCAGGTTGAAATCTATCTTCTTGCCAAATTTCATTAAGATCCGATCAGCCGTTTAGTCGTGAAAAGGTAACAAACAAACTTACTTTTGCATTTATAATATTAGTTAGGAGTACCCCATACACCCATGACGATGAAAAACTGGAAAGGAAAGAGCATTTCAATGCTTAAACTAGTTAAAATGTGTACCAAAAAATCCGTCTTGGCACAGGACACTGGCAGAGTTAACTTCTTACGGCATCCCCAAAGGTCTCTGCATGGAGATTGTAACCTTTTTGCGTGGTCTAAATAATAACTGCCGCACAGGTCCATCTTCAAGGTTAAGCCGTGATGCCGAAGTTGGTCCGTGGATGGGTGACCATCTTTACATACGTTGCCTCGGGAAACACGTTAAGCCGTTGGTCCCGGCTGTCATTTGTAGATCTCTGACAGTCGTTACGAGAAGTCAGAAGCCGAAAGTCTGACATCCAGTTTTACCAAGGGGTATCATATATCACCCAGTTACTGGGTTGTGAAGGTCAGAAAGGCAGTCGCTTCATGTAAAATACTGTTACTCAGCTGCGGGTCCGGGTGGACTGGAAGCCGACCCCAACAAAGTTTGGGATAAGGCTAGGCAGATGAGGCTCATGTAATGCTAAAAGGTAGGTTAGCGGCCCAACATTTCATTTGTATGCATGATAATGCAAGGTTTGCGTACACTGGAATAGGTACCTGCTTGACGATAGTGCCTATCGCAGTAATGGAATGGCCAGCAAGGAGCACTGATATGAATGTTTAATATAGCACTAAGAGGCCGTTCACATAAGATGTACTGCACAATATTATGCAAGTGAATGCTGGAATCACACGACACCATCCCACTGATTGAAATCGGTGAAATACAAATATCTACTGTATAAAACTACTATGTTACTGTGTGATCTCAACATTACGAGGCAAAATATCATGCAATTCAACGCCGTGTGAACGTAGACTTATGGGACTCAAACCAGATCCACATACCTATACAAGGTGTTGTTTAGCATAATTCAAGAGGTTGTCACAAAAGACATAAATAATCAATTTAAATTACGGTACCTAGTTAATTATTATAAAACGCTGATTTTTTTGGTTGTTTAAGTTTATCAGTACATCGGAATAACCCTCTTAACGTGGTTTAGGGAATAAGAAATGATCAAATAACCGTTTGAGATTGTTTTTATATGTGAAAGCAAGGATATAGGGTGAGGATCAGATGGGCCTCGTTTAAAACACGGGTTGTTCACACTTACCGATTTCCGTGAATAAGAAAAAAAAAAATTACCTACCCATTTTATTATTGATTCGGGACGAGAATCATTAGCATAGTTCATACCTCCTTGAATTTGACGAGGATGCAAAACAACACTTGTATAAATCAAAACTTTAACTTTAGAAATTAAATGAGGATACAGAAAATGAAAGGTAGGTATACCTATGTGTAGTAAATGACCGAAGCTTTTGCCCGCGGCTTCGCTAGCGTTATGATCGAAATTCTTTCAGTTTGCTGTTGTAAAAAAAGCCTGCTGTATTATGTTACACTTAGGAAACATATGTGAAAAAAAGTTCTGAAATGAACCCCTACAGCCAAACTAAACATCTCTATAATATTAATATCATCATCATCATCAGCCTGTACTCGTCTACTGCTGGACATAGGCCTCTCCCATGATACGCCACTATTAATATGGACATAGGTAATTTTAATACACGTGGGTAGCACGCACAAGATCAAAGTCATTACACTGAATTATGTTTATTAGTGGCGCCGCCGTGGGCCTGCTTTCTTGGTCGCGTTTAGTATGCGGCCCGTTACATCGACCGAACAGGTTTAAGTGCACCCCGCCTACCACTGGGCCTGGGGACAACAGGGGCCCACGATCACACAAGTCACCATTGCGACTTTAGACGCCGCAGGAGCAGTACTTACACAACTTTCTTCGGTGAGTATTTTTGTTATAAAAAGCTTTGTAGAAAGTGCTGTGAAAGTGCCGCAGTTGTGTTCGCAGTTTGCCTTTGAAACGTGTTAGGTTAGTTGTGGTTTTTCCGTGTTTATATTACCGGGATATTTCTTGTTAACTAGATTATAATTATAGTCTTGCAACTATTTGTTTATAATCTCATCTTGATAAAAACATCGAGGTTTTTATACATTGAACTTTGTTTCTAAGCCACCGTACCAGCTATACGCAGGCAGCTATCAATAACGTTTTTATTCCGATGTGTTTGTAAACAAACAACATTTTTTTACGTAAGATAATATATCAACACCCCCCTAATCTCCGAAGAGTTAGGCAGCGGTTATGATATTTATGTAAAACATTACCGACGTTAACAACAAAAAATATGTCAAACCAAGACCTAAATTATCATAATTACAAATAGCTTTTTGGCGTCTGATACTTTTCTAAACAATCTAAAATATTATATCATCAAACATGATAATATACATCATCACGTAGGTATGTAATTCCCGGGCAAAGGTGTGCTTATGGTATGTAATAGGCGGACAGCCTATTGCCATCAACAAAACTGACATGAAAATTTCAACATAATAACACTTTATAAAGCCTCGACCAACATCTGAGGAGTCTTTCACTTGGCAGCTGGATCGAGGGCTTGATTCAGAAAGCAGTACTTCTGGACACGGTGCGTATTGTTAGGAGGTTCCTCTCTCAAGAGTCCTGATCACCGGTCGTCCGCACTCTGTTCCCGTTGCCGGTGGGCTACTATTTTTTATATTTTTAAATGATTTTTTATTTATATCATTTTGTTAAAATATTTAAACAAGTGTTGAGTAAAAGTTAATATCATGTTTTTGTATTTAACCGGTAACCGCGAAAGTGAGAATTAAGTGGTCTCGTCTTTTGACCTTCATTGTGTGCGATTGTAAAGATAGATACTATTGTTTCTTTGTAGTAACTTTCTTTGATCTCAATACGGTATTTTGCGCGCGCAGCATTTGTGTCGAATAAATAGTAGACCGTACGGTAACGGTACTGTACGGTATTTCCTGTTCCTTTCTATCTTAAATTATTTCTTAGGTCTAGTGGTTGCAAGCGCGGCTGCAGAACATAAGGTCCTGGGTTCGTACCCCGGTAGGGCAGTGTTATTGGGCGTTTCCGTTAGGAATTTCTCAGGACGCGAACAAATCCAGAGGCCGTGGTTAGCAACCACGGCCTCTGGATTGATGACAGTAGGCTCGCCCCCTATTAGTAATAAGGTACTATTAGGTCCACCTCTGCCTAATATTTCGGAGACCACTGAACCTATAAACGTGATGTTAAGAGGGGACTCTAGTCGGTATTTCTCCATACAAACGTATTCCGCTGTTTTCTTCGTGGATGCGTCTAGAGCAATGATTTTTTTCCAAAAAATCTAGGTCTTATTAATACATGCCCCTATCATTTCCTTTTTTTTAAACGTAATCACTAAAAGAATGATGACCTTCTAAAAACCCGAAAAAAAGCCCGTTTTTACCGCCATGTGCAACTAACGACTATATCAGACAAATTAGATAAGTTTCTGACAAAAAGAAAATAATAGAAGCATAGATATACCTTTTCTCTAAATTTTGATATAAGAATTATTTAGATCAGTTTAGTTTTAAAGTAGAAAACAGCGGAATACAAAACGTCTTTTGGTCAAGATTTTTGTAGGTAAAATCAGCCTGAGCTGCAGTTGTCTCTTTCGCACTTTACGGGGGCTTGGTCAGGCGCAGCGCGACGGCAATAGTTTCTTCAAATCAAATCAAATACTTTTAATTACCGACTAGACCGTTACCGGCGAACATAATTAGGAAATAACTTAAGAGGGGACCCTCTTAAGTTATTTCCTAATTATGTTCGTCGTTAACTGTTGTCTTTGACTTTTTGATCTTATAAGCCGAACTACTAACAATGGTGAAATGAAATTATGAAAATTGATGGAGATGGTTTTGAAGAAAGAGCCACACAAATTTGAGTAGACCTGTCCAGTCAGTGCAAGCAGTTGTCAGTGATCGTGTAGCTCGACTCACAAACCAAGGAGCTTAACGACATGACGAATAATACCAAAGAAAGGGCATCTGGGTAGGCCGCATTAAGTACTCAAACTGCCAGGACAAACTAAATCGAAATAATAAAAAATAAAAAATGACCCAATCAGTCCTCATTTTCACAGTAATAAGTAGAACCATGTTAAATACATATTCAATGTAGATATTCTACCTCGTTATAAACTGGCTGTTATATCACATAGGCGCTATATTATATAAAGAGTGTAAAACACCTCTTAACGAAGCCGAAAGGCACTGGTTCTCCCTGTCATTGCGATCATTTTTTTGTACTACACCATACCTGGGAACCTTCTAGTTACGGAGATATTAGGGGTCAAAGTTCCAACTTAATGACAAGTATTTTTTTAAATACAAGTTTTTAATGTAAGATTTTTACTTTAAACACTTCCACGACCCCCGTACTATTCAATCCGTCCATCAGCACAATGTTTTGAGTGCGTTCCATTGAGTTCTACCACAAAACATGATTTTACACCCCCCAAAAAAAAGTCGTTTCCCAGCAATAATTTTTGCGTAAAGTTACTTAGTTTCATGTAGAGAATGCTTGGTTGACGGCTTCGTGATGAGGTGATTTACACGGTGTAGATTAACCATATACAAGATGGAAGGGACACTGAACTGGTTTTAGCGTCGGTGTTACTTCCATCCTGTATCAGTAAGGTCCAAAATTTTCCAATCCTACCCATTAGATTAATCACGGACACAAAACTATCATGTTACTAAATTACTGAAGTTTTCCTTACTTACCCATAGTAAAAAAGTAATATTTCTGTTCAACGTAGTATCCCTTTATTAAAGTTAAAGTTTTATTACATCGTCTCAAACTTTTTCGTCTGTGTGTTGCATGTCGCGTGACGCTGACGGTCGACCGCGGAGTAGGGATAAGGTTTCACTTTTACCGTGGTTTCATAAAACCACACAATCTTTTTTTTTTGATGAGGTGATTTACACCGTGTATATCCCGAACGCAAAGAAGAAGTCTAGGGCCCATATCTCAACTCTTGAGTAAAGAGAGGAAGTTACTGCAAACTGGTTTAAAACCGACTAACGGTTGGCTAATTCACTGAAGGTAAAAGGTTGCCAAAAAAATCCTTACCTTGGCTAACCAAGTAGTAACCTGTTAAGGTCAGTAACTCCGAACGGGACAATACGGAACGGGATACTTCGTTCGGAGTTAATGACCTAAACAGGATCAGTGGAAGTCGTGTTAGTAGCAAGGTTGTCCAAAGAGTGTTTATTTTGTCGGCAGCCCATGTCGCTCACTTTTCAAAAGGGCTCCAATCAATATATATAAAAATCAGTGCCACTTTTCGTTGTAATTTTGTAACTCAATAACGACTGGGCCGATTTTGCTGATTTTGGTTTTAAAATGTTTGTCGTAGTCTAGGGAAGGTTTAGGGTAAGGTAACGTAGGGTAGGGTAGGGTATGTAGGATAGGTAGGTAGGGTAGGGTAGGGTAGGTAGGGTATGCAGGGTAGCTAAGTAGGTAGGTAGGGTAGCGTAGGGTAGATAGGTAGGTAGGTAGGTAGGTAGGGTAGGGTAGATAGGTAGGGTAGGTAAAAAGTGCATTGCAACGCATGCCGGGGACAACTAGTTAAATATAATTGTTGCCATTCTTCGGCTGAACACGACGATGATGATTAGGAAAATTCATTATTTTTAAATAATAATGAATACCGTATATGTTAAGTTATATGTTATAACATAACCACTCCAATAATCCCAGAAGGGTTAGGCAGAGGTGTACCTAATAGTACAAACACATTGCGCAATTTATGTTTAAGTCCTATATAAGGACTTAAACATAACTTGCGCAATGAGGAATTTCTCAGTAGCAGCCATGGTGTCTAAATTTGTGCCCGGCTGATGGCAGTAGCGTCTCCTCGTATAGTGTAACTATAACATTTTACAACTGAACATAATTAAACTCTACCTTTCTTCTACCAGATACCAAACAAAAATGAGGAATTGGCTGTTATGTCTGTGCGTGCTGACGGTGGTGGCGTCATGCTACTCGCAAGGGCCCAACCGCTACGAGAACTTCAACGCAGATGCCATCGTCCAGAACGACAGGATCCTATTGGCTTACTATAAGTGCGTCATGGACAAGGGACCCTGCACGAGAGATGGAAAGAACTTCAAACGTAAGTTATTTAGATTATCATTGCTATGAACCTATTTTGAAGTGAAACTTTCAACAAGTTTAACGCTACCATGGAGGGGGAATATTTTCTAAAACTCACTAAGAAATGGCAGTATAACAAGATTTGTGACTACGTAGTCCTACTAGGTACGCAAGATGGCGTGCTAACAGTCATGCATTCGACTCTTCGGTGTGACCAGCCTTCGCTCAATTTCCATGAGTAGAATAACCTCGATAAACTTATGTAATAATTATGTAATAAAAATAATACAACTAGAAAACAACAAAATATGATTTAGAAGCTCAATAAAATAACGAGAGTGAATGCGTGGCACTCGAACGCATGCGTGTAGTATTACGAAGTTTCACTTCTTCCGCGCGGAGGAACTCCACGCACTATTTTTTGTTCATGCCCATTGCAGGGCAAATGACCATTCCCTCTTTTTGCGATCATTCAAAGATTTTTTTTCTTTTTGATCAAAGTCATTGTAGGCTAACTCTTTACAAATAAGACCAGCTCGTCCCACCATCTCCTTCTAGGCTTATCACGTTGTCGTTTCCTGCCAGTTATTTACATATTTCTTTTCTTTTCTTGACTACACAGTGATCGAGCCACCTCTTTGAGCCATGCGTCTCACTCAAGAATGTGTATTATGTGTTTGAACACAATCCTAACAATTCTGTGTCAATGCAAGTCCATGTTTGTTCACTACAATAGCTAGCAAGTTCGACATAAAATAGTTCAGATGGGTGCGCATTAAAATAATAACCTGCCAATTTCGTTGTTTCAAAGGGCGTTTCAACAAAGCAATCTCAGCCATGCTGTTTGAAATGATAGCTTTTTACACAAATAAGGCTGTACAATTATCTCAGTGCACGGTGCTCGATGCAAGTGCCTGCCTGTAGATAGAAAGTTAGATACAAAGATTGTTCTTCTAATCAACAGACTCGGCATAATCTATATAGTCAGACTAGAACCTAACTCCATAATTGTAAAATAATTGTTGATGACGTTACTTTCAATGATTATAGGAAAACTTCAAGCCCATTAAAATGCTACGAACGTTCATTACCTACCTCAAAGCATGTGTTTACATCTTATTAACTGTAAATAATTAAATTAAAATACGTACTTTTATTGTACGTAGGTTTTTGATAGACAAAAATCTACCATTCATGGGAGCCTTCTCTAGACTTAGGATTGTCTTGCCCTTACCCCAATTTATTTGGGTTCAGCGCAGCATGTCCTCTTCTTTCTTACTACCAGTACTTCTCTACTAGGTACTCGTCATGTCAGAATCACCTCCTTTTTATTTATTTAGAACATGGAGGACTTACAGCTAATCAAAACAAACAAAAAAGAGAACAATAGTCACCAGAGAGCCAATGACAAATCCTCACGTATAGACATATAATAAAAATTTCTGGTGTGAGCACAAAAACAAAAAACACACCGCTTAAATTAAAGTTAAAAGCACTATACATACTTGGTTTAAAATTATATTTAAAAATATATATATATATTGAGAAAATAATAAAAACAAAAGCATACAATATAACCTATCGCTACTTGAAATTTTTTTTTTGTCATATTATCCTTCACCCAATCCCTCCATTTTTTCTTTGGTTATCGTCTACTCTTATAGTCATTTATTACTCAAAACTTCCTCACGACATTTTTCTTGTCAGCCAAACCAGGTTACAGTCAAACCTTCCCAAGGTTTGACTGTAACCACTCCGAAGCCATCATGAGCACACTTAAAACGAAATACTTAACTTTTAGTATATGAAAGAGTAGTCAACCACCTCCTGGCGTTATACAAATAATTGCTCACACATGCAATATGACGGAAAAGTGTTCTTGCCATGAACTTTCTAAAACCTATTCAATAAGGTACATTGGGTAACTCAATGAACTGTGCATTGTTGTTATATTTGATTTGGAAAACTAAGCAGTTTTTTTTTTAATATCTTTTTGTAGTATAAATAAGCTTCTCGATTTCAAGTAAGCGCTGCTGATCATGAATCGAAAATCTTTTGGTATTCATGAATAGTATTAATTCCCATTCCCATTCATACAAATCGGCACGATGTCGTTCCAACTGATGATTGTACGATAATACTACGTATCACAAACATAAAATAAAGTCTTCTAATCACTATTGTTCCAGGTGTACTACCAGAGACGTTAGCCACCGCGTGCGGTCGCTGCAACTCCAAACAAAAGACTGTCGTGCGTCAGCTGCTCCTCGGCATCAGGTCTAAGAGCGAACCTCGTTTCCTGGAACTGCTCGACAAGTACAACCCTGACCGTTCCAACAGAGATGCTCTCTACACATTCTTAGTCACTGGCAATTAGGAACCGGTCAGCTTTCCGACCCCCAGTGAAATTGTCTATAACAGTAACTAGTAATAGTTATATAAATGTTTATCACCAAACCCATTTGTTGTGACGAAACTGGTCAATCCTGACCTGATAGTAGATAGACCAGTTTGATGATACTGTTAAGTTATAAGATATACTATTTATTAAAGTAATTGATAGACTAGTACGATAATACTTAAGATTATTTATATTTGAAATTTTGAAATCATAATAGAACCTATGTGTACAGCCACTGTTCATCACTTAAATTAAGAGCTATTTTTGTTTGCTTATTTGCTTCTTTGGTGTTATTTGAGTGGCAAAAGTTATACATCTCGTACCGAATTAATAATGTATAATGTAATGTATGTCTGATTTGACAAAAAAATAATAATTTGAATAATGACGACGATGGTATAAAAAAAACATGTGACAGTCTCTATTGAAGTCATGGATTGGATCTTAATCGATAATTGATTAGTCTGAAGTCTGCTAAACATGGAAAATTTATAACGGTTGGGCAAAATGTTACTGAGTTTTCCATCTGGAATTTCTCAGCAGCAGTCTGTAGTCTGGATTAGTGCCCGGTTGATGGCGATAGGCTCGCCCCTTTAACATGGGACTTAAACATACCTGGTGGAATGTGGTCACGTCTGCCTTAACTTTCTGGAAACAGGCGTGACGGTCTAATGATGTTATGTACCTATTACTAGTATACCGGTCTTGCGCAAAATGGAATTTTCCATCGGCATAAGTTACAAACTACTTGGACACAGCGACTTCGGCTGCTTATGTGTTGCATGTCAGACTGTCAGTGAATTTGAGATTTTTACAAAGTAGCTTCAAATTGGTTTTAATTTATATTAATATAAGGTTTAAAACTGTAAGATAATAAAGACTTACCACAACATGCCGCTGAAGTTTCACTTGTTTTCAATTTCTCTACATTAAAGGCTCGGTGGGATAAGCTTGAGCCCAGAACGCCATGAAAAGGTTTCCATTAAACGCTTACTCCTTTGGTCAATAAATATGCGGCAAAACAATCTTCATTGAACCGATAATTATGGAGATACATGGTAATAATATGTCCATGCATAATTTGTATTGACATACTTGTCATACTGTGATCTGTTCTAAAAAAAAAGCATCTATTTAGTTCGTATAAATATAGGATATATCGACGAGGAAACCACTCAACTGTTAGACTTCACTCGTGGTTCACTTGTCTTGTATAAATCATGAAGGTAGTTCTGCTCACCCTCTGCTTCGCTATCGGCGTGCTTGCACAAGATAAGTACGAGGCTGCCAACGATGACTTCGATATCTCAGAAGTTCTGACCAATGACAGATTACTGCAATCATATGCCAAATGCTTGCTGAACAAAGGACCCTGCACTTCAGAAGTGAAACAAGTAAAAGGTAAGGAAAATGGTGATATATTATAAAACTAAGTACTTATTTAACAAGGGGATATAAAGCAATGTCTTTTAACACGCATGCTATTTTGAATCGTGAACGCAATGAGGAATGCTAGGACACCCGTTCGGAGCAAAGCCGCTATTCTTAGTGCAGTGAGGGCCCAAGCTAGCCCAAGACGAAGACACGTCCATCCCTAAGGTGCATACTCTACTTTTTGTACCTTCTGCTACTACATTAGACTGCTGTGCTAATGAAATTAAGTACAATATTAGTACCCGGCTAGAGCACCGAATAATACTTAGTTATTTAAGTTTGCATAACACATAGTTTGACATTTGCGAGCAGGTGATATGAAAATCACAATAATAACCAGCAGGAATAGACACCACCTGAAATGCTAATGTCAAATAATAATATCGTGCAAACCTAAAATTAATTATGACCCTCACTAAGTGATTCTTGAGTTGATTTTTATTAAATAATTATAATAATTTCAACAGCCCAGTATTCGTGAAATAGTGTTCAAACTTTTTTTTTTACCTTTTACAGCTAAACTGCCGGAAGCTCTGGAAACTCGTTGTGCGAAATGTACGGACAAACAAAAACAAATGGGCAAGGCGCTGGCTCAAGAAGTGAAGAAAAATCACCCTGACATCTGGAAGCAACTGGTGGCTATGTACGACCCTGAAGGCAAATACCAACAGGCATGGAAGGATTTCCTTCAAGAATAAAAATAAAAACGTTATCCATTTTTAAATAAACTCTGGCTGACCCCGACAGAAGTAGTTCTGTCCCAATCGAGGATGTCGACAATCAAGCCACCTATCAAGTCAACTATGGCAATGAACCACCCAGCTCACCTATCATTAAAATCATTCAAAAACGTATAACGGAATTTTATATTTGTATAAATGATCTTTATTAATTGCCAATGAAAATTATAAATAATGTTATCAATCATTATTACACGTGTTAACAAAATAAAGGAGCATTTATAAACAATTAGTGTCCCGTTGTTTCTTTCTTCTCTTTGTAAAATCTGGATAAGTACGGTCCTCCAACGTCTGACGAAATGTTTCATAACACACCCACCCTTCTGAATGAAGTTGTTTAGCCTTTTCCCAAGTAGAGTTAAATGTTTCATCTGTAAATTTTTCTCCGGCTGCCTCAAAAACTGCTCTAACAACGTTTGGTTCCCGTTTCTGGTACAAATCACGGTGTGAAACAAAGAGAAGTGTCAGTACACTTGGACATAAACAAGACTTAACATCGGATTCCTGCGGTAGACAAATTCTGTCTGCCTTACACATTCTTTCAGGAGATATTGGATAATTCAAATCGAAATATCTGCCTGAAGGTAAACCAGCCATTCGACGATCGTCCTTTACTTGTCCTGGTTTAACCATTTCCGTATAAGTAGTACGAAAATCAAGGCAGTCCTCTGGTACATCAGGTATTTTTGGGATTTCAGGAGAAGGTATTCTGTAGTTAATAACACGTACAAAAATTTTATAATCAATATGGGACCCGTTAAATGCTCCCCACATTGATAAAAGAGGCTCTATCAATGTTGGATCGAATCGTATCAGCTTTGTTCCACAGATTTCATAAACGATTTCCTTCTGTAGCCAACCTGACTTATCTTTGTCAAAATATTTAAGGTTTGAGTAAAAATTATTGAAAAAATGTGGTAGAAAACGTGTAGTCAAACCCTTCCGTACAGTGTTAAGATGTTTCAAGCTTTTTCTGAAAAACTCCACTCCTTCATTCATTTCACAGAACGACATGCATTGTTTTATACTATCCGGAGGGTTCAGTTTACCGAAAGTATAATCTTTGGGCACCTCGTTAATATTATCATTCGGAGCAAACACCTCCCCGATCCTGGGCTGGTGAGAATCTGCAAAGTTGGCGACTATTGAACTGATTATTCCCTTATTAGCTTTGCCAAGTATAATCATATCATCAGAGACAGCACACCGACCTCGAGTGCCTCGCTTGTCCGCGGTTGTAAGGTGCCCGTAAGTGACATCCGTACGGAAAGGAGGTGAGCAATAATTACGATTTACCTGAACGCCAGCGCGTTTCGAATGGGGAGTTTTATCTGGTAATGGAACTTTAGGCATTGCTATATCATACAGTCGGCCATGACGTGGCGTCGGTTTGCCAAACGTGGTGTTTTTATCAAAGCCTTCCGGTAACATTGGCACAGAATCCCTTACTTGTCCAAGATTCTTCATCCAATAAGATGCGTACACCGTTTCCTTAAAATCATTAACTAGAGTTTGGAATTTGGTTTTATTTGGTGGATTGATAAGTTTGCCGACCTGCCCGTCGGGGCCAGCATTGCGCATATCTTGCGGGATTGGACGGCGGAGCGGTGGAAGAGGGCGCGGCTGCGGCGTTGGGTGGATTGCATCGCCCAATAAAGCGTCCGCTTCATCTTTTAGCAGGTAATGCTGCAATGAAGCACCCACAGTCTCAAAAGCCTGACCACTTGGTACACCAGCAGCAACAATCTTTGGATCTCTTTCTATGAACATCCCACGGTTTCCCTTCCCCCCCGAAGTTGCCCTATTACATTCTAAAGGCATAATTAACACGTTTATTTCAAAATAAAAAGTTAATAAACACCCAAAAATACTTTAGTTGACTTGTGTCATTTTGATTTAGTTTTATTTTTAACAGTTAGAAAAGTAAGTTCGAAGCCTTAACATGGAGTTCCAACCAGTTTAAGTTTTTTTTCCCGTATTCTGACGATTCAACACAGAAAACAAAGTGGTTTGAATTGTCTGATTTTAATGGAATATACAGGAAATGGTGAGAATAATCAGGTGCGTAGGTAGGTAGTTCTATCATCGATATCAAGGGTCACCCGGTAGTAAGCATAATATTACCAAGATGCGTCTCAGTATCTCACTAACGCTGTATCCATCCGATAATGCACCTATTACCAACGTACTCACGTCTCGTAGATTGTAATAATCAGTTGTGTTTGCTGTACGCTGTGTAGGTACTTATTAACAATGGCAAACAAGGCTTTAAATACAACTCCATGTATCACTTCCTTTGCAGTTGTGTTCCATCTTGACCTGGCTTAACATACTTAGCAGGTATTTTATCCTAGATAAGTATTATTCTTTTATAACCTACGATCGCCAGGAAGAAGAAATTTCGTTGCTTATGTTTTATATCAAAGGGAAAACGAAGAGGCACCATAGGGTCCTATCCTGAGGTCAGGTGTAATAAATAACGTGTCCTCACTCCTCCCTAAATTTTGGGAGGAGTGAGAGTTATCCAGGACTTATGTGTTGAGAAATAAATCAAAAGTGAGATTTTGTCTTAGATGGCTAGGTTTACAATATATATGGATAATATGTGTGAACTTGATAACGAAATGGAAACGAAGGAGTGCTGTTATTCCGTAGGCATATGGCAAAAAGGAAAATCATCATTTCGCTATGTCCGGCAGTTTGTTTGTCTACCTGTCAGGGTTACACACAGTCATTTTAATTGGAGACCATTGACACTAAATTGATAGAAATGGAGTGAAGGTGTATTCTGCTAAATTAGCTTAAGCATAGTACAATGTAACGTGGGATGAAAACAATCATCCTGACTGCGGAACTTCACTACGTGTGGTCCGACATATACATGGGTGTTTTTTGTTCTGGCCTGTTGGCACTTGTAATAGGGGATGTTCACATTTTTTTTTCTTTGTCCGTCGGGTAGTTTATTGAAAAGTATTGGACACGTATTTTTTCTTTTTTCACGTGGTCATCAAATTACGGAGATATATTGAGTTGAAATAGCGCATGACGTCACATGTAGGTAAGTTTTATACCTACTTGTGACGTAATGAGCCCCCACTCTTCAACTTTAATGAGTTTTAACTAAGTAATTTTTTGATATTTTTATAAAACAAAAAATACGTGTTTAATATTTTTGTATTACCTGTCTGACGGACAAAATAGAATGTCGTTTTCTTTACCCAGTCCGAATCCCTATTATAAAAATAACTTTATGGAGCAGCTCGATTGTTACGTACTCAGTTTGTTAATTAATTGATCTGATTAATTGGTTTCTGGTAAGATGACGAGTAATGTAGAAGCATGGAAGAAGAAGAAGACATGCTGCGCCGACCCCAATTGGGAAATCGGCAGGATAATGATGATATTAATTTTGTAATAAGTGAAGTATAAAACACTAAGGGAAAAATAAAAATAAATGGTATTGCTCCACGCATTTATACTTCCTAATATTATAAAAAATGCGTTTTATCGATTCTAGTTGTAAGGAAACAATTGCTAAGGGTTTTAAAATGACCCCTAGTATATCCTACCCAAAAACATGTATCGTGGAAGTGGCAAAGTTCTGGGTTAATAACATAATATAAATTTTTTCGTATCTGCGAAGAAGGAAGGAAGTATTATTTCTTTTATTTTACTGTTTCAGTTCACCATGAAGGCTGAATGTGTACTTATCGCTACTCTAGCAGCTGTAGTCGCAGCAGACTTCTACAATCCCAGATACGACAGCTTCGATGTGCAGCCCCTTTTGGAGAATGATAGGATACTTCTAAGCTACACCAGGTGCTTCCTTGACCAGGGGCCCTGTACGCCTGATGCCAAGGATTTTAGGAGTAAGCATACTATTTATACCCTTTATTTTTAATATGCACATATTAAGAAAATTAACCACCAGCAGGGGGTGGTGGTTACCCCGGGCTCGTGTGGTGGTTTATGAGCCACTTATCTAAAAATAAGCCAGTGTTTTGCCTGCATTGGAAACATTAGATATTACAGTAAAGATGACCTAGGACGAGGACCTAGGTAACAAAAAGTAGAATACTTATACCAAAAGGCTAGGATAAAATACTTGTTTTTAATAAACTTTTTAATTCAATAGAAGCTTTTCTTAAAAGTAGGATATTTTGATGCAATCAGTGTGCCACGTGTGAACATGTATGTGACCACGTTCATACACCATGGACGTGCACGACGCAAAAGGACTGTAATGATCTTAGGAGGTGATGTTCTGTGATTTCTGCAAACTCCCATGGAAAAAAGGTTGTGTTAACGTGACTTTATGTGTGTACTTTGATAAAAGTGTGGAAAAATTCAACTCTAAACTCCATTGAAGCAAGGATTAGGACCAAATAAACAAAAGATAAAAAAAAAACAGGAATGCATGCCTCACACCTACGTCAATTAGGCCCAGTTGGTTTTAAACTTGTGAGTTATATTAGCCAAGAACACCTGGCTCCCGGTAGTTAACTGGAGGGGCCTATCTGGAAAGCTCTGAATCGATGCGTACCCAAGTGGGCCGCTGCAAATATAATCTGGCAAAATAGGGTATTATTAATTCCTTCTATACCGACTGCGAGTGTGGCGCTCTGGATCAAACTATGCCCCACCTGCTGGAGTGGCCCAGGTATCCGTTCACCTACACTATCGACGACCATAATAACGCCTCTGACGCTGCAATAAACGTGGCCACCTACTGGGCGCAAACCGTCTATTAGGGATGTATCATCGATAAGAACAGAAGAAGAAGAAGTTTTATATTTCGTGTGAAATCATAATTACAAATATACAAAATAATAATTGACATCGTAAAAGTGAAAATTTAACATTAAACAGATGGGACGGATGCACGAGAAAAGACTAAAGAACAAAAACCTCGCGAAACTAAATATGTTATGGACGATACCAGAATTTATGAATGAATCCTAGCAATTCGTCAAAAATACGCTAAATACAACCGAGCGCGAACGGATTATTCATTTCGCAATCGGCTGCGGCTTAGAGCCTCGACCTGTACTTGGAAGTGCAGGCCTTGACTGCAATGACAAATGCATACGAGCATCAAACGATATTTTCCAACGCACTTACAAGGAAAATAAATGAATAAAACACAAACTTATTACTTAAACTGACATGGTCACTATTACACTATCATTAACACTGGAATCGGGATATTTATCATTTACTATTTGATTTGAGTTTCCGAATCGGCGCTGTGATCACGGGGAAACTGAACGGAACTTAATCGGATCGGATAACTCTGGATCGGGAACTCAAATCGAATAGTAAACATGGCAAATATCCTATTTTCAGTGTTAATGATAAACTTTTTTTTATAAATTATGGTATAGTAAACACCTCATCATCATTATCATTTGCTCAGCCTTATTCCAACTATGCTGGGGTCAGCTTTCAGTCTAAACGTAAGTAGCTTAATACCAGTATTTTACATGGAGCGAATGCCTATCTCACCTCCACAACCCAGTTAGTATTGGGTAATACGATACACCCTGGTTCGGGCCGCTTACTACCTGTAATGACTGTCAAAAATATACAAATTAAATAAGAACATGAAATAAGAAGATAGTAGTCAAAATCTTCTTCTTCTATATTTTCAATTTATGACTTTGATAGCTCGCCAAGTTTGTGGGGGCAATACTGCTCTCAGAACTGAAAACACAGTAACTGTACGCAACAAGCAACTTAGTTATTGCGTTTTCAGTTACGAAGGCAGAATAAGAAGGTTATGTGAATAGACCGCGCCTGCCTTCACATTGCGTAGGTGCTTATGTAGCATTTTGAGGTAATTAGTAGTAATTACAACTTAATTAATTTAGCTTAATTGATAAGTCATCTGAAAATTGTTAACAAAGGTTTACCTTGGCAACAACAAAGTCCTTATGCATTGTGACGGGGACTGAAGCTTCATCTTTTTGTTTTTGACAGTTTAAAAGTGCTTGTAACTAGTCTATTTGAAATAAAATCTTTGAGTTTGAGTAAATAGACTTCAGATTCCTGTAGTTTTAAGGGAAAAGAGCTCATGGAAGGAAGTGGGACAGGTTCCAGGTTAAGAAAAAAGTAGTAAGTTACTTTTATTCTTGGTCTTTCAACAAAACGTGAATTATTGGAGATAATAAAATATAAAAAAATAATAATGTACCTGTTTTGCTCCATTTCCACATTGGTCATGTGCGGGACATAATAAACACTGGTACCCAGTCATATATACTGCTGTAAGTTAAGAGTAGAACACAAAAGGAGCAAGTGTGATTTATTCTCATAGGTCAGTACGACGTAATTTTAAAAATATGGATCATTCCCATTAGTCCGACTAAACAATTCTACGGTAGAACTAGTGGGAATATTTTTTTCCCACTCCGCTACTGAATGTCGAAGTTTGAAATGTCGACGTATGTTAGTTCTAAAGTACAGGATCTCGATGTACGCCAGTTCGAAAGTACACAGGAGCGAAGTATGCAAGACCGACGTATCGTCAGTTAGAAAGCATAATTGTTAAAAAGCGAGCGAAGCGAGCTCTGGACTTGGGGCACCCCGACTCGGACAGGTTAGGTTCCAAGGGGATGGCGGGGTCTAGTGAGCGAGCAAACTAAGACCCCGACATCCCCTTCGTGTTAGGTTACTGTAAACCCTGCAGACAGAAATAGGAGCCCCGCGTAGCGGGGCTACGTCGACTATGCTTTTAGGGTTTCTAACTAACGATACGTCGGCCTTGTATACTTCGCTCTAGTGAACTTTCGAACTGGCGTACATCGAGATCCTGTACTTTAGAACTAACATACGTCGACATTTCAAACTTCGACATTGAGTAGTGGAGTCCGAAGCGAGGTAAATTCGGATTAGAGCGAGTTTTGCACAGTATGAATATTTTTTCTGCTCGCTATTAGATCTACATGAGTCTTTGTTCTCACTAGTACTTCGTTTTGGCGTAGGACGTATATTCATACTGTGCAAAACTCGCTCTAATGCGAATTTACCTCGCTTCGGATTTGCTGTTATATATTGGCACGAATAACCTCACGTTACTGTGCGAGTTTACACTCGAAGATTGCTTAGTAAATTAACAATTCAGGCCTCCTGGTAGTTTTTGAAATTTTACTATCCTTGTTTCTCTACTTGTTTTTGCCAATTCTCCACTAACTAATGTACAAAGAAAAAAATATTCCAATTATTTCTACCGTAGAACTTTTTAGTGGAACTAGTGGGAATGATCCAAAAATATTGCTTTTATTTATCCTATATCTGAATTAAAAACTTTTGAGTAAAGTAATATTGAACGGAGACGTAGTTCTGCCAAAATAAAAAAAATATATATATAAAGTTGTATAATAAAGATTTTGGGACTCAAAGATTATGCCGAAGCTAAAAGTCTCATTCCCAATGAACAGTTCGGCTTTAGGACCGGACACTCGTGCATCCAACAGGTACACCGCATCGTAGAACACTTGAGCGCCGGCTTCCAGCGCGGATCGATGACGGGCGTACTTTTGCTCGACATAGCGAAAGCTTTCGACAAAGTCTGACACAACGGCTTATTATATAAGCTTTACCAAATGGGTGTGCCAGACCGTCTCGTGCTCATCTTACGGGACTTTTTGTCGAATCGCACCTTCCGCTATCGCATTGGAGGCGCTTTATCCTCCCCTCACCCTATCCGAGCCGGAGTCCCTCAGGGCTCTGTCGTCTCCCCACTCGCCTTCACACTGTACACCAGTGACATCCCTAAGAGCAAGAAGGCTCAGTTAGCACTATTTGCCGACGATACGCCCATTTATTATTCCGGTACCAGTCAGGACAGCATCGCTGGCACTCTGCAAACGTCAAGCAACGTCTTAGGCGCTTGGTTCCGTAAGTGTAGAATCGAATTAATCGTCGCCCCCCCCCGCCCGATCACCATGTAGGCAAGCCTATCCCCTAGGAGAAGCGAGCCAAGTACTTAGGAGTCACACTCGACCAACACCTGACCTTCGCGTCACATATCAAGGAAGCACGTAACTCCATTACATGCTGACGGAAAAGAGCAAGTTGTCACTTAAGTGCAAGTTGCGTCTCTATACCGCAGTGATCCATCCCATCATGACGTACGCTTGTGTCGTGTATGCACACACCAAGCCTCGTTTCATACATAGGATGCAGACATTGTAGAACCGTTTCCTTTGTAAAATCACGGGCCCTCCCTGTTACGTACGAAATGACAACCTTCATGTCGACCTTAGAGTCCCGACCATCCTTCAGTTCATGAAACGTCTTTCCAAGCGTTTCTTTGACTCAGCTGTTATGCATCCCAACCCCTTGATCGCATCGGCCGCTCGGTACGAACCATCGCGTGTTAGTAGGATTCGCCGTCCACGGCATACCCTAGTCACTCCTGATGACCCTATTACCCTTGTACAAGAGAGTAGTAGGGAAACCAGTACTCTAAAACGTAAATACAGACACAGACCGCCGTCATTCCGGCCTCGCCGACGAGGCCCGTCGCGAAGTCCCTGTTCACTACCCCCCCCTCCCCCCTCCCTTGCTCGAGCCAGCCCGCGATGCTGAGCCTTTACTTATAAAGCAGCCCCTAAATAATGAAATCACTCAGATCCAGCCAGTCCCTTTGCTGCCCTCCCCTAGCGACGCCCTAAGCCGAGGCCCGTACCCCGGGTGACCTTAGCGTGTTGTCGCTTAGTTTAGAAGATTTTACCCTGGCTGGAGGCCTTAAACTCTAGGCATCCACAGGATTTGACCAGTTAAGTAGAAGTTCAGAGGCTGAACTGCGAGATGCCATACACAAAAAAAAAAGATTTTGGATAGTTAGGGCCGCCAGCATACGTTTTGGTGTTTGGATTGTATGGGACTGATTGCACTGGATATTTATACACCACATGCTGGATGGCAATACCTAGTTATTATTACTGATTTGAAAATTCTATTACATATTACAAACTTTTCATTGTATTGTACTCTTTGCAGAGGTAATTCCAGAAGCTCTACAAACTACTTGCGGCAAATGCAGTCCTAAGCAGAAGCAGTTAATCAAGACGGTGATCAAGGCAGTTATAGCCAGGCACCCTGAAGCTTGGGAGCAGCTCAGCGAAAAATACGACAAGGACAAGAAATACAAAGAATCCTTCGATAAATTTCTGTCAGAGGAGTAACGTATTTATGTATCTTTACAATTTTTAGACATTGTGATTTTTGCAGGCGAGTTTTACATATTTATTTTGTAAAATTTGTTCTATTCAGAGTGGCAGTTTTTCCATGTTTAAAATATGTAAATTGTTAATTGACTCATGTTTACAGCAGGTATTCTATGTAGCTCCTATGAACAAGCGTAATGAGCGTTATTGAGCCTTACACATACAACATAATCCTCTGAAAAAAGAAAAATAAATACAACTTATTGTAAAAAAACATAGTTTTATTTCAATAAACTCCAATTAAAGCTTTGGTAACTGCGTTGCAGATCATAATTTACATTGCCCTCACCCGTTCTTCACCATCAACGACGATCTTATCAGCACTACGTGCTTTACTGCTTCACGGATTCAATCTGAGTTTTGTACTTGTCCTGGTAGATGTTATCGGGATCGTACTTGGTCGACAGCTCCTTCCACAAGTCTGGACGCTTATTCACAAGGTGCCTGATCACTTTGTCTGAACCCGACTTCTGCTTCTCCGTACATTTGCTGCACTCGTTTGCTAAGGCGTCAGGGAGAGTTTCCTTCAGGGCTTTTCCGTCTGGGGTGCATCGTCCTCGGTCCATCAGGCAGTCTACGTACGCTTTCATTAGGCGCTGCGACTCCAGGATCTCGTCAACATTGATGTTGTCCCACTTGTCCGTGTAGGTAGAGGCGGGCTTTCCCCATGATGCCGCCACCATGCATAATAAAGCAACTGAGATTATGAGTTTCATTTTCTTTTTGTTTGTTCTGGAAAAGAAAATTAAATAGTGTTGGTTAAACTCTTTTACTTACTAACAAAAATCTAAATTTGACGAGAGTGAGCACTGTAATCGCATGTTCGATCATACAAATCTAGCTTTACTTAGAATTATAAGTAAGGACTTGAATTTATGACAGCGATACTTAGAAGACCAGTAATAGGTATAAAAAGCAGGACACTACTAATGAAAATGTATGCAAGGGCCGTTTCCAGTGACAAAGGTCAGTTTGTCAAGCAAGCGTAATGGCTTTATAATAGGAAATCAGTCTGCCTACCATCATCTGACTAGCCTTTTCCCAACTATGTTGGGGTCGGACTTCAGTCTAGCCGGATGCAGTTGAATACCAGTATTTTCTTGGTTGTCTGACTTTTGGACTTCTGATTGCCCGTAGTGAGTGTCAAAGTTCTACAAATGGCAGTCGGGACCTGTGGCCGGGACCAACGGCCTATCGTGGAACGGCCATTCCGAGGAACGGAGAGAACTCGGTATTTAATAGATTGTCACGTGTTCACAGGCCCATCTCGGTAAGCACTGCTTAACCTTGAATATCGACCTGTGCGGCAGTTTATAGGAACCACTTATGCCCACGGCTTCGCCCGCGGTAGTAGGATGAACTGAAGGCCATGAACAAAACTAGCATACCTATAGTCAGAGAAGAGTTACTATTTACTTTGAATCGTATATATCAATGTATGATATGTATGATATTGTATGATATCAACACTTGACTATAACTTAAGTACCTGAGATGATTCTACGTACAACATTGAAGTAGCCAAAAAAATTGTACACAAAAAACAAAATGGCTGTTGCGCGAAGCGAAGAAACTGAGTCTACAATCAGCAGTATGCGATCTAACTGCAATTATCTGTTGACGTAATTCCTATACTGGTAATAAAAATATAATTTCATACGTATCTAGAATCAATAATTTTTCCGCTGGTTTATTATGAAACCAGCTGACAATGGCTGGGCTACAGTAATTGTTCCGAGGTTCACGGGCAGGCGATGTTGTTACTAATTACTATGATTACCTATTGTCTCATTGTGGCGCTGATAATAGAACGATTGTTGCGATCCTCTGACTGTGTATGGAAGTTTTTATTCGAATATCATTATACGATTTTTTGACTACTTAGGCTTAATACATTGCCGCGGAGCGCATGTGACTGAAAGAGTGATGAATACAAGGTGTTGTTTTGCAACCTCGTCAAATTAAAGGAGATAACTATGCTACTGATTATTGACCCCAATCAATAATCAAATAAGGTTTTTATTCTTATTTACGGAAATCGGTAATTTGAACCACCCGTGTTTTAAACGCGGCCCGTCTGTTTCTCACCCTATATTGTTTATTGTTAATTCCTTATTTTATACACTGACATTTTTATTTTATTTTTACCTTATTTTTTTACATTTTTTTTTTTTATTATTATTTTAGATGACATTTACCGATGTGACATGAATACTTATTTCAGTATTTTATTATTATTTTTTTTTACTTTATTTTTTTATTATTTTTATGTGACATTTACTGATTTGACATTGATATTTACTTTTTTTTTATTATTATTGTGACATTTATTGAAATTATTGTTTTTTTTTTTTAATTCATTTCGTATATTATTATTAATTACTTACATTTAATTATTGTGAATGTGAGGACCATGTAGGTCACTTTTTTTTTTTTTTTTTCTCCCACCGCTGTCTGGCAGTTTGAGTACTTTAAGCGACCTACCCAAATGTCCTTTCTTTGGTATTGTTCGTCGTTGCGTTGAGCTCCTTGAGTTATAAGTCGAGCTACACGATAACTGACAAATGCTTGCACTGACTGGACAGGTCCACTCAAATCTGTGTGGTTCTTTCTTTAAAAGACCATCTCAGACACTAATCTGCATAGTCCTCATGTAAATTGAGCAATGTCTGGACTTTAAAAGAGCAACAAGTTAACAGAGAACCTCTGAGTTTGTTTCGGCTGTTTCTTCTCAGAGTAGTCAGGTACGAAACACCGGCCCCATCTAGTTTAAAAAAAAAATGACGTGTAAAAGTGTTTGTAAAAACCTATTTGCAAAATAAACATCATTTATCATTTATCATTTATAACTGCGTTTTCACATTTACAAACAATCTCAAACGTTTATTTGATAATTTCTTATTCCCTAAACCATGTTTAGGAAGGGGGGTTACTCCGAAATACTGTCAAATTTAAACAACAAAATACAGCAGCATTTATTAATAAATAAGTAGGTACCGTAATTTAAACTGATTATTTAGGTCTTTTGTGACAACCTCCCGAATTTTGACGAGGATGCAAAACAACAGCTTGTATAAATGTTGATGGATAGAGAGGGAGAGAGATCAAAGAAGCGATAGATGGATTTTGTGAGGAATGATACGAAAGAAGAAGAAGCTACTGATATCGAGACGGTTGACATATGGTAAGAATGGAATAAGAACAAACTTAGTGCGCCGACCCTAAGTAACACGGAACAAGGGCAGACAGATGATGATGGAACGGAGTGGAAGCGATTTCTTTAAACAAAATCATACAATTCACAATAAACTCAATGTCAATTGTGTAAAGTACAAACTAGATCCGAGGTTCTAACTACGGAAATTCCCGAGAATGCGCTAGAGTTCTCCGGAAGACGCGCAACCTTTTCTTTGGCTGTTATCTAGCTTAGACGCTAGCCCCATTGATATCATCGGAACTTGCATGCATTATGCGTTGAAAATCCATAGACATAATATATAGGTAAGTAGCTTGGAAACCACACATACATAATTATTATTATAGGTATTGTAAACAAGCCTACACTAAATACCCATCATAATGCTCTTAAGAAAAGTGACTCACATTGAGGCACTAATATCTGAAATAGTCTACGTGTAGGTACGTAAATTAAAAATACATAATCTGTCAAAATACAGCGTGTACCAGAACGTTTTAGTCATATTTCAGAATGGTGGTCCCATAATTATGTTTTGAATCACACAGTGAAATATGACCATACCTTTTCGATACACGCTTTATCATCTTATTTCTCATGACTGTACTTTATTATAACTACCTAAGAATGTATGCTTTATGGAAACTGATGAATAAAAGGAGAAAATTCCTCAAAAGAAAATAATTTACGGAACGTAACATAATGTTTTCATAAGAATACTTAAAGCAAAGCAATAGAACGTGGATACTATGATCTTAAGTTCTAAACGGATACGACGCGAGCTCAAATAGGATTCAATTTTCCCACCAGAACACGTGTTGGTGACTTTCCTTGGGTTGCCAAGTCGATTAAAATTGACCTCCTCAAGCCAGATTATGAAAATTAATTATGTAAAGGTAGGCTGTACAAGAGGCTGACGACTATAGCAGGAAAACTATTGTATAATTATCTTAAACGACGACAATTAGTACCCTAGCTTGTTTATCTTAATAAGATGTTGATTATTGACATAAATTAATCAGACTGGAAGGAAGGTACCAACTCCAAACAGATTCAATACACGGTATAGTAGATAAGAGATCATAGAAATCTAAAGACTTCAAAGTCTATTTCAAAAATTTTGTGGTGGATTAAAAAGTGGCAGTAAAAACTTGGACAGCATTGATCCAAAACCGCCAAAAATTAAGACATTTGGAAGAGACCTACACTCAGCATTTGGTGGCCAAAGGTTCAAAATAAAGAGAATAAAAAAAATGTTAAATAGAAATGATTAAATCTTACTGAAGGGTAACAGAGTACAAAAGTAAATATTTAAATATCACTTCGCTTTATGGGCAGTATTTGTATATTGTTTTACCTAATAGATACCAACCTATGTACCTAACCTGTTAGGTAAAGCTACCTACTTGTATTTATTATTGACTGCCGACTTATAGACCTATGTGTCACTTACAATCATCATTAGAATAGCGATTTGATTTGATTGCAATTTTTCCGAACCATTACTTGCAAGGATCTTCATTATGGCATAAATAAGTGCATTTATTGTGCTTATTTATGAATTGCTAACACCTATTAGCTTAATTACCTTAAAGACAATTATTAAATATGAAAACAATGTTCGCCTCTAACTTAATTAAAATGAAGGAAATGACTATACTGACTGACCGTACTAGACTGTTTTACCAGTAAACCCGTCCGACATCCTATGCAAAATTGTGGCAAGACACGGACACACGGTTTGACGACACGGTTGGCGCAGTGGTTGAGCAATCGACTGCAGCGCTGCGTGTCGCGGGTTCGATCCCCGCACGGAACAAATATTTGTATGACCTACAGATAGTTGTTCCGGGTCTGGCTGTTTGTGTATGTGAGTTTAAATGTTTGTAAACGCACCCACGATACAGGAGAAATTGCTAGTGTGGGGCAACGTTTTTTTAAAAAAAAAAAAAAGAATTCCTTTACTAATTTTACTTTAACTTTTTCCCCAGACACTAATTTTCTACCCTCTTTCCCTAGTAATAATTTTCCAGCAGGGTTTAACCTTCCATTGTCTACCTAGAAGTCCCTGAACTGACTCCCGGTATTTCAAACAATCTAATTTTACAGTAATCCATGACAGTACAGTAACAGTATAAGAATACTTATAATAAGATCAAGGGCTTGATTCAGAAAGCGGTACTCTTGGACACGGCTCGTATTATTACGAGGTTCCTTTCTCTGGAGCTCTCACCGTCGGAAGCTTGGACCCTGTTTCCGATACCGGCGGGCTACAATTTTTTTTTTTTTTGGATATTTAAATGTAATTAGTAAGATAGACAAATAAATAAACAATACATGAATGTAAACTATCCAACAAAATAGGATCATGGCAGAAAGTCAAAGAACAACGTATGGTATAAGTCAGTTGGAGTCTGATAGACCCCTTCACTCGCCCCAGGGCGGAGGACAGCTATGAGGATTTACATACGTAAAAAAACGTAAATAAATACTAAGTACCTTTACAAACAACACTGCGCTCTCAAAGAAAGAAGGTAACCAAAAATAATAAATATAAGAAAGGTGAAAACGGAATTACGGAAGGATGTTAAGACTCACCGTTGTCCCGTGAGCTCCGGTCGACCCTTGGCTGGGTAGTGACTCAAGCATCTCGCCCATAACAACATTTATACCGCGTTCACCTCTTGAATTAATCAGGCATTGTGACGACATTGTGCATATAATAGCCACCGGGATATCATAAACAATGGTGTTGCATTAGCTAGTTGTAATTAGAAGAATTAAACGTTGACTTATTGATTGGTGTTAATCTGGTGGTTGTTTATTGATCTTGGGAATGTGAGAACCTTTTCATCATTCCCCTGCTCTTATCTCATTTTTTTTTTTTTTTGTATGGCATCTCGCAGTTCAGCCTCTGAGGCTGGCTTCTGCTTAACCGGACTAATCCTGTCGATGCCTAGAATTTAAGGCCTCCAGCCAGGGCAGCGAAATTATCTGTATTAAGTGACAACTCGCTAAGGGCACCCCCTGCGGGGTTCGGGCCTCGGCTTAGGGTGTCGCTTGGGGACGGCAGCATAGGGACTGGCTGGATCTGAGCGATTTCATTATTTAGGGGCTGATTTAAAGCTAAAGGCTCAGCATCGCGGGCTGGCTCGATCAAGGGTCGGGGGGGTCAATTTATTTAGGATCGGGAACTCAGTATATGTCTTGATCCATATTTATCGATAACCCATCCATCAGTCATCTCAGTTGTCACGTCCTTTCTAGCCATATTAACGTTCACACAGTCCATTCTCCAAAATGAGAACCTTGTATGTACAAGGTTCTTGGTACAAGGTGTTGTTTTGCATCCTCGTCAAAATTCAGGATGTTGTCACAAATGACATAAATATAATCAATATAAATCATTTTACCTAGTTAATTATTATAAAACACTGCTTTTTTGTTGTTTAAATTTGTCAGTTTTTCCGAATTACCGCCTTGACGTTGTTTTGGGAATAAGAAATTATCGAATAAACGTTTGAGATTGTTTGTATGTGTGTAAGCGAGGCTAAAAGGCGAGGATCAGACGGCTCGCGTTTAAAACACGCGTGGTTCACACTAACCGGTTTCCGTAAAAAAAAAAAAAAAATTGCCTACCCATTTTATTATTGATTCGGGTCGAGAATCATTAGCATAGTTACCTCCTTGAATTTGACGAAGATGCAAAACAAGAGCTTTAATCGCGCTTCCGTGTGTCGACCTCACGTTATACACTCAGCTTTTCTTGCACGCGGCCGGTCCTGTACCACATCCAACTCACTGGGACCAAATAGTAGCGCAACCCCGGCTAACTGTGGTTAATCACAGTAGACAGTTCCGACTGACCGTGAACTATGCGGCAACGGGTTCCGACGTACAGGAACCATCCACTGGCCCGGCAAGCATTACCGGTTTCCAGAGTAGCGACATCTATGGCGCTACATACGAACTTACATCCTGCACTGAGCGAGCAAAGTGGGTAATTTTGCAGGGGCGTAGCCCGCATTTATAACTTTTCAAATATAGTTTTGGCGTTCTCTCATCACGCCCCATATAAGTAGTCAGCAATCATTTTTTCGTGCATAGTGACAAACCCTCTGGGCGTCCCTTCCATAAATAGGTCTTGATTTGCGAAATTTGGTGAATGTTACATAATAAATATTAGTTGCACGTCAGAAAATTTACGAGAGAATTTTGCTTTATTGTAAAACAGGTACAAAAAATTGTATAATTGGTATCTCATAGATATTAAACAAATACAAATATTTCTGCCGAATGATTTAAATTATTACACAAACTCACGGATATTCAAATATATATGATTACAATGTACAAAAACAAAACACGTTTACGGAAAAGCTATTATGAATCATGTATCCAAATAATAACAAAATGCCGCAATCTATGTTTTTGATGGAATCTGTACTCCTATAGTATTCTGATTATATCGTAGGGTAAGGCTGCATGCTGTAGGAAACTACTTGCCCGAACATCACTGGAAGAAGGAGTACGTACTGCTATCGGTAAGTGAAATTGGACCTACGCCACTGGATGTTATTGTATTTTTTTTACTTTTTATACGCATTTCATTGTAACGATGATAGTAATTGACGGTAAAAGATATCGTTGAACAATTTTCAACGATATTTTTTATGAAAATGACACCGACACTTGATCTTTTAAAATAATTTTCCACCTTGTGATAATAATAATTGTTACTAAAGATAATGACGTTGAGACGTTGGTATGAATGATGATTCTCGGAAACGGAGTTCAAAAGTTTGTTTTTATAGTTTCTTCAAGCAATAAACATAAACATAGCATCACGTCTGTAATCCCCGAAGGGTTAGGCAGAGGTGTACCTAATAGAACCGTCAACATTTCGCTACTAGTTTTCTTTTAGTCCCATGTAAGAGGGGTGAGCTTTTTGTCATCAACCGGGTACAAATCCAGACTCTGTGGCTGCTTTTCAGAAATTCCTGACGGAAACTGAAAACCCCATAACACTTTTCCTGACTTAGGAATCGAACCCAGGACGTATCACGTTTAGATATCGACACCTACCGCGGCTGCAGTTTCGCTAGCTAATTCAATTTGAACCTGTGATCCCACTGCTGGGACACAGGCCTCCTCATCTGAGAGGGAGTGAGCTATATTATATCTATTCACAACACTGGCCCAGTGCGGGTTGGTAAATGTCACATGTCTTCGATGTTTTGGTTCTAAGACATGCTGGTTCCCTCACGATATTATCCTTCAGAGTTTTGGGAGCAGTGGTGATCAAGTAATTATACACAGTAAGAAGTACGAACTATATTACTGAACGCCAAAGTTCAAAATACCAATGTACCTTTACATAAAGTTTGTAAGCACGAAATACGTTAGTCAGAAAGTACGCTATGACAAAATACTTTACTCAGAATGTTCGTCACTCCGATGTATGTTACTCCGTAAGTTTACTATGACGAATTACTTAATCGAGAATGTTCATAATCGAGATTCTGAGAGAGTATTTCGCTTTTATGTGTAGGATAACTTGAAGGAGTTTGTCCGTGGATGGGTGACCCATTACATTCCGAGTTTCCTAATCGGAAAGGACGAGCCCGCAACTCATAATTAGACTTTGAATTAGCAACAATACAAGCTAGTGCAAGTGTGCTTGTGTGTACAAGCTTGTTTGTGAATGTTGTATTTCCAGATGCACAACACACATGTTGCTTTTTTCACAACTAGCTATAACTTAAAACTGTCTTACTTAAATAAAAACCAAGAAATACCTATTCATTACTTCCACCAAAAAATCTTTATTTACCCACTAAATTATAACATTGTATGGGAAATAATACTTCTGTGGCTAAATGCCAAATGTACCTACACATTTTGAAAACATACATTTTTATTAAATTAACTAGCTAGCTGTGCCCGCGACTTCATCCGCGTGAAATTTAAGAAGTAACCTAAGTTACTCCTTATTACATAAGCTATCTGCCAGTGAAAGTCCCGTCAAAATCGGTCCAGCCGTTCCAGAGATTAGCCGGAACAAACAGACAGACAAACAGGCAAAAATTGTAACAAATGTTATTTTGGTATATGTACCGTATATACATTCTTATGCATGTGTGAAAAGCGGTTATTTTAATATTACAAACAGACACTTCAATTTTATGAAACTAAGTAACTTTACGCAAAAATTATTGCTGGGAAACGACTTTTTTTTGGAGGGTGTAAAATAATGTTTTGTGGTAGAACTCAATGTAACGCACTCAAAGCATTGTGCTGATGGACGGATTGAATAGTACGGGGGTCGTGGAGGTGTTTAAAGTAAAAATCTTAAATTAAAAACTTTTTTTTTTGAAAAAACGTTGCCCCACACTAGGAATTTATCCTGTGTCGTGGGTGCGTTTACAAAAATTTAAACTCACATACACAAACAGCCAGACCCGGAACAACTATCTGTAGGCCATACAAATCTTTGTTCCGTGCGGGGATCGAACCCGCGACACGCAGCGCAGCAGTCGATCGCTCAGCTACTGCGCCAACCATGCCGTCAAAAAAAAATAATAATAATACTTTTCAAAAAGTTGGAACTTTGATCCCTAATATCTCCGTAGCTAGAAGGTATTGTGTAGAACAAAAAAATGATCGCAATGACAGGGAGAACCAGTGCCTTTCGGCTTCGTTAAGAGGTGTTTTACACCCTTTAGATATACAGGGTGTAACGGAAAGGGTATATACATCCTTAAGGGTGTGCTACAGACCATCAAACTGAACATGTTTCTCATCATAAAACATGTTTTTCAGCAAAAAAAAAATATCTGCTGCCCCATAGAAAATTACAATACCTATTCGACCCAAATGTAGGTATAGGCAGCTGATATTTTTTTTGCTGCAAAAATTTTTTTACGTTGACAAAGATGTTCAGTTTGATGGTCTGTAGCACACCCTTAAGGATGTATATACCCTTTCCGTTACACCCTGTATAGAAGATCTATAGATTATTCTTCTGGTTGTTGTTTATATAATTACGTTTTACCGGTCGTTAGCGCCGAGTTAAGATAACGTGACGGCGCGCGGCGGCAGTTTTGAACAAAACGTGGTACTTATTATTTGATACAAGGGCGCCTACTTGTAGCTGTGGATCTTCATAACATCTTGTTTAAAATATTAAATAATCTTTGATGTAAATATTGGACATGGTTCTACCACAATGCGCCAACCCACGACCTCTTATTTATTCAGTTCAGACTCTTGGCTCACGGTTTATTTTATATTTATATTTTTGTATTGTTGATTTAATCTTTTTACTGCGGACGCTCTTAATGTGCACCTCTTTCTACATCGTTCTCACTTAATTATACCTATGTACGTAAAATCTCAACATGAATTATGTAACCATTGTCTGGTAAATAATATATAATAATATTTTGATTTTAAAGAGTGTGCATGGAGTTTCTTGCCCATTCTTTTCCATAGAGATAGATCTACGCTTTGTAATAGGCAACTACAGTACTTTCACGAGTTATTCCTTGTGAAAGTAATTCCTTTTGTTTTTGACATTTAAAAGTACCTAATTGAAATAAATGCTTTGAATTTGAGTGAAACACGACAAATTAATCCAACATTCTAAATGTGCTATTCAGTGAAATCAGTCGCATATGACATCCAAAACTTATGCTTAGTACAGCTTTTTTTTTTAATTACCATTTCAAATTTTTTACTTCAAACCTTCTTTTTCGCTTGCCCGTCATGGACAACGGGTGGGGAAATAATATTATGTCATTCCAGAGCACTCTTCCAAGATATAACTGGTAAAGGATAGGCTGGCAACTTTGCGGCGACGACATTCAAAGCATTCGAGCTTAGCTTTGACAAGGGAGTCGTTGTCAATGAGCCTCTTGACACGTCGCTCAATAACTTCTAACGCTTGCAGCTGGTACTTGGCTGATCCATCCCAAAGTTGCACACAGTCATGTTTTACTTATTTATTTCCTGGTAGCTGTGTTGAAAACGTCGTGCACTATCAGCTACATTGAGCAACTCAACTGCGGCTCCGGCGATCCCGCCTTGAGAGCGGCATAATGACAAACTTTCAGCTCTTGCATCAAAATGCACAATTATTTTACAATTATGGAAATCTCTAAATAATAAATCTTCTCTAAGGTTTTGAATTGAAATTAACAAAAGAGAAAACAAGAAGTAGATTCATTGCCGTTTCTAGTAACTACATTTTTCTTATGTAGTTACTAACGCCGACTCATTACATCATCATCATCATTAGCCTATTATGTTCCCACTGCTGGGACGCAGGCCTCCTCTCTATGAGAGGGAGTGGGCTGTAAATCCACCACGCGGGACCTGTGCGCGTTGGTAGATGTCACATGTCTTCGAATTTTTAGTTCTAGGACATGCCGGTTTCCTCACGATGTTTTCCTTCACCGTTTTTGAAGGCAGCGGTGATGAAATAAATTACACAAAGTAATGCACCTGCCTGGGCTCGAACCCACGGCTAACTGCTGGTAAGTCAGGGCTGCCACCACTGGGCCACCGCTGCTCTCCTGCAGATTTTACTTTAATAAAAATAATATTAAAGGTAATTTTGAATTTGTTGCGACTCATACATTTGAGTAATAATCTCCACACAGCGATCTAGATGACAGAATGTGCAAAAGATAGATCAAATGGTCGGCATGTCATCGTCGGCGGTCGTAATATGTGTGACCGCATTCGGCATTGAAATAGCCAAAGAAAATATCATAGTAACTTAACATCAGGCCTTATCTGGCATCGGCCTAACCCTTCAGAGATAAGGCCTGATGTTACCCTCTGGTGGGTGTTCTGTTAGTGACACCTCCAGGATCGCCTGGAGGTGTCACTAACAGAACACCCTCATTTCTCCAGATATTTTTAAAGTCCACTTCTGGTACAATTCTAATATTTTCATTTATTGTAAATGTAATATTTTCATATATACAGCAACATGCAATGTAAAATTGTTTGTTTTTCCTTAATAAATAAACAAAGTTCCCATGCCACCAACCGGTCACAATTCCAGAGTCCGTGTTCGCCACTGAGTATTTCTTAATGGAAGAACAATCGATATGTATATCTCAATAACACTTTGCCTGGCCTGAAAATCGAATCTAGGACCTCTTGCTCAGCAGAAGCGTTTGCGAGCACTAGACCAAAGAGTAAGTAATCAAACACATATTTTGAATATACTTGTGAATTATACATGCCAAAATCAATCCAGGCGTTACGGAGATACGCCGGAACACACAGATAGACAGATTTAAAAATATGTTAATAGTACTGCATATACTTTCATTAAGCGTTCAGTACAAAGTTATTATTTTGAAATTACAAACAGAAACTTCAATTTTATTTATTTGTTAAGATGTATAGATAGATAGCTTAAATGCTAAGCAAGTTAGGTTATGCAAACCAGGAATTGAATGCTAAGTGATCTTATAGTATTTAACAAAGGCAGATAGTGATTGCACAAGCGCCATGATTGATGTGCAGGCGCTGACTGCATTAAAGCTGCTTCACACTCTACGGAAGAGATCATTTTGCGTTACCACGATTACTTTGTATGAAAAGAAATCGTGGACAAAGAAAAGATGGATGAATAGGGGTGCGGACTGGGTAAACAAAACGACATTCTATTTTATCAGTCAGACAGGTAACACAAAAATATTAGACACGTATTTTTTGTTTTATCAAAATATCAAAACATTACTTAGTTAAAACTAAAACTCATTAAAGTTGGAGAGTGGGGGCTCACTACGTCACAAGTAGGTATAAAACTTACCTACATGTGACGTCATGCGCCATTTCAACTCAATATATCTCCGTAATTTTATAACCACGTGAAAAAAGAAAAAATACGTGTCCAATACTTTTCCTTAAACTACACGACGGACAAAGAAAAAAAAATGTGAGTATCCCCTATTGTGAATGACATGAAAGAGAAAGGATTAAATGATGTCGTGACGTCTGACAGGGGAGAGTGGAAGGAGAAAACGTGTTGCACCGACACCAAGTAGAAAGGGACAAGGGTAGGAAGAAGTTGATGACGATTGCTTTTTGCTTGAATGAAGGAACATTATTGACACAATAGTTCTGTATCAATTCTGTATAACTTTAAAAGAAGCACTATTTATCCGGCACATATCGTATGAAGCGACGATAGTACATGAAAAATGTAGGTACTCGAAAAGACAGTAAAGACATACATAACATCAGGGGGGTTACTATGACACTTAAAACATTATTGTTCCATTCCTATTCCAGAGTGGGAAAGAGATGGAACTAGACGACCTGTATAGCTCCGTCTCTTTTTCACTGAATAAGAATGGAACAATAATGTTTTAAGACGTCATGGTACGCCACCTGGCCTTTTAATCCCCGAAGCGTTAGACAGAAGTATACCTAACAAATACACCCATAATTAGCCAGTTGTGTACTGTTTTAATCCCATGTAATAGGGGGTAAGATTATTGCCATCAACAGGACACAAATCCAAATACCGTGGCTGCTATGGAGAAATGCCTGATGAAAAACCCAATGACATTCAATGTGATCGTTGAAACTGGAACTCTTATGAGGACAGGGGGATTGCATCGCTTGACGCGTTGACTACCTTCTCAACATGGGTGTTAGGCTGGGGTTTTTAACTGGAATCGAATTGTGAAAAAGTGTGAACAAACATCACTGTTATACATTTATTTATTTATGCGGTTATCCAACAATTATTTACACGGTACATTTACAATTTTATTTTACCTGCATTTATCCAGAAGCATAGAAACTTAAAATCTGCAAGCAACGACACGCTAAGGGCTCATGTGGGGTACGAGCCTCGACTAAGGCCGATGCTAGGGGAGACTAGTAAAGGTCTGCGGGCCGACGACGAACTTTTCTCCGCGGCGGCGAAGAAAAAAGTACGCTCCGCGTATAAAAATTCCGCCGCGGATTTAGGGCGAACTCAACGCACACGGTGTCATCGTTTATCGTAGTGCATATAACGTACGTCACTCTAGAGCGCACAACGCGGACTCAAGTCCGCTATGTGCGTTGCTTCGACAAGCCACATGAGTTCTATTTTTTCGGGGACTCTCCCGTACTTTTGTCCGGTCCGCTCTCTGCATGTCCTCGGTTATTCGGGGGACTTTTTGTACGCGGTACTTTTAATCCCTCGTTTGCGTTACTCGATAAAGTTGTAAGCGATCTATTTTAGCGGACAAAAAAGTCCGCGGACAAAAATCCGTCGTCTGCGCAGGCTTTTAGTGACAGGCTGGATCAGAACAATGCAATTTATATTTTACTTGATAGTTGATAGTGAGTACGACTAAATGTGAGCAGTCCTTTACCGTCGCGTGTACAACGCCCGTTCATTTGCTATTGTTTGCACGACAAACTACTCAGTATTGTTTTGTATTGTGTCAGGACGGGGAATCAATAATAATTGGACGTAGTGATGCAAATGAAAACCGCTATTAAATACTCATTTTGTAAAGTAGAATGTTTTAATCATTAAGTCGATGGAAAATTATTGGCAATGGCATATGGCGTCAGCGCAATAGGAGTTATGGCCCGTATACAGCGGGAACCAACCCACAGAATGTTCTAATCGGGAAGATGAGGCTTTTAAGAAAACTGTGCAAAGAAAAGTGAGGGCTTATGTTTAGGTGTCATTAGTTAGAAGCCGTGTACTGGATGTTTACTTTTAAAATCTTGCATTTATTCAGTACTAGCGACCCGCCCCGGCTTCGCACGGGTGCAATGCTGATACTAAATACACTACAGAAAAACTGTGAACGTTGTATATAAAAACATAGCTCTGGCTTCGTACGGGTATAAAATTGATAGTTATTATACAAATAAAACTTCGTCTTCAATCACTCTATCTATTAAAAAAAAACCGCATCAAAATCCGTTGCGTAGTTTTAAAGATTTAAGCATACATAGGGATATAGGGATATAGGGACAGAGAAAGCGACTTTGTTTTATACTATGTAGTGATAGTGATTTTCAGGTAAAACGTCTCGGTTGGTTCTTTGTTGCAAAATGAATTTTGTGGTTGTTCCTAATAAATAAAAAGTTAAAAAAAATGTGTGAATCAAAATTGACAAATAAAACCAAAGAAAAAAACCTGAAATGGACTTTGTCTTACATTTTGCGTTGACAAAAATAAAACACTATTGCAGTTTTTTACATAACAGTTAAGTAAACAGGCGGCTGATATGAGTACATGTCAACCTAATTTCCAGCACATAATTTGACGCAGGTCAAAGCCTCTAGGACATCCCAGGTTCGACGCTAATTTCTGTAATTACGTCGCATCGTCGTCGGTAAAACCGTACAAATTTCATACTTGTCAGCGTAAGAATACACGCGTCACATAATTTGCAGTATAATTTCGATAAGTGCACGTTTTCATAGTAATTTGAATCTTGACTTCGCTTATAAAACTTCTGCATTCTAGATTTTTCAACGTAGGTATCTACTGAATTAGTTTCCAAAACCAACGTCATATTGTGTTGGTTTAGTTTGGCTATCTTATTATGATTATAGGTGTGCACAGACTCGACATGATAAAATCCACCGTAACTAACACGATATATAACTCACATTTCAATGCTTTACGCTTTACTTTAGTAAGGTCTGTGTTATCTCTGTACACCTTACTTTTGTCTGATACCATCGCAAACGCCCGCCGACTGAGCGTCCGATTGCTTTTGGACATTGACGTGTTGTGGGTTTTCCGACTTTCGAGGCTAAAGTGCTGGGGCCCATGGACTGAGGTATAATGCCAAGAAAAGCGAGCTGTTAGTTTTTATGGCACAAAACAAGAAATGTGAAGTGGTACCTCCAGTCTCGCTATGTGGTGCCACTCTAAACAGAGTCAAGGAGTTCAAGTACCTTGGTCACTGGGTTACAGAAGATGGCACTGATAACTGTGATATTGAGAGGGAGCGTAGGGCATTGGCCGTAAGATGCAACATGCTGGCCCGCAGATTTGCAAAGTGTGACAGCAATGTCAAGATAACTCTGTTTAGGGCTTATTGCCAGACCTTTTACACCTGCAGTCTGTGGACCAGATACTCGCAGAAAACGTTTAATGCCCTGCGTGTGCAATACAACAATGCTTTTAGGATACTGCTGTCGCTGCCTCGTTTCTGTAGCGCTTCGGGGATGTTCGCAACAGCGCGTACCGACGACTTCTTTGCGATCATTCGTAAAAGATCTGCTTCACTACTGCGTCGGATGCGGGGCAGCGACAACAGTCTTCTGAGCGTTGTTGCTAGTAAGACTGAGGGCCGCCTTATAGGGCACTTGTGCGCAGTGCATGTACTGTTGCCGGGTGTCTCCGTGAGGTGGCGTAATTAGGTATTTATTAATTATCGTATGTTTTTAGTCCATTATACTAACATAGGTTAAGAAATACTAACAAATTTATGGGTTCTGCCTGAATTAAAAAATAAATAAATAAAATAAATAAATAAAGTTACAAAACCAATTTTCAAGGAAGGGTTCTAATTCTAAGTGTTAATTTATTAGCAATCCTATACATTTTAACTATTAGACCACGGCATGGTTGGCGAATGGATGAGCGATTGGCTGCGTGGCTGCGTTTCTCAGGTTCTATTCTCTGCACTGGGCCTGCGTGGTGCAAGACAGCACCTTCCCTGTCATATAGAGAAGGATGGGAATAATATAGACTGATTAACAATTAAACTAACATATTCCTTATCTTTAAATGAATATTATTTTCAATATCCTATGTATATTGTTTGTGTTTAGTTCACAATACCATAGAGTTACGTTTCATTCAACAGATAATTGCAACTATACAGCTCATGTAATTATAATTAACCATATTAGGAACATAATACGACGTTTCCGTGCCATGATTACGGAAAAAATGATGTTTAGTATCAACTGAAAATCATAATAATAGTGTGTAAAAACTAAATTACTTAGAACGCCAGTTGTTTTATTTTGGACTTTAATTGCATGTTATTGCCTAATATTGTCTTGTTGAGTTTTTTCAATGTAAGACATGATTCATTAAAATTAACAATCACATCGCTAATTACTGTTTTACCGTCAAACATTTTGCGGCCTAAACATTGTTTATGTCTACTAAAAATATTGCATACATAACGTCATGAGCGTTTTTTGGAGGAGTTTTTTCTTAATTTTTTGTAGGTGTTCGTTGAGTTGAGGCACTTAAACTTTCAAACCATTTAAACTGAACAAAATATGAGACCTTGAAATAATAAATTAACAAAAAGTCAAAGAAGTTTAAAAAGTCCAAATAATTCGTTACGCGATGCTGCACATTAGAGTTTGTACCTACTTATCGTAGTTGAAGCTCACGTAAATATTTTTTGGCGGCTTTGACATTTTGATATTTTATCCGGTTTGCTCGAGATTCAGAAGACGGGTTGTTTCAGCCAATCACAGAAACAAACAAAGTCTCGATCTAGTTTGAAGTTAACACAAATTAAAAAATGGTATTGCACCGTTACCTAGGTATAATTAGGCAGTTTTACACTCTCCTGTAAAGTTAATATTTTATATCTATACGTGGTGTTAGTACTTCAACCACGTTTTTTTTTCATTTTAACGTGGAGTGGGCCACCTGTGTTTCTTTTACTGTACCAGCATTGCCCACGACTTTGTTCAAGTGGACTTCGGAATTGGCTCCACGGGTATCCTATGTGGTAATTCAGGTTCTAAATTAGGTATATCTGGGACAATTTTGACGTGACAACGTCTTATAAATTGGTTTGCCGGGTGACACTTCAAGAAACTGCGTTACGCTCCGCTCACGTTATGCGCTCACAATGAGAGCGAGTGAGAGGCACGCGTGCCTTTCACTTTTTATGTCTGTCTCTCTCGCTCTTAGGCGGGCTAACCATGCCCGAGTGGAAGGGACGCGTGCCTCTATATATGTATATTTGTATATAAATACGTATGTATGTGTAAAGGTAAAAATAAAATTTTGTTAATATGAAATTCAGTGCGAGATTCTTTGTATAAATTAATGTTTTAAATATAATTCTTTGTATAAATAAATGTTTTAAATTGTTACTATTATTTCATCCTTCTTCCTACTATACGAATGAATATTCACATTAAAATTATTTTACCACTCAAAGTCGTTGTCACGTAAAACTTTCGCCCGTATACCGACTTTACAGGCAACCAATTTTTTTATCCATATCCATTCAGCCATTTTTGCGTGTTTACAAAACATACAAATTGTCACTTTTGGTAGGAAACTTGTGTAAAAGTTGGAACTTTGACCTCTAATATGTCTGTAACTAGAATGTTCCCAGGTATGGTCCAGAACAAAAAAAATAACGCAATGACGGGGACAACCGCCCTTCGGCTTCGTTAAAGATCTATTTACACCCTTTTTTGCTATTGCATAGCTTGATTGGTCGCCGTTCGTACACAAACCGGCAAAAAAATCAAACAATGACGCGATCTTTATTTTCCTCAAAGAATAAGTGGAATTTAAAAATGACTATCAAAATAAATTGCCTCCGGATTGACACTTACATTTCGTAACAAGTACAACTGGTTGGTACCTAGTTCTGCGAACGACTTTAATTCAATGCTATCCAGCATTTTGGTGCAGTAAAGTTTCCTAGTGAATGGAAAAGTTGAAATTCAACCCAACAAAATGGTAAGCGTCAACACCCACGCTCCTGAATAATAAATAACCTTTTTTGTATATTAACGTAGAGTTAAAACTAAATATAGTATTTATTTACGTAAACGTTTGTTTTGGTGAATAAAAGGATTACTAATTAGAAACGCATCCGCACTGCACGTTATTAGGTTAGCTCCACGCAATCTGCTAATGATACCTATTACATACTTTTATTTGATAGACTTTGGCCTCGGAAACTCTGAAATATTTCACAATGTAAATTTCAAATCTGATTAAAAAGTATTTGAGGCCAACTTGAGGCTAACAATGGGTAGATTTCATAATTGACAAGGTCCTGAATGTTGGTATTTACGTCAAAGAATTTAAGGTAAGATAGGCTAGGTAAAGAGAAGGCACTTACGACTAATCTACTTTAGTCTACCTTACAGAAGAACAACCCACAATTTTTAATGACTTTAACGTGAACAATTTATACAAATAATGCGAAGCAAAATCAAAAATTTAAATCAAAATATTTTATTTTACTTAGGCCTACATGGGCACTTATAAAACGTCAATAAAAGGTGCACGGTTCGGGTTGGTCGTTTCCTATGGAGAAGAACCGGCAAGAAACTCCATGGTTACTCTTTTAAAATCATTTGGTTTTACAATATTTGAAGTTACAGCGTTAGTACTTAAGTTTGGGAGGACAGCGTAGGCCGACAATAAGTCGAAGCTTGTACCTTATTCCAATTCTTCTTCTCTATTACTCGTCATCTCATCAGACACCTCTTTTCTTACTATATCAACCTTAACACAGTTCATCCAACGTTTCTTTCTTTACTTTCAGGTATAAATAAAATAAATAGTAGACATTTTACATAGGGTGACACAATGGGCGTTTTTATCTGTGAAAGCTAACTTTTTAAAACAATACTTTTGGATGGATTTCAGTGAGAAGGGTAATCACGTAAATACAGGTGGGTCCGGGAGATACAGATGGAGTAATTATATTCCCAAATACTACGGTACGGTTTTCACTCTTTCGCCCTATTCGAGTTTTTAACTCAATCAATAAATCAACACTAAGAATCCCTGGAAATATACTAGAGGCTCAGATTATTTTAAAGACTTGGCTTCAAGACCTGCCGTATCTTAAACACAGAAAACGTCTTGTGTCCGTTGCAGTGACTGGCACTTAAATGCAAACACTCAGATAGTAGACCTCTCCCTGCCCTTTCTCTTAAACTCACACACATACATACACACACAACCTCCATTCTCATCAACTCATCCTGTTTACTGTTTTTTCTTTTAAATTATGCATGTCGTTGTTATTTTTTTAATTTTTTTTGTTTCGGAATAATTAGTAATTACTATGGAATTTAATTATAATGAATTGATACTTGTGTCTCGCTGTGCTGTGTCACACTGAACTTTCTATTACTCTATCTGCCTTTACTGCTTATTTCGGGCCACCAGCCGTGGACCCCAAACTAAGCACAACCTGTATCTACAGGCTGTGCTTAGTTTGGGGTCCACGGCTACTTCTACTTTTAATTCTCTTAACTTTCCTCATTGTAAAAACGTTCTTCTATGCTTATATGTTACCTAACTTGTGTGTGTCAATTAATAATTAATTTAAGATAATTTATTTATTTATTAAAAAAGTATTACAAAAAGTTTACATTTAGGCACAGTAGTATTTTTCTCATACAATGGTATAAATAGTACTTATAAGTAAACTATAACTAAAACATATTCAAAAGTCGCAAGTGATGTTAATTCAATTCAGATGTTTGGCAGCGACCTGCCCAACATCTGAATAAAAAGTATATATATTGAAATAGTAGTTTAATATTTAAACTACTAATGACTTGGGTGGTATTATCGCTAAAAGAGATCTTATCCAAACAAGACTGGATGGTTTGATAAGGAGATATACAGGCGGAGCTGGGAGATACAGGTAGAATATCCCAGATAATAATGATTCACGTATTAGAAGCCGTCGCGGTAGCAAACATTCAGGCTTGCTCAACGTACTGCGAAGGTCACCATCGATCCATGCAGCTATGCACACCCGGCGACTCGGCGGTGATGGATTAATGTGGAATGTAGTTAAGACGAATGTCTTCTGAAAATTTAGCAAATTAGGAAATCTTAGATTCTCTAACTGAAACATAAAATCTATGAATACACTGTCGAAATTGACATATACCCTTACAGAGAATTGGGATCATAACTTTTTGATCGGTTTCAGAAAGTCTCTATAATTTATTAGCTGTCAATTAGAATTTCTGGCACCCACGAAACTGCTTAGATTATACAGTACTTATACAGTATTTTGTAATAATATGTAATCCTACCTAAACTTTTGTATGGGTCGCGTGTGATATCGACGGATTCCTACATTTGGATGCAAAACCGCGCAAGGCGAGCTCGAAAATGTTTAGCACCCCAATCCGAAAATGTCAGATTTTATTATCGACCATTATTTAGGCGGGGTAGGCTAAAATAGTGCTTGTATCAAGTAAATACAGGGTGACAAGCTGCAAAATAAAAGGGCGGCTTGAGGGTCAGCGAACCATAGCTAGTAGCATGCAGGCCTAGGGATGAGCAGTCTTGCTTTGTACTATCTGATAAAAAAATCTTAAGTTTATCACAATAATTCTAGGTATCAGTTATGGAGAAACAAGGATCTTAATAAATATTAAGATAAAATAAACCAAGAGTCGACTGGTAATAAGTAATGTAATCCGTAATCTAAATATAACCTGGGTGATAATAGCCATGGCCTTGCACCGGTTGATTCATAATGTTGTTTATGTTCAATAAAAACTTTACCTCCATCAAATCTAACGTTAGGTTTTTCCTGATAGGCTACGAGATGTCGCGCATGGTTGTTTCAAGAACGTTTTTCGCCTCACGGCATTTCATACAAACTTTCAAGTCCTTATTTTCAAATTCTATTAAAAATAGATAATAGGGGATAATCCAATTTTTTTTTCTTTGTCTGTCGGGTAGTTTATTACAAAGTATTGGACACGTATTTTTTCTTTTTCTCGTGGTCATAGAATTACGGAGATATATTGAGTTGAAATGGTGCATGACGTCACATGTAGGTAAGTTTTATACCTACTTGTGACGTAATAAGCCCCCACTCTCCAACTTTAATGAGTTTCAACTAAGTAATGTTTTGATATTTTGATAAAACAAAAAATACGTGTCTAATATTTTTGTATCACCTGTCTGACGGATAAAATAGAATGTCGTTTTCTTTACCCAGTCCGATCCCCTATTCGAAATTTCTGTTTCTAGGGATAATTTATAATCGGTCTAATTTAGCTGTAACACTATTTTTGGAAAATGTATTTTAGTTACTTTTTAAACCTATGTATCCTGCTTACGTGTATGAAGTTTCATTAAAATCGGTTCAGTTATTTCGGACTTGAAATTTTGTATGAAATGCCGGAAGGCGTAAACACTCTTAACTTTAATACCTAGTAGTGTTGTCTTGGTAATCATTTTGGAATACAATATAAATATAAAATAACTAGCTGCCCGCGACTTCGTTCACAGGGTTTTTTTTTGGGTATGAAAAATAGATGATGGCCGATTCTCAGACCTACCCGATATGCACACAAAATTTCATACAAATCGGTTCAGCCGTCTCGGAGGAGTATGGTAACTAACATTGTGACACGAGCATCCATACTTCCATACTAATATTATAAATGCGAATGTCACTCTGTTTGTATGTGTGTATGTTTGTATGTTTGTAGGTTTGCAGCAATGAAAAATGTTGTGAAAACGGGGAAAATGTGACGCAGACGAAGTTGCGCGGGACACAGCTAGTATAATTATAACATAACTAGCTGCTGCCCGCGACTTCGTTCGCGGGGTTTTTTTGGGTGATTCTCAGACCTACCCGATATGCACACAAAATTTCATAATCGGTTCAGCCGTTTCGGAGGAGTATGGTAACTATCATTGTGACACGAGAATCCATACTAATCCATACTAATATTATCCATGCTTCCATACTAATATTATAAATGCGAATGTCAATATTATAACACGAAGTTGCGCGGGACAGCTAGTTTTATATAAGACTAGCTGTACCGCGCAACTTCGTCTGCGTCACATTTTCTCCGTTTTAGCAACATTTTTCTTTGCTGCTCCGCTCCTATTGGTCGTAGCGTGATGATATATAGCCTATATCCTTCCCCAGGTTAAAATCTATCTTCTTACCAAATTTCGTTAAGATCCAATCAGCCGTTTAGCCGTGAAAAGGTAACAAACAAACAAACAGAGTGACTTTCGCATTTATAATATAATTATGGAAGTATGGATGCATGGTGTCTCGCCCTAAGTCGAGTGAGTGTTTTTTCGAACAAGCTTCCCACACTCTTGCCAACAACTGTTACTCCTGAAAGCCAGAATCAACAGTGGCGACCTCCAGAAGACCGCCTAGGTAAAGAAGCTCGATGAGTCCCGAAGAAACCATTTCACTGTCTGGGATCCAAGAGCGAGTGAGACAATAACGAAATTAATTACAAAAGAATAGCGGAGGAGTACGAAAAACATAATTTTCACTTGCCTCCAAATCAATCAGTAGATAGAACAGGGTTAGGCCACTTTTGGACACTTATTTATAAGCAATTGTACAAGTGTATGTTACAGTAAATATTAGAAGTGGACTAATGTACGTAGGAACCCAAACAGTGTAGTATTTACCCCACGACGTTGTATGAACAAAAGCCAACTAGCTATTGAATCATCTTATTCCTACCCCTGTCCCGTATTACTTGGGATAGGCGCAAAACCTCCATTCTCCCCTGTCAGCCGCCACGATATTTTTTACTCCTTTTTCTATCGTAATGTTCCTAACATAATCCATCCATCTTTTCTTTGGCTTTCCTCTCTTTTTCTCCATCCAGCAAAACCTTAAGTGGCTGCTACTAGTATTATTATTAATGCGAAAGTTTGTGATGATAGGTGGATGTTTACAACCATTTTTTTTTTTTTTAAGGATGGGAAATCATCAAATGACTTCTCCCGCTCTGGGCGGAGTGGGAGGGAGTGTCAGACTTGTACTGACTAAAACCCATCCATGTTCCTTCTTAGCCCTTTGTGTTCCAGGGCCACGGTATCTCTTTCGAACAACCCGCAGCCCTGGCAGGCATCGGCCCTCTCGGACCCCTTCCGATGTTTGTAACCCTTATACGCAAAAACGGATGGATTTTTATGAAAATTGGAACACCTCTAGTTTATGTCCTAGGTTAAAACAAACTTATATACAGCGTGTAAATTACCTCATCACGAAGCCGTCAACCAAGCATTCTGTACATGAAACTAAGTAACTTTACGCAAAAATAAATGCTGGGAAACGACTTTTTTTTGGGGGGTGTAAAATCATGTTTTGTGGTAGAACTCAATGTAACGCACTCAAAACATTGTGCTGATGGACGGATTGAATAGTACGGGGGTCATGGAGGTGTTTAAAGTAAAAATCTTACATTAAAAACTTGTATTTAAAAAAATACTTGACAAAAAGTTGGAACTTTAACCCCTAATATCTCCGTAACTAGAAGGTTCCCAGGTACAGTGTAGAACAAAAAAATGATCGCAATGACAGGGAGAACCAGTGCCTTTCGGCTTCGTTAAGAGGTGTTTTACACCCTTTATTATCCTGGAAATACGATCTCTTGGGGCAATTACCGCACTACTCGAAGGCGAAGCCACAGTATGCTATAATAATTTATGTACGCAAAAAACTAGACTGCTTGTAGGACGCGCACCGATAGGAAATTGACATGTTAATAGTTCCCAGTATCATAATATTTATATAACTGCTGTGGCATTATTACAAGAACTTATCATGTATATCACAGCCTCTATAGTTTCTAGGTACCACTGATTACTGATTCTAGATTCTGTAATCAATTCCACGAAATAGGAAATAAACTGTACTACAGCTAAACGAATTAATTTATTCGTGAGTTTATTTCTAGTTAATATGTAAGACATTAAACACATCGTAACTTATAATTTCTCGATGACAACATTATGAAGTTGTAACCACGACGCCTAAAGAATATGATTGTAGTTATTTACATAATTAATCAAATAGAACAATGTTGTGTTAGGTCTTATAGAAACTACAAGAGATAGAAAAGTCTAACAAAATAATATGTCACATCTGACACTGACGGGTGTCTTGATCGAAATACAAATTGTACTTTACAAAAACAATAATTATACGTATAATTTTATGACTAAGCGGTTGGCAGGTTTAAACAATTTTAGGTTCGAACCTGAAAAAGATATTGGTTTAAGTTTTTTAAGACAAGAAATTTAAATCTCCCATGTTTTTGAGTAGCCTTGAATGTTGGGTGTGTCAAAAGATGAATGAAAATTTAAATTAATACTGCTGTGGAAATGCTTGCGAAGCAATAATTTATCTATTTATTAAACACTTCAAGTACAATGTACAGAGGCGGTTTTCTACGTTTGGGTGAAGCAGAGACAAACCGTGGTAGGTGTCTATCTGAAAAAATAATAATTTAATAAGACATACCAAAAGTAAAAGAATATATAAAATACTATACTTAAATATATATCAGTATAAAAATTCTCACATAGAACAATGAGAAAAAAAAAAATAACCGACTTCCATAAAACACTAAAAAGTGGCAAATAATTTTAGTTTCGGAAGTCGGTGACTTGTTTGTTTCATTTACCTTTTTGCCACCGACTTCCGAAACTAAAATTATTTGCCACTTTTTAGTGTTTTATGGAAGTCGGTTATTTTTTTTTGTAAAAAAGTTTTTATTTTAGCCTTTTCAGTTGTGGTATCTCACTTTTATCCTAGTCAAGTATAATTTTTACATTGTGACTAGACACCAGCACATCGTCCATGCATACGACAAAGGACAAAACGTATAATAAAGAGGATGACTCAAAAAGTACCTAAGCAAAGATAATAAAATTCATATGGCTCCACCGGGCAAGCTTCTCTACCAAATGAATGAAAAATCATCTAAATCGGTCCAGTAATCACGGAGAAATCGGTGTACATACGTGAAAAATTTACATATAACAAAAATTTTAATAAAATGAAAACTGTATAGCCAAACTATATTAATTTTTTATGGGACCAAATGGCAGGTATTCCACATCAAACTAAAGAAGAATCACGCAAATCGGATCATAAATCTCAGCGTAATCGGTGTATACACCTGGAAAATGCATACCGTTACAATTCCAAAAAGCCCAAACACAGCTAAGATTCATTGCCTTGTTATGGAGTTCCGAAGCCTGCCTCTTGGATTCATCATCAGATCTGATGGTAGAATGGTTCTTATTGGACGCAAATGCTTCACTTGTTGTAAAAATACCAAAATCACTGTACGTTTTCCTATAAAATTTGAAGAGTTCCCTCGATTTCACCAAGATTCCATCATCAAATCCCGACTTGGTGACTATGGGACCATTTGGGAAGTATACCCTTTCCAACAAAAAAAGAATTTTCCAAATCGGTTGGCAAGCGACGGAGTAATGCGCGAACAAACATAAAAAAAAAAAATACAAACATCCGAATTGAGAACCTCCTCCTTTTTTAGAAGTCGGTTAAAAAATATCAACGTTGATAGTATCAATAAATGTGGTGTATCTTTGAATGATCAATGCAGAAATAACGTGACAAGACAACGCTGCTGTTTAAGAAGATTGACAAAAAAATAAAGAGTTTGCTTAGAGTATGGTTTGATCCCTAGATTTAGAGGATCGTATAGCAGGTGGACTTCTGTAATTTCTGCCTACGCCCCATAGGAAAAAGTCGTAAGATTATTTATGTATTATTATAATGTATAAACAATGCACTAAGTTTCAAGGGTACATAACGGTCGTTGAAACGGAAGACCCTGCGAGCGTTTCCCCTTAATACAATTTTCATATACAGTATGCTCTCAAAATTATAAGCTTTGCATTTGGTTACTGAAGGAATTCTATATTGACACATTGATGTGTCATTATGTCAAGTGTCCATCTTCTTAATTTTTAACATGATTATTTTCCAGGAACTGAAGAATAAAAACGAGCAAAAAATCACTTTTTGGTATGGGAGCCCCCTTGAATATTTATTTTATTCTGTTTTTAGTATTTGTTGTTATAGCATCAACAGAAATACATAATCTTTAGAAATTTCAAGTGGCTACCTATCACGGTTCATGAGATACTGCCTGGTGACAGACGGACGGACGGACAGCGAAGTCACAGTAATAGGGTCCCGTTTGACCCTTTGGGTACGGAACCGGATATTATGTACGTGGTAAGTGTTTTCGCGTCGGGGTCCCTTACACCCCGTATATCTGCTGCACTCACTTGACGCACCAGGCAAAGGGCATAGGATGATTTCAAGTTTATTTTTTTGTGTTCTCGCACTGAGAACTGAACCTTAACCTATGGCACGAAGTTTAATTACTGCCCTGTATGTAGATTCGACTAACCTCAATAAAAATTCAAATATACTTCCGGTACTAACTTCTTCTCATATTGAAGTTATGATAATACTTTTGTGCAGTTTATTTCTGAACTACAAAAATATTTAAATTCTTGAACTTTTTTGCCATTAAGTATTATTAGTTAAAATTACAAAAACACTTTACAAAACAGCCTTCCTAACGCAATACAAAATACAGTAAAACTTCTGTATTTTGTATCGCGTTAGGAAGGCTGTTTTGTAAAGTGTTTTACAATTAAAATGTTAATTAAACTTATTTATTATTTAAAATCTAGATTAACCGAGTCTACCAACGTCATAATGTAAGTCTCATTCAATTCTGAATCTTTTTGAATTAATTGTAAAGTGTGAGACACGGCAGTTATTATTTTAGTGATAAACACTATTTTAGCATTTAGAAGAAATACGTGATCAGCTTCGCATAATATGGTGCTTTTGGCGCATAGCATTAAAAAGAACTAACGCGTCATCTTATTTTTTCAGTACATCTTCCACTGATGATTATTTTTCACAAAATATGTAAAGTTTATCAACGACGCTTTCCTGACAATGTTTGACGGCACGATTGGCGCATTGGCTGAGCGATTGACTGCTGCGCTACATGTCGCGAGTTCAATTCCCACACGGAACAAATATTTGTATGACCTACAGGTTGTTGTTCTAGGTTTGGCTGTTTGTGTATGTGAGTATTAATGTTTTTAACGCACCCACAATACATGAGAAATTCTAGTGAGGGGTAAAGTCTTTATTGAAAAAGGGATATTCGAGCTCTAAAAGAACTATTCTGCACTATAGCACACTTACTTCTATAAATCTGGATTTTTTTAAGAATACTTATCGTATTAGATCAAAATCACTTTTCATTAATAGTTAGAACAATAAAACTATCCTTATCTGTGGGAATCCCACAGCTGCTACGCACGACAGAGCCTTGAGATCTCGTTGGCCGCTGCTTAAGTCGGAATTGTCAACACTTTCCATGCAAAAACCAAACTTTTTACTGTTTGCTCACATTACGACACACAAGACGCATAAAAACTGATGTCAGAACTGCGCAGTGGGGTGATAACTATGCACAACTTCGAATCCTGCCCTTTGAGTCCCACTTCAGTGCTGCTTTCGACGACGACGCCGTGAAGGTAACAAAGTAAACATCTATTTACATATAAAATAAACATATCATTTAGGCCAACTAAATCTAGAATACTTTCGTGCCAGCGACACTTACAAGAAGAAGACTAGGACTTTCAGGCATCGTTGCAGAAGTTGAGCCCTCTACACTTCGCTACAGGCAATAACGTTTCCGTGCTTTCCTCTGCATAAACCAAATATTTGACTTTTTCTGAATGAAAGTGAAATAATTGTGTTGTTTACTCTACATTATAAAACTAAATTATATTATAATGCTATTCGACCCTACAAAGCAGACTGCTTTTATAATAACAAAGATACAAGTTTAGAGGCCCATTGAAAAATTAAAGCTTTCACACTCAATTTCCAAAAATATATACTTACAAATTCAAGGACAAGATTAACTTATTTTCCGTGCATTTTGGGACATTCATTTACAACGATGATCATTGATTTGCACCTAAATTCGACGAAACAAAATAAACGGATTTTCTAATCTGACAAAAAAAGTCATCATTTTTTATTTAGGTATTATGTTATGTGACGTTAAAATATCGAATACATATAACATCTGCTCAATTTCTCCAGCTAATTTCATTTGACCAGGTGTATAGGCATAATTCACGATAAAAAAAAAACAACGAAAATAGAACGTCCTGTATCACAAGTACGCGGGTTATACATCGAAGACACATAAAATAATGAACCAACCAGGGACAAATTAGATGGTTTAAGCACACTGACGGCGAGTATATATAGAGGCATATCATTACGACGGACATCATAAGTCACTCGACTACTTGCGATTACTTACATATTTACTTGAGGAACAAACGGTAGGTGTTTGTGTTATTAATAATATAAAATATCTTCCTAATATTATTTATTTATTTTATATAGTGTGGAACGTTGTTTTCTAAATCCCTAGCAGCAAGTAAAAGACCCAATTTCTATATATATAATGTCTAAGGAAGTGGCTAATCTTGACAAATATAATAATATTGTGTTATATTTTTCTCTCGCTTCGAAGTTGTGAAATCTGAGTGTATTTGTGCAAGCTCATACAGGAATTAGGTTCCCATTATCTGAGCTTAATTTTCAGAGTGAGACCCCCATTGTGTCCTTCTTTTATTTTAAATCCTTTCCAAAGTAGACTAAGTACTATTTCTGACTTGAGTATTTTAATATAGAACTACTCAAACTCTACACTGTTATGTAGCCCTTGAAATCCAATATTTAAAACTGAAGTAAGTTCAACTACAGTATACAGAAACCAGCAATTAGCTTGCATAACTTTGTACTCACTGTCATCACAAATAATCACAAAACTACATGAATAGACATATTTTATATCCTTGATGTTTCTAGTTCCTAGCTACAAACCAAGCAGTCTTTTCGAATTCGAATTTTTCCAACTGATTGTTGTTATCTTCGAAATTTTTACAACAGTTTTTATTCGAAAAACTTCGCATTCTCTTCTTCAGATTTCTTCGCATAACTCATTTCTAATTTGATAGAGTGTCCATGGAGTTTCTCATGCTCGTTCTTCTCTACTACTACTTACAGTACTTTCACAGTTATTATGCCTTGTGACAGTTCCTTAGTATTGTTTTATAATTCAAAAGTGTCTGCCACTTGTCTATATTTGAAAGATATGCTTTGATTTCGTTCTTTATCTTTCAGGGCAACATGAAGTTCGTCTTGCTGTTGTGTGTGATGGTGGCCGCAGTCTGCGCTAATGATAAGTACACCGACAAGTATGACAACATCGATCTGGATGAGATTCTGGAGAACGACCGACTCCTTGACGCCTACGTCAAATGTGTCTTGGGGAAGGGAAAGTGCACTGCTGAAGGCAAGGAGCTCAAAGGTAAATCGATTTTGTGTGTTTTTGCTACTGTAAAACTAAGATGACTGGAAGGGTAGGGACCCGTTTCTCAATCCCGATAATTTGGGCTTAACCAGAAAAGTGACCAAGTGATCGTTTTTCATTTCATCATTTTTAAACCGTACATCATTACATTATTACTACATAAATTGTGACTGCCTCGATGGTCTAATGGTCACAATAGAGACTGCTGAGCATGAGGTCCTGAGCTCGATTCCCGGGTAGAGCAAACTTTATTCGGTTTTTCCATCAGTTTCTCAGTAGCAACCACGGTGTCTGTATTTGTGCCTGGTTGATGGTAATAGGGAATTAAACATAACGGTATTAGGTACACCTCTGCCTAACCTTTCGGGGTTAAAGGCGTGATGATATGTTCATTTTTAAATCAATGGTTGTTTAATCTACATTCGAAATACCGAACAATCAATGCCCTAAGGGCCTAGAGCGTAGGTCAATGCTGTTTTTTCCTCTTCCTTTCTTCTCAAAGAAGATAATTAATATGTCTATCCGGCAGTAAAATAGCAGTACGTATTTCAAAACTAGAGCTCTGAATCTTGCTGCCCATATTTTCATGTTAGATAGTTTGTTCTCTTTTTAATAACAATTCTAATATAATACAAAGTGATGCGAGTGAGCCAAGTTTGTCATTGCACTCGAGGTAGAATTGTCGACTGAGCCCGAAACGGTACGTAAACGGGTACGTAATGGCTGATTGCTTAATGTCAAAGGTTCACGCAAATCAAACAAGGATTTTCAACAGACTTGATGACAGGGACAGAGGTATACATTAACATAGGTACACATATATGACTGGAAAATGACTGTGGTAGGTACTATTTTGAGGGCGTTATGGATAACTCATAAAAACTGGTCTCTTTAATTTAAACGTTTTTGTTCCGGTATTATGGTTTGGCTACCCCGACAAAACCACAGAAGATAAAATAAAGGAGTAGAAAACAATAAAAATTGTTTATATTTTTTTTAATAAAATTAAAGGAGTTCGTGAAGAGGAATTGGAGGAGGCCTTTTTCCCAGGGGTGGGACAGTATTGGATAAATAAAAAAATAGTGAAATATTATATTTTGATCATATTAACATTGTTTAGAGGTAAAAAATAAAAAAAAACAAAGTAAATATCTGACTCGTCAATAGTTTTGTGTATTTATTTGCGGGAATGCTCAGAATTTTGCGGCCAAGTTTATTATAAATAGAGTGTTAATGAACAGTTGTTATCAATTCTTTGCATCTAAAACAATTAGTAGAAGTAGTCCGAGTAAAACCTAGTATTTGGCAATGCTTTGCACATATTAACAAATCACTCACTTGTAAATAATTACGAGTAAGTACAAAATTGTAAATCTCGGTCATCGTTAATTAGAAAATTGTTGGGCAATTTGGGTAACATCGAGATAAGGCAAATATTAAAAAAAAAACTAGTTGTAGACTGTGCATCTTACCTGGCTGAACATAACTTATTTACATGAATACACTTTTTTTTTTAAATTCTAAATGGCAAATAAATATTGGGAAACAATAAGTCAAGCCACAATTTCTTTTTTTCCTGGAACCCTTCCTCTGAAATACATCGATGATATATGGTGGCTGAGTTAGTACTTTTTAGATGCACACTTATGGTGGATGACCTAGTTATTTATAGGACAAGTAGTTTTTTTGGAGGAGAAAAATAATATGAAATAGAAGTCGGTTTAATTACCACCCCTAAATAATGATGTAATAAAAGTAATGTGTTTTCACAACTTGTGTTTATGTCCACATCCACCTTTAGTTTTGGTTTAAAAATATTATCTAGGAAGGTAAGCGCAGTCGATTCACAGACTCAGTTACAATATAATTAACGACACGGTTGGCGCAGTGGCTGAACGATTGGCTGTTGCGCAACGTGTCCCGGGTTCAATTCCCGCACGCATAAAAAATTGTATGGCCTACAGGTCTGGATCTGATTTGGGTATATGAGTTTATAATGTTAGTAAACGCACCCACGATACAGGTTAATTTCGTAGTGTGGGGTAAAGATCAAAAAAATATCTTTGTTATAAACTATAACTGTGTTTTGTAAACGTACATATGTTTTTGACGTACGATTATAACGACTTTTGGATGCAGCGACGACATTGTAGAGGTCCTTTCTACGTTTCATGCCCGTTATAACTGAAATCCACTGTAGGTACAGTACAGCTCATAAAAACCGTCTGACTAAAATTATAAGTACCTAAGATAGAAATGAAATAATTTAGCATTCATAAGAGGAAAATGGATCAAACCAGGACATTTTCTCATGAAATGTGATGTATGTAGTCAAGACACGTCCACTACCAACATCTACTTCCGTTGAGTACACGGAAAAAGATTATAATACAATTGTTTAACCACCATTGTTTGAATGCCATAAAAATACCCATGAGTATATCAAGGAAATGTATCGGACGAAAGGTCAGTCGAGCCTTTATAAATGTGTTTTTTTTTGTAAGCCTTTATTGGATGCCACTGCTGGAAAAGGCCTCCCCTTTCTCCTTTAAAGCTCTGTTTCTTGTGCTATCTTTGGCCATGTTTTCCCGGCAAACAAGATCGGGGGACCTAAAATGGCCGCTATAGCCGAATCATAATAAGATAATAATATGCTGGTCCCGCAACGAAATTAATTAGAAAAAAGTAGATAGAGAGCAGCGGTGGCCCAGTGGAGGCAGCTCCAACTTACTAGCGGTAAGCCGTGGGTTCGAACTCAGGCAAGCGCATTACTTTGTGTAATTTATTTCATCACCACTGCCCTCAAAAACGGTGAAGGAAAAACATGTGACATCTACCAACCCGAACTGAGCCCGCGTGGTGGATTACAGGCCACTCTCTCTCGTAGAGAGGAGGCTTGTGTCCCAGCAGTGGGAACATTATAGGCTGATGATGAGTGGAGGAGTAAAGCTCAGTTGCCTAACACCACGGATAAATATTATCATTAATATTGATGGGTCCTAACTTCCTAAGTTGTTAGCTGTTTTCTGATTATATCTGATTTGATTCCAATAATGCTCGTAGGTAACAGTTATAAAGAGGTATGGGAGAGTAACTGTAAAGTTTCTGATCCCATTGAAAAGGTTAGATCCTCTGCCCAGATGGATAGTGTGTCTGGTGTGCTGCTGCCCGACAGTTGTTGTATATTTTGTGCTAATTCCTGTATATTTTGTGCTAATCTCGCGAATACTTAACTCTATTAGCACGATGTAGGATTGTTAGTTGGTGATAAACTCCCTTTATTTACCCTCAAGAGTTTCATTTAAACTTATATTAAAATAAAACAATTATTTTTACTCTCAACAGAAAATCTCTCGGATGCCATTCAGACTGGCTGCGAGAAATGTACGGAAGCACAAGAGAAGGGAGCATACAAAGTCATCGAGTTTCTGATTAAGAACAAGCTGGACATCTGGCGCGAGCTGTGCGCTAAGTACGACCCAACTGGCACCTGGAGGAAGAAGTACGAAGATCGTGCAAGGGCCAACGGCATCGTCATCCCCGAAGAATAAAGCCTCTTTCATAAAACTGCTAAGACCAGATAGACCCTGTTCAGGTGTTCTATGAATACTTGAACTCTCTGAAGCAGCTCTCAACTCAATTCTCCTACTCAGAATTTTGTTACTCATTCGTTTATGTATTTTTATTCATAATTATGCTGTTGTTTAAATTTTCTTTTGTTGTTTTTTTATGAAATTGTATTGTCTTCTTTTAATAAACCAAAGAAATCCCCTTTGTGTTTGTTTATCTAGTTTTTGCATAGTCTTTGGAATTGGGAAGTCATAGTATATTCGTGATATCCTCTTCTTCTTTCTCCTCTTCATTTATCGTGTGATTAGTGCATTACCTGGTGTCAATTTTTTTATGCCGCCCATGGTCCTCTGGCTCAGCATTATATGCCGTCGAGAAACATCTCTCAGGCATGCTGGTTTTGTCACGACCTTTTTTTTCTTCACCGAAGCAAGTGATAATTATAAAACATCAGAGGTGTGTTTTTTGGGTTCACACTTGAGACCTTGGCAGTCCAACTGTTACACCACTACAATATCACTGCGTATTCTTCCTAAATTGTTGAGGAAGAATCATATTGATGAACTAAAAAAAAACCTTCATCATCATCATCTGCATAGCCTTTTCCCAAACAATCTTGGGGTCGGCTTCCCGTCTAACCATATGCAGCTGAGTACCAGCATTTTACTAGAGGCGACTGCCTATCTGACTCCACAACCCAGTAACTGGGTAATACGATATCCCTTGGTATGACTGGATGTCAGACTTTTGGTTTCTGACTACTCGTAACGACTGTCAAAGATCTACAAATGACAGCCGGGACCAACGCTTAACGTGCATTTCGAGGCATGGAGGAAACTCGGAGTGTGACCATAAAGTCACCCATCCACGGACCAACCTCGGCAAGCACGGATTAACCTTAAAGATCGACCCGTGCGGCTGTTATTATATAGCCACGAGCTAAAAAAAACCTTATACTTACTTAATGAGTTTCAACCCGAATTTTAATGGAATTTATTTTAAGCCTTTGAGAATTTCAGTTACTTCCTCCTTTACTTCTCAGGGAAAAGCCAGCTTATTTTAAAGACTTTTTTTTTTTTACTTAAAAGATTTCTCTACCCTTTGGTCTTGATTCTTCGGACCATAATATATTTTTAACAACTTAAACCGAAGAAAACAGCAACTGAAAAGCGAAAACAACCTTTTGGTCTATGCTTGTCGCAAGATTTACTGGTGGTTCTAACTCAAGCGAGCAAAGAGCTTAGTAACGTGATACACTAACTAAGCTCTTTAATTAAAGTAATCAACTAATTTTGAGGTGGCGCCAGACAAACAAACAAGCAAATTAATTGGGTCCGTAGGTTACGCCCCCAGTGTGTTTTGCCCCCGTGGTGGAAGCCCCCGATTTCGTTTTAGTACTATAATATTTATTAGTTAAATATTTTTATCAAAAGTACAGTCAGATAGCAAAGTGTAACCTATTATAAAAAATGTCTAAGTCATGGTTCATTATTAAAATCAAAATCATAGTTTATTATTATAAATCTTTATTAACAATGTCGGTGTAACAAACGTTTGCTTATCTAATAATAGGTACTAATGGGTAATAATAGGTAATACGTAGGTACTTAATATGTAATAAAAATTAAATTAAATGTCTAATAAATAATAATAGGTATCTACGTAAATACAACTTTGATAACAAATAAAACCAAACATTAAAATAAAGCAACAATAACATGCAAAATCACAGATACGAAATTAAAAATCACAGTTTAAAATTAGGATCATTTTAAGTACTTATATACTATTTACGTACTAAGTATATAGGTAGGCATCTACTTAAATATTTAGAAGATTGGTAACAGAATGTTCAAACACTAAAATATAATAAAAACAATTAACATTTAAAATCACAGATAACAAAAGTAACAAAAGAAGAAAAACATAGTAAAAATATTAGGATGATTTGAACTTTGTAATTAAATTATGTAATTTAAGTCATTTATATGCAGTGACTATGGAGGTTACAACATTGATATAGATATAAAATTAAAATGTAGTAATTATGTAACAATAAACATGCAAAATCATTATTTTTAAGCTAAGTAAGTAGGTGATTATTTTTGCTTGACTTGCACATACGGACGGATTTGTTCCAAAAACTCCATAATTGTAATTTGTTTCTTTTCATATTTGTCTGTCAGCTTAGCAATGAGTTTGTCATTGATTATTGAAGATTTTTTCCTTTTACATATAGGACTGTCATTTCTTCGTAATCTGAAAGTATAAGATAAAGATTATTTACTAAGAGTAAAAAAAATGAATTACTGATATATTAAGCGTTATGTAAGTAATCAGCATTTTACCTCACTTGACCTGTGCTATACGTAGAAATATCAGTTGTTATAATTTCCAAAAACGATAATAATGATGGTTTTCGGCCCAGATAGCACTGAAGCCGTTGATTCCAGGCCTCCACTAAATTTGTGGTTCTATGTCGTTCTTTATAGCAACACCACTTTGAGATCATCCCCGGAGGCTCAAGCCATTGTTCAACGAAATAATCGTTGAATTGGGTGACTTTTTCATCGGGAATACTGAAAACAAAAATTATGATATATATGACATGTCGTATATACCTAAGCATTATTTTTATTTTTGCGTACTTATAAAAACAATCTATGAGCTGTTAAAACTTTAAAATAAAATGAAAATTAAAATTACCTGTTTTCCATTACGGAAAGCCAACCATCTTCTATATCTTCTTTAGGAAGAAATGCTAGACAGGTGCACAGTTTCACATACAATGTTGTTTCTTCGTGTGCCAATAAACCTAAAGACTTCGCTTTTCTGTAAATGGCTCTTTGGAAGTGAACATTACAGCCATGTATTGTGACCGCTGGCAATACCTCTTTTATTGCCAGCATTGTAGCTAATTCAAAATCTACAGTGAATTTCATGGGGCTGAAGTCCGGCACAGCTTCTTTAATTTTTTTAAACATGACTTCATATGTACTTTTATCTTTATTAACTAGTAGCACATAAAATATAGGCACAATATTGGTTGCTTGTGCATCACTTCCCATATCTCCATGAATGGTAAATATTTGGTAAAATGGACCTGGACAACAATCAAATGTACCATCCCCGAAGTAGTGTTGTATATTTTTGATGTGTTTTAAAGCCTGTGCTGATACGAATACTATAATTCTGTTGTCGTTCTCACAGTAATCAACTAATAGATATTTTTGAAAAATCTCAGGTATAATGACTTCAGCTGGATTACGAAACTGTGTCTTTTCTACATTTAAGGCTTTCTTTCGAGAGTTGTATAACTGTTGCTTGATATTATTGAATTTGGGTATGTATTCATCGAAGGCTGTGTCTGTGTTTTTTAACTCGGCAAATTGTGTTTCAAATTTTTGTTGTATAGAGCTCGAGAAACTCGTTTTCACTTCCTTTTTTAATTTTTCCATAACAACTCTAACTTCATTTTTCATTAAGTTAGGTTGACACTCAGCATTATGACACTTTTGGATTTGTACATTGTCACTTTCCTCACTTAATTTTATAGAACCACTACACTTGCCATGTCTTTTATTTACGCATGTCCACACACTCGATTTATTATTTTTCCTATGAAGATTATAAGCAAATCCGACATGTAGTAACGTTCTTCCACCTAGTTTATTTGAAATTATTTTGTAATTGGTTTGTGCTAAACCCCGTGAAGGACCTGGACTTGCCATTTTGAGTTAACATGACCGACTAAACTTTCTTATCAGTAACATATTGCAACTATGTGGGAAAGGGATAGAAATAGTGCCCATCGCTATGTTTGCTATTTTCACTGTCCGTCACCCTGGACTCTATTGTTTTCAACCCTATCTTTCCCTTTCTTTGACTACCTATCTCTTTCTTTTAGAATTCGATCTGGCTATTGTGTAAAACCAGTTTGGCCGGGCGCGCCTCGTTTAGACAAAGTACAAAGTAATGCATCTAAAGTAAATAATTGTAATATAGTAATAAAGTGAATATCCTTGTAGCATGTTTATAGTATCCAATATTGTGTTAGTTAGAATACTTATTTAGTAAGTTTGTCTACGTATTTGGTTCCGAAACACTTTTTTCATCGTCTGTATCTAGTAAAAAATATTTTTATTTCGGCGAAATCAACTATAATAACTTAATTTAAAATCGGGGGCTTCCACCACGGGGGCAAAACACACCGGGGGCGTAACCCACGGACCCAATTAATTACGTAAAGAGTAAGATGATCCAGGGCTGCGGGTTGTTCGAAAGAGATTCCACGGCCCTGGAACACAAAGGGCGTAGAAGGAACACGCTCCTGGTCTGACACTCCCTCCCGCTCCAGAAGTCATTTGATGATTTCACATCCGTAAAAAAAAAAAAAAGCATAAGATGATGGCAGTGTGTTTGTTTGGCGCCACGTCATTTGTATTTACTTACTTGCCCATTGATCGAACAGCATAGATCTATGCAGTAGTTTTGCGTCAACCCGAAACCACAGAATACATAATAATATACATCTAAAAAGCTTCGAATTAATTTTACTTGATATACAAGGTGTTGTTTAGCATCCACTTCAAATTCAAGGAGGTAACAATGCTAACGATTCTCGACCAGAATTAATAATAAAATGGGTAGGTTTTTTTCCTTGTTTTCTGAAATCGGTAAGTGTGAACCAGCCATGTGTTTCATTCGGCCCGTCCGATCCTCGCCTTATAAACCTCGCTTACACACATTCAAAAAATCTCAAACGTTTATTCGATCAAATTTTCTAGTTTATTTTATTTCTTATTCCTTAAACCACGTTGTGGGGGTTTATCCGAAATACTGACAAACATAAACAACAACAACAAAAAAGCTGTTTATTTTAATAATCACCTGGGTACTGTAATTTATATTTATTTTTCATGTCTTTTGTGACAACACCCTGAATTTTGACGAGGATGCAAAACACACCTTGTAGATAAGTCACAGGCATTCCTTCAGTCTTGGCAGAGCTTGAGCAGCGGTGGCCCAATGGTGGCAGCCCCGACTTACGAGCAGTGGGAACCTTATAGGCTGATGAAGATTCCTTCAGTCTTTGGGTAACTTGGAAAAGCAAAAGATAGTATTGGATTACATTAGTTTTTCTTGACTTTTCACAATAAAACTAAACAGAGAGTGAATTTTCGGCTGCTTGAAAAGCCATGAAGCCGGCGTCCAACCATCTCATGACAACCACCATAGCACATTTGTCTGATTGTTGTATCCACTGTAGCTATCACGACGGTACTCCTCTCACTCACTCCTTAAGTGCGAGCACGTGTGCCATTGTTAGCATAGATGGCGCCGCACATCAATTGACTTACACTTCAACGACCTCATCTATTTAAGCGGGAAAACTCAGAACTAAATAAATTTACCTTGTTTTCTTGACAAGCAACACCACCAAGAAAACTTAATACTAAATCTCCTCGCTGACAGATAGCGCTGTAGCAAATAGACCAAGGAGCCTCACCAAAGCTATCTGCAACTACGGCAACTTTTATAACAAGAGAATGACAGAGTTCAGCCTAAAGAAGCTTCTCATGTAAACTTTGAAGAAGATTTACTCAGTTGGTAAGAATGGCACAAGTCCGAAATTGACGATAATTATAAAACTGTTTGGATTTTTACCTTTGAGACACTCCATGGTTTTACAGCAAGCGTAGCATGACACTGGCAACGAGTTTTGAAGAATCGACACTACGACAGAGAGTCATTATCTTTTCTTACGTATGTCACGTATGTACGTATTAAGATGTCTTCAAACTTATAACACCCCTCTGTTTTGATCGGGGATAAAAACTATATGGTATTGAATTACTGCTTCTCAGTCTTTACAATTCTGCTAAAGCCAATCTGACGTGAGGACTATTAAACAGCTTTCTTTGATAGAGTCGATGATCGCGTGTCTACCAGTACCTAATATTATATGTTTAACAAGCATGAAATAAAATTATATTAAAATCAATCATCAAAATCCCCGGAGAATAAAATGATAACCGCCATTATCTTAGTTTTAGTGTTATGTCATTTTTGGGATCTGCTCAAGTTTTGGTAATTTTTACACTTTTATTTACGAAGTTACGAAATTTTACAATAGTATTCAAAGATTTAACACAGGCCTTAAATAACGAGAATTAAGTGTTAATATAATATTATTGAAACGTATACTTACTAGTTAGTATGACAAACAGTCATAAAATTATGTTCTCGGGGAAAATATTTGACAAGATAATTTTAAATGCACTTATCATTTTATTCTCGTTTAAAACCAACCAGTCGCATCGTATAAAGATGTGTTAGTACGACTTTTATTGATTTGAACAGTAAGACATATTGTCATCTTCTTCCCTCACTTAGATTTTACGTAAACACAAAATACCTAATTACGATAACGTCGTGAGTTATGACATGGTTACTAATGTAAGTTCCAGTTACTGTCCGAGTTCCTGACTACTGGAATAACCCAAAAATTTAATACATAAATAACGTGTCTTCCGACAGTCTATAAAGTTTTAACATCTATTTTGAGACTTAAAATTATTAAACATATTGACGAAAATTTTGTTGTCCGCTTCTTAAATTGGATGTAGGGACGGGTCCCGCGGTACTCAAGAGCTGCTCCTCATTGATATGGACATTAGTCAACAGGTCGCCGTTCCCGAAGGGATCTGTCTACATGTTGGATATAAGAAAGCCTATGACTCGGTCCCACATAATGGGACATTTCTATCCACACATTTCTATCCAGGATGTCAGCAAGGTATATTTCAGGGTGATAGTTTCAGTCTACTTAGGTTTTGCTTTGCCTGGCATCCTCTTAGCATGCTGCTGGAGGATTCAGGACTAGGCTATCGGTTAAAGAGAGCTGGTCAAGTTATATCTGACCTCTTTTACATGGATCATCTGAAACTCTTTGCCCCCAGCAATTTGCAACTGATAGAGCTACTCAAAGTAACTGAAACTTTTAGTAGAGCCATCAGGATGGAATTTGATATCGACAAATGTGCGCTCATGCTTGTAAAACGAGGGGAGACTGTGGAATCTGCGTGAAACCCAGCTCTTTGATTCCCTAAATCTTTAATATCTCTCAGCAAACAAAACCTACAAGTACTTTGGTATGTCCGAAGTGCTGGGCATCAATGTGCTGACATGAAGCAATCGTTGAAGGAGCGCTTCTTTGGCCGCCTGAAAAAGTACCTATTTAATAGTCGTTTATCACGTGGAAATAAGGTGCGTGCCTTCAACAGTTGGATATTGCTGGTTTTGATTAATTCTTTCGGCATACTCAATTGGACATAAAAGAACTAGACGTCTTGGACAGCAAGATCCGTAAATTAATGACGGAAAATCGAATGCATCACCCACGTTCTAAATGCTAAGACTCTCCAGAATCGCGAGAAAAGCAGCCTCAAGGAATATTTCCTAGAAGCCAACGTGGAGATTCATCGAGAAGTGGTCGCGGTGGATAAGGGCCTTACCCCGCTCTCCTTGGCTAAAGAAAACTAACGCAAACCTGTGTTCTTAACATTAACGCAAGGAGGTTTTGCAGAGTAAGGAGCTTAAGGAGGAGAGTAAGACCCTTTTCCGGGCCATTGTGCCGATAGTTGTTTCAGCCAATGGAGTCTCTCGTTAGGTAGCTGGATCAAGGGCTTGATTCAGAAGGCGGTACTCTGGGACACGACTCGTATTGTTAGGAGGTTCCTTTATCTGGAGCCCCGACAGCCACCGCCACCGCGCGCCTTCTGGCTTGTACCCTGTTCCCGATAGTATGTGTGTAATGTTTTTTATTTATTATATTTAAAGGAACATTAAAATGTCAGAAGTAGTTACAATGAACAAACATAATAATAGTTTATATAATATGTGTTTATAAGGCTGACTTTAATTAATACAAAATAGATACAAAGGGAGTAAATTAAGAATAATACTGTTGTTTTTCACAATTGTTTCGATAGTTATTTTTATGTACTTTCATTTTTGAGAAGTCAGAACCTAGTTTTTATGTTTTCAATTTGGAAGACGTTTGTTACAAAGTTAATTTTCCAACTCTTGAATTGAATAAAACTAATATTGATTACCATATCATAGTTTCATTGGGAAACCAAATTCAAAGTTCTTGACGGAAAAAAAGTTTTACAATATTTACGAGAAAAAGACGATATTAAAGTATTATCATCATCATCTACACCCGTAGAATAAAATGATAAGTAAAGAGTGCAATATTTGATTCTGGTCAGGCAATACGGAGAATAAAATGATAATCGACAATATAGAAAAAAGACGATGATTGATTTTGACTAACTTATTATTTTTAAAATAACAGCTCTGTTTTAATAAATAGGCGTGTTCCACTGATATATTTCGAACACACAAAAAATAACCTTTCTTCAAAGCTAACAATCATCGGTCTACGTCTAGTATTTAAGGAGCAATCGACGAAAACATGTTTTTTATTTTTCCTGAATAGTTGCGTTTTGCACTTATCATTTTATTCTCCGGGGACGGCAAATTTTATCAAAGTCTAAACCCATATCAACAACAACACAACTAAAATACTAACTATAACTTATATCTATTTCTTTTGTTGTCTAAAATGCTTAGGTTTTGAAAACCTATTTTTTAAGTTTATTATTTTTGTCAGATAGTCAATCAAAATAATACCCGATAATTTTAAATTTTCGAAGTCATTTAAATTATAATATAAAATTATTATTGTTCGAGTTTTTTCACTGCACCTATAAAAGTGTTAAGAAAACATTTTATCATTTTATTTATTTTTCTTTTTGTATCCAGCAAGTTCAATCGAAGGCACCTTATGATTTTGTAACAGCAACTTGATTTTCCACTGTTTTTTTATGCTATTAAAAAGGCTCCCAACATTTTGTACCCATTTATGCTACTTATTGCTGTTCGTTAATTATCAGTAGGTAACTTTATTTTCATTTCAATTAATTGGTTACCATGGCAGGTTAGCTTGATGTGACCGGCCACCTCGTTTAAGGGTTCTGTAGTCAACAATAAACCCTTGCAGACAGTTTCGCCGATTTTTATTATTTTCTAATTTTACTAATTAGTGGGATGCGAGTCGTACGGGACCGGACAATATGGCGACACTTGGGGGAGGCCTATGTCTAGCAGTGGACGTCTTTCGGCTGAAATGATGATGATGAAGGGCTGGCAAAGCGCTAGCGCCTGCTAAATATAGTTTCTGTTTCTCTCGCTAGGTTGCATTTGCTCACTCCAAATGCGTACCTTATCTTTTTGGGGCGATTTAGAAGGAAATCACTATCAACCCTATGTTGAGAAATAGAATAATAGATCAAGAACTGATTTATGCAAATCAGTGCATAAATCAGTTCTGTACAATATTAAAACGACACGTGAATCAAGCTAATTTCCCCGTAATTGGCATATTACAACTGTAATAACTAATAACGAATGACACTTAACTCATTTTATCGTCACTGTGAAGTCATTATTGCATATTAAAACACAGTAAAACAATAACTTTTATAGCCTCAATATGAGTGTGATTTATCTCCCTAGTCCTTTCTTGAATAACTATCAGTTATGGTTCATGGTTACTATAAATTTTAATGAACATTTCATGGTTTAAACACTATAGAATCATAAATGGTTTTTTACCTTTAAACGTTATTTTCCGCGGAAGTTTTGGATTCTCAGTAACGATCAGAAACAACAACAACATCAACATATTTTAATGAACATAAAATAATTTCCATGTCGTTTTCTCAGTACTACTTAATGGCTGGTCAGGACGAATTTACGTTCCTGACTAATTGGCCGGAGAAGACAAAAATACAGGGAAAATAGGAAGGTTGTGTGCGAGGCCTTTGCCCAGAAGTGTGACAGAATAGATAAATAAAAAAATACTGGTCGCTAATTACTAATTATTATTGACACTGAATAGGACACTGCTTGTGGCTAAATATTAACAGCCACTCGGGTCGATCCTTAAGTTAAGCCGTGCTTGCTTAGGTTGGTCCGTACATGGGTGACCATCCGTTACATTACCGAGTTTCCTCCATACCACGGAAAGCACGATAAACCGTTTGTCCTGGCTGTCATTTGTAAATCTTTGACAGTCGTTACAGGTAGTCAGAGGCCTGAAAGTCTGGCATACAGTCTTACTAACGGAACTTGGTGAATGTTGGTTTGAAAATCCATCTTGTCCATCAAGTTCTATCCATTTCTAGATCCATGTCCATGCAGTTCTAGAGCCATGGTACTAAATGGCGCCCTTCTTCCGGTCTTCTGCGATTTTCGGTATCTCGCAAAGCGATGGTCAATGACGTCGCAGTTTCGAGCAACGAATCAACATTGTTAGTATTAACAGTGTTAATTCTGTATCTCAGATCACTCCTGGAAATCGTGTCGAACTCGTTGTGACAGCTCGATTATATTATAACGCGTTCGTATTTCCGAAAATAAACGATGCTTACCAAAGTGCATATTTTTCCTAGGACAGGTGTGTAAGTATTTATAAAGATTGCTAGCGTCTGCGAGTTGAGTCATCATTCTCGTCATTAGTCACAGGTCGACCACGTTTTGGCATTACCACCCTTTTTTTTTTTTTAAGGGATGGGAAATCATCAAATGACCCCCCCCCCCACACTGGGCGGAGCGGGAGGGAATGTCAGACTTGACTGACTAAAACCCATCCATGTTCCTTCTTAGCCCTTTGTGTTCCAGGGCCACGGTATCTCTTTCGAACAACCCACAGCCCTGGCCTCTCGGACCCCTTCCGATTTGCTGACATCTCCTTGTGGCGCGTGTGGAACACAAACGCGCCGTCGGCACGGCCTGTCGTCATAAGACGGACGGACGGTGAGCTAGCCCATTACTCACCGTCCACAGGCCCGAGCGGCATTAGCAACCTAAGGTTGAAAATCACTTACCTACGTCACAAAACGCCAAGGTCTCTTTTAAATACTGTTTTTAAAACGATTATTGTATATTTATTGTACCTCTTGAATATCTATTAGTTTTTAACCCCAGACCAAAAAATAATGTAATAAATTTGACGTGTGTTTCTGTGTGTCTGTCTGTGGCATCGTAGCTCCTTAACGGATGAACCGATTTTGATAAAATTGGTGTCGTTTTAAAGGTGTTAATCCAGAGTGTTCTAAGGTAAGTTTCGAGAAAACCTGCACAGCCGTTTGAAGGTCATCACCTCTTTTCTAGTTTATGAAGGGATATAAACAACTTCTACGGGTCTGGTCGATTCGAAGTTTGAAATCTTGTAACTTGTCACCATGGGCATGGCCAGGGCATTACCAGGGCCACACCGCCCTCCCCTCTAAAAGCTCTAGATTTTTGAAATTTAAAACTTTCCTTGTTCTTGTTAATTAGCGAGAAGAGGCGCGGACAAAAGTGGAAGGAATGGGAGAAGACCTATGCCCAGGAGTCAGACGCTCAAGGCTACGAAATAATAATTTAAGTTTAAAAAGCATGAAATAAAAAATAAAAAAAATCCCCCGACACAATAAACCAAAAATAAATTAATCCAAGCGTCGTAGCTTGGGGGGACCGCTAAGTAGACCGCTTAGCAATAGCACAAAACAAAGATTTAACATTTATATTTTTTCAGTTTGAACTGGGCATTTGTCAAATATGGTAAAGTCATAACGAGGTCGATGATACCTAGATTTTTTATCGGCAACGCAATGTCTGTCTTGAAATAGAAGTACGTAATAATAGGGACTAATTACAGCAGGGTGGCAAGTTAAGTGTTTTTCATAATTATCGACGACAATGGGCAGATATTTTCCGCATGTAATCGTAACTATCTATCCTATAAATGAAATCGATTTCCTTGTAATCATCAGTTCCTTCGGTACCCTTCAATAGATATCTAATATTCTGCGTAAATTGTTTTTACAGGTAGGTAGGTTATTTACTTTTAAATAACACTTGGAAATCACAATATTTTTTTTTATGTTTTGGGGTAGGTACTTAAAGTTTAAAACAATTATTTATTCATTTTCATTGTTTTGTTTTAGTTTGTTAATCTAGAAAATCTGCACCACAGGTTCATAATTTATTTTTGAATACAGTGTACACTTTAAAAAATATATATAAATTAAAGAAGTTATTCAAAAGCTGTTTTGTTAATCATACATAAGTATGAAGTCGTAAATGAGTAAACTATGTAAAACTACTTGAAAAATTGTGTAATTATACAAAAGGGCAAAAGGTGCAATCATAAATTGCTAATGTAATAAAGAAAATAGCTATAAAACTGCGAAAATATTGGAAGTTTCAATCATTTAACGGGTGTCTGAGAAACACCGACAGTGAAATCGGAGTTTCGTAAAACATTTCAGTATATTATATACTTTCATAATTTTATATTATATCCTTTCAGGATGAATTTTCTCGTGTTATCAATGGTGATCACCCTGGCGGGTTTTGTGGCAGCTGAAACTTACACAGATAGATACGACCACATCAACATTGATGAGATCATTGACAACCGAAAGCTACTAGTTCCATACATCAAGTGTACGCTCGATCAAGGAAGATGTACTCCCGAAGGAAGGGAACTTAAAGGTATGTAATGTTCGTCTTCAATCGAGTCTTTTGATATAGTGGAGTTCTTTGCAATACGTTTTTGATCTAGCAAACCAGCTAGCGTAGCATGTCCACTGTATAAACGAGTTTTGTCTACGGAATAATCGACATGACATGATAGACAGTGACAATGTGTCAGTTTGTCTATTCTTCTGTCGACATAGCCCGTTTAAATGGCGGTCATGCTACGCGTGCTGAGCGGCTTAGCTTAGAATAACTTTGCTGCAACCAAAATGCTATATCACGAAATTTTTTGCGGGTATGTTGATAGCGATAGGCTCGACACCTATTACAGTGACTTATAACTGGTGGTATGTGAAGTGTACACTATTAAGTATACCTCTGTTACACCTTCCGGGGATAATTGGCGTGATGTTATAAGCCTGTCTTGTTGCGTGGAATGGTTGAATGGTAAACGGGAACTTGCGCACTATGACCTCCAATCCCCTGCACAGTATTTAGTGTTTGTAACAGATTGTTGTTAGCAGAAAGATAGATTACAACATTCATTGTTACAATGCCTGTTTTTACTATAGCTGTACTATACGTCTCTTAATAAAAGCTCGTGGCTAAATAATAGCAGCCGAACAGATTGATTGTCAAGGTGAACCGCGCTTGCCTAGATCGGTCTGTGGATGGCTGAACGTTATAACAAACCTCCTACAGGGTTTCCTCAGTGCCTCGGAAAGCACGTTAAGTCGTTGGTCCCGGCTGTCGCTTGTAGATCTTTGAAAGTCGCTACAGGTAGTCAGTGGCCCGAAAGTCTGACGACCAATCTTTTTTTAAGTGATACCCGTATTACCCAGTTTTAACTGGGTTGTGGAGGTCAGATAGGCAGTCGCTCCACGTAGAGTACTGGTATTCACTTGCTCTGGTTAGACTGGAAGCCGACCCCAACATAGTTCAGAAAATTCAAGCAGACGATGACATGAAAAACGCACTGTTGGACATTTCCAACGCTTGGCTTGGCGCCGGGTCTCCAAAATCAAAGATTATACTATAATTTTCAAGGACTTCCATCACTCTCGATGTGGCTTAAGTGTATCAAATATAACAATAATACTACATATAACTAAACAAAACAGCTAACATATAGCGCCTGTTGATGATTCACAACCACGTTTTAATACGTTTGAGGAGCAAAAAATAACAAACCTTCCGTAACCGCAATTAAATCTTGAATATCTATAGATAGCTTGGCAGGCGCGGAAAAGTACCCACAAACAAGATTAACAATAAAACCATGCAATGTTATTGTTTACTTATTAATTTCCTTGAACTTGCTTCACGATCATAATTAATCGGTTGAAATAGGTACCTACATACATACAGCCTCAAAAAGACGTAAACACCGACAAGAATTCTGTTGTCGTTTTTTTACTGTTTTACATACACATCACTTATATCTAAGGTCTAGTTGAAAACCAGCGTCAGGCACTAGCTGCTCGACAGTTTGCTGAATTAACCAAAATAACTTAATTTATCCGAGCATGGATGTAAAAAATTTCGAGGTCGATCCGCTCGCTCTTGCATTTTATTAGTTCTCAAATGTTTTCTACAGTAGTCGTCTAAGTACATACCTACATAACTTCTGCATGTATGGTCAAAATACAATGTAACCTACCCGACGTAGTGCTACAATTTTCGAGCTCGCTTTGCTCACTAAACAACACAATTCTGTACAAATAGACAAAAAGAAAACTTACCAAATTCGAAATGGGTGCTAGATTTTACGAGACTGACTTTTCTCAATTGATAGGCTTTTCTATATAAGTCGAGAAAATTACTCCTTGCATGAATCGACACCGACAAAAAAACGAACGAAAACCTAGTATATCTGTGGTCCCGAAAAGAGCTTGTAGTCCTACAAGCTCTTTTCGGGAAGCTAAAGATGCACGCCCCGGAAATAAACTCTTAGGCAGGGACCGCGCCTATCGACACGCAAAGAAGAAGAAGAAGCAAATTTATACGATTTGACGGCACGGTTGACGCACTGGCGAAGCTTGACTGCTGCGCTGCATGTCGCGAGTTCGATCCCCGCACGGAACAAATATTTGTAAGGCCTACAGGTAGTTGTTCCGGGTCTGGCTGTTTGTGTATATGACTTTAAATGTTTCTAAACGCACCCATGGTGTGTTAGACGATTAAATAATTCTTATCGATAATGTTTACATCTTTTTGAGGCTGACTGTATATAAAAAAGGCGATTGACGTGGGCTACAAGATGACGGCAGTGTTATAATTGTGCATATCGAATTAGATTACTTGTAATCTTTTATTTTATCTGTAAAACCGGTTACTGCTAACGTAGAACTGTTTTGTTCAAACCACAATGTACACCGTGTACACAATGTACGACCAACCAAGCTATGAAAAACCGGTTTATGCGGATCTCTCATGGTACGGGAAATCTGTACAAAACGAGGCCATAATATGTTATACTGGAAATGTAAAGCTTGATGTGTCGCCGTCTGTACCTGTAGGTGTGTAACATTTTGAAAAGTAATAGTTACATTAAAAAGTGTAAAAATGCACACTTTGAGGCATTTTGTCAACATAACAATACAGTAGCACCTGTTATTAACAGGCGTAATCTTGTAATCTCCGAAGTAGAAGAGGTGTTCCTAAATATTATACCAAAAAGCCAGTTATGTTTGAGTCCGATGTAATAAGGGCCAAGTCTATTTATTGCTATGAGCCGGTCGCAGATTCAGACTCCTTGACAGCTACTGAGACGTTAAAAACCCAATATGTCTTTGCCCGAGAATCCCAGAATTTCATGCTCATCAATAACGTTGGTGACTAGTAAAGCAACGAGGCAGCTTTTTCAGGACCCAAATTTTTTGTAAATAGTGTTGAATACGAATTACAAATTTTTGTTCACTGTTCTACATTTTCTCAAAATCAAACATAATCGTAATATTGATAGCATATGCATAATCTGCCTGTAATTTTCCCACTGCTGGGACACAGGGTAGATGAGATCATGTCTTTGAATTTTCAGTTCTAGGACATAGTACGTAATATATAATACTTCTCATCTAATTCCAGCACACATTAAGGACGCCATGCAGACCTCGTGTTCCAAGTGCACGGCGAAACAGAAAAAGGGGGCCAGGAAGGTAGTGAAACACATCAGGGCTAAAGAACAGGACTACTGGAAGCAGATCATCGCGAAGTACGACCCTGAAAGTCAGTACACTGAGACCTATGAAGCTTTCCTTGCCGCAGAAGACTAGAGAGACACCAAGGAGGTTGAAACTGTGCAATAACTAAGAAGAAAATTGATTGTTTTGATTGTAGAAATTAAATTATTTGAAAGAGCTAATGTTCTCTTAATTTTTTCCAGTATACTGTATGTAAAGTTTTTCAGAAGTGGTTGTTTTGTGTAAAAAAAAAAACCTAAAATCAAAGAACCGACACAGCTCAGTTTTCGCCCGTAGTTAACGTGATTAATTAATATTCGTGTCCTGCTTGTCCTGTTGTTTGTTCAACACAGGAACTAATGGCCTCTACAGAAGGCGCCAAAAAAGTGGCTCAGTTCTGGACCAACACAATTTAGATTGCCATCAACACTCTAAGAAGAAGACTGGGACTTACCATGTTGCTAATGATCTCTTGTTTATCCCCTTTCAAGGATTAAGTCGAGCTTCCCTGTCACCTTGTAGAGTATCCATTAAAAGCCACTAGTGTTAATTTATTTGCGAATTTATACAATATAACAATGTCACAATTACCTTTAATGTTATTTTGATAAAAGTATATCTGCGGGAGAGCAGCGGTCTTACGAGAAGTAAGCCGTGGGTTTTAACCCAGGCAGGCGCATTACTTAGTGTAATTTATTACCGCTGCACTCAAAAACGGTGATTCAAAACATCGTGAGGAAACCGGCATGTCTTAGTCAGTCCTAGAACAAAAAAATCTAAGACATGTGACATCTACCAACCCGCACTGGCCCCTCGTGGTGGTTTACAGCCCACTCCCTCTCATACAGAGGAGGCCTGTGTCCCAGCAGTGGGAACATTATAGGCTGATGATGGTGATGACATCTGCGGAAAACAGTATTGGCCTTGACTTATGAGATGTATGTAGGTAACGGGTTCAAATCCAGGCAGGTGCATTTCTTTGTGTTACTAACTTACTTCATCAACACTACTCTCAAAACGGTGAAGGAAAACATCGTGAGAAAACCGGCATAAACCAGTCCTGGAATGTAAAATTCAAAGCCATGTGTCATTTACCACCCCTGATGGACTCGCGTGGTGGATTACAGCCCGCATCCTCCCAAAGCGAAAAGGCCCGTGTCCCAGCAGTGGGAACTTTATAGGCTGATTACACTAGTCTTGTCTTATGCTATGGTACGTTAGCGGCTAAATGTTATCGTCATGAAACCATTGCAGCTTCCACGTAATGACGAAAAACAGTAAATTGTTCACGACGCATTATGTAAGTAATAACTTTTTTTTAAACCTTGAGGATATTGAGACATCGACAGAAACGCAAAAAACATGTTTATATTTTCTAAATGTGCATATTATATTTTCCAACTGTAAATATTTTCTTGATGTTGTATTTTACCTAATATGCTGCAACAAAAAAATAAAAACAACAGAGTTTTTAACGTATTTTTTTTCTAATTTTAGACTGGAACTAACCACAATAATCAACCAATCAAAATCATACAAAATCAAAATCTATAAAAAAAAACCATTTCACATAGGCCTGCGCACTTATAAAACGCCGACAAAAAGGTGCTCGGTTCGGGATGGTCGTTTCCTATAGAGAAGAACCGGACTACTACTGTGAAGAAACTCCATGGTTACTCTTTTAAAATCATTTGGTTTTACAATATTTCCATGTTACAGCGTTAGTACTTAAGTATGGGAGGACATCGTAGGCCCGACAAAAAGTCGTTGCTTACTACAAAACGTAGAACAAGATAAAAAGTTACCAAGGATCTAGGAATCTATAAGGCCTACAATGTCCACAAATTTACAAACAATCGGTAAATAAGAAAAAAGAGTCTATACAATAAAAAAAATACAAAAAGACTAGATTAAACAAGTAACACAAATTTTGTCCAGAAGTTCTCTAAGTAAAATTGTCAAATAATTGATGTTTAAGTAATACGAGAGGTTTGCTGCATTGAAATTTGCCATCCCACATTGAATAAAAATAAAGCTTCTTGCGTCAGAGGACCCAAGTGTGCGTCAAAGATCGACATGAAAAAACCAAAAAAACATTGAATCAGGCTTCAATCACTCTTTTTTTGCACCCTGAGAAAAAAGCGATGCTTGTCGAATTGATTCATCAGCCATAAATATTTTTATGCGAGATAACTCGCATCGCAAGAAACTATAAACAACATGAAACAACATCGTTGTTTTAAAATTAGAACTCAAGATTTGTTAATTTGAGTAAAAAGCATGAAGCTTGTTTTTTTTCATGTAAAACCTATGCAAAATTACACTAAAAACGCGAGCCATTGTTCAATGTGTAATTTTATACAAAAAAAACGGGCCAAGTGCGAGTCTTACTCGCACACAGGGTTCCATAGCCCTAAATAAAATAATAACAATAGTTTGAAGGTCATTCATTAGTAAACTTCCACTCCACCGCATTATTAAAATATTTTGAAGGCTCATTTATATGTTACATTCAACATCAAAACTAATTTTGTTTTTTATAGTATGATAATGAAAAACAAAGTTACTGCTGCAGTTTGGTGAACAAGTATCTCAAAAACTAAATATCAAATCTTATTCAAACCAATTTTCATTGAAAGTTTTTTTTACGTTCTACATCTCAATATTTTGTCAGAATTTTTCTCCTCTTACTTTAGAAATTAGAGGCGGGGGGGGGGCACGTTTTACCACTTTGGAAATGTCTATCTTTCAAACGATTGACTTTGAAAAAAAAGGATGTGTAGTTTCATGAAACCACGGTAAAAGTGAAACTTTTTTTCACACTATAGACATTTAACTAAAAATTTTTGGGATAATATTCAATTAAGGGTATAAAACGCGGAGTAGGGATAAAGTGAAAGGCGCTCGTCAGAGCACCTTTCCTCCGCGGCCGAGCGTCACGTGACATGCAACACACAGACGAAAAATTTTGAGACGATGTTATAAAAGTTTCACTTTAAAAATGGTATTAGGAACCTCAATGTTATTTTTAAAGACCTATCTATAGACACCCAGCACGTATAGTTTTGATGTTTTTTTTTCAGTTTCTGTTCCGTGTGGGGAGGGTATCCTTAACCTATTTTTTTTTTTGTACAAAAATCGTAAATCGGTTCACAGAATACATCTACCTACCTACCAAGTTTCAGCTGTGTAGTCCTAATAGTTTCGGAATAAAGTGGCTGTGACATACGGCCGGACAGACAGACAGACATGACGAATCTATAAGGGTTCCGTTTTTTGCCATTCGGCTACGCAACTCTAAAAATCATGACATTTCTCCGCAGAATTGTGTTGGAAAAGGTTGTTGTGAAACACAGAAAGTACAGAGGCAGAGGTGTACCTTATACAAGGTGTTGTTTTTCATGCTCGTCAAAATTCAAGACAATGTCACAAAAGACATAAATAATCAATTACGATTACGTACCTAGTTAATTATAAATAAACGCTGATTTTTTTGGTTGTTTATGTTTGTCAGTATTTCAGAATAACCTCCAAACGTGGTTTAGGTAATAAGAAATTATTGAATAAAAGTTTGAGATTGTTTGTATGTGTGGAAACGCAGTTATAGGGCGAGAATCAAACGGCCCGCGTTTAAAACACTGGGTGGCTTACACTAACTGATTTCCGTAAATAAGAAAAAAATAAAAATTACCTACCCATTTTATTATTGATTCGAGACGAGAATTAACAGCATAGCTCCTTGAATTTGACGAGGATGCAAAACAACACCTTGTATTTATAGTATACCCACATTTTACCTGCTATGTTTAAGTCTCATGTAATAAAGTCGAGCCTATTGATATTAACCGGGCAAACGGAGACTCCGTGTCTGCTACTGAGAAATTCCTGATGGAAAACCGGACAACACTTTAACCAAATCAGGTTTCAAACCCATGACCTCATGTTCAGCAGAAATGAGTACCTATATTTAGTTTTAACTCCGACCCTTGCTCGAGCCAGCCTGTAGTTTCAAACGTGTCTCTTAATAATGATCTCGTTCCCATCCAGCCCGTCCCTTTGCTGTCGTCCTCCAACGACGACCTTAGCTGAGGCTCTCACCCCTCAAGCGGTGAGCTTAGTGTGTATTGCTTAGACTTAGATTTTTGCCCTGGAGGTAGTCCCTACACTCAAGGCAATGATATTCCGGTTAAGCAGACGACAATCTCATAACCTGATCTGCGAGGTGTTCATAATGTTAACCCTATTGCCAACTAGTGCTAGTGACTAACATTCGTAGACAAACTAGATCAGTCTCCTCCAAACAACTTTATTGAATGACCTTCTTGAGTTATACGATCTGAGGTAGGTGATTAATAATATCACGTGGCATCTTACTTAATTACCCCAAAAACTTGACAGACGCTATCGCTACTGCATCTATTGTTTGTTTTAATTGTGTTCGTTTAGTTATTTATTTTATATAACCTCTGTATTTAATGAGTTGCAGAGGTTAAGGAGTAATTATGAACAAAAATAATTAAATAAAAAAAGGTCTGATAAATCTTTTCCATCATCATCTAGCCTTTACACAACTATTTTGGGGTCGGCTTCCAGTCTAAGAGGATGCAGCTAAATACTATACTACCCGTAGCCCCTTCCCGCCGGGCCCCCAGTATGCATGGAGCGACTTCCTATCTGACCTTCACAACCCAGTTAGTACCTACGGTGTTAGTTCTAACAAATCTTTTTGAGAATTAATACGGTCTATTGTTTAAAATGATAACCCTCCTCATATGTAAGTGTTTAGTTTATAAATAACATGTTATTAAGGTTTATTTTCGAGCTATGAGCTAGCATCAACACCTTCCTGGCGATGATCACCAAAAGAGAGGATACTGGATTGCACCTGTATCCGGAAATGCTGCAGCAGACATATTTTACCTTGTGAGTGTGCATTTTTCCTGTGCTTGTTAACCTGTCTGTAGCATTTTATGTAAGTATCGGTTTGTATATGAGTCTTGTTACTTGAAATAAACTAATTTTATTTATACGTTTGAGCTAAGTGTTAATTCACTTTAGAGCCTTAGTTTCCAAGATATCAAAGTTATTGTTGGTCACCTGAATGCATTGCTTTAAATCTCTCTATAAACTTTTTCTTCTAACCACAAAACGTCCCAAGTCCAGCCCTGTTTTTTTCGTATAAAGAGAAGGATTTACCAACAATTCAAGCCCTCTCTACAACGATTAAAAAGAATTATAGTTGTGATTGTTAATCTAGCAAATTTTCATGCATATTTAAAATGCGTCAGCTTGTCTTGTGTTGGTAGGTACGCTGTTTTTGTAAGCATAAGTAATAATAGGTACCTACATATATGAAGTTGAAGGCGAACTATTTACCAGCTTATTTGTAAACCTGTCCAGAGTCGATGTAAAAGGTAAAAAATAATATAAGAAGTTGCTCACGAGTCACGTTATTATTTTACTTGGATGTCTTGGACAAATAATTCCTTGTTATGTTTTCGCCATCGCCAAGAGCAAGAGCAATTACTGATCAAATAGTTTGGGAAATTTGTTTAACTCTCCGTCCATAAACTACACTATTGTTAATTAATCTAGCTGTAGAACCATGATGAATATAATGATACAAGATAAATTCGTGCCCTTTAGGGTCAATTCTACTAATATTATAAATGCGAAAGTTTGTGAGGATGTATGCATGTTTGTGTACTCTTTCACGCAAAAACTACTGAATGAGTCTGGATGAAATTTTGCACAGATAAATAATAGTGTGGAATACCACACTGATATATTTTTATCCCGGTAATACGATCCCGTGGGAAAATTACCGAAATAAACACGGGCGAAACCGTGGGCATAAGCTAGGGTAATATAATCTAAGCTTTAAAGAAGTAGGCTGACCTACATAGAGATTCTTGTGGAAACCACAAAAGTCCTCCGACCCCGACTAGACTATATTTCATTAACCTGACCTCGTAATGCTAAAGATTGAACAACATAAAACACTATAATATAATTTACAAATACATAATATTGTATACTTAATATTATATACAATACCACTCTGCAAGAAAGCTGATCAAACCGAAGGCTAACTTGTGAAGGTACCCTGTTTGCTAGCTACAAAGTATCTATACTATACGTATAATAGTGTAAAGACGAAGAGTTTGTTCGGTGGAACGCGCTAATCTCAGAAACTACTGGTTCGAATTTAAAAAATCTTTTAATGTTAGATAGCCTATTTATCGAGGCAGGCTATGTGCATCAACATCAACCAAAAGTAGCGGTGAATCAATGATAAATGTCCCAAAAACGGGGAAAATATGACGCAGACGAAGTTGCGCGAGTCAGCTATCATCATCTGCCTAGCCTTTTCCCAAACTATCTTGGGGTCGGCTTTCAGACTAACAGGATGCAGCGGAGTACCAGTATTTTTTTGTTCGAGTCAGCTAGTGAAATAATAAAAATACCTGTCCTAACCAGCTTCACAGGAACTTTTACGGAATAAAGAAAACAACAGAGTCATCTTATCGTATAGTTTATTGCCACAGCCCATAGATATAAACATTCCAACAAAATCTTTGGTTTTACTTCAACTCTTTGAGTTCTTTTTCGTATTCGACTCGGTATTTTCCGCTGGGATCGTATTTTTCGCAGAGCTTCTCCCAGTGCTCGGCTTTTTCGTTGATCAGGAATTTAATGATAATGCGGACTGATTCCTTTTGCTTTTCCGTGCACTTCGAGCAGTGGGTTTGTATTCCATCAACAATGTGGGCTGTAAATGGAAATGCAAGTTGAAACTGAGACATGTCTTGGTAGACTAGTCAGATAGGCTAGTAAACAAGTACAAAAACCTGTTAATTCTTGATAAAGGTCCTAAAAATATGAGCGATGGCTCATTCGATTCGGAATGATATCTAGAAAAATGTGTCGAAAGAATGTATGCATAAAAAATGCAATAGGTGATCGGACTGGGTAATACAAAAATATTAGACACGTATTTTTTGTTTTATCAAAATATCAAAAAATTACTTAGTTAGAACTCATTAAAGTTGGAGAGTGGGGGCTTACTATGTCACAAGTGGGTATAAAACTTACCTACATATGACGTCATGCGCCATTTCAACCCAATATATCTCCGTAATTTTATGACCACGTGAAAAAAGAAAAAATACGTGTCCAATACTTTTCAATAAACTACACGACGGACAAAGAAAAAAAAATAGGATTATCCCCTATTGTTAATAACAAATTAAGTAAAATTAATTACTATTTAAGATTATTTGTATATGATTAAATAACAAACAAATTAATTACTTTTAATATTTAAGGAATTTTGAAAAAAAAAACCTTCAAAAAGGTAAAAAAACCAATAGGTACAAAAGTTCCGACTCCCGGAACTCTATCTCTATTATTATTCTAATTTTAATTTAACGCCGAAAATGGGTTCCCGCGCAGCTGTAACGACATGGGCGCACTACCACCGCTAAAGACAGTGTACCACATAAGATATTTTTACAAATATTAATTTAAAATTTTTAATAAATTATGGTAACATCCAGACACTTGAAAGAATAAATACCCGTTGGGAAAAAATATATCAAACTTTTCAAAAAGGTATGCTATTGTTTATTAACTAATTAAATCATTCCAATTCGAATGAGCCATCGCTCATATTTTTAGGAACTTTATCAAGAAGAACATGTTTTTGAACTTCTTGACTAGCCTAAGAGTGTACGTTTGTATTGTTAAAGTTAGTTTACTTTGCTTTTCCATGAATTAACATTAAGATTAATTGTTAATTGGCCATGGTGACTGGTTGTGCCGGCTAATCTCCGAAATGGCTAGACCAATTATATTGGGTCTTTTACTGGCAGATAGCTGATCTTATAAGTATTAACTTATAAGAAGATCCGGAAAAAAATAAAATAAAATAATAATAATGATGATTTTAAATCGAATAGAGAAGAAGATTCAGAACTACTTACATTTAAGTTCTTTGCCTTCAGCCGTGCACTTGCCAAGTTCCATTATGCAATTGAAGTAATTTTCAAACAGCTTTGGGTTCTCTAATACCTCATGAATGTTAATATTATCGTATTTTTCTGTATACTTGTCATCTGGGCGAGCGCTGATGATTACCACCAGGGCACACAGGACGACTACGACTTTCATATTGAACTGTCTGTTAAAGAAAAATATTTTATAGTTGATATACCTTTTGTATGAATCATAAATAGGGTAGTTGTGTAAAACAGCAGTGACTAAGCGATTGGCTGCTGCGCTGAGCATCACGGGTTCGATCTCCGCACAGACCAAATTGTATGATTTACAGGTAGTTGTTCCAGGTCTGGCTGTATGTGAAGTATTTGTAAATGCACCCACGATACAGGAGAAAAAGGCTTTCATTTTGACAATAATTGATAAATGTTCACTACTTTATCTAAGTACCTTTCGTTTTCAGTGCATACAAGGTGCAAACAGAGCTTCCACGAAGCCGGCAACCAAGAATCCCGTAAATCAAACTAAGCAACCCTACGCATTAATTATTGCTGGGAAAAGACTTTTGTTTTAGGTGAAAAATCACTTTTCACGGTAAAATTCAAAGTATCTTAATCAACACATTGTGCTGATCGATGCAATAACTAGCAAAAAGGTCATGAAGGCAATTAAATTAAAGTTCTAACCTTAAAAACTAGTTTTTTTTTTTTAAGTTGGAACTCTGTCCGCCAATATCTCCGTAACTAAGGTTCCCAGGTATGGTCCAGAACAAAAAAATTATCGCAATAACGGGGAGAACAAGTGCCCTTCGGCTTCATTAAGGATTGATTTACGTCCTATAAAGGACTGATTTTACTGGATTGTAATACCTATCAACACCATTACTAATTAGAATTCTGGATTATGTTGACATCTGAATTGGTAAAAAATTGTGGGTCTCAACTCATTTTTCTTTGTAATCTTATGAAATGGGAATAGATTTTGGCTAACCTCAATTTCCTCTCGCAATCTTTTCTCTATTTCTTTTTCCCAAACTTTCACAATAAAGAGCAACTATAAATTTAAAAAGAATTTAAATATTTTCATCCCGGCCTCATAATAACTACGGTGGCAAAATAAAGCGCGCACTACATTTTTTAGTGTAAAGTCTAATAGCCATTTTGAACTACTAAAAATTACTAACCACTGGTATAAAACACTCGAATATTTTTATTATGTTCTGCAGTTTTTAATTTAATATTATGTGAAACACCGAATAATATTACAAAGAATTAATATTCTCGAAAACTAGACTAATGTTGAACAAAGAAGTTCGCGTTTATGTTTATTTAAAAACCAGCATAAAATCAACACTTACCTAGTTTTAGAATAAGAACGTTAAATTAAGAAGATCACCTGTCGACGATCACTCAACGATTGCAATATTTCGCGATCTTAGTATTTTATATACTACCTAAGTCTTGACTTAATTACCTAAAGAAACAGGTATGTTAGTATTTGTTTTATTTATCCTTCTAAATCAAAGATCTTGTTGTTGACCTACCTACGTCACGAACTTAATTAAACTCGTTTCGTTGGGATTTTTCTTGATGCATGTATAATTTAGAAATAAAATCTATGAATATCAGATTACTCAGTTTGTTTCCGAATTTCCCAGAATTCTGCAGATTTATTTTGATGGTAACGGCTGTTGGAAGTCAATATGCTAATTTAGAATGTATCCTTAGCCAATCTGACGTCAAGCAAGGCCCGTTGTGAGACACTTAAAGAAATGTTGTTCATTGAGTGTCCACCTGACTTGGATTTCTCGTCACAAGCGGAAAAGTCTTATATCGAATTTTTTAGTTAAGCCCTCGATCGAAATAACCGGTTCTTTGCCTAGCAGAGGGATGACGATGCTAACAGTAACATTAATTTCTCAGTAGCAGTAAAGAAGTCTGGCGAGTCTATTACCATCAACATTTATGGCAATGGACTCGCCTCCTACGTGTACAAAGTTACATAAACATCATTGGCGAAGTGTGGCTGTACTATTAGGCACACGTCTGCCTAACTCTTGGGCAACTCTTATCTTCGTCATTGAATTTTAACCGTTACAAAAAAAAAAAAAGATAGTCGTTTTTGCCAGTGGAAAATCGTATCAGGCGCTTGACTTGTAAATATTTACATAATATTTAGTATGTACAAACAAAATCAGTTTGCACGCGTCTGTCTGTGCGAACACGTTGTTTAGGCTGAGCGCAGCCTAAAAAAGCCTCAACCTCCACAACTCCGCGGGATATTCAGTCTCATTACCGAAGAACGTGAGTGATGCATTCGATATGCCGTGAAAAATGTACGTACCTTCCTATCCAGGGCGTCTAGTTCTGTTTGAGTCCATTTGAGTATTTTATTTATTATTTTATTTTATTGCTTTAGGAAACTTACAGCTAGGATACATATAGTTGACAATTAGTGAAAGAAGGCCAATTAAAAGTTTTCACTGACAAAATAAGTATAGAACAAGAAACAGTAGACAGGCAAGAGAAAGTGAGAAATAAACACTCGTAGAGAATTAATAAAATACTGAACAAGCTTCAGTGATCATCAAAGAAGTTTTTACATAATATTTTTTTTAGTTTAGGAACACTGGTGGTGAACAGATCAATGTCACCAATACTCTGACACATCGAGTTGTATGCCCTGCTAGCTCTTATCATATAAGAGTTTTGTCGGTAAATACACCGCACAGAGGGAACGTACAGAGGTTGATGATTCCTTAAAGTGAAGGACGGAACACGCAGCCCAATTTTACTCATCAGTTCAGAACAGTCAGTTGAACCATTAGTTAAATTGAACAGGAATGCCATGTCGGCAATTTTTCTCCGCTCAATTAGTGGAAGAATGTGAAACTTCCTGCAGCGGCTGTAATAGTTAGGTAAATAGGTTTTTGATTTATACTGAATGTACCTTAAGAATTTCTTTTGAATACTTTCGATGCGATTGACGTAGGTATTGTAATTCGGATTTCACACTGGTGAGCAGTATTCGAGATGACTGCGTACAAAAGCACAATACAGAATTTTGAGCGTTTTGATGTTTTTAAAATCAGCTGATATCCTCAAGATGAAACCTAGTGCCTTAGAAGCCTTTTTAATAATATTATCGATGTGTGTGTCGAAAAGAAGTTTCGAATAAAAAGTGACGCCCAAATCTCTAATCGTATTAACTCTAGCTATTGGAGTGTCGGCTAGTTTATAATCGTAAAGAAAAGGTTTAGGTTTCCGAGTGAAGGTACATGTATAGCATTTTGAAACATTTAGCTCCAAGCGGTTAAGCGTACAGTACTCTTGGAATCTGTCCAGAACACGTTGGAGACGTTCAGCATCTTCACAAGTTCTGATTTCACTTAGTATCTTCATGTCGTCCGCAAACAAAAGAACTGTTGCGTTATAGAAACATGAAGAGACATCATTGATGAAGATGTTGAATAACAGAGGTCCCAATAGCGATCCCTGTGGAATTCCTGAGGGGATGATCATAGTTCTCGATGAGTACCCATTAAGAACGACAGTTTGGCATCTGTTGACCACATAAGATGAGAACCACCTGAAGAGATTTCCACTGATACCTATAGCCAATAGCTTACGCAGAAGTATGGAATGATCCAAGCGATCGAAACACTTGCAGTAATCAGTGTAAATTACATCTACTTGTGTGCGATGAGCCATGCATTCAGTCAAATAGTCACCACATAAAATCAGATTAGTGGTTGTAGACCGACCTCGTAGAAAACCATGTTGGCGGTCACTGATGCTCATTTTGAGACTAGCGTAAAGTTGCTTGTAGATTATCTTTTCAAGGATTTTAGCGAAAATGCAGAGTTTTGATATGGGCCTGTAGTTCTCCACGAGGTCTTTAGGCCCCTTTTTGTGGATCGGAGTGATTAACGCTGATTTCCAAATAGTAGGTACCTCACCCAAATTAAGCGACCGGCTAAACAGAAGTGAAAGAGGAGGGGTTAGACTTTTGGCACAGTTGAGTATTAAAACTGGCGGAATATTGTCAGGTCCTGCAGATTTTGTTAAGTCGACTCCTTTAAGTAAATTTAATACTTCTGATTCATTAACTTCGACTGAATGTATGTCCGAAACAATATCGCTTAAATTCATGTATGATGCCTGCTCGTGGACATGAGAAGGATCATCGTCACCGTTGTTACTACTAGCAGAACTGAGAAAGTTTGAAAAGAAATAATCGCTAAACATGTTGCAGATATCCTCTCCTTTACTTGAAGTGCTATTTCTATATTTAAGCAAGGAAGGATAAGCATTTGTCTGATTTTTAGATTTAACGTACGACCAGAACGCTTTGGGGGTCTTTAATATCTCTTCTTCAATTTTTGTAATATAGCAGCTAAACATTTCACTTTCAACTTCTTTGGCACGCTGTCGGAGCAAAACAAAAGACTCACGATCAGACAGGTTTCCGTATTTCTTAAATTTAGCGTGGTATTTCGCTTTTTCTTTTAAAATTTTTATCAGAGGCTGCCTGAACCAGAGAGGGTATTTGCTGCTTGGAACGATTGTTTTAATAGTATGCCAAAAGAGTACATCAAAACCGGCATGACCCAACCGTTGAAAGCTTACGCACCTTATTTTCGCCTGATAAAAGACTAATTAATACTTTTCTCAGGCGGCCAAGGAAGCTCTCCTTCAACGATTGCTTCATGTCAGCAACATCGACGCCTTGCGCTTCCGACATACCCAAATACTTCTAGGTTTCGGTTGCTGAGAAGGCTCTAAGATTTATCGAATCTGAGAGCTCGGTTCCTACAGATTTCACAATCTCCCCTCGCTTAAAATGCATGACCGCACATTTGTCTAAACCAGATTCCATCCTGATGGCGCTACTGAAGGTCTAAATTACCTTTAGTAGTTCACCAATTGAAAATTGTTAGAGGCAAAGAATTTCAGGTCATCCTTGTAAAGAATGGCAGGTATAATCTGACCACCTGTCCTTAATCGATAGCCCAGAACTGAATCCTCCAGCAGCGTGCTTATAGGATTCAAGGTTAAGCAGAACCAAAGAGGACTCAAACTATCGCCCTGAAAAATACCACGCTCGATCCGTATCGGTTTGCCATTCCTCTGGATATCATCGGCATCCTGGATAGCGAAGGACTGTCCTCTATTGTCCCATAGGACGACATCAGGAAGGTGCACAGAGTTGCATCAACTTTATACAACTCTAGAACCCTCATGATTCATGCATGTGGCACCGAGTCATAGGCCTTCTTATTATCTTTCCAACACGTCGACAGATCCCTTCGGGAACGTCGAACCTGTTGGTTAATGGCCATATCAATGAGGAATAAGCTCTTCAGTACCGCGGGAGCCGTTCCTGCATCCATTTTGAGAAGCGGACATGATCGAATTGTCATCGATGTGTTTACAAATTTTAGCTCTCAAAAAGAACTAAGTATATACACTGTCGGAAGATAGGTAATAGATCTATAATTTTTGGATTCCGCAGTACTGCCCGATTTTTGGAGCAGGTCGGTTATTACAGTAGTCAGGAACTCGGGTAGCGACCCTGACTCTAAAACTAACTGGAATAGGGTCGCCAAGCGGGCATGCGACCTTTGGATCCACACACACACCCAGAAGTTATGCAGCCCCTCCGGCCCTGAACATTTCGGACGGACTGGACGAGCTTCATCTTGGGGGCTGATTGTGATTACCTCCATTATTGGAATTGGATCGCACGATCGCTCGACCTCCCAAGTCCATTCGCCCTCGGTATGACTGACAGGCACCGACCTAAGTTCGGGTGTCATGAACCGATACTCTCGAATCGCACTTTCCAAAGCACTCCTCATTTCCTCACTGCACAGGATACTTACATTAGTAACCATGTCACTACTCACGTCGTTAGTCCAATTTGGTATTGTGTTAGGCTGTGGTGGTACCACAGCTCGCGTCAACGGAGTAGTGTCATGGCTACTCTGCATTGCAGTTCGTAGGCGATCAAGTAGAGTGTCATCCAAAATACGATTTCGCTGGATGACTCGCGCCTGATCCGACCGTTGTGGGGCCGATACGTTGACAGCTGGCTCAAGCACCTGAAACAGAGAGAGCATCCGAACCCGGTACGCGGTCAGGTTGTTTCCCCCCTCTGTAGCCCCATTACTGCCAGCTTATTCAGAATTATTATTATTTTCTGAAATTTTACTATAGCTTTACCTTCTTTTATTATTTATTTATAGTGTGTATTATTTATTTATATTAGCTTTACCTTCTTCCATGTTCCTTCTTCGCCCTTTGAGTTCCAGGGCCACGGTATCTCTTTCGAACAACCCGCAACCCGTCTGTCTGACCCTCAAGACCTTTTTTTATTTTACAAGAGTTGTTTTGCATTCTCGTCAAAATTCAGGAGGTTGTCAAAAAAGACATAAATAATCAATTTAAATTACAGTGCCTAGTTAATTATTAATAAACGCTGTTTTTTTTTGTTTTTTTTTAAGTTTGTCAGTACGTATATAAGAAAAACCTCCTTAACGTGGTTTAAGGAATAACAAATTATCGAATAAACGTTTGAGATTGTTTGAATAAGTGAAAGCGCGGTTATAGGGCGAGAATCAGATGGGCCGCCTTTAAAACACGGGTGGATGGTGGATCACACTTACCGATTTCTGTAAATAAGAAAAAACTAAAAATTACCTACCCATTTTATTATTGATTCGGGTCGATAATCATTAGCATAGTTACCTCCTTGAATTTGACGAGATTGCAAAACAACACCTTGTATAAAAATCACGTGTCACTATGTTCGTACACGCATCCGAAACTACCCAACAGATTTCAATGGTGTTTGTGTGTTTCTATTTTGTACCCGATAGGTGGCGCTATGGTCGATACAGCAAATTCACAAAGGTGAAGTTGTAGGTGACGTGCAAGAATACACATAACATACAACAAAGAACAGAGCCCTAGCACGATGTGGCTCTTTGATTGCTCGTTTATAAATCTACTAAAAAATCATATTAAACAAAATAAAAATACGCCACAAAAAAAATGTTTCAAAACGCGCCTCTTAAGAAACTTGTAAGACTCAGAAACATCAAGAAAGCATCTTGCTTGGAACAGACAATCTCTAATGATAAAAATCGAGGCACTACGAGCACGAAGTGTAAACGTAACGTAAATACCTCGATTAAATAGTAGGTTTGGACGTGAGTAATGGTAGCTTTTTTTGTTTCTTAAATTGTAGTGAAAAGTGGTTTTACATAAGTGAGAAAAGATTGTGTTTTTTGAGAAGCAGACTTAATTCGAGAATATATGAAGATGTAAAGCCTTTCATCTTTTTCGCTACTGTAGCAATCAAACACAATTGTTGTCTTGACGGAGACCATATTGCAACTGTAGCGTTCACAAGCATTTCAATATCTGTTTTTAGAGTTCGGTAGTCAGCAAGCAACCTTTAAATAAATAAATTTATTTTCTCATCATACACATTACAGTGAACAGGAATTATTTAATCTAAGACACAGGTAGACATTTGTGAGAGACTGTTGCCCGAAATAGGCATACAATACCTGTGTTACGGGTCACCTGACCGGTTTAAAGTCCCGCTACGTATACATTAATTACGCCGACAAAATGATGATGGAAAAATCCAACAACACTTTGTCTGACCCGAGAATCGAACCCAGGACCTCAAGCTCAGCAGACGCGATTGGGACCACTAGACCAACGAGGCAGATATATTATCTAAAACTAGCTGTCTCTCGCAACTTCGTCTGCGTCACATTTTTCATTTCTGCTCCGCTTTTTTTAGTCATAGCGTGATGATATATAGCTTAAAACTTTCCTCGATAAATGGACTATCTAACACTGAAAGATTTTTTCAAAACGGACCAGTAGTTCCTGAAATCCTGACATTAGCGCGTTCAAGCAAACAAACAAACTCTTCAGCTTTATTATTAGTACCTCTTAGATTATTAGTAGGTATAATATTTATGGACTTTACTTCATTAATAGTGGGATCTTTTTCTCGCCTATCATTGTTTTCGGATACGACCCATGTCATTCAAAAACATTGCGGGTGTGTTTAAACCATGATATACCATACCATATTTCAATTCAGGGATCCTTTTGCAAAATATAAAGTTTTAAAGTGTTCATTTTTCCCCACCTTCGCCCCTTTAGGATATGTGGAATGGAAATAGAATGAACTGTATTTAATACAGCCTGACACTGACCTTCAATTGCAAAAAAAGTAAAAAAATTGAATGCTCCTCCGAATTTGCGGCTTAAGTGCGGAAACCAGTCTCAATAAAATGAAACAACGCGATTGCCCGCTGCGGCTGCTTTGTTCCGTACACATCTTTTTTTGTAACAAATCATCAAAATCATAATTAATTACGTTAACGATTCCTAATTGAAGTCGCAAAAAAACGTAATCAAATTATTATCTACAGCTGTACAGCTCGACACGAGTTGTTAAAATTATTAAGAGCAGTTATTATCGTTCATAAAATATTTTTTCAACGTAACTTGCTCGAATTCTGGCTTTTAGTACTCCGCACTTACGTTCACATTTTAGTGCATTGAACATGCATCCGTTTTATAAATTACGGCAGAAAACTCACAGATATTTAATTATTACTTATCTCATCGCCTTCGGGTCCAATTCTTAACTCTTGGTTAGGCTTGTTTAAACCATTAATTTACTCCATCAATATCAATAATCTAAGTAATCACCGAGAATAATCTTCAAAGTAGGCACTTCAAAGAAGTCATACACATAAACAATCACACACACAAACACATACATACACGCACACACACACACACACACACACCTACGCGCACACACATACACGCACATACACACAACACTACAAACCCTGTTTAAAAGAAAGACGCACACACAGTTTCACAAAGGCATACAACTACAGTTACATAAAGAGCTGCTAATTAGCTTATAAGTTATTTACTGTTAATTTTTCTTTTCTAAATTTAATTTTTAGTCACCCTTTTTGTAATCATTTGTTAAATAGTCTCAATATTGTTAATAATTAAGGGAAAGAGCGAGACACTTCCAGCACAAGTATTATTAATTACTTACAGGGGATGTCTCATTTATAATCTATGTCTTTGGAACAAATAAACATTTTACATTTTACAATTCAATATAAGCAGCCAGTTCATGTAAAATACTGGTATTTTGTTGCATTTGGTAGCTTACCTCAATTATCATCTTCCTGTCCTTGTCCACAACACGTTTTCTGTTTCCATTCTCCCCTGTCAGACGTCACGGCTTCATTTACTTCTTTCTCCTTTATATCATTCGTCACACCATCGATCCATCTTTTCTTATGCCTTCTTCTCCCTATCCATCCATTATCTTTCATATCTATCACTCTCTTCGTCACATGCATTTCAGTCCTCCTCGTTACACGTCCATACCAAGACAAACGACTGGTACGACCGGCCTAATCACGGACTTGTATATTTTCCCTTTTAACTTGAGTTGTTCCAGTGACCTGTCGCCTTTTCATCCACCCTAAGTTTATCCAATATAGTAAGGAAAATGATGATTAAATTATTTTTTGTAAAGAACATTATGTTATGAAAACACAAAGTTTAAAAAAAAACACTTGTTTCTTTTAAGACGCTCAAAACAAGTGAAAAACAATGCCATTTCGTAACTTTTTTATACATTGACTCCCGTTTCGTAACCCATAATTTTCAAATGTTTTTTGTACGGTACAGTCAGCTCCCAAAGTTACAACTTTAAACTTTTTATTGATGTACGGCTGCACACGCCAGAGAAAAAATCATAACAAATTGTTATGTCATTAAATACGTAGCCATGTATTTATGCCATTTAATCTATGGTTTTCATGAACTGTGTTAATATCTGGCCATTACGATTGACTTTTTAAGCGACAAAATAAAAAGTAGGAGATTATCAATTCGACGCACTTTTTTTAATTTGACGACACGGTTGGCGCAGTGGTTGAGCGATCGACTGCTGCGCTGCGAATCGCGGCTGGCTGTTTGTGTATGTGAGTTTAATGTTTGTAAACGCACCCACGATACAGGAGAAATTCCTAGTGTGGAGCAAAAGGTTGGGTAGGGTAGGTAGGTAGGATAGGGTGGGGTAGATAGGCTAGGGCAGGGTAGATAGTTAGGTAGGGTTGGGTAGTGTAGGTAGGTAGGGTTGGGTAGGGTAGGTAGGGTTGGGTAGAGTAGGTAGGTAGGTAGGGTAAGTTGGTAGGGTAGGAGGTAGTTAGTAAAAAGTGCGAGCGAACCAGCGGACAACAAATATTAAGTAAATATAACATTAATTGACTATTTTCGACATTATTTTGCGGGGGTAACACATTATGTTGGCATTTTCATATTCATTTCATTTCCGAACACCACGCGGGCGAAGCCGCGGGCAGAAGCTAGTTATAAAAATAATTTTAATAATTTTAAACTTACTACCCCTTTCCTCATGAACGCGTAGAGGTGTTAAGTTGAAATTCACATCAAATACTTAAGTCTATAATACCTTTAAGCTGTAACAAAAGCAAACTTCTATGTCAACGCAATCAAAAGAAACAGCAATTTAAGCCGCATATTTTCAAACTCGCAACTACTTGCAAGGGAATCAAAACCTAAAAGGTACTTCCAGTCGACCTAGAATCTTAAAATTTGGCATGAAGCAATGTTTTATAGCACAAATAAAGAAAAAATTCCGAAAACCTTAAATTTTTTGTTATATCACATATTTTTATTTATTCTCTTCAGTAATTTTGGTTTGCACGGAACCCTCGGTGCGCGAGTCCGACTCGCACTTGACCGGTTTTTTTTAAAGTTAATTAATATGGTATCTTGTCAATAAGGTATCTAAAATATTTAATATAATTAAGTTAATAAAACAGAGTACTGCTTGTTCGTAACATATCATATGAATTGAAACTTTAAATACCTTTCAAAATTTTGTGTCTATTAACTAGTGCGTCTTCATTCACCCCGTTTTACCCCCTGTGAACACTTAGTCCGACTCGACGTACCCGGTATTTTGATTTACTGTTAAAACCCTAAAATAAACATTTAATAGAATAGGTAGGAATGCCTAACTACAAACCAGTAAAAAATACTTTATATGTATTGCCACTGCAAGTGTGAAGCTTAAAGTTTAGACGAAAAACGCACAGAACAACGCCAAAATAAAAACCTTCCTAGAACAAACAGCTTGCAAATCTTGATAAAAACCGCAAACGCAACATAAAAAAAAACCTAAACTTAACTCGATCAATTTCCTAGTCAGTGACCTCAAGTGAAAAGACTCATCTCATATTATAATAATAGCTAGTTGGTCATACATACATATAGTGCAAGTACGTACAAGCTTTTTGCTTGTCAACTTTAATGGTATATAAGTACAGGTAACCTCGTCGGCAGTTATAGATCGCACAGTGTTCGATCCGTGGATAAACCTCTCTCAAACAAACAGGTATTACAATATTTAAATACTTCAGTTTATTATAATATAGTGAGTTTTTTTAATAAAAATTGTTTACTTGCAAAAATAATTAAAGCCCTTAACTTCCGGACATTTCACTTTTGCAGAAGAGTGTTGATTTTTGTTAATTGTGGTATTGTTTTGATAATTTTTGTTTTGGTTCCCATTACTGGGTTCCATCACCATTTTACCCTAGAGTTATCTACTGCTGGGTATATAACCCTATTCTTTCATCTGTCATACATACTTCTAGATTATGTGCGTTCCCCTTTCAAGTGTTCACCACGACCTCGACCGTCAACCCATCGCGCCGTTTCCTGGGGAATAAATGTCAACAATCAAAAGAATTTGGTGATGATGAGAGGGTTGGTGGTTACGGTGTTAACCCCGTAAATGTACTTTGTCCCCAGCATCAACATGAAATCCTACATCGTTCTGTGCGTGGTATCCCTGGCCGTGATGGCCTACGCTCGCCCCGAGGAGGCTCGCTACACCGACCGCTACGATAACATAGATCTGGATCAGGTGCTAAGCAACCGCCGCCTGTTGGTGCCCTATGTCAAGTGCATCCTCGACCAGGGCAAATGCGCCCCCGACGGCAAGGAGCTCAAGGGTAAGTACCTTTTTAATACAATGAGGAACAAGTAGTCGTCTGTGTAGTTTACTTTTTGTTCATACCTCGCCACTTCTGGGTTGTACAGATCAGGATGGGTAGTAACTCCTTTTAGAATACTTGTTTCAGTTACCTTTGGTAATACATGGAGCGATTGCTTAACTGACTTATACATAGCTGTGTAGGTCAGATGGGCAATCAATACTACCGAGTACCTCTTGATAAGACAGGTTATATGACTAACGTAGGTAGTATCCGAGGGCCGGCAAGATCTCAATATGGATGGGTTACCCATCCTCAGATCGACCTCGATAACGTAGCTTAAAGATCTTTAGATTGAACAGCACAACTGTTTTTATTTAGCCTTCAACCCAACGAGCCACCCTCTACAGTAAGAAGTATGCTAACATTAATTCAAGATGGATAAAGTACACAAGTAAACAAATTGTATCTCATATTATATTATATAAACTCAACATTTTACTCCTTGAAATCCCACTCGGTATTATATTACGATTATTAGTTTATTCAATAGGCACTACAGTAAAACATAAGTAAACAGCTAAAATAATATAACATCCTTTTGGCTTTGTTGTTTAATTTGTCTTAGCCGGATAATAATTGTTTTAAACAAGTCTCAATCGGATTTCCTATTTTAAAAAATGACGAACTCTCCACAAAGGTTTTGGAAGATTTTTGTATGAAACGAGGCCTGCCTAACTTACGCCATTTTTTTTTAACTTGCGGCCACGCCTAAAGCCCTTAATAATCAGTCAGACAAAATGATCTAAAGCGTCACGTTTCCGTGATATTATCAAAGTTAGAATCTATTCACTGACGGCACCATTACTTTATCTTTGATTTTATCAGCCATGCATAAACCTACGCCAATCAATAGCTGGCATCAATACAAACAAATGTTGTCTGAGACAAAACCCTCTGGAGTGCCATGTTTCCGAGATATAGGCCATCAAATTTACAATGTCCACAATCAGCACAATTTTGATGGCTTATATTTCGGAAAGAATAATAATTTTAATATTAATTTTCGGAAATACTTTTTATTGATGCTAGCTATCGTTTCATACAAGTTTCCTCATTGGCCGTTATTTTGAAAATAATTTGAAATCGCGGATGTTAGGCCAAATAATTCAAAGCCCTTTCTTCACATACTAAAAAGTTCATTTACAAACAATCAGTCTTCCACTTTTACTGATATCAATCTTACTTTATTACTTGTTACAGAACACATTCGCGAAGCCCTGGAGAACGAATGCGGAAAATGTACTGAAACCCAGAAGAAGGGGACCCGCCGCGTCATCGGTCACCTGATCAACCATGAGAATGATTTCTGGAACGAGCTGACTGCGAAGTACGACCCTCAGAGGAAGTTCACCGCCAAGTACGAGAAAGAACTCAAAGAAATTAAGCACTAAGTGCTCCTGCACCAATTGTTTGGTCAAGTCAAAATTGTAATGTGATTTTAGTATCTAAATAGAAAAGATTTTAATTAATATACTTGTTTTTTTTTACTGGTGGTCATCATCCTGCCCTCGTCAATTTTACTCCGAGTCGGCGACTTGAACTTGAAAAAGAAAAACGTATACCGTTTTCCTTTTCCAAGGTCCCATTGCCAAATGTCAAAAACGGAACTCTTATGAATTCGGTCTGTCTGCCCTTATATATATGTCACAGAATTTTTACTTCGAGACTATTGGCACCTCACAGTTGAAATTTGGAGAGTGGTGAGGTGCCTATTATGAACCGCTACACAAATATGATGTGAAACAATGACAAAAAAAAATAGGGGTGGCCCTTCTATACATGTAACTGAGGGTTGAAAAAAAAACAACTAATCTAAAACTATGTGTGGTGTCTATCGACAGCTCCTGTGAAATGATATCAAAGGAACTTTGAATATTTTTTTCTTAAGTCAATGTTGATGAGATGTTTCCTCCGAAGGTGGATGGGTGAGCATTCATTACATATCAAGGGTACCAACAACAACCCTTCTGATCTTCGGAAAGCCGTAGGTCCTGGCAACCAAATGTCTAAAGTTCTCTTTACCAAGTTTAACACAACGTGACCTAAATTTAAATCTTGACGGTTTAAACTGAATTTAAACTGTATTCTTAGGGATTACTATCGACTCAAAACTGCAGTGGTGTGCGCAAAAAAAAAAAAAAAAAAAACATTGGAACTCTTTCGGGAAGGTTAAGCTCGGCTGCCTATGCAGTTAGGAAAATAAGTCTGATAACCGATGTAGCCACAGCTAGGTTACTATACCACGCTTATTTCCACACTATTATGTCTTATGGTATTCTGATCTGGGGATCGGCAGCAGACATGGATTCAATTCAATTTTCATATTGCAAAAGAGGGCAGTCCGCGCGATCTATAAAATGGGTCCTCGCGAGTCCCTCAGAGAAAAATTTAAAGAGATCGAAATACTGGCTCTGCATTCACTTTATATCCTAGAATGTATTTTATATGTCCGAAAAAACCGAGGGCTTTTCAAAATTAGAAGCGACTTCCATAGTATAAACACGCACAGTAAACACGAAATAGTAATACCCAAATTTAGATTAACAAAAACTAGCAAGGTATTTCTTAAACACGCTTTTATAATAAGTTGCCAAAGTCTGTTATAGAACTGACCGATGGAAAGTTAAAAAATTGCATCAAAAGTGTCAAAAAAATATATATTTTATTTTACATAGGCCTACATGGGCACTTATAAAACGTCAACAAAAGGTGCACGGTTCAGGTTGGTCGTTTCCTATCGAGAAGAACCGGCAAGAAACTCCATGGTTACTCTATTAAAATCATTTGGTTTTACAATATTTGAAGTTACAGCGTTAGTACTTAAGTATGGGAGGACAGCGTAGGCCCGACAATAAGTCGTTGCTTACTACAGAAGGTAGTAAAAGAAAAAAAAAACACAAAGCCTACAATGTCCATACATTCACAAAAAAAAGGTAAATAAAAAGAATCTATACAAAAGTAAAAATAAAACAATAAAAGAACACTAACTTAAAAAATTGACACTGATGTTATCATCAGTGCTGTAACTATTCTGAACAATGAACGAATGGTGCAATGATTGGAAAGCTATTTTATAAGAATGAATAAAAATAATGGAAACAATAATATTGGGAATGGTTAGACACATTTGTGTCGTTTATGAGCTACCAGGGAAGCCGCATGAGCAGAAGGAACTACAGTCAAACTTCTTTATCTTCAACGTAGTCCTTAGTTTTGTAATATGCTTTTTTAATAAGGACACGCTTGATGCAATTTTTAAACTTTCCATCGGTCAGTTCTGTAACTGACTTTGGCAACTTATTATAAAAGCGTAAACTGTTTATAAGAAATGACTTGTTAGTTTTTGTTAATCTAAATTTAGGTACTTATTACAATTTCGTGTTTACTACGCGTGTTTATATTATGGAAGTCGCTTCCAATTTTGAAAAGCCCTCGGTTTTTCGGACATATAAAATACATTCTAGGATATAGAGTGAAGGCAGAGTCAGTATATCGATCTCCTTATTAAAAAAACATATTACAAAATTAAGGACTACGTTGAAGATAAGGAAGTTTGGCTCTAGTTCCTTCAGCTCATGCGGCTTCCCTGGTAGCTTAAACGACACAAATGTGTGGATGCCTCAAACTATTCCCAAAATTATTTTTTCCATTCTTTTTATTCAGATGTTTCACAATAGTTTTCAAATCATTGCATCATGCGTTCATTTTTCAGAATAGTTACAGTAGGTACTGATAACAACATCTGTGTCAATTGTTTAATTTAGTGTTCTTATAATGTTTTATTTTTACTTTTGTATACATTCTTTTTATTTACCTATTTTTTGTGAATGTGTGGACATTGTAGGCTTTTTAAATTCGTAGGTTTTTTTTATCTTGTTCTACCTTTTGTAGTAAGCAACGACTTATTGTCGGCCCAAGCTGTCCTCTCATACTTAAGTACTAACGCTGTAACTTCAAATATTGTAAAACCAAATGATTTAAAAGAGTAACCATGGAATTTCTTGCCGTTTCCATAGGAAACGACCAACCCGAACCGTGCACCTTTTGTCGACGTTTTATAAGTGCCCATGTAGGGCTATGACTATGACTAAATTATAAAATATTTTGATTTGATGATTTTCGTTTTGAACCTATTCTAGATCGTTGTAGAGTAGTCAGAAGTTCAGAAGTCTGACAACCAGTTTTTTAACAAGAGGTGTCTATCTGACCTTCACACTGAACGTCTGACTACTCGCAAGACAAAGATCTACAAATGATGACCGGAACCAACGGATTTCCGAAGGTCTGAGGAGTACCAGTTTGTAATGAAAGCTCGTATAACGCAGCAAGCCTTGCTTAACTTTGCAGATTGAGCCGAGAGTGGTCATTATTTAACTACGAGCCCTTCCTCCGTGAAACTGACTTTATTAACGTAATAATCACATCGAAGATACTATAGTATAGGAGTCATTATAAGGATAGACAATAAGACTGAAAGATGGCATTTTATTACTTCCGATGATGTTTATAATAATTTTCCTCAAAGATTCATAAACATCATCAATGAATTTATCGCATTAATTTTTAGCCTTGCTTTGCAAAATTTAAACTTGTAAGTAGCATTGCGAAAAAAAAACGAAAAAGAAATCCGCCAAGTAAAATGGGACAAGGACAGGAAGATGATGATAAGATAACCCACTCATCCCAAAATGCACGACAAGCAAAAACAAAGAAGTAAATGACAAATCTTTTTTTTAATTTAGATACTAAAATCACATTACAATTTAGACTTTTTTGCCGACACGGGTTCTAATCCAAAAAAATGGTATGGAGCACTTATTCCTTTATTTCTTTGAGTTCCTTCTCGTACTTGGCGGTGAACTTCCTCTTAGGGTCGTACTTGTCAGTCAGCTCGTTCCAGTAGTCCTTCTCATGGTTGATCAGGTGACCGATGACGCGGCGGGTTCCAGTCTTCTGGGTTTCAGTACATTTGCCGCATTCGTTCTCCAAGGCATCGATAATGTGTTCTGTAACAAGTAATAGGTGTAGATTGATGTCAGTAAAAGTGGAAGACTGAATTAATTTTCCAATAGGAGAAGGGAGTTTGTAGAAAATCCGATGGAGTACTAGGTTTGTTAAAAACAATTCAATTTTTTTTTTCACTTAGGCCTACATGGGCACTTGTAAAACGTCAATTAAAAAGGTGCACAGTTCGGGTTGGTTGTTTCCTATTGAGAAGAACCGGCAAGAAACTCTATGGTTACTCTTTTAAAATCATTTGGTTTAACAATATTTTTATGTTACGGCGTTAGTACTCAAGTATGGGAGGATATCGTAGGCCCGACAATAAGTCGTTGCTTACTACAAAACGTAGAACAAGATAAAAAGTAATCAAGGATCCACCCTTAGGGATGTAAATACCCTTTCCGTTACACCCTGTATAAACCTACAATATCCACACATTCACAAAAAATCGGTAAATAAAAAAAAAGAGTCTATACAACAACAACAAAAAAGAAAATATTACAAAAATACTAGATTAAACAAGTGATACAAATGTTGTCACCAGTGCTGCAACTATTCTAAACAGAAGGTGTAATGATTCAAAAACTATTGTAAAGATCTGATTAAAAAGAAGACAGAATGAGACAAAAACATAAAATAAGATTGAGAACAGTTGTGACGTTTATGTGCTACCAGGGAAGCCGAATGTGTGAAGGGACTAAGGCCAAACTTCTTTATCTTCAACGTAGTCCTTAATTTTGTAATATGCTTTTTAACCGACTTCTAAAAAAGGAGGAGGTTCTCAATTCGGATGTTTGTATTTTTTTTTTTTTTTTTTTTTATGTTTGTTCGCGCATTACTCCGTCGCTTGCCAACCGATTTGGAAAATTCTTTTTTTTTATATGAACACGTTTGATACAATTTTTAAACTTTTCATATCGGTCAGTTCTGTAACTGACTTCGGCAACTTATTATAAAAGCGTATACTGTTTAATAAGAAATGACTTGCTAGTTTTAGTTAATCTGAATTTGGGTATTACAATTTCGTGTTTATTGCGTGTATTTATATTATGGAAGTCTCTTCTAATTTTTAAAAGTCCTCGGTTTTTGCGGACATAATTATAAAATTGTTATCGCGGCTACGTCAAAGCCAAAAAGATATATGATTTTAAAATAAGCTACATAAATAAAATAATCTACATTCTGACAGATATACAAAAAAAAATGAGGTTATTTTTTTTTGCTATTGTATCGAATGAAATGTCAAAAAATAGAAGAGGAAAATATTGAGTTCATAAAAATAAAAGTTACCATTTTTTTACTTGTGTATTTTATCGCATCTTGAATAAATTTAAGTCTACCTACTTGTTACCGTATAAGGTGACTCGTTGGGTTCAAGGCTAAGTAATAAGCTCCGTTATCGAGGTCGATCTGAGGATGAGTAATCAATCCATATTGAGATCCTTCCGACCCTCGGACAGTACGTTATTCAGATAAACAGTCTCATCAAAAGACATCCCAGTTACTGGGTAATAAGATACTTAGTAACGGGATGTCTAGGTCAGATACGCAATCGCTCCATATCTAACCAGGGTTACTATGACGTCTTACAACATTATTATTTTATTTATTTGGAAGAACCAACAATTACACATTATATATTACCAAAAAAAAATAGAATATAAGTAGTTATACAAATGTGCAACCAACAACGTTCTCCACAGATACACAAATTCGTCAGACGTTCGGATACATATAAGTATTTTATACGGAGCGATAACCTATAGATCTGGCGGCCTAAACTGGCCGCTTTATCAGAATGATAATAGGATTCAAGTTAAAATTCTTAAAGTGGTCCCAGACGCAGTTAATATTATGATCCTGTTGAAGCGGCCCTTGTAAGCCCTCTGATCTCTACAACGCAGAAGCGGCGAGTGAAATAAAAACTAACCTATTTATTCCTTATTGTATGAAAGAGTACTTACCCTTGAGTTCCTTGCCGTCGGGGGCGCACTTGCCCTGGTCGAGGATGCAATTGACGTAGGGCACCAACAGGCGGCGGTTGCTCAGCACCTCATCCAGGTCTACGTTATCGTAGCGGTCGGTGTAGCGGTCCGATCGAGCCTCCTCGGGGCGAGCGCAGGCCATCACGGCCAGGGATACCACGCACAGAACGATGCAGGACTTCATGTTGATGCTGGGGACGAAGAACATTTACGGGGTTAACAGTGAGACCACCAACCCTCACATCATCAACAACTTCTGTCATTGTTGACATTTAATCTTCAGGAAACAGCGCGATGTGTTGACCGTCGAGGCCTAGATGTATGAGTGTATGACAGAAGAAAGAATAGGGCTAAATACCCAGCAATAGATGATACAAGGGATAAATGGCAATGGAACCCAGGAATGGGAATCAAAACAAATATAATGAAAACAATATCACAATTTAACAAAATACAACACTTTTCTGCAAAAGTAAAATGTCTGGAACGTAGGGCTTTATTTTTTTTTGCAAGTAAACAATTTTAATTAAAAAAAAAAAAACACAATATTGGTTACAAACTGAAGTATTTAAATATACCTGTATGTTTGAGAGAGGTTTATCCACGGATCGAACACTGTGCGATCTACAAAAGCCCACGGGATTACCTGTGCTTATATACCATCAAAGTTGTCAAGCTAAAAGCTTGTACGTACTTACTGCACTATATATATGTATGACCAACTAGCCATTATTATAATATGAGATGAGTCTTTTCACTTGAGGTCACTGACTAGGGAATGGATCGAGTTAAGTCTAGAGTTTTTATAATGTTGCCGTTGTGGTTTTTTTATCAAGATTTGCAGGCTGTTTGTTGTAGAAAAGTTTTTAATTTGGCGTTATTTGGTAAGTTTTTCATATAAGCTTTAAGCTTCACTCTTGCAGTGACAATAGAAATAAAGTTCTGTTTACTGTTTTGTGGGTAGGCATTTCTGTTTATTCTATTATATTTTTATTGATGTTGTTAAAATACTTTTGAATTAAAAATACCGGGTAAAACGGGGTGAATGAAGACGCTGCGGTGAATCGAGCCCAAATCTTAACGTGACTAACTCAAGTACTCTATAAACACCCTACGTGCAACATACGTACCAAATTAATTAATTCAACGAAAAAACCCCTGTCAATGTTTTGTCTCGATAAACCCCTTGCGTTTCATTACACCCCGTTTAACAGTACTTATATATTTTATCACACAGGATTTTAAAACTATAATTATCGAATAGAGTAAGAAAAAGTAGGTACCGTACCTGCACCAAAACTTCCGCATGGATCATTGAACGCATCTACATTCCTACAATCTACATACGTTGTTGTTACCGATATTTAAATACCGATTTATACCAAGTCTTAGTTTTAAAAACTTTTGGAAAGCTCAATGTACATTTTGAATTTTCTGTTTTTTTTTTTTTTAATATTCTGCTTTCGTAAGTCTCTGTTTTATTTGGGACTACAGCCGCCAGTGGTTTGTTTTATGAACTTTGTTTTGTTTTGTTATCTGGAATGGTGTGAATGAAATACTAGTGCTACGCCCGCGACTTCGTGTACTCATATTTCGTGCTTTCCGATCGACCTTCAACTTCCCAGGTCGGGCAAAGTGTTATTTGGGTTTTTCCTTCAAAAATTTTGTACGTACTGGGCTTACTTGATTTATTTATTTATATTACAAAACTTGGTTGTATTAATACTATGTGTGTTCGACATTATTTTGCTTTTACTCTTTGCGTTTGACAAACGGGGTAGCGCTTGCTTAGCGTTTGCAAACGGATGACGCCGTTTGTATAGTGACGATTAGTAACTTTTTTTTTTTTCGCTTTTCTGTTTTATTCTGCTTTAGTGTGTTTTACTTTCGTCAGTGGCAGCCATGGAGTCTGGATTTATGCCCGGTAGGTAACAATAGGCTCGCCCTTAGTAAAAGGGACTTAAACATAACTAGCGAAAGGTGAGTGTACTATTAGGTACACCTCTATCTAACCCTTTAAGGATTATAGGCATGATGTTCTGTAATCATTTCTTGACCAAAAATTTTGCTGAGGTAATATCAATGTTGTCTCTGTAGACGACGGGGTTTTTTTTAAGCTTGACTGTTTTTCCTGGAGACGCGAATGTGGTCCTGTAATACTCGACTTAGCACACTTGAGCAGCCCTACCTCGGGTATGGAGCATTATGGAAGGGTTGTTCTCGGAAAGGAAGCATCGACCGAATAAGAAAATTAACTTTGAGTTAGTGTTCACATAATTAGTGGTGCTCGTGATTGACTTCCTCGATTAATTATGTAAGACTTAATTGTAACACCGAATTAATAATAGTTTTTCCATTGAATAATTCTTAGAAATTGACGTGAATTGGAATGGCAACTGCGACACTCATGGTGCGTGTATAGCTGGTTCCAATCATCGTTATTCGGATGAAAATCTGGTAATTTCATTTTAGATTTCAAAATAGCTTGACCTCATTGGTCAAATTGAGACCTAGCTATTGTTTTTGCTAACTATTTTTAAAAGTTTTTTGGCGAATTACTGAAAGACACTCGACCTCCACTAGTAGGTTTGATCAAAGTAAATTATTACGCCTGAATTCTCAATCCCCGATAGGAGTAGGTCTATCAAGTACCTTAAACATTGTGACAAAAAAATCGGGCACAAATCCAGGACTGTAACAAAGAAATCCTATGTAGAAAGAGCATTAACACTTTGTCTAGCTCGGGGATCGAACGTACGATGTCAAGCTAGACACACAACTACAACCACTAGGCCAAAGAGACTCAAGATTTCTACAGAAGGTAAACTGAAATTTTATATTACTGTGAGATTTGTCTAGATGTATTAGTATCAGGTCAAGCAGTTGCCACTTAGTCATAAAACGCCGTGTCAAAAGGAATACATTTTCCCCGTTTTTGAAACAGTTTTCATCGATGCTTGGTCGTAGTGTAGAATTTTTCAATTCGAACCAGTAGTTCCTGAGATTAGCGTGTTCAACCTAACAAACAAACTCTTCAGCTTTATATCACACTAGCTGTCCCACGCAATTCATTGCTGCTCCGTTCCTATTGGTCGTAGCGTGATGATATATAGCCTATGTCCTTCCCCAAGTTGAAATCTATCTTCTTGTCAAATTTCATTAAGATCCGATCTGCCGTTTAGTCGTGAAAAGGTAACAAACAAACATACAAACAAACAACCACCAAGGTGCACTTAAGTCTAAATCCCATCAAACCGCCCTTTACTCAAAAAGTTTCATATGGCACCAAAAATGTTTAACAAACTTCCTAAGTCAATAAAAACAACAAAAGACTGCAATACATTTAAAAAAACCCTCTATAAATTCTTAATTCAAAGAGCATATTATTCTATAAATGGAACCTGGAAGAAAAATGAAAACTGTTTTATTTCATATTTTTAATAGATACTTTTATTCCCTGATTATTAGCTCTAGTTCGTAAGATTATTACTAATTTTTAACCGACTTCTAAAAAAGGAGGAGGTTCTCAATTCGGATGTTAGTATTTTTTTTTTTTTTTTATGTTTGTTCGCGCATAACTCCGTCGCTTGCCAACCGATTTGGAAAATTCTTTTTTTCCTGGAAAGGGTATACTTCCCAAATGGTCCCATAGTCACCAAGTCGGGATCTGATGATGGAATCTTGGCGAAATCGAGGGAACTCTTCAAATTTTATAGGAAAACGTACAGTGATTTTGGTATTTTCTACAACAAGTGAAGCATTTGCGTCCAATAAGAACCATTCTACCATCAGATCTGATTATGAATCCAAGAGACAGGCTTCGGAACTCCATAACAAGGCAATGAATCTTAGCTGTGTTTGGGCTTGTTGGAATTTACTATGTATGCACGCTGAGATTTATGATCCGATTTGCGTGATTCTTCTTTAGTTTGATGTGGAATACCTGCCATTTGGTCGCATAAAAAATTAATATAGTTTGGCCATATAGTTTTCATTTTATTAAAATTTTTGTTATATGTAAATTTTTCACGTATGTACACCGATTTCTCCGTGATTACTGGACCGATTTAGTTTTCATTCATTTGGTAGAGAAGCTTGCCCGGTGGAGCCATATGAATTGTATTATCTTTGCTTAGGTACTTTTTGAGTCATCCTCTTTATTATGCATTTTGTCCTTTGTCGTATGTATGGACGATGTGCTGGTGTCTAGTTACAATGTAAAAATTATACTTGACTAGGATTAAAGTGAGATACCACAACTGAAAAGGCTAAAATAAAAACTTTTTTACAAAAAAAAAAATAACCGACTTCCATAAAACACTAAAAAGTGGCAAATAATTTTAGTTTCGGAAGTCGGTGGCAAAAAATTAAATGAAACAAACAAGTCACCGACTTCCGAAACTAAAATTATTTGCCACTTTTTAGTGTTTTATGGAAGTCGGTTATTTTTTTTTTGTAAAAAAGTTTTTATTGTTTACTTATTTTGTATTGTTTTAAATTTGTTTTTGTTTATTGTATATTTTATTAAAGATTTAATATTAGGTAATTAGCAGCAATATCAGTAGTTTTTATAGTCAAAAAACTACAACCTGCATTACTTAATGTGTAAACATTAATTGTAATTTTGTACGCCTTGCACGGCAGCACATAGTGTGACAACGTTTTCGATAACACCATGTACATACTTTTACCTGTGTCACAAATAAACATATTTGAATTTGAATTTGAACAAACAGAGTGACTTTGGCATTCATAATATTAGTATGGAAGTATCGATAGGATAGATTAAAAAATATAGATTTCTCGGTTTTTCTCAAGTTTGTAAAAAAGCAAACCAGCAGCGGCCAGTTGCTTGGCAAGCTCAGTCGATGGTTGGAATACCCCATCTATTTCAGGACTTGACTGGTTGTTTGTAGCCTGTACTGATGTCATAGCCCCCATTTTATCTGCATCAAAGCATCCAGGCTTACTTAACTCGCTGAACAAGGCTTTTAAGAACATGTTTACTATTTTTTCTATTAAACGTATGACGTCAATGGATAACGAAGCCGAGCGAGGTATGTCTTACAACTCGTATTTAGTGCGATACACCAAGCTAAGCATTTCTAGTAAAACATGGCCACGCTTTGTATAGATTTACAACACAGTGACAGAGCCGCATAAACTGGTTTTTTAAACGTTGATTAGTCTTCGCGCGTACAACTCGTAATTACATTAATTAACTACTCGCTTGGTTACCCCTGCAGCTACAGGTTTTTATAAGATCTCGAATGATAACGTGTATAGCAATTATTTTAGGCATCATTTTATGGTGTAAAAATAAAGTTTTTATACGTTTTTGAACTCGCGTGTTCGCGAGTGGACACTTTTCGTTTGTCGGGAACAGAATCGAGTTGTGAGTGACAGTAGTAGTGGTACGGAGCGCAAAAAACGAACAAGAAAGAGGGTAGACCTATTTGCCTGCTCATAAACACCCACCTGCAATAACTTCAGTTTATCCCTGATCATGGCTTTTGCAACAGCGCAGAAATATCAGGAATACAAAACAAATAATAAACATGGTAAATATCCCGTTACAAGTGTTATTTACAATAAAGTTTTTGTTTAGATACTTTAAAACTTGATATGACTCAAGTTCTGCCTGCCCAAGATTAACACAAAGCATTTAAATTAAATTGTTAGATGATTCTTGACAGATAATGGAACTATTGTAACTTTGTGTTTACGCAGCTACATGTTACAAGGTTATTTTTCCCTAAAGTTCAAGCGAATTTCTTTAAGGAAAATAATCATTAATAAGACTTTTTAAATTTTATGTTCATTGTGTAACGTAGGCCAGCTTGTCGTTAAGCCTTTGGTACCGGCAGTCATTTGAACATCTTTATCTGTTGTTACAGTGTTGTTGTTGTTGTTGTCCTCAGTGGCCCAAAAGTCTGACGACTAGTCTTACCAAGGAGTATCGTATTACCAAGTACTAACTGGGTTTTGCTTGGTTGTTTGACGTGAGTACACACAGCTCTATTAAGTAGTTACCCCCCAGTGTTGAGGGGTGCTTACATGTGCTAACATACTAATGACGTCGTAAAAGCTGAACGCATAAAACGACGAGTACCTAACTATTTATAGGTACACACAGCTTTATTAAGTTCTTACTCCCCTAATTACTAAGTTCTTAATCCATGTCGGGCCTAGTTTGTTTTTGTATTTTGCAAAAACATTTTATTATATAATGAATTTATTGTTCTAATGAATAAATAAGTTTAAGTATGTATTTTTCTTTGAAACTCTGTTTTTAATAATGATGTTTTCAATAAAACGTTAATACTTCTATTAATGGGTATAACGACTAGCAATAATACGGTTAACATTTACACAACAGTAATTAATGTGTAAATACTCCGGAGGTTTTAAAACCTCACGTCGAGAGGTTTTAAAAGAGGAGGATGATCAATCTTGAGGCTGGATGATCAAATCCTAGGTATAACATTCGCTTTTTGTCATGAATAATATTTTTAATTTTAAAGTAAGTTTTTTTTTTGTAATATATTTAAGAAAAATAAAATATTTTAATAATGTTTTATACATATAATTTAAATAAAAAGAATGTTTATTATTGCTATTATTTAACACAAACTTTGATCTTATTTTACTACAAAGATTTATATTATATTTTACAATTTGTTTTGATAATTTACAGTTATCATAATATTCATATTTTAAGTGACACATAAAATAGGAAGCGCTATAAATATTTTAGATTGACTAAGCTAACGTTATAACTCGAGGGTAAAGGCTTAATTTTATAAAGAAAACGTAAGTAAGTAAAATTAATGGATACCCTCAAATTTTAACATCTATCGATTAGACAGAGACCTAATGATAAAGTGACTCGGACGATACTAGTTACCAATTTCATCGCAATAATCAAGGGTTCGATCCCGGGTGTAAACATTGAGTTCTTTTTGAAAGTATTCTTTAGATTATTCGAAACGAATTCAATGTTGTAGCAGTGTAACATTTTAAAACTTGAGGGGTTAGGAAATAGTGATGCTGACTGTACTACATTGAACAATTACAATACAAAATGTCGGATTTCTTTCTTCGACAGACTTTGACTCTTGCAAGAAGTCACATGGCCATGGCCTTGTCAGAATGTGTCATTAATTTATTACTTACACATGATTATTTTAATATACAACCTGTTTTTTTTTATATCCCATAACTCTAGGGTTATATTCTGTAGGTAAAAATAATACTAAAACTTCCACAATATGTGGTCCAAAAATGCATAGTTTCAGAGATATCATCAATCATAATTTACTTAGGTCAAAAATTATCACCAGTATGACGAATCTTTACTTTTGCGAGGTTGCCAAACTTCGCAGTAGTTTAGTAAAATAGAAGTAGTTTCATTGATAAATACGAGTAATTATTTTTATTCAAACCAAATTTCAATTCATATTTAAAGCTAAGAAAATGCGAAAAACAAAAACAAGTATGACTGAAACATAATTCATATGTCAGTTGATTCTTTAATAAGGTCTCAATCATATCCTAAATTATGGGATAAAAAAAAAAACAGGTTGTATATTATACTATAAAAACATGCACCTACAAAGTCATGATAAAATGCTAAGATTTTAGTCATCCATATCTCAGATAGTTTTTAAAGCCCCTCTTCCTATAGCTGGCCAAAATTTTTGTCCGTAAGGTGGAAGCGACAAGGTAGACCGCGAAATTCAATTTTTCTTACGTTTTTTTTTTGCTATTTGCACGGCAGTGTCAGGTTGTATGTTGAATAAAATATGATTCGCGTCCGTAACAACAATGGCTTTACAGAATTATAAACTAACTAACTAAATATAAACTAACTTAAAAACAACAGGACGCTTAAGGCGGAAACACACTTACGTGTCGTGACGCGCCAGAAGTATTCGGTTTCATACATCGTTGCCACACGACACGCCATGCAAATATGTCCCTAACCATATTAAATGTATGAAACCGATTTGCTTCTGGCGCGACACGACACGCCACGACACGTAAGTATGTTTCCGTCTTTAGGCGTCAAAATACTCCTCCACATCGCTGTCATCCGGAATCGTGCCCAGAAGACTGGCAGCATTGCCACGTTGAATGCCAATGCTAATTCTTTGTCCAAAGAAATAGACAGCCCTCTGGTCTCGCGAAGTGTCTATATTTCCTTAAAAAGAGAATGCGCACTTGGGCCCCATGACCCGAGCGTTTCGACCCCAAACGGCTCAAAACTGTAACTACTATTTAGGTTACATTATTTACGCCGTTTGAGGCTCTCAGCAGCCGCAGCAGCAGCTGCAGCATAACCCACTGTGCTTGCAACATGAGATGGCGCAAGGGTATATAAAAGTTGCGAAAAGAAAAATTGGCGCAAAGGTGATGCTTATTTCTAAAGAAATCTCTTTCAACATACCTGCGAAAGGACATATTAAAAAAAGAGATGCAGGCATAGTGTGTAAGAGAATAAGAGAGAATTGAATACATAAAACATAAAGCAAATTACTATTTAAAATATAAAATACAATATAAAAATATACTAACTTACGTATAAATACAAAGATAAAATAAAATAAATACCTATGCAACTATGACGGAATGGAAAGATAATGTTCTTTTACTCTTCTCTTGAAAACTGCAACAGTTTGGCAGTCTCTAATGTCAGGCGGAAATGAACTCCACAATCGCACAGCGTGTACGAAGTAGTAGGAGTAGAAGTCGGTAGAGTGGGTAGAGGATTGAAGTAGATTCCTAAGAGGTGACCTGCAAATGCATGAGAAGGACGGGAGTAGGAAAAGCGTTCCCGCAGATAGGAAGGCGTTTTTGGGTTATGAAGGATGTTAAATAGCAGACACAATATCCGAAAGTTCCGGCAAAGTCGCATTGGGAGCCACATCATAAAATTATACATGAACAAGATCACACACACACAATCGTCTCACAGTATAGCATTGAAGTAAGTTTATATCGTGTTGCATGTGGGAAAAAATTCAACACAGCCAAAAGTGTCCGAAGCGTGGACTTTGGTCCACGCTTCGGACACTTTAAAAGACTTCTCGACTCTTTCGAAGACTTTTTTCAAGTAAATATTAGTTTCATCTGAAATAACACGTTATTAAGTGCACCACACACACAATCTCAGTTCTTAGTCAGAGTGAGTCGGCGTCGAATTTGTGTAGTGTGCGAAGACCATTACACGAGTTATGCCCGACTCGTCACTGTTCGTACTCGTCATCGAAAAATAAAACTTCACGAATCACAACTGTTTCAAATAATTTTGTTTTCATAGTTCCGATTCGTCATCCATACCAAAGTATCGTCAAAAGAACAAACTATACGATTCATTTAGATCCCAGCATGCGTTGCACTGCACTTGTTCCTACCCACTACTAACCTTACTACTACCTATGAAATAAATCAGTTTAGTCGTTCTCAAGTTATGGCGTGACCAAGGGAAATAGGGATTCATTTTATACATAAATAAATATAAAAATTAGTTTAGTACCTACTAAGAAAGAAGCATAGTTGTTGTAGTTGTAAATATCATCTTAAACAACGACACTACCAAAATTTATGACTATAAATATATACTTTAGGAGTCATAAATTTTGGTAGTGTCGTTGTTTATACCTTATATTATACCTTTTTTTTATGATCGCATTTTTGATAAATAGTTTAACTTTAAAACGTACTGGGCATGCATGAATTCAAGATGGTATTTTAACAGATCCTGATATTTTCCTGTAAGCCTTGTGGTATCTGTAAAGTATTTTTTCAAAACTGTAAAAGTATTAGCCCTGCATGAATGCAAGATGGTATTTTAATCATTCTGGTAAATAAACTTAAAACAAAAGCAGAAATTGGTTTGCCTAAACATTATAAAAGATCACGAAACCAATATAGTGTTTGACGATTCAATTTGACAGAAAAATGACAGGCTGTTACTGCTCAGGTTTGGTTACTAATGATAGTAGACAGAAAACGTAAAGACGGAAACATACTTACGTGTCGTGGCGTGTCGTGTCGCGCGAGAAGCAAATCGGTTTCATACATTTAATATAGTTAGGGACATATTTGCATGGCGTGTCGTTGCGACACGACACGCCAAAATGTATGAATCCGATATGCGTCTGGCGCGTGACGACACGCCACGACACGTAAGTGTGTTTCCGCCTTAAGAGTACCTCCTTCTTATTTATGACAATGTGGCAATCATAGTAGTTTACTTGAATTCATGTAAAATTAATTATAGATAACAGATTATGAGGTAAGCTTCTACTTATTTATGACACCTTAGTACTTTACAGGCATGAGACGTTTCCTATACTGACGCTTACCAACGAAAGCTTTGCTTTTTAATTTATATTGAAAATATTATGTTTGTAAGGATTTTTTTGTTTTGTAAATAAATTGATTTACAACACATGCATTTTTTTTTGTTACTAACTACTAACTGTATTTTTTGACAAAGTAGGACCTCGTGGCGAAACAATAACAGCCGCACGGGTCGATCTTTAGGGTTAAGCCGTGCTTGCCGAGGTTGGTCCGGGTGACCATAATTACATACCGAGTTTTCTCCGTGCCTCCGAACGCACGTTAAGCCGTTGGTCCCGGTGGTTGTCATTTGTAGATCTTTGACAGTCGTTACGAGTAGTCAGAAGCCAAAAGTCTGACATCCAGTCTTACCAAGGGGTATCGTATTACCCAGTTGCTAGGTTGTGGAGGTCAGATAGACAGTCACTTTATGTAAAATACTGGTACTCAGGTGCATCCGGTGAGACTCGAAGCCGACCCCAAGATAGTTTGGGAAAAGGCTAGTGAGATGATGATGTACTTTTTGACACGCAAATTTATACTAATGCGAGTCGGGAACATCGATATTAAAAAAAAAAAAAATTGTTTCCTTAACATGACGAATCGGAACAGATTGTATGAAATAAAAATTGGTGACGAAACGGTACAGTGACGAGTCGGGCATAACTTCGTTACACTACTACAGGGTAATACCGAGTAAAACCACATAATGGTTTTGTTTGTCTTTTAATAAATAAATAAATAATTACACAAGTATGAATAAATACATAATTTGAATAGTAATTAAAATGCTGTTGCATGACTTTTAATTGCTATTAAAATCAACTCATTCATCTTTGCTAGACAGACTAATGGTATTATTTTCCATGCTTCCTATGATAAGGATTATAGTTGGTAGTTAATAACAATTATAATATGAACACTTGCACTGGTTTTATTTTCCTAAAAATTATTTTTTTTCCAAAGTTATCGGAAGAATGGCATTGCAGTTCATATAAAATTAAATTAAAATTTAAAAAGGTGAAGGTAATTTGTGTCGGGGGCTTTTTAAATTTTTAATTTTATTTTATTTCACGCTTTTTAAACCTATATTATTGTATCTTAGCCTTGACTGTCCCAATCTTGGGCATAGGCCTCCCCCATTTCTTCCACTTTTCTCGGTGTTGCGCTTCTTCTCGCTAATTAACGAAAGCAAGGAGTTATAAATTAAAAAAAAAAAACCTGATCTTTTAGGGGGGAGGGGGGTGCAGTTCCCCCCTCCCCCCGGCGATACCCATGGTGACAAGTAACCAGATTTCAAATTTCGAATCGACCAGATCTGTGGAAGTGTTTATTTCCCTTCAACTAGAAAAGAGGTGATGACCTTTAAACGGCTGAGCAGATTTTCTTGAAACATAGCTAAGAACACTCTCGATTAAAATACCTTTCAAACGAAACCAATTTCATCAAAATCGGTTCATCCGTTTAGGAGCTGCGATGCCACAGACAGACACACAGATACACAGATCCACACGTCAAACTTATAACACCCCTCTTTTTTGGTCGGGGCTTAAATATACGAACAAAAAAACATTTTTTATATATGAGATTATATAAAAAGAGAAACTGACGGACTGACTGCATATCAGAGCACAGCTGAAGCTGGGACTAGGAACCTGACATTTTACACAGTATTCAATTCCTTCCATTTATAATGTAAATAAGGTAGCACTAAGAATGAGATTGTACACATTCAATATGTAAGTGAAAAGTGGGGAAAAGCGTCTGCTACGCTTCTGCTACACATTTGCTACACATCTGCTACGTATCTGCTACGCTTCTGCTGCACAACTGCTACGCGTCTACTACACGTCTGCAACACATCTGCTACGGGTCTACTACAAATCTGCTATGCCTCTGCTACATATCAGCTACGTGTCTGCTACACAAGTGCTACGCTTCTGCTACGTTTGCAGTTTGAAACGTAAAGTGGACCATTCATACCCACGGTTATATCTTCAAGGCTAAGCAGTATACTATATTTGACATGACGAGTACGGGCACGGGCACGGGGAAAGTGCCTCGGAAAGCACGTGATATTACGGATCCCGGTTTTTACCTGTAAATATTTAACAGTCGTTACAGGTAGTCAGTGGTTCGAAAGTCTGACGACCAGTGTTACCAAGAGGAGAGAGGAGATATTACCCAGAACTAACTAGGTTGTGGACGCTCCATGAAAAATACTAATATTCAGCGGCATCCGGTTATACTAATATGGTTGGGAAAAGGCTAGCCAGATGATGATGATTTTTCCTATGAGGTAGGTAAACAAAACACAAAATACACAAGTCTATTTTAAAATGGGTAAAAGTTAACCGTGGAACACCTAGGTGAACCACTTTGGTGTTCCATGGGTCAGTAACCAATTAAACGGACTTCTTATAATAGCATTTCTGTCGTCCAAAAAAATAACTTCTCCTCTAAATTATTAGCTAACTCAGCCACCATTAATGTTTATCTAAAAAGTACTAACTCAGTCACCATACAACATGTAACTCAATTAACGCACATCCTGAAAATAGTTTGTTCAGAATCGTTTACTGAATCAATTTCTATCATTTTTAATATACGTAATTTTTTATCCCAAAAATAATTAAAACTACGGATGAATGACAATCATCCGTAGTTTTAATTATTTTTATTAACCCTGTACAGTATAAAACAAATTGAAATGGACGTAGTTTCGTTATGTTGTGTTGAGGGACGCGATAACTGCTTGTGCGAATGTGTGCGTTGCGTGGGTAGTAGTATGACCATAACGTTCTCCAAGAATTGGTATAATTAATTTAATAAATAACAATGCATATACATGTTAAATAAAAAATTCAGTGTATGTATTATGATTATAACATATATTCTAATTGGGGTGTTTGAGGGTGTACGTTAATTACGTTACATGTTGTATATCATCGATGTCAGCTACTGAAAATACATCTCAGCATGGTGTTTTTTATATCATAGCATCTATATTTGTATATTAGAAACGAGACAATAGGAACATTTATTTTTGGGTAGAATAGACTTTTTTTGTGTTAAATATTCATCTAAAGTTCTAAGGCCATGCATGGTAAACATATGAATGTTTTCTAATGTTATTTTCTGATAGCCTTAGTCGACGTAGGCCCGCTGCGCGGGGCTCCTATTTCTGTCTGCAAGGTAAGTAACCTAACACGAATAGCGGGGTCTTAGTCCGCTCACTTCGCTCGCTCACAAGAACCTGCCTTCGAACCTAATCTGTCCGGGTGCAGCAAGTCCCAAGCTCGCTTCGCTCTCCTCTCGCTCACATCCTATTTACTCCTTGCCGCAATGCCTTTTTTACGATGTTGAGGGGTGTTAGTGTGTATTCTAACTGAATAAAAGATCTACAATCTTGTGACTATTATTTTGTTTTATTTTTTGGTTGCTGCCAGTGGTACAGCGGTCTCACTCCATTGTTTCAGTTGCTATTTTTATGTTTTAAAAGAATACGATGTATTATTTTACTTGCTTAGTTATATTAATTAAGTTTTCGAGTTGATGCCTGAAATACATTTTTTTAAAGGAACATATGACGTAAAATGTTGGTGAGTTGTAAAATCCGTTGCTGAGATAGTAATCTAGATGGTGATGTGTAAATCAAGGAGACAAATAAAAAATATTATTGCTTTTTATTTGACGCTTTCTTCGGTATATTTAGTTGGTATTGTAAAAAAGACGAATTAGTATTTTAGAACCCAACTTACTTTCCCGTGTCTTACATATAAAATTAAAAGTAGGGTTCTCTGGCTAAATAAAAATTTTGCGGCTAGATTTATAAATTTCCTTTTAAAAATAGCCTTCCTAGACTGAAAATGATAACGTGTTCATTTCTAAGAATTTCAAATTCTAAGAATGACGTTGAGTAAACTTTTTACTATTCCATGGAAGTAGAGTTCAATGTTGACATATAACATTATTATTTATTTATCTTTGACATAAACACATAGGTATTTACATTCTCACGTTGACAGTGACGCTGGTGTCAAAGTTTATTATGTGACAATAGTGATATTTGTACGCTAAACCATTACTCACATTTACATGATCATTACAAGTAAGGAACATGTTATTAGTGACAAAAAAAACAGAATAATTGTTTGTCTAATAATAATTGCGAAAATCTACGCTTCATTTAATAGACTAAAGTAAGATCATTTTAATGTTAACTTTGTGAAAATGACAGATTAAACCCGATAGTTGGGGAAGCTGTGGGCCCGTATATCGCAAAGTGGAGCCCTGAGACAGTTTCAGAGGAAGCGGCAGATCCTAATTAATTAGCAAGAAGAGGCATAATATTAAATGGAAGGAATAGCTTTGTCCAGGAGTGGGACCTCCAGGACAAAGCCCTCCCCCTATTCCTTCCATTTCATATTATGCCTCTTCTTGCTAATTAATAAGGATCTGCCTGGATCTGATCTCCTACATTTGGATTAGGTTAACAAAACAAAATCACAGCTTGTACTAGTTTGTGGGGGACACTTTAAAATTATTGGAAAATGAACACAAACTCAAGTAGAGGAGATTCAAGGTCGAAATTTTCTATTCTATAATTAAAACCAGCACCTATAGACGAACCAGTTTGAGATCAAAAATAAAAATACCAACTCTTGCTTACCAACAAATAATTTATTATTAAAATGCTCTACACTAAATTATTTAATGTAATTCACAAGCCTTGATATGAGGGGTGTTCTAACTTTGTAAGTTTCCAAAATTATAAAAGAATCACAAACAAAAGGTAATCATGGATGTCTCTACAAATGTATATGAAAACAACTACACATAATTTTCAAGGCAATAAAAACCTTGTCGACGCGCTGTTGTATAAAACCACGTCTATGCAGTTCTAATAAAAAAATACTAAGTCAGTTCCCTCAATTCTCCATTATAAATTACTTATTGCTTAAGTTGTCTAAGTTCTTGTTCGTACTTTTTGGAGAACTTAGACTGGGGGTCGTATTTGGCCTTCAGCTGGGTCCAGAATTCCACTTCGTGGTTGATAAGATGAGCGATGACCTGGCGGGTTCCGTCGCGCTGGGTCTTTGTGCATTTGGCGCAGTTTTGTTCCAACGCTTCCCTGAGATGAGCTGCGAAATAAAAGAGAATTTAATTTCAAATCCATACTTAATATTATAAATGCGAATGTCACTCTGTTTGTTTGTTTGTTTGTTTGTATGTTTGTTTGTTTGTTACCTTTTCACGACTATACGGCTGATCGGATCTTAATGAAATTTGGCAAGAAGATAGATTTTAACCTGGGGAAGGACATAGGCTATATATCATCACGCTAAGACCAATAGGAGCGGAGCAGCAATGAAAAATATTGCGAAAACGCGAAGTTGCGCGGGACAGCTAGTTTAGAATATTTTGAAATTCATCTAGTCTAGTCTGTCGGTCTTCCGAAAAAAGGCAACCATCATCATCATCAACTGCCAAGTGTTTTCCCAAGTGTGTTGGGGTCGGTTTCCAGTTCAAATGGATGCAGCTGAGTACCAGTATTTTACATGGAGCGCCTATCTTACCTATACAACCCAGTTACTACTGGGTAAGTTAGTACTTGCTTAGTAAGGGGTGTCATAGTACCTACTGGGTAATATGGCACCCCTTGGTTGACTGTTGCAAAAAGGCAAACAACTGTTGCAATTTCCATAGATATTTATTCACTTGTAGATTTGGTATTATTACATAAATGATTATCAGTTTTTTTGTTAAATAAACTTTAAGATTTTCTTTTTCCGAAAAATAATTTCTACTTCCTAAGCCTCTGTAAATATGTATACTTATTCATTTGAGTCAATTTGAGAAAGTCAACCAGGAATTAGATACGGTGGAAGTGGCACAGACAAATATAGGTCTAATATACAATACAAAACTTTATCTACCTCCATATTAAGGCACAATACTTGTATGAGCGAAAAAATCCTGCAAACCCGCACTCCCGACTCATGGAAATAAAGACCTTTCTCAGTGTTTTTACGCCTGATTTAGCATCACAGTGAATTTTATCGTTGTAGCAATAAGGTTACTCTTGGATTGCAGCTGTCAGTAATAAAATAACCGTGGAAGCACTAAATTGCTCATACAGAAACTGCAAATTATCATAGTACTTACATTTAAGCTCCTTGCCGTCGGGAGTGCACTTGCCCTGGTCGAGCATGCACATGACGTAGGGTTTCAGGAGGCGACGGTTGCTGAGGATTTCGGTAAGGTCCACGTTGTCATATCTGTCGGTGTAGGTGCTCCCTTCTGGCCTGGCCACGGCCAATGCCACAAGCCCGAATAAGCACAAAACTATGAAGCTGTTCATTCTGAAACGAAATGGACCCGTTAACTAACATAAAATAATCTCTGCATGTAGGTACTATAATTTGCATTTGAAAAACCCCTTCTCTATTTTATAGCTCAATCCTTGAGTCAGATTATTTAAAATCACGCTGAGACCCATATGAGCCGAGCAATAAGAAAAACGGTAGGCCAAACCGCGGAGCACTACTAGTACGAAAAAAATATATGCAAACAAGTTACATCGGTAAACGGTGAAAAATGGGTGGTGCGTGTATAAAAATAAATGTCGTCGTTTTTACGAAATTTATAAGAATTTCGATGAAGAAGAAACATCTTTCAATTAAGACCAGATGATCATTATTATTTATTTATGTATACCTTGACCAGTTAAATGACAGTGACCTGCACGTAAATGGTAATCTTTTAGCCTTGTTATACAGAATGTGTACAAAACTGTATTATTTTGGAAAACCAAGAGTTTAATCAATTTATTAATATGAAGTTGTTGTTGAAATCCGCTCGTTATTTTTTTTATCTTTCTACACTCCTCCATGTGATCTTTAAATATACCAAATCTTGTGGGAAAAAAAGTAACTTTACGTATTAATAATTATAAAAACGAAATCCCATCCAACCTTTTTGAATATTTTTTTTTTTGGGTTTAATCATTATTTTTACTTTCATTTAGTACATACTGTTTGCATTTTTAAACTTTTTAAAAACAAAACCAAATAAAAAAGAAAAAAATTAAAAATATAAAAAATAGTAGCCCATCGGCATCAGGAACACTGTCTAGTATAATATTAGTATTTTATTATTATTTGTCACTTAATTTAATAGTTTTTAATTGTAATAATGTAATAATAGATAGTTTACTTGACTTTTTAAAATACAAATTATTATTAAATATTTACCGTTCTTTTCTGAATAAAATAATAAGCATTTATATGTTATAATACCTGAAGTAGATTAGAAAAAAAAGAGAATCCACGTAGTGGTATTATGAATGCTACACAAAATGTATTAATAAAAAACTGACCTACCTTAGAAATTTATAAAATGCGGAAATTAACAAACGAGAACTGTCCAAGAGCTGAGCACAGGGCTTAGTAATTCGCTTGTCAATCCTCCTCCACTTTTTATACTAACATATAGCGTTTTGGTCCAGAAGCAAAACTAGTTTTGGTCATTTAACTCTGCCCATTATTCGAGGAATATGGTTTCGTCACACTAACGATAAACATTCAAAACGTGCACATGAGATTTTTTCTTTGTCCATAATAATATAATTTATTTTTATTTCTATATTATACGTTTGTGGTGATTAAAAATAGTTTTCTTTAAAAAAAAATAGAGGTGAGAAGAAAAAAAAGAAGAAGGAGAAGTGAACAAACAAAACAATAGAATTATTACTGTGTTCTTTTTGAATTTTTAAATCATTCGTGTTGCTATTCTGGCGTAATACGTAACAAGCATGTCGGTCTCGCGAATCCATAGCTTTTTCCCCTACCAAAAATCGCTCAACGCGGCTAAAGAAGATTTCACAAAAATCAATTTCTAAATTAACATCCTCTATCTCACTGACTTTTAATTTATACTTAAATGTTACTAAACCATTTTTTTTAAGATATTCCTATTTTCTTTGCAAGCTGGAATCAGATTAATCTTACTACTCGTACTATTATAAATGCGAAGGTTTAGATGGAAGGATGTTTGTTACCCAATCTGGATCTGGATGGATTTTTGGTACCAAGATAGATTATAGTCTAGAATAGCACAAATAAAAGGCTACTTTTATCCTGGAAGTACATTCCTGTGGGCAATTCCCGAACCCTTACGCGGACGAAGCCGCAGGCATAAGCTAGTTCACCATAATTCAAAACAGATCATCTACTATGCATGCACATTTGTCTTACTTCCCAGTCTCTTTAAATAATTTTATTTGCAGCCCTTTTTCGAAATTCGGTAAAATAAAATATTGCGCTGTAGTATTTTTTTATTATTTTTTATTATAGTTTAATGGTTGACAGACATTTCAAGAAAGAGAATTATGTATGTATCTTTGCATTAAAAAGTCGGTAAAAAAGGAGAAAAAATGAAGAAATAAGGATCGTAGAAGGTCTGTAGTGTAGTGTCACCCTATCCTCATCGGAAAAAGACGTAAGTTCATATTTTATTAAAAATGTAATGTATATCTATGGATGATTACTGTTTGGGAAAAAGCCAGGCAGATGATAGTGATGATGATCTATGGATTACTGTACAGTTGTACAACCAGATAAAACAAATTTATTTTACATATATTTGCCCACAGCCGTTGGACTACGAAACGTGTAGAACCAGTTTCTAATGGATTAGTAAGTGTGAACAAATACTCGTTTGCTAAATCATGTGTGTCTTGTCCTGAGTACTCCTGAGTACGTATACTCAATGCGTCATTGCAGGCATACAAAGAAAACGGTGACACTATGACAGATGTTTTTAGGGTTCCGTACCTCGAAAGGAAAAAACGGAACCCTAATAGGATCACTTTGTTGTCCGTCCGTCTGTCTGTCTGTCAAGATCCTTTTTCTCAGGAACGCGTGGAGGTATCAAGCTAGAATTTATATCAAATACTCAGGTCTACTGTCCCTTAGGGCTGTGAAAAAATCAAATGTCTAAGCCAACGCAATCAAAAGATACAGCCGTTTATGCCGCAAATTTCCGCAAATTTTCGACACACGCAAGGGAATCAAAACCTGCAGTGGGTGAATCAGGCTGTGCATGATATTGATGAATTTGCTTGCTTGGGTTTTGAACCTACGGACTATCAATCGTAACTCACTAGAAGAAAATCATAATCGTACAGGTTTCTTCTGGGTAAGCTCGTACCATCGTTGACTTTGTCTCTGTCATCTCATTGCAAAAAAAAACCGGCCAAGTGCGAGTCGAACTCGCGCACCGAGGGTTCCTTACAAACCAAAATAACTGAAGAGAATAAATAAAAATATGTATCTAACTAAAAATTTGAGGTTTTCGGAATTTTTCCTTTATATGTGCTATAAAACATTGCTTCATGCCTAATTTCAAGATTCTAGGTCGACTGGAAGTACCCTTTAGGTTTTGATTCCCTTGCGAGGAGTTGCGAGTTTGAAAATATGCGGCTTAAATTGCTGTTTCTTTTGATTGCGTTGACATAGAAGTCTTATCATCCATGTTCTGGCTGTTGGTCTACCAGAAAAACGCGCTTCTACGGTCTCTCGATAGCCATTCAGCGAGGGCTATAAATACTCCATCTGCCCTCACCACAAAGGCCAGCATTTCATACAACGATTTGGATGTTTATCACGCAGATGTTTAAAAAAAAAAAATTATATTAGATAGGTTTGCGTTTGGCCAGAACTCGCCTGATGTGAAGCGATGATGCAGCCTAGGTGGAGCACGCTTCCCTAAAAGAAACCGAATCACTCGAACTTTGAAGAAATTCTGATAATAATTATTATTATAGAATAGAGAAACCGGGGAGCAGTTAATTCCACAGAATGGATTTATAACCTGGATTAACACATATTACTAATCCCATTTCAAAAATGCCGCTACAATAACCCAGGGTGTCATAGGTTATATAATTACAACGTTGGCGTGGGATAACTTCCGACCAAAACACGATCGAACCCGTGAGCAGAAACTAATTCTGAATAAAAAAATAAACCCGTATGACGGTATGACGTCTATGATTGCTCAGTACATTTTATAACGTAAAAGATATTCGTTTTATACCTAAGTGAGCAGGTCGTTGACCTTTTAAATAAACCACACTGTTTTTAAATCACTTACGGAAGCGCTGAACTGTCGAGCTAAATACTTGATCTAGCTTTTTTATTACTTTGATGTTTTCGTCGTGAATTACCTGCAAAGGATTGAGTTGTTTTTTTTTTTAAATTAAGTTTTTTTTAAAATATAAATAATAAAGCCTGAGAAAAATCTTGAAATGATGAAAAACTAGTTTAACCCGCGAACTATAAAATTATACGTTTTTAAGGAAGCTAGTGTGTACTATTAAATAGTATTAGAGCCTAAGCTGCTGCTTGCTGAGAAATTCCAAGAGGGTTTTAAAAACTCCTTTATCACTTATACCCGTCCTGTGAATCTAGTCAAGACCTCATGCTCAACAGCTTAGCGCTGCATATGGTTTTTATTAGGTACATTTGTGGCGATTAAGATAGAAAAATTACTAAACTATAATAAATCTAGAAAAGTCTGTTTTCCAGCAAATATACACACATCAACACGGTCTAGGGATATTTCATACTCAATTAAATAACTCGAAAAGTACTGGCCGCATTGGAATCTTTTATACACCGATTTGTTTGTAATTTATCTCAGACTAATTCCAAATTCAAATTTTTGAAAATTCTTTTGTTTCGGTGGCATAAAAATGTCTTGATGTGTAGGAGAGGGAATTTTCATTTGTGCGAAATTTAGAAAACAATACAAATTACGTTTAGTTACAGTTTTTTTTTATTTTTAAACGAAAGATAAAGTTAAAATTGAGGTATTGTAGCCATGCAACGCCAACATTTGACGAGGGCGGAGATGTTACGAGCTGTGGGAATGCTGGAAGCTGGGTCTGTTCAGCGTAATGTTGCTGAGGCCATAGGGACCCACCAAAATGTAATTTCAAGATTGTGGACACGCTATCGTGCCACAGGTGAAGTAGCGCAGAGGCACCGGGGGCCAAGTCGCGTCACTACCCCCAGACAAGATCGATTTTTGCAAATTACTGCGCGTGCTCAACCAAATGCAACGGCGACTCAGTTGGTCCAAAGGCTGCGAGTGGAACACCAAGTGCTTGTGAGTGACCAAACTGTAAGAAGGCGACTGCATGAAAGCAATCTACGCTCTCGTAGACCACTCCGGGTCCCACCTTTACGGAGAGGCAATCGTGGACGACGATTAGAATGGGTTCGGAACCACGTGGACTGGGGCCGTGAGCAATGGTCCAATGTGCTGTTCACGGATGAATCCAGGTTCGGCTTCCATCCAGATTCACGAAGGACGCGTGTTTGGCGAGTTCCTGGACGATGGAGCCGTCTTCAGAACCCTCAGGAAGTTCACTCATACCAAGGAGGAACAATTATGGTTTGGGCAGGAATTCGTCTTGGAGGACGGACGGATCTCGTTTGGGTGCGGGGTAATATGACGGCAGAACGATACGTCCAACAGGTGCTGGGGCCCGTAATCTTGCCCCACAGAACACAAATGGGGCCAGATTTCTTGCTCATGCACGACAATGCCCGGGCACACACGGCGAGAACGGTAGCAGCTTGGTTACATACACACAATGTTAGGGCCTTAGACTGGCCTGCTCAATCGCCAGATATAAATCCCATTGAGCATGCGTGAGATATGCTGCAAAGAAGAGCTCTGAAGGAAGTTCCTGAAAATCTGGCTACAGAAGATCAACTTTTTGCGCACCTCAGAAGGACATGGGCCAATATTCCGCAGCAAGACATTGACAACCTTTTTCTGAGCATGCCAAATCATTGCCGATGTATTATGAACATCGTGGGCGCTTTCTCAGACTACTAACTTCAAGTTTATAAACACAAATTAAATGATTTTTCTATTTTTTTCAGTTTTTACTCATAAATTAAAAGTTAATTCATATACGGTTTCCGTCTATGCTTCATTTTTTTCCATAAAATCCTGAAATTTTAATCGAAGTACCTTAACCATTATTAAAAAATGGTAGAATATTAAATAACGTATCTTTTAAATATAAATAATTAACACATTGATAGTAATTCGCTTTTTTAAAAATATCCCTAGACCGTGTTGATGTGTGTATTTCCTTGATAGATATTTTTGTTAAATATTTATATTTTGATAGATATTTTAATTCATTTTAGAATTTCGCGGTCTACTCTAAATATATTAATATTTATCGGATCTAGGAAAACGGCCAACTCTATTATCGATTGTAACATCGTTTGCATAATCGATATAAAATCGCAGCGTGTTGTTCGCACCTCTAGGTCACCAGTATCAGGGTAAACAACAAACGATTCTTCTTACTTGACGTCACGTTTTTACGAGCGCTAATATAACTACCAAGTATTAACCACGATTGTTGAATAAACAATTAGTCCGGGGAATTTACGCCGAAAATTAGGCCAACTCTGCATTAATTAAAAACAGCGATTTTTTTCATTGAATGTGTAGGGTATGGACAGGAGAGTATGTTATGCTGTATCCCGCGAAAAGTTCACCTCCGCGTATGTGTTTTTTTTAAGAAAACGTCTAATATGTTGTAACTTGGTGGAAAAAAATATAAACAGGTATGTTTATTTGGAGTATTGTAGAACAGATTGAGTGCTACGAGTAGGTCAGCAAATTAAACATTTTTCGTCCACGGAACAATCAGTTTTTTTTAAAAATCATATAATTTGACTTCGTACTTAAGGCAAAAATATTAACAGGACAAAAATAGTGCTAAAGTGATTGTTATCAACATATCTAACTATTATTATGAAAATTAAACAAATTCTGCTCCGGACTTCACAGAAAATCAAGAAAATCCAAAAATCTTGAATACTACTTACGGCAAAAATGTAACAGGACTGAAATTCATTTAATAATGGGATATATATCAATCCAAACCTTTATCTCCCAAAATTAAACAGATTAGAGCGTTATTTAATAAAGTAAAAGTAAAAAATAAATTACGATGAACGTGACGTCAGCGCTAAGCAGCGAGCAGCGTACAGCGTGTGCTAGTGTGCGTATCCAAGATAAGCGCTGCGTTCATTGTATGCGTATGACTGTATTCTTTTTCAAGAGTCGGTGTGTTTTTATTGATAAATGATAAATGATGTTTATTTTGCAAGTAGGTTTTATTGTGTTACTCTGTAATTGTAAAAGCATAGGAATAAAAACGGCAAGCCATCAGTCGGTCAGTGGCGACATACCTACTGTTTACAAACATGATCGTCATTAACGTTAAATCTTCATTTAGAAAACCGGCCAAGTGCGAGTCATACTCGCACACACCGAGTTCCGTAGCACCAAACAATATAATAAAAATATTTTTAACGCTAATTAATTTGTAAACATACACTCAACAGTAAAACTAAATTTGTTAAAGTGAAAGTTTTATTACATCGTCTCAAACTTTTTCGTCTGTGTGTTGCATGTCGCGTGACGGTCGGTTTTATGTACTCCGCGTTTTATACCCTTAATGCAATATTATTCCAATTTTTTTTAGATAAATGTCAAAAGTATGAAAAAAAGTTTCACTTTTACCGTGGTTTCATAAAACCACACCAATCCTTTTTCTTTTATAGTATGTTAATGATGAACAAAGTTACTGCTGCAGTTTTGATAAAAAAGTTCCATATCTCGAAACCTAAATGATTATTTCAAGAGTGGATTATTTTCAGGGTGGTTGAAAAAATGTAGCACCCACCTCGTTTTCTTTGGCTAAAAATACAGAAATAGTGTTATTTTATAAAGGACGATAACAACACAGTTTCCCAACATGTTAAATGCAGGTGAGGTAATTATATTACTTATTTCACCATTACAGTGCAGATAGCTACTACATACTTAAGGTGGAAGTGGAAGGGTAGCCTGCGAAATTCAAATTGTTCTTTTGCAATTAGAGGGTCAACAAATGGCTTTACAAAGTTATATATATGACGGCGCGCTGATTATAGATTAGTTTTAATGATAATGTAATGTTTTAGTTGATTATGTAATCGATACGAGTAGTATTAAAAATATGAGCGGGTAACCCCGAATAGAGTAGTGGGTGTCGCCTCGAGTAATGGCAGCCGTCATTGAGTTGACAGCTGCTGCATGAGGTCCACATTGTGCTAACCTATTGGCTCATAATCCAGTTTTATCTTGGAAATTGTGTGTGATTTTGTGTAACATTGTGGAACAATTAAGTAATAAGACTTTGTACAATACACGTGTGCATTTTATTTTGAAATTCCTGCCGTTACAACGCCCACGATGGATAGCGACAGCCAAGACCGCTATAAGGCCCCTTCTGACGCTCCTGCATCAGAAGTGGGATTACCTGTGACGAATCAGGACCAGAATACAGGTCGCTGCGTTAATATTTCACCAGATAATGACTGTGAACGTTGGAAATGTCTTTTCGAAATGCAGCAACAAAATATGATGGAGTTAATTCGTGCTATACGAGAACCACGTGCATCCAGCATGATAATTACGTTACCTGAGTTTAATCCTGATACTCCAGAGCACGACGCTCGCGCTTGGTGTGAGACGGTGGACATATGTTTAGAAGAAAAACCTATTTCCGGCAGTGATTTGATAATCACAATGAGCATGGCACTCAAGGGATCGGCGTCATCATGGCTTGCCCAATCAAGTTTTTCGGGAATTACGTGGCCCCAATTAAAATACCTGTTCTTGGCTAGATATGACACTGTTGAGACTCCAGCTGCGAGTTTATGGCGATTACTCAATAGTAATCCAAAGGAAGGCGAGTGTTTGTCTGCGTATGCCGGGCGATTTATGAGCACTTTATTAGCGCAGTGGAAGTCTTTGTCAAAAGAACAGATTGCGATCGCGCTTACTCTAGCACATGCTTCAAAAGTTGAGCCGCGATTGCAAAGAATAACATTTACTACTGAGATTGACACTCGTAATAAATTACAACAATCATGAGAGCTCATGGCTTTTAGCTTTAGAAAAAGAGGGCCTCCGCCTAGTGAGAAGACTACTACGCCTGTGGAAGAAAAGAAGCCACGTATGGAGAATACGCGGCGATGCTGTAATTGTGGCAAGATGGGTCACGTATCTAGTGATTGTAGAGGAAATAGTAGTCGTGACAGCAATACTACTACACGTCTTGAGATAGCAGGTACTACCTCGCAACAGTCGAAGGAAGCTGGCGCGCAGAAGAAGACGATCACTCTTACCTGCTTCAAGTGTGGCGAACGAGGCCACATCGCGCCGCGCTGTCCCAGTGTGGACGTTAAGGCCAGCGATGCACGAACCGAACGACGAGTGGTTGTCTGTTCCATCCAACCAGCTATGGATGAGCTCATAGATGAAACCGGTGAGAAGTTTTCATTTTGTTTTGACTCGGGTGCCGAATGCTCTTTGATAAAACAAGTTCTGTCAGATAAATTTCCAAGTAAACGACAATATAATGCAGTAACTTTATTGGGTATAGGTAACGCGCGCCTTAATTGCAATATCCAAATTCTTGCTACAGTTTTAATTCAGGGTTATATGTCGAAGAAAATTCCATAGAACGTACCGCGTTTGTTACGCCGGTTGTCAGTTTGAGTATTTGTCAATGCCTTTTGGTCTTCGCAATGCACCTTCAGTGTATCAACGTGCCATTAATAAAGCTCTTGGAGCATTAACTGAGTCATTTGCTGTCATCATTCCATCACGAACAGTAGGCGAGGGCATTGAACGATTACAGCTAGTCCTGAAAGCGTTAACTGATTCAGGATTTTCTTTAAATATAAAGAAATGCAGTTTTCTTAAAACCAGGGTAGAATTTTTGGGTTATGAGGTGTCAGCCGGTGAAATAAGACCAAATCGTCGCAAAATTCGAGCCCTTACTGAACTCCCACCACCTCAAAACGTCACTCAACTACGCCAATTCGTACCTGGGTTTTCTCAAAAGGCAGCTCCTCTTTATGGGCTTACGTCGGGAAAAGGTAAAGTCAATTGGACTCCCCAACTCGAAAAGGTTCGTAAGGATATAATAGACATTTTGACTGATAAACCTGTATTGATGATCTTTGATCCTAAACTCCCAACGGAGCTATATACAGATGCCAGCGCTGAAGGCTATGGTGCAATACTTATGCAGCGAGTTGATGGCAAGCTGTATGTAGTTGAATATTACAGTCGCCGAACCTCCAGCACTGAATCCAAATACCACTCATATGAGCTGGAAACGCTTGCAGTGGTGAACGTTGTCAAGCATTTTCGACACTATTTGTAAGGTAGAAGGATTACTGTCGTGACTGATTGCAATGCTGTCAAGGCTTCTAAATCGAAGGTTGACCTTACACCTCGTGTTCATAAGTGGTGGTGTTTTCTGCAAGCATTTGACTTTGATGTCGAATATAGACTGGGGAAACAAATGAGCCACGTAGATTTCTTTTCCCGTAACCCGTTGCCAACCACAGTGCGTTCAGCCATTAAAGCTGAACAAAAACGTATCCATTTGACCGCGATTTCAGACCATTGGTTACAAGCTGAACAACAAAAAGATAAAGAAATTAATTCTATAATGACAATACTTCAGGAAAATGAGCTTAGTAGTGATATCGCTAAAACGTACGAAATTAGGTGCGGTCTTCTTTATCGGAAAATTTACAGGTCTCTACTGCGGGCCCTTAACTCTAATAGGACGTATAAGTACGCGCACGATCGTGTGCGTGCTATGCCCGAATGTTATGTTCCATTAGAGTTAAGTGGCGGACTGGAAATCCCAACCAACCAAATTGAGACAGAATGTGCCGATGACGGCCATAGTAAGTAACTAATTTCCTTTCAATTGTATTTTTTTTAAACTATGTGTCATTGACTAGCCTGTGTGGCAACTACTAGCCTGTGTGGCAACGACTAGCCTGTGTGGCAATGACTAGCCGGTGTGGCATTGACTAGCCTGTGTGGCAACGACTAGCCTGTGTGGCAATTACTAGCCTGTGTGGCAACTACTAGCCTGTGTGGCAACTACTAGCCTGTGTGGCAATGACTAGCCTGTGTGGCAACGACTAGCCTGTGTGGCAACGACTAGACTGTGTGGCAATGACTAGCCTGTGTGGCAGCAAATGGCCTGTGTGGCATTGAATGACGTATGAGACATTTGTAGGACCCTTTGCTATGTGTACCATTTATTTAATTTACGAAACATTTTGTTGTATTTGGACTCAAATATTGGAAATCACTGTGATTTGTTGTATAACATGAACAAAGGAAGTTCCTTGAAGAGTCAGGAGACCGAACGGAGTATACTATAAAAAACAACTATGTCCTTGGCTTACAGATGAGACCCAGACACACGAGGACGTGTGATAATGCAGGACGGCCGTGACGGCGCGCTGATTATAGATTAGTTTTAACCTCTCCGACCTTGCGGCTAAACGGTAAAACACCCAGCCGGCCTCACAATGACGTCATCGAGCGTGTCAAGTGTCCTGCGCTCATAAAATGCTTATCGCGCGAGTTCTATTAGCTCTTATCTCAAGCGGTAAACAGTTTCGGGTTCTTGATTAACGAGACCATGTATTACAATATAAACAAGTGTTTTATAACTACTTGAGAATTATAAACATCGCATAGAATTCAGAGAGCTCGCCGCAAACATACTGTTGTCGTAGTTTGTTTTTTTTGGTAAAACTACTGAATCAATTTACACGAAACTTTAGATCTAACATAACAAATATACAAGTAATCTAATGACAGTGTTTTTTAGGAGTCCTACATAAATTATTCTTGCAAGATTCCAATTCAAACGTCTTATTAGAATCGGCCATTTTCTAACTGCGCAGTTCAATGCATGAAAATACTTGAAATATCAATAAATATGAATAAATATGCCTCGAATGCATGAAATTATGAATTATCACTATTTTTTCGCTTATTACTAATGTTTCCAAGACCATATTTCATTGTAAAAGAGTCAAATTCATATTTTCAATTTCGACTGACGAACTTCACAACAAAGGAATTTTTGGAGAAATTTTTGGGTCAAAAACATAATTTTTAGATATTTTTTCCAGCAAATGACTATCTAAAAAGTTACATTATACACTTATAACATACTATACATTTACTTACCAAAGTTTAACAACACAAAACACTAAAATTTCACTGCATTCCAAAACAAAACACCACCGTTCCACACTGGCCGCCATGACTCATTTTGACAGTCGACAAAGACGCGTTTCTTTATTTTTTTAATAATTTTGTGCAGTTGTTAGGTTGGTATGTTTGGTTTCATTATAATCGAACTCTAGTTGGCCAGAGACGTAAATTTTTACAAACGAATTAGACCCTTACTGCACGTACGATAAGGGTTTAAGTTTGCTTGTACGAGGCGTTCCCATATGGGAACCTCGGGGTTCAACCGAATTGTTCGGCGTTCCCATATGGGAACCACGGGGCTGGAGAGGTTAATGATAATGTAATGTTTTAGTTGATTATGTAATCGATACGAGTAGTATTAAAAATATGAGCGGGTAACCCCGAATAGAGTAGTGGGTGTCGCCTCGAGTAATGGCAGCCGTCATTGAGTTGACAGCTGCTGCATGAGGTCCACATTGTGCTAACCTATTGGCTCATAATCCAGTTTTATCTTGGAAATTGTGTGTGATTTTGTGTAACATTGTGGAACAATTAAGTAATAAGACTTTGTACAATACACGTGTGCATTTTATTTTGAAATTCCTGCCGTTACAACGCCCACGATGGATAGCGACAGCCAAGACCGCTATAAGGCCCCTTCTGACGCTCCTGCATATATATATATATATATATATATATATATATATATATATATATATATATATATATATATATATATATATATATATATATATATATATGAGGTATATATATATATATATATATATATATATATATATATATCTATATTATATAAATAAAAATAGAAGTCCTGACTGACTGATTGACTGACTCATCAACGCCAAGCCCAAAACTATGACCCAGGAAAGCTGAAATTTTGCACAGAGGTTTCCTTTATAATGTAGACAAGGAATAAGGAAGGATTCTTCGAAATTCAACCCCTAACGGACTTAAATAGGGGATGAAAGTTTGTATGGAAATTCGTCATTTTTTAAGTTAGAAGGCTGAAATTTCATATACAAGCTTCTGGTTAGAAATAAATAAATACGTATTTTAGAGTTTTTAAGAATTTACCCCCTAAAAGGGGGTGAGATAGGGGTTCAAAGTTTTTCAGAGCTTGAAATTCACTATTTGTGTTTCTCGATTGAATTGACGTAAAACACGTATCTATTTTTTTGAAAATTCCACCCCTCAGACGAAAACAGGGATGGCATTTTTTTGTTATTGTTTTTTGTGTTAGCACGTTTGTGTGGACAAATACGCTAAAAAAAACTTCATTTAAGTACACACTTCTAGGGAATCTGGGTCATTTGTGGGAAGGACACTTGCGGTAACCCATTTACGCGAAAAGATATTTGCGCGCATGGACACTTGCGTGACCGACACTCGAGGGCTGGACAATTGCGCGACTCAATGGCTTCACGGGTGTCGTTTTCGTGGTTTTAGCGGGTCGCTGGCAATAAAAAAAAATCGGAGATGGCCCCGAGGAAAATTTCCTGTTTTTCGTGCATGGGTGTCGTTTTCGTGGTTTTTGGGGTTGCTGACCAAATTGACGGCGAGGAAAACATTCGGTTTTTCTTTCACAAGTGTCGTTTTTGTGGACTTCAGGGTCGCCGATAACGAAAATGATGACCTCATTTTCTAGGTGCAAATAATAAAAATTAAAATACGCAATGTCTCAATATCCTCCCCTAGGCTATGGCTGGCATTGATTTAAGTGATAACTGTTTCTCACGTGTGCAGTTTTATGTTGCGTGCTCCGAAGTGAGCTCGGCGAGTATCTTAGTAATTTTAGCCCCAAAAGGAAACACCGCAAACGTCATTTACACAGAAGAGCTAGGATAATTCATTAGTATAAAAGGGTGTAAAACACCTCTTAACGAAGCCGAAAGGCACTGGTTCTCCCTATCATTGCGATCATTTTTTTGTTCTACACCATACCTGGGAACCTTCTAGTTACGGAGATATTAGGGGTCAAAGTTCCAACTTTTTGACAAGTATTTTTTTAAATACAAGTTTTTAATTTAAGATTTTTACTTTAAACACCTCCACGACCCCCGTACTATTCAATCCGTCCATCAGCACAATGTTTTGAGTGCGTTACATTGAGTTCTACTACAAAACATGATTTTACACCCCCCAAAAAAAAAAGTCGTTTCCCAGCAATAATTTTTGCGTAAAGTTACATAGTTTCATGTACAGAATGCTTGGTTAACGGCTTCGTGATGAGGTGATTTACACGGTGTAGTTTTCCGGGAGTTAAAAAGATTGGTTTAATCTGAGTATTTTTTAATTTAAAATATTGAAAGTTAAGTAAGTTAGCTCATTTACACCATAACCTATATCGCTAGGTGGATGGATGACCGGGGCATTTGAGCTACAGCATCGTCACTCGGAAGACATATATAAAATAAATTCTGGTTCAACCCATTTAGGTCCCTAACAACACAAAAAAAAATAAAAAAAAAACGCTGTAATATACATTTTTCTAACCAGAATGAATTATGTGGCGTCTTACTTCGAAAAGCGCAGATTTTTACACAACTATTAAAATGTGTCCTATACTTACACTTACGCGCGCGCGAAGCCGTGGCCAACAACTATTATCTATAACATTTAAATGACTATTTTCGACATTATTTTGGGGTGGTTAACGCATACGTGGGCAATTGCCGAATTTCACGCGGGCGAAGCCGCGGGCAAAAGCTAGTCATTAACATTATGAATGAAAAAAAAAAAATATCGTGCGCGACGAAAAATTTCGTTTGGCCCGTGATGTTCAAATTTTCTTACGCTTTTTGCAATTTGCACAGCAGTGTCAGGTTTTATATTGATTAAAAACTGATTTAAACGGATCGTAAATACGTCGATTTCAAAATGGAAAATACTTGTATTACGTACAATATTTCATAATTTATTTCGTATATATGGATGACTCTGACGAACAACGTAACGTGAACATCGACATTTTACGTTTACACCATGCGCTCGTGCTAGGGAACCAGATATTTACTTGAAAGTATGACAACCGGGAACACATCAAAACATTTGTAAGTCTTAATAGTGTTTTGTTACGTATACGCGATTTTACACCTTATCTCTATTACGGAAAGATAAAATTCCTATGAAAGCGCTGCACCAAATACAAGAATGAAGCTTGCAAACGTATTTTACGTAAACATTATTTTTATTTTTTTTCAGTATTTGCTTTAAAGTGTTTAATTTTCGTGTAAATTGGTTAGAAATAGCCTTTAGATGAAAGTTAAACAAAATTAAACCCTGTTACATTTTTGCCCCGACCGCTATTGTAAAAAAACTGATATTAATAACTTCCGTGAGTCAAATTTGTTTAATTTTTTTAACGAAGGTTTAATATATTAATTTAAGTTATTTTATGTAAAAAAACCGCTGTTTATATTTTTGCCTCAAGTACAATCCAAAAATTACGTAAATGTTTTTTTATCGAAATTTCCGTGGACGAAAATGTTTAATTCTGAAAAAATATATTACTGTCACCAGTTCTTTACCTAAAATAATTAAATTCGTCCTGTTAATAATTTTGCCCACGTTTTTATTCACAAAAACGCGTTTTCGTCTTTTTGACCTTGATCCGGCCTTGGAAAATGTTTAATTTTTTTTTAATATTTGGAGAGCTAAGGTCATGTACACGATTCAAGAAAAAAATCGCTGTTTATATTTAATGCAAGGTTCAAACCTAAAAGCCCCGTACTAAATCAAGTGTTAAGAAACCTGTATGAGCCATAGATTTAAATCATAGATTCGCCATAACAGAGCTCGGAGAAGCTCGTGGCTAAATAATAACAGCCGCACGGGTCGATCCTTAAGGTTAAGCCGTGTTTGCCGAGGTTGGTCCGTAGATGGGTGACCATAATTACATACCGAGTTTCTTCCGTGACTCGGAATCCCGGCTGTCATTTGGAGATCATTGACAGTCATTACGAGTAGTCAGAAGCCAGAAGTCTGATATCCAGTCTTACCAAGGGGTATCGTATTACCCAGTTACTGGGTTGTGGTGGCCAGATAGGTAGTCGCTTCTTCTAAAATAGTGGTACTCAGCTACATCCGGTTAGATTGGAAGGCGACCCCAAGATGGTTTGGGAAAGGTTAGTCAGATGATGACGATGATTCGCCATAACGAGCCAAAAGTATCACGTTTCTAATGAGCTCTTATACAGCCAGCAGGCGTCGCGGCAGATCTCGGAAAGATAGCGGGACGAGACTGGACAAAACCAACGACCAGTGGTCCACCTTAGCCTTGTCGTCATATTGTTGTCGTCCTATCGTATCGTTTCATTCGGCATGTGCGAGCGTATAGTTTTTTCCCTTGACATAAGTTCGGTATGAGCACTGAGCACATCTAATATTTAAATCTATGCATTTAGCATAATCTATCTCTAATGAGTATGTAGGTAGGTATCTAATTTCTTCTATGGCAGAGATCAATGAGTCATACTTACAGCATACGGAAGAGCAAAGTACATTGAGCCATTGACATAGGCTTCTTAAATAATAAAATGTTATTTCATTTTGCCACACATACATCTTCATCAACTTCTTGCCCTTTTCTCATTAATAAGTTGGCGTCTCCGCAATACCTAATTATACAAGTTTCATCAAAATCGATTCAGTAGTTTTCAAGATATTGGTTCGTATTACACAAGATATGGGTTCGTATTACACAAACGAAACCTGGTCTGCACGGGGTCATGGGGTTGTTTGAAAACTGTGACAGTTATTGAGGATATTTTTTAAGAAACTAATTTTAGGTTCGATACCAGCTATAAGAATGTAAGTAAGTACGAGTCGAGTATAAAAATAATAATAAAAACCCAGATCTTTGACCTTGAATTCCTAAAAATAGACCCCTGACGTCCACCACTCGGACACTCAAAATATAATTTTACCCTTTTACCTACCTCATGCTTATTTTAGCGATCCCATGTTACCTGTTTCCCCTTTTCCTTAAAGACAGGTACAACAAAAAGCCACTCACAGTAAAAGGTTCCGTAGCTGGCATGTTTATTCACGAATAAATAAGTCGGTATATTTCATAGTACCTATTTCTCGGGAAAGCTAAGTGAATTTCAAAGTTATTTCTGCGAGTATAACCGAAAATACGAATTATCTCGCAAACTATTAACGTTAATAAAAAAGTTTTCCAAAAAAAAAAACGAGGAACAGAAATATCATCTTTTGAATTATGGTATCTAACGATACCGTGCCGCGAGGTTCCGTTTGTACCAATTGGCTATGGAACCTTGAAAAGCAATATCATTTAGATTAGAAACACACGAGTAAGCAAAATCTGGTTTTTACAAAGCGTCAGAAGTTTTCTTTACTTTAAGTAATAATGCTAAAAATATCTTTAACTGCGGAAGTTTTATTTCTAAATATAACTTTTAAATAAAATTTGGCAAAGCCCTGCACTATGTGGAGCATATTATGGCCGCTAAAATGTTGTTTATAATGTGTTTTGCGTTTCCTCTTAGGAATACAAATGAGTGACTCACCATTATAGCAGTTATTTCCACCGCTATGCATAATCTTATAATATGAGAAATATTAAAAATCTTTCCATTGCAAATTACCAAGATTTCAGGAACAGAGACGTTGATAGTTGATATAATTATAGTCTTGTTCTGCAATCATTTATTAATTTATTGACGTTCTCAGAATACAACGTAATTGATTAATATTATCAGACAGCATTGGAAACCAATGATAGATGATATTTAATTAAGCTAGCGGAATTTTCATCATCTTTCCTCTGTCTTTTCCCATTTAAGATGGAATTGACTAAGTACTATAATACAATCCCCTAAATATACACTAAAAATTAACAAACGAAGAGGTTAACTATGCGAGAGTTTATGAGAATATATGTTTGTTACTCTTTAACGCGAAAACTATTGAACGGATTTGGATGAAATTTGGCACACAGGTAGTTTATAACCTGGATTAACACATAGGATATTTTTATATTTATTTTTATATTTTTTATTTATTATTATATTTTTTATCCGGGTAGTACAATCCAGTGGGACAATTACCGAACTACACGCGTGCGAAGCAGCGTGCATAGGCTAGTTACTGATAAATTCAGTAATTGGACGACCGAGATCTTTTCGGTCAAACAGCTGTTTCCTACAAAACTGCAATGCTACACCTATTGAGTGATAAATAATAAATGATAAATGATGTTTATTTTGCAAGTAGGTTTTTACAAACACTTTTACACGACATTTTTTTTTAAGCTAGATGGGGCCGGTGTTTCGTACCTGACTACTCTGAGAAGAAACAGCCGAAACAAACTCAGAGATTCCCTGTTAACTTGTTACTCTTTTAAAGTCCAGACATTGCTCAATTTACATGAGGACTATGCAGATTAGTATCTGAAATGGTCTTTTGAAGAAAGAACCACACAGATTTGAGTGGACCTGTCCAGTCAGTGCAAGCATTTGTCAGTTTTCGTGTAGCTCGACTTATAACTTAAGGAGCTCAATGAAACGACGAACAATACCAAAGAAAGGACATTTGGGTAGGTCGCTTAAAGTACTCAAACTGCCAGATAGTGGTGGGAGAAAAATAATGTGACCTGCATGGTCCTCACATTCACAATAATTAAATGTAATTAATAATAATTTACGAAATTAATTTTACAAATCACGAATATCAATAAATGTCACAATAATAATAAAAAAGTAAATATTCATGTCAGTGTGTGGTAAACGTTTTATCGTAGATGCACCAGATGCACCATCGTAGATTCCACCTTGTATACAAATACAAGGTGTTGTTTTGCATCCTCGTCAAATTCAAGGAGCTAACTATGCTAACGATTCTCAACCCGAATTAATAATAAAATGGGCAGGTAATTTAAAAAAAAAAAAACTGTAATTGTGAACCACCCCTGTTTTAAAAGTGGCCCGTCTGATTCTCGCTCTATAACCCCGCTTCCACACATACAAACAATCTCAAACGTTTAGTTGATAATTTCTTGTTCCCTAAACCACGTTAAGGGGGTTATTCTGAAATACTGCCAAACTTAAACCATCAAAAAAATCAGAGTTAATTAATAATTATCTAGGTACCGTAATTTTAATTGATTATTTGTGTATTTTGTGACAACCTCCTGAATTTTGACGAAGTAGCAAAACAATACCATGTATTGCTGATTTAATAGTATGGAATAATAGATTCACTCTCACCTATTTCGCTGAAACAAGTGCTCATTATATAAACTGCTGAATTTCCCACATTCTCAGAACGGACTGCAGTGATCATGGCCGACTGTACATAGGTTGGTACAGCCTTCAAGTCTGTTATTACTTTATTACACACCTTGTGAGTCTCATGTTTCACACTAGACCGACAATTTAACGCTACATGAACAGGCACCCGCGTGAATCTTTGCAAATTATCCTAAGTAACAACCTACATTTAAAAATAAAAACCAGACAAGTGCAAGTCGGACTCGCCCACCTCGAGAATTCCGTACAAATTCACTTTTGACATGCGTGTTAATTAAATCATAAAAATAATATTTCAAAAATCTGATTTTTATGATTTAATTACAAATGTCATATTTTTTAAGTTTTTCTCTGTACTTGTAGTTTATGACGATAATTATTTGCCAAATAATTCTAGGCCAACGGGAATTTCCCTATACGTTTTTTGCGGGAGAAACGACCGTATCTTTTTTAGGGTTCCATACCTAAAGGTTCAAACGGGACCATATTACTGAGACTTCGCTGTCCGTCCGTCCATCCGTCCGTCTTTCTGTCCGTCCGTCAGTCACCAGGCTGTATCTCATGAACCGTGACAGGTAACCAGTTGTCTACAGATTATCTGTTGATGCTATAACAAAATAGTGATTTTGTTGCTCGTTTTTTATAAATAATGGTACGGAACCCTTCGCGAGTCCAACACGCACTTGTACGGTTTATTTAAATTAAATTAGAAGTTTGATTTTTTTCAGCTTGAAGAGACTGCTCGACTGTATACGTCTACAATTCTTTCTTAAAAAAAAATAGTGCGTGGAGTCCCTCCGCACGGAAGAAGTGAAACTTCGTAATACTACACGCATGCGTTCGAGTGCCACGCATTCACTCTCGTTATTTTATTGAGCTTCTAAATAATATTTTATTGTTTTATTGTTGTACACTTTTTATTACATAAGTTTATCGATGTTATTCTACTCATGGAAATTGAGCGAAGGCTGGTCACACCGAAGAGTCGAATGCATGACTGTTTACACGCCATCTTGCGTACCTAGTAGAACTACGTAGACACAAACCTTGTAATAGCGCCATCTCTTAGTGGGTAATAGAAAATATTCCCCCTCCATGAGAACGTTAAACTTGTTGGAAGTCGCATAAGAAGTTTCACTTAAAAAAAAACGTAATCTACATATTATATGGTTTTTATTTTAACTCGATACCTCTTAGCATTCCCGAGATAAAGAGTCGTGACAGACAGACAAACGGACAACAAAGTGATCCTGAGTTCCGTTTTTTTTTCTTTTGAGGTACGGGACCCTAAAACGTAGCTAAATAATATCAGCCACTCGGGTCGATCTTCAGGGTAAGCCACGCTTGGCCAGTTTAGTCCGTGGATGGGTCCACCCATTACATACGGTTTCCTCCGTTCCTCGAAAGCACGCTAAGCCGTTGGTCCCGATTGCTATTAGAAGATTTTGACAGTCGTTACAGGAGCCAGTGGCTCGAAAGTCTGACAATCTTACCGAAGGTATCATATTGCCCAATAGTAATTGGGTTGTGGAGTTCAGATAGGGAGTCACTCTATGTAAAATACTGGTGTTGGATGAACTGGAAGCTGACCACAATATAACTTGGTGTCGTTATATAGGCAAAAAATATTAAAACGGCCAGCTGCCGAATCGAAACTTTAAGATTATTAATAACTGAATGCTAAGGGCGCGGGTTGATACCCTAAAAAAAGAAAATAACAATTTTGGACTGCCCAAACCAGTTCTGTTAACAGGCAGTCCAGACGGCTATTTTCCTTGAACAAACTGGCCGCCATACACATCTGTGTACTAAAGGTTTTATGATAAGGCATTTTCTGAGGTAAAGACGATTGATAGCCCAGTGGTAAAAGCTCCGACATTACAAGTTGAGTTTTCGAACTCATTTAGGCGCATTACTTTGTGTAATTTATTTCATCACTAGCTCTCAAAACTGTGAAGGGAAACAGTCATGAACACTGGTATTCTTAGTCATGAACTGAACTAAGTCGGACTTAATGACGCCTACATTCCGCCCAGTTTGACCATGACATGCGTCATGTTCATGAACGGGCGCTGTCAGTTGTGACTGGTCATCTCTTAGCTGCCACGGTTTATTTTAATTACTTTATTTTTTAATAACTGATTGAATCTTTTACTCTGGACGCTCTTAACTTGCTCGTATTTCTACATCGTTCTCGCATATGTGTAATTCTTAACATGAATGATGTAACCAAGATTTTGTAACATATTTTGATTTAAAAGATGACTCCATGGACACTTCCATGGAGTTTCTTGCCCATTCTTCTCCATAGAGATCTACATTACGGAATGGGCAACTACAGTACTTTCACAAGTTATTGTGCCTGGGACTGTAGCTTCGCGTTTTATTTTGTTTTTTTTTTTTTACTTTCAAAAGTGCCTGTAATGGTCTAATTGAAATAAATGCTTTGAGTTTGATTTTGTTTATAAATTGACATATCAACCCCTACTTTTCATCTGTCAAATTTGAAGTACCTACCGGAAACCTATTAATTATATACATTGTTTGATAACTCGTTGGGGGGAAATAAAAGTGGACTGTATAATAGGTACAGGCTTGGTATATTGCCGATTAAATTAACAATACTGAACTGTCCCGGACAAACACAAAATAATTTAGAAAGGCGTTTAATAATGTCGTCCGTCGTGGTGGTATCCGAGGAAGCGAGTGTATTTTAACTTGGAGGCGGAGGACTTAACTTCCAGGTCGAAATAATTATTTTTTTGATATGTTGGTCGAATTCAGCAGAGGACAATTTAAAAATAAAATTGCATAGAGAATACAAAGGACGTTAAAAAAAAAAACGTGATTTTGGGCCACCTCAAAACCACACTTGGGTGTCATAAAGACTATTGGCTTTTAAAGAGACGTCCCCCTAAAAGCCACACGTCAGCCGGCTACATAGCTGTTCTCAGAAATACCATGAAACATTTTTGTAATCCTACGCATTATAGTAATAATGTATCGTTTACTGAGTGCCCTTGTACCCCTAATTATCAAGATCAGGAAAACCTCACTCAATCATTTGATTTGCATTTTTCTAGCTAAACCGAGGTTTTAGATAGGGAAGTTTAATTTTTTTATTGCACCATTGGAACATTTAATCCTTCCTTTAAAAAGTTTTTGTTCTTTTTCTAATATAACATACTTAGCAAAATTCAAATGTGATTTTCTCGTGACATAGGTATCCCATTCCACTTAGATTTATATAGTATCTAATGCGTAATAGGTTAGTTAGGTTGGCTTAGAACTGTGTGTGAAACACGCGCGATCTGAGTTTATAACTCGGTCTAGTCGTTTTATGCCGATCATGGAACGCTCCTTGACTCTCTATGCAACTCTCAGTCTGTCTGTACACACACAACCTCCTATGTGAGCGTTCACGTCTCAGAACCATTCAGCATGGTTGGCAGAACACACTGATTATACGCCTTTGGAATTCACTTCCACACTCCTTGCGGGATAGCCATTCGTTAGACGTGTTCAGGAGAAGAATTAGAGAACATTTCCTGTCAACATGATTATAGTATGTAAGTATATAGTATTTTATGTGTATGTTGATGTATATATGTATTACGTTTATTTTATCGTATGTATTAGTTTAGTTTATAAAATAAGTTGATTTAAGTTTTTATAGTATTGTTCGTGCACAAAGCTCTATCCTCTTTGGCAAATTTTCCTTTTAAAATAAGGTTTGCTGTAAGAAAACCCAATTCTGGGTTAAGCTCGCCGTTGTACATAAGCTATATATTATTTGTGTGTATATCTTGTAATTTTATGTGCAATAAAGAATAAGAATAAGAATTATAGAGACGGCATTCTTGAGGCAATGTGAAATTTTAGCTGATTTCAGGATGTCGTTCGATTTGCCGAATGCGGCACACTTAAGCTGTATTCTTTTTGGTGTGGCCGTTTGTCGATGCTCTTTGCGGCTTTGCCAAATCAAAGAATATGGCCATGTGACAAAGATAAAATGAATTAACCTGTCCTTTCCGACTTTGGCAACAGAAAATTGTGACTACACAGAGAGCGATGGAAAGAAGCATATTAGGCTTAAGAAAAAGGTAAAAAGTGCAAACATCAGAAAAAAGACAAAGCTGACAGATGCTCTTACAAAAGCACTCGCACTAAAATGGTTGGGTTACGTTGGGCTGGTCATGTCGCACGTCTCGGGGATGACAGATGGACCATTCAAACCACGAGTTGGGCAGGACCACCGAATAAAAGAAAGGTCGGAAGACCACTCAAAAGATGGTCTGATGACATTGCGAAGACTGCTGGCTCAAACTGGCTAAATCTTGCCAAGGACCGCGAAAAGTGGAAAAAGATGGAGGAGGCCTTTACCCGTAATGGGACTACATCTCCAACATAATAATAAAAACTAACACTAACTAACTAGAATAAGTTACTAACAATACTAACACTCAATTATTAATAAGTACTAAATATCAGTGTGTAAATTTACCCGAGATGAGAAATAAAAGGCTTTTTATTTATTTATTTTTCCGACTTTGGCAGACCACGATCAGGCAGAAATCCAGACTCCGGTCCACTATCAAGAAAAACTTAACGAATGGACATGTACTTAGCTAGTCGTTTTCTCGTGTGGTGTCTTCTGGACGAATAATACCGAATAGTGTTTTTCTCAATAATTCGATGCGACAAATTCGGTATGTTACCTTTCGGTATCACTCAGACATAAAAGAATAAAAAAAAAAAAGTATATTCCTTTCACAACCACTTTACCTCTTATTATACATCTCCGTTATCCTGCAGTTGCGTTCGGCTACCGGTCTAACCGGTAGTCTGGTAGTCGACCCCAGCATATTTGGGATATGTTATGATGCAAATCATAATTTATGATTACTGTTGGAAGTAACTTATATCGTATTATAAGAAGACTAAATAGTATTTTTGGAGTAAAAAGTGGGCAGAGCCAGCTCACGAAACTGAAGACCGACGAACCGGAGCTACTGATCGAGATCGAGAGATTCTATGGGCAGTTGTACACGTCAACCAGTAATCCCGTTGTAAATCAAGCGAACGACCCAAGAGCTAGACTGACCCGACACTATACCGAAGACATCCCGGACAACAGCCTGTATGAGATTAAGACGGCTCTGAAGCAGCTTAAAAACAACAAGGGTGATGATGGATTTACGGTCGAACACCTGAAGGCGGGTGGAAAACCGGTAATTAAGGCCCTTCAGAAGTAGGCGGCGGCGACCTCTCGCGTCCGGCCCTGGTTCACTCCATGGATTGAGACAGAATGGGAAGCCGTCGCGTCCTTCTGCGAAGCAGTCATGCTAGTAAAGGAGGTGGCGGAACGTGAGAGGAAGAGAACCTCCCAGCCGCCGCGAGAGACGCCCCGGGCGTCGGGTGCCACCCACTGGCCCCCGGCCTCCGTAGGCGCGGGCCTGTGGACGATGAGTAATGGGCTAGCTCACCGTCCGTCCGTCTCATGACGATGACGACAGGCCGTGTCGACGGCGCGTTCGTGTTCTACGCGCGCCTCAAGGAAATGTCAGCAAACCGGAAATGGTCCGAGAGGGCCGATGCCTGCCAGGGCTGCGGGACTGTTCGAAAGAGATACCGTGGCCCTGGAACACAAAGGGCTAAGAAGGAACATGGATGGGTTTTAGTGAGTACAAGTCTGACACTCCCTTCCGCTCCGCCCAGAGTGGGAGAAGTCTTTTGATGACTTCCCGTCCGAAAAAAAAAGCCTCCCTCTAGGTGGACCGATGACCTGGTGAAGGTTGCGGGGATCCGCTGGATGCGAGTCGCATAGGACCAGTCAATGTGACACTTGGGGGAGGCCTATGTCCAGCAGTGCACGTCTTTCGGTTGAAATGATGATGAATGATGAGAGTAAAAAGTATCAAGCAAAGATTTCATGTTTTTCCAGGCTCTTTTCAGCTGATGTAAACCGGGCTTAGCTTACCTACCAACCTATAAAACATAACTTTTTTTAATTTTTTTGTCTGTCTATTTGTTCCGGCTAAAGAAACGGCTATACCGATTTTAACGGGACTGACTTTACTAGTAGATAGCTGATGTTATAAGGAGTAACTTAAACTACTTTAATTTTAGATAAAAGATTAGGGATCCGCGAAAAAATAAAAATCTAGAACTTTTTGAGAAAATCCGATTCAAATACGGAAGTATTAAATATATTTTTTTTTATAATAATTTTACGGGGACGAAGGAAAACTAGTTCACACTAAAACTGATACTGCACATTTAACCTGCGTTCAAAACCTGGCAGTGTCATCCTTGCTATGAAATACTGACAGTGACAGCTATTGAACGCTGTTTCGATGCGCTGATCGCGGGGGGAAATTGACTCTAAGTAGGTAACTATCATCAACTTGTTTAGATCATTAAGATAAGTATATCCCATGATTTGTGATAACAACGTCTGATTTTCCCTCGTTAACTTATTTTCTATAGACTATAAAAGAATGACTTCCTGATATCACTCAGTAATACATTATTTACGGACCAGTGAACGAAGGTGCTGACTGAAACTTCTTTGGGTATTTTTGGTAAGTAAAAGAAACTATAGTTGTCATTTTTAGAATATCTTTAGCTAACTATGATAAATTGCTTTTAGAATGACGTCACTTAGCTAACTATGCATTATCATCCAAACTTAACATGTATACAAAATGTCAGCTCAATCAGTTGGGGATAACTGTTTCAAAAATCCAGTTGCAAGATTTGACCTAAACGAACAAACACTGATAGTTAAATGAACGCTTTCAAAAATGGAACCTTTATAATCTCTCTTTCTCGTCCGTGTAACACATAAGTTTTTCTCTTTGCTAAGGGATTTTTGACAAAACAAACAGTTTTGTTTTTGGGTCATAAGTTCATAACTCTTTACTAGTAAATCACAGCACCTTCATATAGAACAATTGTAATCTTTGGTTTTATATCTTTGAATTCAAATAAATATTAAAAAGATAAACCAACCTACCAAACCAAAAAAAAAAAAAAAAAAATTACTGAGATCAACCAAAATCCAAATATGGACTAAATGAAAAACCCGACAACAGTTATAAAATTAAAGACAAAGCTCGCAAATGAACCGCTTGGTACGTTGATGATGGATAGTTCGAGATCGATTTTGATTTGGAACCAGCTATAATAAGGTCTTGACCAGTTTGCTGTTGCTTTGTCAGCTGGTTCTGTGGAGTCGGTTGTTTGGACTGTATATTTTTTGTCAGATGTTACAGCGCGGAATATTGGCTGCTGATTTGGATTATCAGAAGCTTGAAGATCGTTCATTACGTGAATCAAAATTTAATTTTCTAGCTGCTGTGTGGATGTTTCAACTATGTCGTTTTGTCCATTACCTATGAATGTCATTCTAACCATACAGCATTATAAAAAATTCAACATCCATACTTCCATACTAATATTATAGGTGCGAATGTCACTCTGTTTGTTTGTTTGTATGTTTGTTTGTTTGTTACCTTTTCACGACTAAACGGCTGATCTGATCCTAATGAAATTTGGCAAGAAGATAGATTTCAACCTGGGTAAGGACATAGGCTATATATCATTACGCTACGACCAATAGAAGCGGAGCAGCAATGAAAAATGTTGCGAAAACGGGGAAAATTTGACGCAGACGAAGTTGCGCGGGACAGCTAGTATTATAAATGCGAAAGTCACTCTGTTTGTTTGTATGTTTGTTTGTTACCTTTTCACGACTAAACGGCTGATCGGATCTTAATTAAATTTGGCAAGAAGATGGGTTTCAATCTGGGGAAGGACATAGGCTATATATCATCACGCTATGACCAATAGGAACGGAGCAGCAATAAAAAACGTTGCGAAAACGGGGAAAATTTAAATTTGATGCAGACGAAGTTGCGCGGGACAGCTAGTTTCTTATAATGTTTGGTATAGTGGCCTTGAAGAATATTATGGCAGAAACATGAAATAACCATCGAATATTAGTGCTGGGGAGTACTAGCCCTCGATTTCCTTTGCAGAACCGGGTTGTCTCTGAACAGAAACAGTTCTCAGGTGATTCGTGAGTCCAGTGTGGTACCAATCCGCTCAAGGAAAGCAAGACGACATCGCCCTGAGTGAAACTCGTGTCGTATAAAATCCAGTTGCCACAAAGAAACACCACTAAATTAGCTCTGGTATTCTGAGCATTACATCCGTAATCTTAAGAATCAGGTTCCCGAGAATATATCTTTAAATATACAACAGCTACGGGTAGAGTTAGGGTTCGGAAGAGTTTTCTTTACAGCACAAAGGCTTTGAGAGACCAACCTCCAACGTAAAGATTGTTGAAATAAAAGTTGTATAGAGAACGCCAACCCCAACCACCGCCTTTGTTCAACCATAGAAACACCTGAAACTGTATTGTACGTTACCTGCAGTGGCCTATACACGGTGTAAATCACCTCATCACGAAGCCGTCAACCATGCATTCTGCACATGAAACTAAGTAACTTTACACAAAAATTATTGCTGGGAATCGACTTTTTTTTCGGGGGCGTAAAATCATGTTTTGTGGTAGAACTCAATGTAACGCACTCAAAACATTGTGCTGATGGACGGATTAAATAGTACGGGGGTCGTGGAGGTGTTTGAAGTAAAAATCTTACATTAAAAACTTGTATTAAAAAAAATACTTGTCAAAAAGTTGGAACTTTGACCCCCAATATCTCCGTAACTAGAAGGTTCCCAGGTATGGTGTAGAACAAAAAAATGATCGCAATGACAGGGAGAACCAGTGCCGTTCGGCTTCGTTAAGAGGTGTTTTACACCCTTTATGGCAAGCACTCAATCGGTTGCACCCAAGTAAATCGCTGCTCTTATAAATTAGTAAAAAAGTGGGGATTTTATAGATAGAAGAATGAAAAAAACGCCATACTTACTACTTTTTTGTTATAACTTGCCAGTTATGTAAGCCAAGTCACGAGTTTTTTTTTGGATTAAAGATATTATGATATTATATATTGGGAAAAGCGTATGATAATGTGAACAGACAGCGCGCCTAGTGGAAAGATGAGAGTAAAGATACTTTTATAAATAACTTCAAGCGCACAAGACCAAAATAAAAAACTACGGGCAAAGAAGCATTGCAAAGATTTTACAGTAGGCACTTAACAAACTCAAACAAAATGCAAGTCAAACAAACGCATCAATGTTAGCAAATTCTTTAAAGATTCCCAGTTCCTCTGAATTTTGAATATGAATTTGTATGGTAAAATGCCTATTTGAAGCAAAAACCGTCCAAGTACGTTTCGGACCACGTACTGTGAAGCGTTTTGTAATCGGAAGCGCAAAACTATTTTGTATTTCATAGTACATATTTCTCGACAAACAATGAAAAGCAAACTTGTTTCGGTGATTGTAACTGGAAACGAAAACATCCATAAACTCCAAGTCTATTAGAATTAAAAACGTCACTGATTTTATACATAGAAAATGGTCATGATGAAATAAAACTAAACACAGAAACCAACCCATTTAATTCTTTCAGAAATGATGATGCATTCAACATTAGCCATGATGCTGCTAATATACTTGACAATTCAGAGCACCGCCACTGAGACGTCAACGTACACGACCAAGTACGATGGCATTGATCTGGACGAGATCCTGAACAATGAGCGTCTGCTGACGGGTTATGTCAAGTGTCTGATGGACAATGGACCGTGCACGGCTGATGGAAAGGAATTAAAAAGTAAGTTCCATTAAGATGGAAGCGCCAAATTTTCTTATGCTTTTTCAGTGTCCTGACACTGACATAATGCATGTTGTACAAAATATGATTCGCGACACGTATATATTTACAGAATTATAATCATTAAAATTATCAATAGGTACAACCCTCTAAGTTCTTTCACTCCTATTTATTTATTTGAAAAGACATGTACAATATAACAGAAAATCCAAGTAACTGTACAGTGAAAAGAAACATATTTAGAATAACCTATGATATAACATTTAAAATAGAGTACATACTTAAAATTACAACAACAAAAAAAAGTCATCTTTCATGCATCCTCCTAATTAATGAATTAATATTAAATGTACAGTAAAAAGAAACATATTTAGAATAAAGTATGATAAACAAAATAAAAAAAGTACTTAAAATTACAACAACAAAAAAGTCATCTTTCATGCATCCCCCAAAGAACAAGCACAAAAAAAAAAAAAAAACAGAGATTCAGATTCACCACGAAGTACCCGACAAGCAAACATTATTAAAAAGAAATTACGCCTGACTTCAAGAGAGTTGAATTTCAACATTCCAAGTAAACATTTTGTGGGGTACAGAAAGGGAAAGTACCCGAACAGTTTCTTAAATAAAAATCTAAGAAATATTTTTTGGACCTTCTCCAGAAGCAAGGCGTAAGTACTTTCATAGGGATTCCAAATAATTGAAGCTGACTCTAATTTACTTCTGACTAAAGCCATATAAACTAATTTTATTGCCAGAGGGTTGTCAAATTCACGCACATTTCGGATAGTAAACCCTAGTCTTCTGTATGAATCAGCCGCGAGAGTTCGCATATGTTCATGGAAGGTTAGTCGTGAATCAAAAATAACACCAAGATCTTTAACTGAATTAACACGAGGAATCGGTTCTACTCCTAAAAAATATTGCACAAGTCGAGGGTATTGAGCACGACTATAAGACATGACACTGCATTTAGCTGTGTTAAATAAGAGCTTGTTTTCAGTACTCCATTGGAACACTGAGTTAATGTCCTCTTGAAGAGTAACTATGTCGGCCATCTTCTCAATACCGTATATTAACTTGAGATCATCAGCGTAAAGTAAACACCTGGAGTGTTTGAGAACCTTCTCAAGATTGTTAACCATAATTCCGAAAAATAATGGTCCTAAAATGGAACCTTGGCTTACGCCAGATCGCGTTTGATATGGCTCCGAAACAAAACAACCATGTCTAACATACTGTTGACGATCACGCATATAACTCGCGAAAAATTTTAAGAGTTTAGGTGAAAAGCCGATGTCCCTAAGCTTAGACAATAATACGTCATTATCTATACGATCAAAAGCTTTTTTGAAGTCAAAATATATGACATCAACCTGTATGCCATTGTCCAAGTGCTTTGATGTTAAATCCACAAGCGTTAAGAGGTTAGTAGTAACTGAACGATTCAAACGAAAGCCATGCTGAGAGTTGCAAAGAAATGGTTAAATCCACAAGCGTTAAGAGGTTAGTAGTAACTGAACGATTCAAACGAAAGCCATGCTGAGAGTTGCAAAGAAATGGTCGGATTTGGTAACTAATTAATTTGTGTAATATAGATTCAAACAATTTAGGAAGAGATGACAGAATGGCTATAGGCCTATAGTTTTCTACATGTGAAGTTTCTTTAGTTTTTGGAATAGGTTGAACTCTCGAAACTTTCCAACGACGTGGATACCGCCCTGTAGAAAGAGCTAAATTAAAAATATAAAGTATAGGTGTTTTAAAGTATTCTTTACATCCCTTTATGATATATGCGGGAATGTTGTCTGGACCTACAGCAGAATTAGGTTTAAGTTTATTAATAGCAGACTCTACATCTTGTAGTTCTATTGTATTAATATGCACGAAGTTTGAATGGTTGTCCTGGTCACTATAGTTTTGATTTTTATAGTCAAGAAGAGGGACGTCGGGCAAAAAAACGCTTGCGAAGAAGTTTGAAAAAGCCTGTGCTGTATCTTTGCGGACTTGCTCAATCCCATTGTACTTTAACCTGGGTTCAAAGCCACCTTTGACTTTAAAGTTATTTATGTGCCGCCAAAAGACACGAGGGTCCTTTCTAAGTTTAATTTGGATGCGCTTTATGTATTCATTGTAGGCCAGAGATACTCTATTTTTAATGCTAGACCTTAAAAAAGAGAATTCATTATAAAAAATACGATTCTGAGAAGCTTTCCACTTTCGGTGCAATTTAGCCTTGCATTGAATGTCACTGATTATGTCTACCGTAAACCAAACTGGGTAGCGCCTACACGGTTTTTTAGGCCTGTGTTTTTTGGGTACACATTCGTCAAATATAGTATACAAAATGTCATACATATGTTCTACGGCAGTGTCAACATCGTGAGCAAGTAACACCTCATTCCATGATGCTTCAGAAATTAGTTTGTACATTGCTTCAAAATTTCCTTTCGAAAAATTCCAGTCCTTCTGAGAGTCAAGGTTACTAGGATCTACTTTTTGAGAGCTTAGTCGGTACGCTGAGCCGTTAGGAGTTAAACATATTTCTAAAGGTGGGTGATATGCGTCTGGTCGTGGGACAAGACCGTCCCCATCAATCGCAGCAACAGTAACAGAAGTGATGCTATCTGACACCAAAACCACATCCAACTTACCTCCATACGCATTCAATACCTCATTCCTCTCAGTTAGACCACAGAAAGCTAGAAAATAACAATAATAATTTAAAATATCTTTAGATGTGCGATTAGCATTAATATTTAAATCGCCAACGATTATCACTGTACTTTTTAAGCTATCAATAATGGATTCCACTTTTTGAAACCATTGCATATAAATTTCATCAGACGCTCTAGGATGTATGTACACAACACAGACATAGAACGCAGCAAAATCTGTGGTGAAACGAGCCCATAGGTCTTCGCCCGCAGGAGTTTCCAACTCACAACAGCGTGTCATAGTGATACCGGGTCGTGCGGCGAGCAGTACGCCTCCGCCGACACCAGTACTGCGGTCGCGACGTAACACGCTCTATCCGTGGATCGTAACCTCAGAGTCCAGGACTGAGCTTGTGAGGAACGTTTCTGTTAGAGCTATGACATCACTGGGGAGGGTCAAGAGATTATGTTTAAAGAAGTTCAGTTTAGTGTTCAAGCCTCTAACATTTTGGTATGCTAAGCTAATTATCTGGTTATTGAGCAATGGATTCAGATCGTGTTTGTTGGGGTTTAATTGTTTGTCTACGAAAAAACCATTCCTTCACTCTTGCATTAGTGGGCCATGTATCCGACGCCGTGGCTTTTTGAAAGAATTCTGCAGGAACCCCAATCTTGAATGACTTATATTCACCTTTAGCTTTCAGTTCTTCAACAGTGCAATTACCCCATGTACACAAACTTTGTAGATAAGAAAGAATTTCAGTTGCACCAGACATCATATTCCATAAATGAATAAATTTACGATGTTCCACAGCTTTAAGAGGTGTAGCCTCAGGACCCGCAGTGCCACAAACATAATAATGTTTAGGTTTACGTTTCCGAACCTCTACCCATTCATCATTCGCAGTATTTTCATCGGTTGTTGATGCGGGAAGTCTGACAGGTTTATCCAGTCGGAATGTAGCTTGAACTGGTTTAGTAAGGAAGGGGGAGGAACTAACAGGTGGTAAAGCTGAGTCGAGTCTAGCACTTTCAGCATGCACGGAAATGGCACTGCATGGTCGAAGTGTTGTTTGCTCGTCTTTACAGTGGTCCTTAATCTTCGGCTTTGTGATAAGTATTTCACTATACAGATGTCTGCTGCCTGCACTTACTATCTCCTGTTGAGTGAGCATGCCTGCCGGCATGATATGGAAATTGAATAACCATTTCATGAAAAAGTAATTCAATAGAATTAAGCGAACTTAGAGGTTAACCCAGTAAACCTATATTATTTACGGTCGCGGATCATACTTTAAACAAGAGTTCAACATACAAGTATGAGTTAAACGTATTGCAAATACGACGTAAGAAAATTAGAATTTCGCGGACCACCTTAGCGTATCTTCAAATAATCCCAATAGGTGACGGTAAGACGAAAATGTAGAGCAATTCAAGATTCAAGATTCTTTATTTGCATGAAATATGGTACATAATGGTCTTATAAATAAAAAGGTTTCACATATTTCGCCGACTTATTTCAGCATGCAAACTTAAAATTAAATTAAAATACCTAACAAAGTGTAGTCGACATTAGGTATCAAACTTATAAACGTAGTTACAAAATAAAACATTTTTAGAATTTAATATACCTACTTGTGTGTAGGATACAGGATAAAGTAACAATATTAGAAAAAAATATAACAAGGAACACATATAACATCAATAAAATTTAAAAAAAATAATAAAGGAATGTGAAAATAGGAACAATAGTTTTCAAAAATGGGAACATATTATGCTACTTAACGATTACAAATGGGTTTATAAGTCAAAAACTCATTTATTGTATAGAACACATTATTGCAGAGCCACTTCTGCAGTTTCTTTTTGAAGTAGTTAATAGGCAGTTCTCTGATTTGTTTCGGAATTTTATTGAAGATTTTGACCGACATACTATAGCAATTGTTTTGGAAGAGAGTGCTTCTGCATCTTGTTATGGCCAGTTTGGTGGGATCTCTAGAGAGAAACTTTTTATTTTTTGTTACTTTAGTAAATAGGTTTGGGTGCTTTTTAACAAACATGCCTACTTCTAAAATGTATAAACTAGTTAGAGTAAGTAAGCCCAGCTTTTTGAATAGAGGTCTACATGAATCGAGCGGTCCAACGCCGCAAATGGCTCTGACACATTTTTTTTGGGTTATAAATACTTTTTTTACGAAGGTAGAGTTACCCCATACAAGCAGACCGTATCTGAGTATTGAGCTAACGTAGCCATGGACGTAACGTAGCAATGTGTTGTTTATCTGAAAAAAAGTTTGCAAATCATAGCACGAGACCAACATAACTGAATTGCGATTATTGGGCTGGCACCACCATCTCTTATGACCGATTTACATTAGTCAAATGTTTAGTGAAGTAGATAAATACAGACTTTTTCATGAAATAGTCATTCAACAGGATTAAATGAACTTAGAAGTGATGATTTTTATGACTATAATTCTATAAGTTATACTCGTACATATGTGTTACAGTCCCGAATCATATTTGGTTCAACATATACCTACAGCCTGAAACTGACCGAAAAATTGCAATAAACGTAAGAAAACTTGAATTTCGCGGTTTATCCAGGCGCTTCAATCTTTATATCACTTTTGAGAGAGATACAGGGCTTTTAGTTCCGTCTCTGTCTTGCACTGAAGTAATATTAAAATAATACTGCTACAAGGGGTCATGGTAGGCCACCGACTGACGCTAAAATAAAAGCGTAGAGCAATATGTTGTCCATCCAAAGAAAAGTTTCTATTCGAGACCAACTGTCTCGTGGTCTTAATGAGAGTGGGTGCGGCCCTAGATTATATATTTCTAAATCGGGCTAAGTATTATTGGGTTTATTCATTAGTTAGTTTCGTAGGAGTTCAGTAGCAGTCCAGAGTTTGGAAGCTGGCAGAAAAAACGTAAAGTCGTTGGCCCTGCGCCTGATCTCTCTCCAATCGTGTCGGATTAATACCTTCCCATCAGGCTTCGAAAGTAGGGGTCGAAATACTTTGAATAAACCAAAATGTGCTAAATAAAACTTACGTAAACATAGAAAGTTTACATTTTGTTTAAAAGCTTGAAAGGATTTAAGTTTTATTTACTTGATTATTTTTAGATTAATAATAGCTTACCCAGAGTTGTCAAGCAGTGGGTGGCAGAAGACGAGGGGGCCTAGAAAACGCTGGCGTGACTTAAGGGAGTTTGTGAGAAATTAGCCAAAGAAAAAAAAAAACGGAGGTAACAGTGGAAGGCTATGGGGGAGGCATTTGCCTAGCAGTAACACAATATAAGCTAGGGAAATAGGCCAATAAATATAAGCTAATTAGCTTGCTAACTAAAGTTTTTAATGTCAATTTCTATTTTCATCATACAGAGAACATTCCTGATGCGATAGAAAATGACTGCAAGAAGTGCACTGACAGACAACGCGATGGCTCTGACCGAGTGATGCATTACCTCATAGATCACAGACCCGATGACTGGGTCAAACTAGAGGAGAAGTAAGACATTTGTTTATAGATAGTGTAGGAATAGGATAGATAGGTACTTTAAGAATTTACGCAGTTCTATCTCCATCGTGGAAGATGTGTTTGCTGACCTATAAGCCGAGTGAGTGACCTATAAGGTGAGTGTGGATGAAGTTCAGAAGATAGCGGGTAAGATCGGTTGAGACCAGGTTGTTTGTGTTCAGCGCTGTACGCGGTAGCAACTTGTCGACGAAGAGTCGGGAACAATCCAAGTTCAGCACCGAACGTGGATTCGGCTGGTCACGAACCAGCCGAAGCCAGAGTGGAATAGAGATGGATTACCTCTCTCGAGTCTCGGAGGGATTCAATGCCAAATAAATGTACTTCGTCACTAAACGAGGTGATGCAGACGCTGTGCAGTGCACCTACGTGTACTTGAACCTTTAGGGTTACGATATTTTGATCGATGGAATTCACACATTCGTCACGTCTATGCAAAAAGATACGTACGGCGTAATAGTTTAATAAGCAGATCGTATTCCTTATAATGCTGGTATAGTCAATCAAAACTCTTGCTATTTTCAGATACAATTCCGATGGAAGCTACAAAATGAAATACCTATCAAGTAAGCCAATTGAAGAGAATCAAGAAATAAACGTCACCAAGTCTGATGAAGATACTAAGAATGCTGTTAAACTTTAGCAGCTAAAGAATAAACACACAGAGACCTAATAAGATACCAAATACCAGTAACTTACAACGAATCAGTTAAATCGATAATGTTTTTAAGGAAGCTGTTAATATTAAAAGCATGGTGCAAACTTTATCTTTTTGTTGTTTTTTAGCATATGTATATGAGTAGGTTTGCGTTACACAAACTTTGCATAAATGTTTTACTACGGTGTCGAACTGAATTTCAAAACAATGGCGTCGTGTTTTGCAACTAAACACCATGACGACAACATTACGTGAATAGTTATGGTTTATTAAGATTTTTGATATGTATTAGTTCGTTTATTCAATGTATATTATTCATATTTTAAAATAATTTAAAAAATGATAAAAAAAAAACATTTAAAAATATAAAAAAAAATTAGCCCACCGGCATCGGGAACAGGGTTCGGGCTACCGGTGGTCAGGGCTCTTGATAGAGGAACCTCCAAACAATACGCGCCGTGTGTAGAAGTACTGCTTTCTGAATCAAGCCCTTGATCCAGCTGCCAAGCGAAAGACTCCTCAGATGTTGGTCGAGGCTTTTGGCTATTAAGCCATTGGCCGATATGACTATCGGCACAATGACTGCTGTACTCACGGAGCACATGTCGACAACCTCGCGAGTCAGATCTAGATTTTTGAATTGCTTGAATCTTTCTCTGCTTTGACGATTTCTCGTCATGCGGGACAGTTATATCAACAATCATTGTGCAACGCTCCAATCGATCTATCAACACAATGTCAGGCTTATTTGCAACAATAGTCCTGTCAGTGACGATAGGTCGAACCCAATACAACGTGATATTACCGTCATCAAGAACTAGGTCGGGCGCATACTCTATTTATAGTATGGCACTTCCGATTCCACAAGGTTGTATTTCAAAGCAAGTTGCTGGTTGATAATCCTGGCAACGAGGTTGTGTCTATGCAAGTACTCTCCGTTAGCCAGACGAGAACAACCAGAAATAATGTGTCGGATCGAATCTCCCGGACGGTGGCATCCCCGACATAATTATGTCAACCATATGTCAACCGTGCCATCCTTATTGTTGTTTGATTATTTCTGTATTTTATCTATGGGCCTTAGTTGCCAGATAATAAAATGATTGATTGATAACAGTTAGGGCCTATTTCATGATGTCCGAATAGCCACTACTTAAAAATGGAGCTGTACTTGTATGCATTTACCTGCCAGGTAAGTTAACGAGAACTTAATCGCAGGTGATGAAACAGACCCTTAAATACTTATTGTTTTTTTCTGGATCAATATTAGAAAAGCTACGATATTTGTCAGACTTGAAAACAATTGCCATAGATTTATTTGGAAAAAGCAGACGTTGACCATCGTCTTTACTCTCCGGTTCAATACATCATGATTACAATAAAATTCAGTTATCTTTCAATAGTTTATTTACACGTACAAATAGGTATCAGCAACATACAATATCATTCGATTACGGTATCTTTTCAGCAACGTATCTTTTAACTCTAACTTGGACGCCAGGCATCATGTATCTATTTTGAGATGATCTTATTACTTCTTCTGGCTCACCTATTTCTTTCAATTTAAGCTCTTCTTCTTTTTTAGGCTTTTCTTTTGGCTTTATTTGAAGTGCAGATCTATAACAATATCAGAGTGGATAATTTTTCTTGATTTAATATTTATGTTTGTTTATTATCGATATCTAACTACACAAAATGCTTTGCAACGTCGCGTTGTAAAAGTTAGCATTAACTTGATTTAATAATAGGCAAAACCATTGATAAAACTGTAACGAAATTAGACCACTGTCTACGTTAATTCTGATTTCCTATAATCTAAGAAATGAGCCACAGACAAATACTATAAATATTATACACAACAAACAATTCCAAGAATAACATTTTTGTTAACTACATGGATTCACTTACTATGGTTTGCACATTGATTATTGGTAACCAGTTCATATGACTAAGAAAATTATTTATTGGTCCTCTATCCTAGTATCCTCTGAACCCTTTCCAGGCCGTCGTACCTGGTGAGGAAGAGCTTCCATGCGACTGGGTCGTGAGCCATCATTGATGCGATCACTTTGCCCGCCTCGTTTTTCTGCTTCGATGAACATTTAGCGCAGTCCTCTTTAATTGCTTGGATCAATACACCTGTGGATCAAATTAGAACAATTTGTTACAATCATAAAATAACACATAATAAGAAATGCACCTTGCAATCCTGCAATTAATCCATATAAGTACCCAAAACCTGCTGAAGATACAGATCAGTATGTAACCTACTGCAAACGTCTTCGGAGAGTATGCGGCTTTATTAAGAACTAAATCATGTGCATTTTACTCACTTTTCATAGCCCCCATCTTCTTGGAACAATATCGATCGACCGACATCAGACACTTCACATCTTCCGCTGCCAGTGGCTTTATGGCTTCATTCAAGTTTACTCTGCTCTTCAACACGTTACCTTTTTCAACTTCAGAAACCACTTGATTGATCATAGTCAAATCTTCGTCGCCGTAGACAATCTTGTACCCTCTGCTCTTGACTCCTTCACTCATTTCTCTATGTAAAGGCATTTCTAGGTTTCCCACAACCATAGTCACTATAGCAGAAAAAGTAATGCCTTGCGTCCACATTGTGATTGATCGAAGTCGTTGATTACTCTGAGCTGAACGAGTTGGTTGGTGAGCCTGATGACAGGATAGAGACAATGAAGGCGGGGCCGATGTTTTGCAACTCTGCGTGTTTTCTGACTAAGTAATTATTGGATAGATTTATGTATGCTTTCAACAATATAATTAGGGTTGTCAGACATACGCACTTTACTTACGCATTGTTTCGAATGATTAGCTATTGTTCCTGGTCTACGACTCCATCCAATTGTGTGTTGACGAGAGGAGACTCAACTGTGTTGGCATAAGCAATGGGTACCGGTGAATTACATTACAACATACCATGCATGATGAGCGAGCACTAAACAATATTGATAACAGGGGTTGGCTGCTCACTGCGCACTCATGACAATAGGAAATAAAAACCTTTTTAAGTTCAATGTTATATATTATGCGCTGCACAGGACAGCCTCGCCGATAGCATCAGCAACAGCCGTTTGGAATTCTTTCTACTAAACTCCATACTGAAACGCATAACTACAAGCATAACATCGTTACGGCATTACCTCGGCTGAGGATCAGCTACTGAACAGCAATCACCTGCTAACCAACCTTCACCCCGCTTGCCACCAGCCGACCTCCGGTTTGCGGCAAGCCGGTCCCCAGATTCCATTGGCTTACTTCATCCAGCTGTAAACGGGTGGTCGAACCGTCATAAATAGGGCGTCCCCTAGCTACAAGCGGGTCGTCAAGTCGGCATCACCTCTGCGATACTGAACCCAACACAGTGATGTGGTATCATTGGGTGGACGCATGGTAAACCCGGTAAAAAAGAACCTGGTAAAAAAGAAATGGAATGTACACAATCAAAACGTCACACCCCTATGTCGAGTTTCTTTGTGTCGTATTCGGGGCGCGCGTCAACAAGTATCGTCAACAAACAACCTTCATCTGAGCTGCATACCAAGTGTGTATGTAAATAAATCGTGGATATCATCGTTTCAAAGCGACACAATGAAATATTTCACGTATTATCTAACAGGCATTCATTCAGTAAATTACCGCCACGTGTATTCTGCATATTTTTGCAATTGTATTTTGCAGTTTGGGTCTGAGTGTCGTCTCCCGGGTGGTGCATAATTCTGATTTACTCTGGAATAGAGTTCGATAGAGCCTAGTAAAAACCAATAGCCATATGTTGTATTTATATAAAAATCAAATTACGACTGTATTCCGGAACTACGAAGTTTAAAATACCGATGTACAGTATTCATTAAAATTTGTAGGTAAGTAAGAATTATGTTAGTCAGAAAGTACACTATGACGAATTACTTTACTCAGATTGTCCGTCACTCTGATGTAAGTACGTTACTTCGAAAGTTTGCTACGACGAATTACGTTATTGCGAACATTCATCATGGCAATCTACGGTACTCCGAAAGCTTGCTAAGACGAATTACTTAATCGTGAATCGAGATTCTGAGAGAGTATTTCGCTTTTATGTGTATTGATGTAAGGATAAATGAACCATAACAGTGTCTATAGCAACAGAAATGAGAAATCCTACTGTAAATAGGTAATAGTAGTTTAATAATAATCCAAATTATGCTAAAGTGCTTTCAATCATGAGGTAATTTTAAACAAAACTATTTCTTTACACTAGGCATGAACATAATATAGTGGGGAACCGAGCTCTGCTCGAGCAAAAATAGAGAAAACGATTTTTCCCAAATATTGTTCGCTCGATTGCTAGATCGATTTTTCGCCCCCCGTAAACCCCTACTTTGCAACTTTCACCCAAATCGTTAGAGCTATTTTCGAACTCGTGATTACAAATATTGCTCATTTCATAGTATAGATTAGGGTGTTATGCGAATGGAGAACAGTGGTTGCGAAGAAGTGGTAACAGTCCTGACTTACATTTAGGTCGTCAGTTCGAGTGCCTCGTTGGTCTAGTGGTCGCACGCACGACTGCCGAGCATGAGGTTTTTTTTTACGCATGGGAAATCTTCAAATGACTTCTCCCGCTCTGGGCGGAGCGGGAGGGAGTGTCAGAATTGTACTGACTAAAACCCGTCCATGTTCCTTCTTCGCCCTTTGTGTTGCAGGGCCACGGTATCTCTTTCGAACAGTCCCGCAACCCTGGCAGGCATGATCGGCCCTCTCAGACCCCTTCCGGTTTGCTGACATCTCCTTGAGGCGCGCGTGGAACACGTATGCGCCGTCGACACGGCCTGTCGTCATGAGACGGACGGACGGTGAGCTAGCCCATTACTCACCGTCCACAGGCTCGCGCCTACGGTGGCCGGGGGCCACTGGTTGCCCCCCGACGCCCGGGGCGTCTCCCGCGGCGGCTGGGACGTGATGTTCTCTCCCTCTCACGTTCCGCCACTTCTTTCGCTCGCATGACCGCTTCGCAGAAAGAGGAGACGGCTTCCCATTCCCTCTCGCTCCAGACCATGGATTGAACCAGGGCCAGACGCGAGAGGTCGCCGCCGCCAATCGCCGCTACGAGGACACGGCGGTGCTCAGCCCAAGTGGGGCAGAGCTCCACGGTGTGCTCCACCGTGTCCTCCGGCCGATCTTCGCAGTGGTAACACCCGGGCTTTTCCTCCCGCCCGATTCGATGCAGGAACCTCCCGAAACAAACCGTGTCCGGTGAGGACCTGCGTCAGGCGGAAGGTAAGGGCGCCGTGGCGCCTCTCTAGCCACTCCTCAAAGAGGGGACTTATCGCCACTATTGTGGCGTGCCCTGCGCGGGGTTGCGACAGTCGCTCTCTCCATGTCGCCATGAGATCGCCGGAGGTCTGTCCGCTGAGCGACAATTTGCAGCGGCAGCGCAGTTTCCCCCCGGCGTAGTGCCTCCGCGCGCCATTCGTGCAGGCGCGCGAGTACTATCGCCTCCAGATCCCATGGCGGCAATCCGGCCAAGAGGCTCGCCGCCTCGCCGGAGATCGTGCGGTACCCCCGGATGAGCATGAGGTCCTGGGTTCGATTTGCAGGCAAAGTATTAGGTATTAGATTTTTACATTTGGAATTTCTCAGTAGCAGCCACGGAGTCTGGATTTGTCCCCGATTGTTGGCAATAGGCTCGCTCCCTATTACACGGGACCTAAAGATAACTGGCGTGTACGAATAGGTATGCTTCTGCCTTGCCCTTCGGTGTCAAGAGTATTGAATAAGATGAATCCCAGGGCCTTAATGTTGAGCCTTGCGGTAGCCCAAAATCTCTGAACAGTCCAAAGCTTCTTCGTCTTACTGCATGAAATATGCAGTATAAGATCCACGTTTATTTAGATCAACAACCAGACAGGACATAACAATTGCAATGTTCTTGCTACTTTTCGCTAACGTTCCGACCACTTAGGGCACGGCGAACGCAATCAAACACTTTAGTGGGATCATTCGAGAGCATTTAGTTATTTTCCGCCAATAATTTTGCGTGTTCGGTAATATGAATTAGATCAAAATATACAGCTACACCGGAAAATGTATGCAGTGTGGTAATCTTCGTGGTTCCAAATAATCACAAACGAGGCGCCATGTACTATACTCCCACAGAGGCAAAGTTTCTAACTTTTTAAAGGTCTTATTGTAGAATTGCCCCGTTGGTCTCGCGACTGCCGAGCCTTGCACGAGTTTTGTCTACGGAAGAATCGACATTATAACAGATAGACAATGATTATCAGTCATTTCGTCGATTCTTCCGTCGACATAACCCGTTTCTGCAGTGGTCATGCTACGAGTGGCGAGTTCGAATAGGAATAACTCCGTAGCATCTCGGAGTTTGAAAGTTGATGGTATTGGTCGTGTGACAGCTCTTACAGAGTAGAATCCTGACATAAACGCATCCGGATTATGTGGGGGTTCAGAATGTTGAACCCCCCACATAGAAATTCATCATCGTTTTGACCGTGTAGGTATAGCACTTTTGAAAATAATTCTACTCGTACTCGTATTCTTGGTAATCGTATGTGCATCGATGTCTCTTCCACCCTGTATATCTTCTCGTTACGAAGCGATGATAGATTCAGAAGTGAATACTTTTCCTTGAAGATCCACTTGGGCACGTACTGTAAGCTCAAGCGGTAGCGGCTGCGGTAAGACAAATGAAATTAATGATGCTTGCATAGCTGGTTTCAAGCGTCGCGTCATCATGGGTTCTGATAATGTATTTTTATATTTCAAAATAGCTTAAACTCATTGGTCAGATTGCGACCTAGGAATGGTCGCGCCATCTACAATTAGGTTTTAACGGTCTTCCCATTGCTTAGAGATGCTACGAGTCACCCTATCGCGGCAGCGCAACGGCACTCAGGTATAGTAATCATGGGTTTAGATGGCAATGCAATAAGAAATAAAAGAACGAATAAAGATTTTTAATTTATTATCACTTTTTCAATAACCCTTCCATAATCTTAGATGCTACAGACATATCAATTTGATTGTTATTCTTAGATAATATTCCTAAAAGTGCTTTAAATACTTTGGTTTTACCATTTTTATACTGATTCACCAACTTAGGATTATTCTCTAAGACGTCCATACATAATTTTGTTAGTTCTGCTTCATTACTTGTCAGTTTCCAACCTTTTTCTTTCACAACTCTTAGTGGTGACACATCACTATCAGATAACACGATGAGTTCATCTAGAACGTTTCTACAAATTTCTAAATTAATGTCTTTCTTCAAAAGCATGTCAGTCAGTTCTTTTAGTTGTGTAACAGTTATGGGACAATCATCTGCGTCTAATTTCCTCTTATTAAGTACAGTTAATAAATCATTTATTAGAAAATTGGCAACTTTTGTCGGATTTCTGGCTTTTTCTGATGTTAAATGTTCGAAATATTCCATTAGGGTTGGTTCGTTAACCAATTGTATGGCTGTTTCTGGGCGTAGCTGGAACTGTTCTATGAGTCTTTTCCTTGATTGTTCTGGAAGCTCTGGTATTCTGTCATGTATGAGAGGCACGCTTAGAACGTCTTTGTGATCTGTGTTGGTCGTTAAGTTCACACGCAGTGGAGGTAGATTCGGTTCCGGCATGTACCTGAAAAGAAAATGTTTTAATCAGAACCATACTTGGCTATAAACTTCAAAGAACGATTGATTGATATGTTAGAAAACTGACGATCACAATTTTTTTTTATCAACAATGAGTATTATCTAAGCACAGACCTGGTGGCGTACCATGACGTCTTAAAACATTATTGTTCCATTATCATTCCAGAGTGAAAAAGAGACGGAGCTATACAGGTCGTCTAGCTCCATCTCTTTCCCACTCTGGAATAGGAATGGAACAATAATGTTTTAAGCGCCATAGTACCCCCCCTGAAAATTTTCCTGAAACAGCCTGCCTTAAAAACGTATCTACAAGGTGTAATAATAAACACAAGACCTCCCCCGCATGGTCTCTAGGACCATGAAAATAAACACCTTTTGTTCCACGAGTTGGTGAAATTCGACAAAAAAAAAAACTTTTTTTGGGACAGGAACTGACGCGATCAGCTGATTAACATGTATGGTAAAAGTATTAGTTATGAAATTCGTAAAGTCATAGAGCATTGTTAAGTTTCATGTTCTGCGACACCACACGAGAGGTCTTACGTTTATTATGTTACACCTTGTATATTGGCTTTCAGCGAGTAATGTAATGTTGCCACGCTTTAGTAGCGACGTTGCATTTTGGAAAAGCCGGTATGATATGTTAGTGCTATACGGTCTGCCCATCTCGCCGCCGGACGACCAACACCTCTCATTCCAGCACTTGGACCAGACTCAGTCATAGCATAAAGAAGTGTTAGTAGTATTACCTGTAATCCTGTACGACTTCCTTGTCCCTCATAGGTATGGTGACTCTGGCGGTGGCGTCCCAGGCTCGGGTCTCGTTGATGATGCGACCCCCGCTGTTCAGGATCGTCTGCTGTCGTTCGATCTCGTGCCGAATCGCTCCTGCTACCCCGCGCACCGACCCTATGTTCTTGATCTGAAACAAAAGAAACGAAACATTTTTGAAAAAAGAACATAATAGTCGGTCGGTGAAAAAAAGAAATAATTTGAACGGTATAGCGTGACGCATAAGAAAAAAAAACACAGAAAGAAGGAAAGAATATCCGTCACATTCACGCAAAACGTTCATCGCTGAGAACAAAAAATAGCATGATAGCTGTGCAGTTCTCAGCTGTCGAAGGAATACCTTCTTCGTACGTCTGCGTGTAGGAACGGAATCCGACACTATGAGTAACGCATAACGGAAAAGAGAATGAGCGACTACAGTGTTATATTTGACAAACACATTTTTTTAATAAAATACTTACATTAAATCTTTACATTAAATCATTTATCTTTAAATCGACATTTCCATTGATTGATATCGCGTATAGCTCGCAGTAAGTCGTAGGTTCGAACCCAGGCAGGCGCATTACTTTGTGTAATTTATTTCATCACCGCTGCTCTCAAAACGGTGAAGGAAAACATCGTGAGGAAACCGGCATGTCCTAGAACTAAAAATTCGAAGACATGTGACATCTACCAACCCGCACTGGGCCCGCGTGGTGGATTACAGCCCATTCCCTCTCATACAGAGGAGGCCTGCGTCCCAGCAGTGCATGGGAACAATATAGGCTGATGATGATGATGATAGCTCGCAAAACGAGGTGCCCCAGCAGAGAACCAAAGTTGTCGACATAGCTCACAGAATAAGCAAGCTGAAGTGGCTATGGACTGGCCATATTAGCCGTTGAATCGAGAACCGTACGGGTAGACGTTTTCTTGAGTGGAGACCGTGAATCGGCAAGCGTAAGGTGGGACGCCCTCAGGCTAGGAGCAGCGGCGATAGTTGCCGAGAATCGAGTTGAGTGGCGTGCAATTGGAGAGGTTTTAGTTCTACTGTAGGCTGCTGATGATGATATTTACACCGAACTTGTAGTACTTTCAATCAAGCTAAAAAGCTTAACTTGCTCCTATAACCAACTACTCTTCAGGGTGTTAGGGTTACTGAACAGTCTGTTTGCCCGGTGCCCTAGAGGTTTGCCGTATTGTTGGCCCCTACTTCTAGGCACGCCACTGTAACTAACAGTAAAAACGATGGTGGGAATCTTATTTAATTGGACAGAAACAACAATCACAAACCACGCCATTAACTTAATTATATTTTGATGTTGCCTTTTATCTGAATAAATGCCGGCACCAAAAATCAAAAAAAAAAATCCGCGCGTAATGTATTCTTATCATTATTCTATAATGTACAAAGAAATTTTTATGTGGCATATGACTATTAAATTCTAATTTAAACCTCCATCGGCGACTAATGACTGTAATTCCGAAAAACCTGTTAAGTGGGTTTTTACGTAGACGGATTAATGTACGAAAATAGGTACAATAATGTGACTTTGTACCCACTTTTGGTTTATTGTTTAACATGAATGAACTTAATTATACTTGACGTCATTCATAAATTATCGACGTCAATGTAGGATACCAAATTTGTAAAAATTAGAATCATCAAGCTAGAGCATTAAGATAGATATTAATCATTTTCTACTGAAGCATGCTTAATCATCCACACCATCATCATTCTTATCCCAATTTATTAGGGGTCGACTTGATAGCAGGTACAGACAGACCCCGTATGGGCTAACCCCTCAACAGTACCGCCGAGTACGCCAGGGGGGTAACTACTTAATTACGCTGTCTGTACCTATACAACGTAAATAGATTCCCACATTTTTAAGTCTGTCGTCCCTATTGGCTTTTATATTTCACGACATCATGATTACCATTGCTATAAAAACCACAAGTTTTTACTGAATGATATAGCGTCATTACCTAATGCGCAATAACAGGTGTTAATGTTAATAGAAGTTCTATTGGTCATTAACATTTTGTATGTTTCTTTCTACACGCATAAAATCTGTATTGATCAATAGCTGACGTCAAAACAAGCAAGTATTGTTTCGGGCAAAATTTTCGAAAGCGTCACGTTCCCGAGATATGTATAACTTTCAAAGTTAGAATTTATTCACTGATGGCGCCGTCAATAGTTACAACTGGTGTCACCTTGTTTCGCAGCCAGAAGTTTCACAGAATTTCGTTTCGCAGAAAATGTTTCACATAATATTTGGTCCTCGTATTTTTATTTCGAATATTTTTGTTTCAACTACTATTTACTTGAATGAAACGTATTTTACAGAAACACATTTCAATGAATTTTATGATCACATTTTTTTATTTAACAAATTTATCAAACAGTGGAATTACTTTTTAACGAATATTGTTTGTGCTGCTGCGGTGAAGCTGCGGTGAAGCTGCGGTGGTGAGCGTTAATACCATCTGCGACGATAAACTCGCGTGGGGCCGCCGCGCCGGAGCCCCGTAGCGCCGGAGCCGTGGCAGAAACCATGCTTGTTGTATGCTGCATGATTGCTTGCATGCTACATGCTTGCTTGCATGCTACATGCTTGCTTGCATGCTGCGTGCAACAGGCATGGACACCATTAGTGAGAATAACAACTTTGTTTTCCTACTTGACAAGAATTTAACCGCATTATTTTTGTGAATGCGGTGTTGTAATTTTATAGGAGGGTATGTATTTTTTAAAGGTATGAGATTTAGAAACTGTCACTCGATAAAATGTTATTCTTCGTTATAATTTTTATGTGAAACAAACAATATGTGGATAAAAAATATTTGATTTGTTATTCTATGATATGAATATTCTAACATTAAACTTTATTGGAAACAAAAATCGATGATTTAAATTTCTTCAAAGTAAGTATTCTGCGTATTGATTATTCTACGAAATGATAATATGAGAAACAATTTATGTGAAACGAAATTCGATGAAACAATTAGCGATGAAACAACGCACAACCATTTTTCAAAGGTTTGAATTTTAGAAACTGTCAGTCGATTAAAATGTTATTCTTCGTAATAAGTTTTATGTGAAACAAACAATATGTGAAACAACGCACAACCCAAGAAATTGGTTGTGCGTTGTTTCATCGCTAATTGTTTAATCGAATTTTGTTTCACATAAATTGTTTCTCATATTATCATTTCATAGAATAATCAATACGCAGAATACTTACTTTGAAGAAATTTAAATCATCGATTTTTGTTTCAAATAAAATTTAATGTTAGAATATTCATATCATAGAATAACAAATCAAATATTATTTATCCACATATTGTTTGTTTCACATAAAACTTATTACAAAGAATAACATTTTAATCGACTGTCAGTTTCTAAAATTCAAACCTTTGAAAAATACATACCCTCCTACAAAATTACAACACCGGGTTCACAAAAATAATGCGGGTAAATTATTGTCAAGCAGGAAAACAATCTTGTTATTCTCACTAATGGTGTCCATGCCTGTTGCATGCAGCATGCAGCAAGCATGCAACTTGCAGCATGCATGCAAGCAACCATGCAACTTGCAGCATGCATGCAAGCAACCATGCAACTTGCAGCATGCATGCAAGCATGTAACATGCAACAGGCAAGGTTTCTGTCACGGCTCCGGCGCTGCGGGGCTCCGGCGGCCCCACGCAAGTTTATCGTCGCAGATGGTATTAACGCTCACCACTGCAGCTTCGGCTTGCTGGCCGGCAAGCCGGCCAGCCTCAGCCGCGGCGGCGATCTTTAGAAACCACCTGCTCCTCAACTCGCGGGCCGCCTCATCCCTCCGCGCCTACGCGGGCTTAAATTACACTCTAGGGGTAGGGCAAGCAAGACTACGTGGAGTCTGTTTTGCAGCCATTCGTTTGTGTCACTAACTTTTGTAGTACAACATATTGACTTTTAAAGACAATATTTTAATTTAAGGTAATTAATTTCGTTGAAATAAAATACCATGGAAACATACATCGAACAAACAATATTCGTTGAAAAATAATTCTGCTGTTTGATAAGTTGGTCAAATAATAAAATGTGATTGTAAAATTCTTTGAATTGTGTTTCTGTAAAATATTTTTCATTCAAGTAAATAGTAGTCGAAACAAAAATATTTGAAATAAAAATACGGGGACTAAATATTATGTGAAACATTTTCTGGGAAACGAAATTCTGTCAAATTTCTGTCTGCGAAACAAGGTGACACCTTGAAAAATACATACCCTCCTACAAAATTACAAAATTATTTTTATGAACCCGGGTTCACAAAAATAATGCGGGTAAATTATTGTCAAGCAGGAACACAATCTTGTTATTCTCACTAATGGTGTCCATGCCTGTTGCATGCAGCATGCAGCAAGCATGCAACTTGCAGCATGCATGCAAGCAACCATGCAACTTGCAGCATGCATGCAAGCATGTAACATGCAACAGGCAAGGTTTCTGTCACGGCTCCGGCGCTGCGGGGCTCCGGCGGCCCCACGCAAGTTTATCGTCGCAGATGGTATTAAGGCTCACCACCGCAGCTTCGGCTTGCTGGCCGGCAAGCCGGCCAGCCTCAGCCGCAGCGGCGATCTTTAGAAACCACCTGCTCCTCAACTCGCGGGCCGCCTCATCCCTCCGCGCCTACGCGGGCTTAAATTACACTCTAGGGGTAGGGCAAGCAAGACTACGTGGAGTCTGTTTTGCAGCCATTCGTTTGTGTCACTAACTTTTGTTGTACAACATACTGACTTTTAAAGACAATATTTTAATTTAAGGTTATTAATTTCGTTGAAATAACATCAACATCGAACAAACAATATTCGTTGAAAAATAATTCTGCTGTTTGATAAGTTGGTCAAATAATAAAATGTGATTGTAAAATTCTTTGAATTGTGTTTCTGTAAAATATTTTTCATTCAAGTAAATAGTAGTCGAAACAAAAATATTTGAAATAAAAATACGGGGACTAAATATTATGTGAAACATTTTCTGGGAAACGAAATTCTGTCAAATTTCTGTCTGCGAAACAAGGTGACACCCAATTTCTTGACATCATAACTATTTATTATTGACGTAAATGTATATTTGTACGCCAAATGGCAAAGCATGGAGAAACTATATGTATAACTGTAACATCCTGCACACTGTTGTAACCTATGTTTACAAATAAAGACTATTGATTGATTGATTGAACAGTTCGAGTTTGACATGAAACCGTACCTCAGTGCGAGTAGACAGTGGGTCCCCAGGCCTCCTTAGCGACACGTTGGCATCCACCCTAAGCGCGCCCTCTTCCATGCGGCCCGTGCAAGCGCCTAGTCTCTGCACAATCAGCACAAGCTCCTTTACCAGGGCCGCCGCTTCTTCGCCATCCTGAAATTTAATAAATAAATAAAGTATTTTATAATGTAAGGATAAAAACCGACTGCCTCTTTGGTAACAAGGGCTACTGAGCTGACCATGAGGCCTTTGGTTGCATTCCCAGATCGGGCATATTACTATTGGGTTTTTTCATCAGGAATTTCTCTGTCACTTTGACAGAGTCTGGATTTGTGACCACTTGATGGCAATAGGGTCGCCCTCTATTACATTGGATTTAAAACATGATAGGGTTATTGATAAAAATTTAACTTCTTTTTTTTTATTTTAAAACTTTATCTTAAATTATACTTAATAATAGTCGAAGAGAAAAAACGTTAAAAAAAAATCGATCTATTATAAAATTGATAAAATTTTCAAAATAATTACATGATTGAGATTGATCGCCATCTTTGTGACGTCATAATGTTAAAGGAATTTTCTCGATAGCACAGTGTCAACGGCTTCTACATGTAATTGATTAAAAATATCGATATCGTAGCAAAATATCCAAAATTTTGCGCAAAAACTTATTTATAATTATTTATACTAGGTATAGCTAATTTTATTTAGTCATGTGTGGTAAAGGATAGGTATACTTCCTATGCATTAACATTAGTACTTAATTAATTAAACATCAGTAATTTTCCAAAAAAATAATATACATATACATATATAAAATATTATAGCCAACCTGTATCCGGAACAAGTACAAATAAATTTATCACTAAGCAGCAAGTCTATTTTTTTAATAATAGAAATTGTTAAAATGTAACAAGGCCGTCCGATGTTCCAAATGTGTTACAAAACAACAAAGCAACGCATACTTAAGATTCACTTGATTGTTCATTTGCAAATTAATGAACTGAGTTTACTCAATGTGTTTTGTATGAAAGGAACAGAAGGTCAGCCAACAACCTCATCATGTTTATAATGAATGAATTATTTCTTCATATTGACTACAAAGTGTGCATAAATCATAATACTAGCATTATTTATATAGAGGGATTAATAAATCTATACTAATATTATAAAGCTAAAGAGTTTGTTCGTTGGGTTGGTTGAAAGCGGTAATCTTAGGAGTTCCCTATTGATTTGAATTGAAAAATTGTTTTAGTGATGGATTGCCTATTTATCGAGGAAGGCTGCAGGCTATATAAGATCATGTTACAACCAATAGGAGCGGAGCAAACGAAATTGCATAGGTCAGCTAGTGGATAATAAAAGGATAAATTCCATATATTTTATAATATTACCAGCACTTCACATGTGACTTAAATCACACAGGTTTAGTACTTCGCCTATGACTTTAACAAATCCCCTAGACTTTCTTTTACGAAAAGTATATATATGAAAAGTAATAATTACTGTCTTTAATTACTCTATTTCAAGAAGTATGTGCCAAGTGTCAGTAACCAAATGAATAAGTAGTCTTTCATTTCATTATATTCCCAGTGTTCATTCTAAAAGGGCAAAAGGTATGACAGATAATGAACGTTCCATTTGTTGAAAAGCCTACAAATAAATAAAATTTTGAAATTGTAACACTAATTGAATTGCATCGGAAATCAAACCGCTTATCTAAACAGTTGCTCTCTCACGATTAACAGAGCTTTCCGCCACCTTTTCATCATTACAAGCTAATTGTAGGCTCAGGTTTGGAAGACAAGAGCATTAACACGCTGATAAGAGAATGCAAAATATGCCTTATCAAAAAAAGATAAGGTTATTTACCTCTAGATCAGGCTCAAACACCAGTTCTATAAGTGGGGCTCCAGCTCGGTTGAGGTCAATGAGACTCTGCTTAAGTTCAGCATCGTGCAACGATTTTCCGCTGTCTTGTTCTAGCTGAATTTGTTTGATCTTTGAACTTTTCCTGTAGGGTTTCTTGTGCACTCCTGGTGTAAATACCTGAAATTAAAGAGAACAGCAATCAACTAAACTGACCGAGCTAAAAAACAAGCTGTAATGATGTAAATATAGTAACTTTTTTGTTTTGATCATATTTTGAGGTTATCTAGTTTTTTAATGTTAATACCTGAAAGTTAATAACGCCATCGCTAGCTAGTGGATTTCTTTGCTGCGTTATTTGATAGCCAGTCGGTAAGTCAGCGTAAAAGTAGTGCTTTCTGTCAAAAGTCGATATTTCATTGACTTTGCAAGACAGGGCTAAAGCCGTCATTATACCTAATTCCACGCATTTTCTGTTGAGCACTGGTAATGTACCAGGTGTGGCAGCATCGAATAATGACACACAATTATTCACTACACCACCAAAAGTGTTCTGTGCACCAGAAAATAGTTTTGATTCTGTATTCAATTGTGCGTGCACTTCTAAACCCACTACACTTTGCCACTTTTTGTCAGACGCCTTGGAAAAACCACGTGCAGATACAGTCTTATGCTTGTAACTTAATTCACGGCATAGTTTGGTAAATTTCATATTGAAATTATTTATTATTTATAATTACACTTCTTTCACTTCCACTTCATCGCTCTTTAAGCAGCTGATATTGACATTAACCTTATTTGACACTTCATTTTTTTTTTCTCAATTACAACTGAGCCTATGTCGACTATTCTGCCAGCAACGTCATCAAGGCTGCTCATTGATCGACAAACAGACAAATCGACTTCAGCTTAAAGATATAATAAAGCTGTAGATGTATATTTTTATTTGGTTACTCTTTATTTTTCCGGATATTCATTCTTGACAGAGAAAGGCTCGTCATAGATAAACACTCGAGGTCATGTTCAAGTCTCCGAGTAGTTACAATATGAAATAACAGATGACGCTGTGCACAGTCGAACAAAGCAATCTCAATAGAGGGAAATATTTCCTAACATGTATATACGTAAAATTACAGTTAAATAATACACTGCTTTGAGAGAGAGCCCCTTAGAGCCAATTACCGAGTAAGAATATTAAAAAAAGTAACAAACAGTTATAAATACATACCTAAGTGCTGCTTTTTAGTAGGTCCAGTAATGTGTTTGATTCTTCAAAACATTTAACAATAAAGTGCACAAATACATAATACCTAACTTATTACGCCTAAATTGCATTGATTGTTTGACTAAATACCTTACAAACTAACAATAACACCTAACTTATAATTTTAGAAATATCACATTTTAGAAAGTAAATTTATAAATTCGTTTTCTTTTTTAAACAACTAATCCTGCCACCACTTCGAACAGGAACGAAAATAGGTAGAGGACAACGAAAGCCAAAGTAACTTCAGCGATGGAGTACATTTTTATTGATCTTTTTGTAAAAGGTTAAATGATTTTCGCGGGAAAACTCAGTGAGCGTACTGTCGATAGCGCTTCGTTGCGAGATATGACCGCGAGTCAAAACAAAGCAGTGCTATACAGCCTTGGCGCTGGCGATGGCATTATTACACGATCGAGTTCTAACGAACAAAACCACTCATCGATAGTTTGAACTGTTAACCACTTTATTTGTCAGTATAATAGTCGCAAGTCCCGCTCTATTAATTACCTTACACCCAGGTATGTAGCTATAATAGGTATTTTGCGAGTTGGCTTTCCCTCTTATCAATCAAAGAATAGTATTTAAGATACGGAAAGCAAACAAAGTAACAGCGTTTTGAGTGGTTATTCGTTGTTTTGTTGACTTTTCTAAATCGTGAAGGTAGTTAGTAGTCTTTCCCTGAGGGTGTTACCATTGTTTTAATGTCACTCCAATGTAGGAAAGAGACGTAGCTAAACAAGATGTCTAGGGCCATCTCTTTCTCAACAATACTGTTCTACTCTACTCTACTCATAAATTTAGGGATCCAATTAAGTGACGCTTAGTGTTTATGAAAACGCGTTGGGAGACTAATCCTAGTAAGCCGAAATGCCAGTCCCTGTCATATTTCTGTTAATTAGTTGGTTGATTCAGCAGCATGTACCCATCCCCCAAGTGTATGCCATCTGTAATCAGGTTGCCTGATTACAGATGGCATACATTGCAACCCACTCCGGGTTGAAAGTAATACTTTTCATCCCTAGGGAGAATCGCTTACAACTGACAGATGCAATAGTACATTGTTACCCTAGGGGTGAAAGTAACTTATTTAGTCCCGAGACGGGGTTTGGCCAATAGTTCGAGGGACTAAATAAGTCTTTAACCCGAGGTAAACACTGTGCTTTTCATTACGAATAGTACAAGGTAAGTAAAAATTAAAACATGAATTAGCTAAAGAAAAAATGAGTAAAACCGTTTGCCGCTTTCCCGCCTATTTTGTTTATTTTTTTCTGTGGCCAGCCAGCTATTCAGCCTTTATTTTTCATTTTCATCATTGAATAAATGGTAAATATTTTGCCCAAATCAATGTTTAAAAAAAACTGTTGAAACCAAATTATAATAAAGTGTTTTAAAAATATATATCCTTTAATCAATACTTAAGTTATTTCAATTTTACACCGTGGCTGCATAGAAAGTTGGAACATGGTTCAATAAAAATGTGAAAATAGAACTAGTTTTTTTTTTATAATTTGACATCTGTCAGTTGAAAGCGATTCTCCCTAGGGCTGAAAAGTATTACTTTCAACCCACTCTTCAGGCAACTTCAGATCTACTTTCAGTGTATGAGTAATGAAATAGTACATTGTTACCCTAGGGGTGAAAGTAACTTATCTAGGCCCGAGACGGGGTTTGAGGGACAATAGTTCGAGGGACTAAATAAGTCTTTAACCCGAGGTAAACACTGTGCTTTTTATTACGAATAGTACAAGGAAAGTAAAAAAAAAAACATGAATTAGCTAAAAAAAAAATGAGTAAAACCGTTTGTCGCTTTCCCGCCTGTTTTGTTTTTTTTTCTGTGGCCAGCCAGCTATTCAGTCTTTAGTTTTCATTTTCATCATTGAAAAAATGGTAAATATTTTGCCAAAACCAATGTGGTTTAAAAAGAAGCTGTTGAAACTAAATTATAATAAAGTGTTTTAAAAATATATATCCTTTAATCAATACTTAAGTTATTTCAATTTTACATCGTGGCTGCATAGAAAGTTGGAACATGGTTCAACAGAAATGTGAAAATAGAACTAGTTTTTTTTTTTATAATTTGACATCTGTCAGTTGAAAGCGATTCTCCCTAGGGATGAAAAGTATTACTTTCAACCCGCTCCCCAGGCAACTTCAGACATACTTTCAGAGTATGAGTAATGAAAAACTATAAAAAAACTAGTTCTATTTTCCCATTTTTTATTGAACCATGTTCCAACTTTCTATGCAGCCACGATGTAAAATTGAAATAACTTAAAGATGGATTAAAGAATCTATATTTTTTTAATAACTTTATTATAATTTTGTTTAAGCAATTTCTTTAAAAATACATAGATTTGGGCTAAATATTTATCATTTTTTCAATGATAAAAATGAAAAATAATTGCTGAATAGCTGGTTGGCCACAGAAATAAAAAACAAAATAGGCGGGAAACGTTGTTGATTTATATATAATAAAATTTACAAATTTTTTCTTTAGTTAATTCATGTTTTTATTTTTAGTTTCCTTGTATTCGTAATGAAAAGCACAGTGTTTACCTCGGGTTAAAGACTTATTTACTCCCTCGAACTATTGGCGCCTGAATTACTTTCACCCCTAGGGTAACAATGTACTATTTTATTTGTGTTAAAACATGGTGCATTAACTCATTAAGGTTTTAGAACACGTCTTCTACAATAAGCAATTTTTTTTAGGCCTGAACGTCCCATAAGTTTTCAATAAACTGTAAAAGATTTTTATTATTATTTATTTATTTATATGTATATATAGGTACACACGAAATACTTCACAATACATTAAGATAGAAGAGCACAAAGGTACTGCGTATTTCATAAGAAATTTCTTCCAGTAGACCTGCGAGAGGAAAGTTGGATTAGAAATGTCGAGACAGTGTGTAGAAAAGATAAAACAGTTTTTTTTTTAGTTTTTTAAAAAACAATAAATAGTTGAGTCATTCAGTTACAGTCTAATTAATGACGTCACAGGGGGTCTACTCTCTAAGCACGAAATCCGTAGTTTCGGCCGAATTTACGGTTGTTTCCTACTCCGTATCACTTACGGACGTAAGATTCGTTAGGGGTCTGAACTAAAATTAATGACAACACAATTGGACAGTTGTTCTTACTCGTGATGTGTTTTTAAAACTCATGAATCCGTAAATGTTAGGGAGTAGGGTTCATTTCGAAGTATAAAGCTAGTTACGGACGGACCCGTATTTTCGTTGACGGACTTAGAGAGTAGACCCCCAGGTTACTAATGCCATACAAAATCTAGGGGTTAACACTTTTCCTCACTTTTCACTACTCAACGCTAGCGTCGACTATTATAGTCGACGTCGACTCCTTTGCCAAAGTAGGAAAAAAAACTATAGGGGAATCGCATTTTGACAACTCGGAAAAAGTACTTACGTCAAATAATCGGTAGTGTCAACCACCCTTTGGCATACTGTACTAAAAAAATAAAACAAAGAAGGTGCATAGTCCCTACATTAACACAGCGCCTATGTAGGCACTAGGCAGGCACCTACTATAAACGTAGTGGTTACTTTACATAACAATTCAAATAATGTCATGTAATTTAAAGAGTTCACAGCTATTTCCATTGTTTCAAATAAATAGGTAACGTCATTCCTTTTTCTATTGAAATGCGGAGATTACTTATGTATGCTTGAGCCTACATTATCAATTGTTGCAGATAAGTACATATGTAAGTACCTTAAATTTACGTATGTGTAAGGTTACTATTTCTAAAGGGTTTGAATATTTTATTACCTTCAATGCGTTTCAAATAAGAATAGGAACGTCAATGACCTTTAAATCTGACAATTTTCCCTAAAATTTTATAATGCGCCATTTAAAAAAAAAATATCTATCTTATCATCTTTTTAATCTTTAACGACTCAATCCGTACTTTTCAAGTGACAGTTGACACAGATCGATGTCATTGTCGTTCATGTTCTTATTTGAAACTAGCTGTGCCCGCGACTTCGTCCGCGTAGGATTTAAGAAGTAAGTTACTCCTTATTACATCAGCTATATGCCAGTGAAAGTCCCGTGAAAATCGGTCCAGCCGTTCCAGAGATTAGCCAGAATAAACAGACAGACAGACAAAAATTGTAAAAAAATATATTTTGTTATATGTTACCGTATGTACATTCATATGCATGTAGTAAAAAAGCGGTTATTTTAATATTACAAACAAACACTTCAATTTTATTTTCTGGTATCCATCAAGTATTGTATGAGACAAAAGCAAGACAAGCATCGGTTACCGAGATAAACGCTAGAGTCCTATATTGATAGCGCAATCGGTACAACTTTGATTGCTTTTATTTCTGAAGACTATGGTACGAAGATACAAAGAATACCGCTGGGCCCTCATCTACCACAGCCGTAAACGTTTCACTGCAAATAAGCATTTCGCCAACTATGTTGGGGTCGACTTCCAGCCTAACCGGATGCAGCTGAATACGAGTATTTTACATGGAGCGACTGCCTGTCTGACCTCCAAGGCATCGAAACCTAACCCGCAACCGGGTTAGGATTTCGGGTCAGGTTCGGTATAATCCCAATTTTCGCAGAATAGTATTTCGAACTCACTTAAGGAACCCGTTAGTGGGTACCTACTGGGTAATATGACTATACGATACCCCTTGGTAAGACTAGTTTGCAGACTTTTGGACCACTGAATACTTAAAGACTACACCACACACAAACACACAGCCTGCTGTTCACAGCCGTAGACGTTAACGGGCTAAAATAAAATTTACCAGCAAGCATGATTCATTAAAAAATATTCGGCAAATAAATTGAGTAATAATCATGAATTGACTGTTTAGTAGATCCTTAAGATTATGGGTGATTACATATGTAGGTATTATGTTTGTGCGTTGTTTCATAGCTACTTGTTTCGGCGAATTTAGTTTCACATAAATTGTTTCTCATATTATCATTTCATAGAATTATCAACATGCAGAATACTTACTTCAAGAAGAAGAAATTCAAAATATTCTAGATCCACATGTTGTTTGTTTCATATAAAGTTTATTACCCAGAATAACATTTTATCGAGTAACAGTTTCTAAAATTCATACCTTTTAAAAGTGCATAGTTTCCTATAAAATTACAACACCGCGTTCACAAAAATAATGCGGGTAAATTCTTGTCAAGTAGGAAAACAATCTTTTTATTCTCAATAATAGTGTCCATGCCTGTTGCATGCAGCATGCAAGCAAGCCTGCAACACGCAGCGTGCAAGCAAGCATGCAACATGCAGCGTGTAAGCAAGCATGCAGCATGGAAGTTAGCACACGACAGAAACCATATATGCCTGTTGCATATTTGCATATTACAATATGCAACAGGTATAGGTATATGGTTTCTGTCGCGGCTCCGGCGGTCCCACGCGAGCTTATCGTCGTACATGGTATTAACGCTCAACACCTGCTCCTCAGGTCGTGGGCCGCCTCGCCCCTCCGCGTCTAGGGTAGATCAAACAAGACTACGTGGAGGCGGTTTTGCAGCGATTCCTTTGTGTCACTAAATTTTATAGCACAATATAGTGACTTTAAAGTCAATATTTTTATTTTAGTTTATTAATTTCGGTGAAAATACCATGGAAACTTACATCGAACAAACGTTACAATATTCATTAAAATAATTCTACTGTTAGATAAGTTTGTTTAACAAAAAAAAATGTGATTAAGTATAGAATTCATTGAATTGTGTTTCTGTAAAATATGTTTCATTGAAGTAAAAAGTAGTTGAAACAAAAATATACGACATAAAAATACAAGGATCAAATATTATGAGAAACATTTTCTGGGAAACGAAATTCTGTAAAAATTTTGTCTGCGAAACGAGGTGACACCAGGTATTATAGTTACTTTAAAATGCAATATCTACACGGTCGAAATGTATGGCAAAACTGTTCTATTTTAATAAGATAAATTTCATAAATTTGGGGATTCAGAATGATGTAGGTACTGAACACGTCGTAACTTCCACCCTGTACAAAAGAACTGGAAAACACGGAAGGATTTTTTTTAACAGTGGGATGATACGGACCACTGTTGGGCAAATGCCTCTCTCCCGTACCTTCCAGTTCTATAAATACGGTGCTAATATAGGCCACTGGTACCTAAGCGCGAAGCCTTCTAGTTGCTTGTTTAATCCATACTTCCATACTAATATTAGAAATGCGAAAGTCACTCTGTTTGTTTGTTTGTTTGTATGTTTGTTTGTTACCTTTTCACGACTAAACGGCTGATCGGATCTTAATGAAATTTGGCAAGAAGATAGATTTCAACCTGGGGAAGGACATAGGCTATATATCATCACGCCAAGACCAATAGGAGCGGAGCAGCAATGAAACATGTTGCGAAAACGGGGAAAATGTGACGTAGACGAAGTTGCGCGGGACAGCTAGTTTTAAATAACCAGCATCTTCCTGGCCTGGTTCCATGTTGAGTTGATTGTTGTCTTGAGGTTTGTGCTACACGTTTTTTTCCATACTCCTTTGTCAATTGTCAGGCTATCATTTACTCCTTTTTCTTTCATTATCATGCCTAACACAATTTATCCATCGTGTCCTCGGTCTTCTTCTCCCTCTACATCCATAAACATTTTTATATAACCAGTAGTGCGAAAATCATTAGGTACTTATAATTATTCAATTTAAGTTAATACTCTTGAATTCTGTCTCCGTAATGATCAAGTTCAGTGTCAATAACTGGTTTTAATTTGGATATTTCTGGTTAAGTAAAACAATTTAGTATAATTACAAATAATCAAGTCATAGGTCTCAGTCGTTACGAGTCGTCTGAAGCCAAAAGTCTGACATCCAGTCTTACTAAGGGGTATCGTATTACCCAGTTACTGGGTTGTGGAGGTCAGATAGGCAGTCGCTTCATGTAAAATACTGGTACTCAGCTGCATTCGGTTAGACTGGTAGCCGACCACAGGATAATTTGGGAAATGGCTAGGCAAATGATGATGAATCAAGTCATAGGTCGCGTGTTCAAACACTTCGAACCCAAGACACGCACAATGGCACGCAAGCGCGACTGCCGAGCATGAGGTCCTGGGTTAGATTCTCGGGTCGGGCAAAGTGTTATTGGGCTTTTCCATTAGGAATTTCTCAGTAGCAGCCACGGAGTCTGGATTTGTGGCAATAGGCTCGCCCCCTATTACTTGGAACACTAACATAACTGGCAAAATGTGGGTGTACTATTAGGCACACCTAACCCTTCGGGTATTACAGGCGTAAAGTTATGTTATGTAATCGTCCCTGGTCTCGATATAAATTGAATTGTCACCCATCCATGGAACGACCTCGGCAGGCGTGACTTAACCTTCTATTGGACCGTGCGGCTGTTGTTATTTAACCACGAGCCCCTCGATCAATTAACATCATGCGGAAAAAACCTAAGAATACTACTGGATTTGAGCCTCTATGACGTCAATCGACAATTGGCCAGGTACAAGTGTAATGGATTTGTTTAACATAATAATACCTAAGTAAACACACCTACCGAGTACCGACCATTACATAATGTACCTCTAATCTTTACAGGTACTTACAAAATAATAGATAGGTAGTATTAGGTGGTTTCTTCGGGAAAAAACGGTTCGTATATGTACCTAATCTTTACAGGTACTTGCAAAATAATATATGGGTAGTATTAGGTGGTTTCTTCGGGAAAAAACGGTTCGTGTACCTAATTTTTACAGATACTTACAAAATAATAGATACCTAGGTAGTATTAGGTGGTTTCTTCGTGAAAAAACGGTTCGTATGCCCTAGATACAATGTAAAGCCACAAGCAATACCTACTTAGGTATGAGTAGATACACTGACCCCCACTGTCTGATTACCCACTACATGCTTCTACCTACACCTTTTTCCTGATATCGATAACCGATACAGAATAATCAATAAAGCCTTTTATAACCACGATATGGAAATTACTCGATAACATTTGTATGTGATAATGAAAAATCTTATCACAAGGCCGTTAGGAAATATGTAAATTATCATTCAGTATTATTTAAAAATATCTTATCCTTTGAACATATAAGCTGTTACGTTATGAGAATAAAGTATTAGAATTAGCTCCCTCCCGGATATGGGTCAAGCGATAATTGAAAAACAAGTCAAATGACTTAACAGTTCTAGAATATTCCAAAAAAAAAGCTAAATGATACGTACTCATAGTCAAGAAAACTCGGTAATTGACTTACACTCCTTTGTAGGGTACAAGGGGACGACACAGCTGTAGTCCTCGTAAAAAGTATAAAGAACAGGAACAGGTACAGGAATCAATACTTCATAGAAAAGGAGGAGTATCCTCCGACCAGACGGGTGTTGTGGCTGGTGGGTAATTCCAACAGTTGTTGTCGGGCTTTTCGATGAATACAATTAAGTACATTACAATTTTTCTGTGTGACGCTGTCCCTGCCACCTATTACGGTTTTGACACTGGACCCGAAAATTTTAAGTTTTCAATTAGTATCTATTCGTGATTGCCAAACAGGTCTCAGCAGTGCAAAGGTAGCTCGGGCTTTGACTTTGGTACCAGCCGGACTTAAGACACGTTAAGTAGACAAATAAAAGAAGTTCAAAGTAAAATTCATGATTATTTGGTACAATACTGTCAGTATATCCAATATGCTGATAAAATGTTATATCAAAAAAAAAATGCACTCATAAAATACCTATCTATCATAAATAATAGCTTGTAGTTATCTATCTACTGCGTATCAGGTACCTAGAAGTTGTTTTTATGAATCCTCGACCAACAGATTCTGCGAAACATCGCAATCATTTTGTTAATAATCTCTTAAGTATCCGCGTATCCTAGATAAGTACAGCTAATGTCTAGACTTCTTATCAAACACTTAGAAGGCCTACGTACCTTCGTTATAATGAAAATGAATCGACCTCTTACAATCAATGCGTAAAGATTTAATTCAGCTAAACTTACATAATAATAAGCCAACCTAGCTGCCTTGTTGGTGTAGTCTTCGCAAGCGAGACTGATGAGTTTGAGATTCTGGGTTCGATTCCCCGGTTGTGCAAAGTGTTATTGGGTTTTTCCATGATGAATTTCTCAGTAGCATCTATGGAGTCTGCATTTGTGCCCAGTTAATGGCAATAGGCTCTCGTATATTACTTCAGTAAAATCAGTCATAAAAGTATGCATCCAAAGCGTATGCAATCTAAAATCATTATAATTATTTCGGAAAAGAAAGAGAATTAGAATCAAAATTGTCGATTGGTACATTTTGACAGACCTACGCTAAATTGAAGAAATGGCTAATGTCCAAATATCAAGACAAAAAATGGGTCCACGCTCGCTTCTTTATCATTTGATGTCATTATAAATCAAGATGGTCAAAGTTTAATTATTATTCAGGTTTTTTTAAGGATAACTTTCTAACACGTCTAACTGCCGCATGCAAAGCTCTCCTTCTCGGAGTTATACAAATACCTAAACTTGTCTTTTTTCACAATATTGTGAAAAACGAAATTGATATTGTGTAAAATGAAATTGACATTTCCCTGAATTAGTAAATCTATTCCAGAAGAGATATATCGCATAAAAAACACCAGTACGTACTTACATTTTAGGATTATTCGAGCCACTCTATGCCACTGATTTATTCCCACCCGTGGGACAAAGTGAAATTTTTAATCCACTTTACCCCACTTATCAATTGCGCTAATGTAGCTATTGCTACATTACTGGTCTTCTTCTTTTCGTATCGACGACGACGGTTTGCGCCCAGTAGGTGGCCACGTTTACTGCTGCGTCAGAGGCGTTTACTTTCACAAGGAAATTCGTAATGAAAAGCACAGTGTTTACCTCGGGTTAAAGACTTATTTAGTCCCTCGAACGATTGGCCAAACCCCGTCTCGGGACTAAATAAGTTCCTTTCACCCCTAGGGTAACAATGTACTATTTGAACATTGTTGATGTTGGAATTTAAAGATTTATAATAAATATTAATTACGTGTATCACTAAAAATATATACAGGGTGTAACGGAAAGGGTATATACATCCTTAAGGGTGTGCTACAGACCATCAAACTGAACATGTGTCTCAACATAAAAAATTTTTTGCAGCAAAAAAAAATATCAGCAGCCTATACATTTGGGTCGAATAGGTATTGTAATTTTATATGGGGCGTCAGATATTTTTTTGCTGAAAAACATGTTTTATGATGAGAAACATGTTCAGTTTGATGGTCTGTAGCACACCCTTAAGGATGTATATACCCTTTCCGTTACACCCTGTATATTCCAACATTTACAAAAAACTACACTTTGTGAAAGAAACTAAATTTTCTAAAATTGCTATTTTCCGACTGGCGGGACGATTTGGTGGAGCAGAGTGGAATATTCCATTTTTCCAGCATTCTGGAAACTAAAAAGATGGGATTAAAAAAGTAAGAATTTAATAGCATCATATAATTAAAAAGAGATAAATAAATCAATTAGTACACAATGTAATTTCAAATTTAGAAAAGATGGATTCCAGAGACGAGACCTAGAAAACGCGTGTCTTGCGTGATAATGTAAGAAGTATAATTTTAAAGAGAATAAATAAAAAAATAAGTAAAACAACCTTTGCTCACTAGGTACGCCACTTATAGTACCTACCTAACCTATAAATAACAATAAATATGGGTATTTTTTAACTGCTGCATAATGGGACTATGACGTCAATAGCAGTCGTTGACCCAGGATCGATTTGTAAAATGAATGTGCATGCAGCGCATACCTACAGTTGTACAAGAATATTTTTGCGCATCCTACTAATTAAAATTCCCGCCGTACTGTACAAATATGCGATTAAAATAGTTTATAAATAAACTTTAAAATAAGTTTTAGAACATCACAAATCGTAAATCACCGTGACATATAGAGGAACTAAAGACAATCAAAGCTAAATCTATGTCCCGTACTTATTACTAAAATTAAAAAAAAGCATTAAAAAAAAGATGCTGAGTCAATAATTTGACGATTTGTGTAATACAGTTTATTAATTACACGCATGCGTTTGAGTGCCTAACATTCACTATCGCTCTGTCTCTTTCTATTCCCCCTCCATGGTAGCGTTAAACGTTTAACGCAAGCTTGTTGGAAGTCGCATAAGAAGTTTCACTTAAAAAAAAAAGGAGTGTTATACTCCAACCTTTGGAGAAACATTGTATTATACATTTATTCGTAATGATCTGAATACCTACCAACAAAGGAAAATAGTAGTTACACATCTCTGTAATTAACGAGGAAACGAGTAAAACTTGTCAACTCATTATTTACAAGCATATAGCAAGTACATGGTCCATGGAAAACCGACCTTTACATTGATTTTTACAAATACCATAACTTGTTTTTAATTATTCATGAATTGAGACAGGAGCTCGTGGCTAAATATTAACAGACACATGGGTTGATCTTTAAGGTTAAGCCGTGCTTGCAGAGGTTGGTCGTGGATGGGTGACCATCATTACATACCGAGTTTCCTCCGTGCCTCGGAAAGCACGTTAAGCCGTTGATCATTTGTAGATCTCTGGCAGTCGTTACAAGTAGTTAGAATCCGAAAGTCTAACATCCAGTCTTACCTAGTGGTATCTTATTACCTATTCACTGGGTTGTGGAGGTCAGATAAGCAGTCGGTTCATGTAAAATACTGGTACTCAGCTGCATCCGGTTAGACTAGAAGCCGACCCCAGGATAGTTTGGGAAAAAGGCTAGGCAGATTATGAATTATTAATGAATTGTAACATTAAGTATAGAAAATCGATGTAAGGATTCTGGCAGGTGGCAATTTGTAATTTCTGCTTTCGCCGTTCATGGGTAAAAGGTGTGAGAGAGATACATAGACATACATGATTATCAAAAATGGATGTACAGTCGCGGACTTTAATTGATGAGCCACTTTCAAACTTTCCGTTTTTGCAGTTTTATACATTCACGAGATTACACGATTAAACACGAACCCAAACCGCATGCTCGTAAACAAGATGACATATTACTAATAATCGGAAATAGTATTATCCATAGTATTTGAAGAAGTTGTCTATGAAAAATCCATAAAATGTTACATACTTTTATCCAATCTATTTCTTACTGACCTCCTTTGAATAAGAGCTCATTAAATACTTTTTATTTCTGAAAACGTTGGATAGGTTTCAGACAGTTGAAATGTCAATGTCAGACAGGATTATTTCCTTTTTTGGTGAATCGAATAATTGTCATGAACGTCATATTGGACGCCACGCGTTACTATGGCGACGATAAAACAAATTGTCGCTAGGTAACGGTTGCTAGACCTGCAATTGGTTGACTTTAGGTAGTCACTTCGTACTATGTACGAATCTAACCGAATAAACCCGATCTGCATTACACGGCTAAAATACGAACAGTGGTAAGTGGCTCATCAATTAAAGTCCGTGACTGTACCTTAATCTTAAGACGTTAGGCAATAGTCATCATCTGAAGTCTATTTTAAAAATGGAAACAAGAACGTAGTCTATTTCGAAAATGGGTGACATTAAAATTTATCACAAACAGAGCTTTACCGATTTTACATTTGCAAACAAAGAATTCAAATCAAACAGAATACAAGAATAATATACTTAGAAACATGTCATCTAGTGACGCGCTACCAGCTAAATAGACAACGTTAGTAAATAAGGTAAAACATCTAGTAAAGGGAGTTGATTGTTCGGGCCGATTTTTCGAGGCCGAGCCGTGTCATCTAGGGTCACTTTGTCCCGAGATTGGGGAGTTGGGCTCGAATTGTGCCGGTCGAGTATGGTTCAGTTGAATTGTTACGGGGCGAGATGTCTTGCTAGAGTTTTCCAGGTCGAGTATCGTCACAGATGAATTATTTCGGAGTCGAGGTGTCGCGCTCATGCTCTTTGGGGCAAGTTAGTTAAATTGTGAGCTAGTTTATTTAGAAAAGAAATGTGGGTCGTCCGGCTGCGAGATGGGCAGACGACATTTTGACATATTTGCCATCGGGGGAAAAAGCTGGATGAGGCTGGAAGGGGACCGTGGAGATTCAGACCGTGGAGATTCAGACCGTGGAGATTCATACCGTGGAGATTCAAACCGTGGAGTTTCAGATTTTTGGCAGCAGTGGGTGAATTCGGGCTGAGGATGATCATGATGATGATAAATTGTTTCCTGGTTGCGTTCGAGTTGTTCTGGTCGATATAGCCCTCATGGAATTGCTTAGGGGTCGAGTTGTAAGCTCATATTTTTAAAACATTATTTTTATGCATTATTTTTATTTGTTAGTCTGTTGAATGAAAATGGACGTTTAAAAATGCGAAATGATCTGTTGTGTACGGCTTTCCATGTTGCTGTAATTTTGTTTATTAGCATAATAAATATTAATAAGTCGTTAAGGTAGGCTTTTATAATGTACTAAAAAGGCTATTTCATTCTGTACTATTTATAGCCAAATGAAGCTTGAAGACCCCTTCAAACCAGCAGTAATTAAAAAGTTCAGCTTGTGCGCATATCTTTTTAATGCAAACCGCATTTTAGCAGCGTATTTTTATCGTAAATTTGAAAGTCCGGATTTTTCTGAATTTGATAAACTGTAGCTAATAAATAGAATGGTAGACTGTGGTATTTTAAATAAACATTGTATTTATTAGTAATATAATATTGTATATTTAAATAAATGGTAGACGGTGGTATTTTAAGTAAATGTGCTCTTTTATAATAACCGATCAAAAGGCTTCCTAGATTTTTTAAATAATCTTTATTTCAAGATAATATTGTAAAGATTATACAGAATACAAATACAGTATGATGCTACTAGTGTTTTTTAATAGGAAAATGCTCCAAAAAATTTCACATGAATTTAAAAATATTGCGAATAAAAACAGTAAGGGCTTATTTATTACTATTGGGCTGTAACCAGTAGTAATAAATAAGCCCTTAATAATTACTGCTGGGGCTGTAAACAGTTTATCAAATTCAGATAAACCCGGACTTTCAAATTTACGATAAAAATATAAAAATACGCTGCAAAAATGCGGTTTGCATTAAAAAGATATTACGTACTGCGCACAAGCTGAGCTCTCACGAGTTCAATCAAGGTCGGCCAAAGTCCCATTTCGGTCTGCGTCGCATTCACACCGGCTGCTGTCGGCTGTGTACCTAAGTAGGAGGTAGGTAAATACACTGCAATCAACAATATGACCATTTTATTTTATTATATGACATAACATCACCCTTGTGATCCTCGCAGGATTATGTAGAGGTGTGTACAACACACATTCTTCCTCATTTATAGAGGATTTACGAATGTCAATCTGAAATGAGCGGCGGCTGGCAAAATGGGGGCTCATTTCGCCAGTTCTGGTTAAGTTCCATGTGGGTCTTTTGCCATCAACTGGGCACAGATCCAAGCTCCACAGCTGCTAATGAGAAATGCTCCTAATGGAAAAACCCAATAACTGTCAGAGCCGAGCATCGAACCCAAGAGCTCATGCTCAGCAGTAATGCTAATAGTTAACTTTCAGGGGCGTTGCCCCTGTCAATACATATTAAAAATAGGTAGTTTGTCAGCATTAAATTGTAGACGAAACAAACTCATGGAATATCATAGGACTGCTTTATCTCTAATTTATATAAAATTCTGGTGTCGCGGTGTTTGTTACCAAACTCCACCGAAACGGCTGAACCGATTTGCATGAAATTTTGTGTGCATATCGGGTAGGTCTGAGAATTGGCAAAAATCTAATTTTTATATCCCAATACCCACGCGAACGAAGTCGCGGGCAGTAGCTAGTTATATTTATAAAATTCTAATTGCATGCTAAGGTTATTTCATTATTGCGCGACTTTAGTAGTTATTGTTAAATTGTAGATACCTAGATGACTAACATAATTTCAATTGCTGGCACGCTTATGCCAACAAATTAAAACAGGTAGTCTACTGCGTAGATTACCTGTGTTTTACTAACTCAGTTTGTTTTCATGTTTTGCAAATTACTTGACTTGTCTTCCAGCAATCATAAATTCACTGTTAATGAACAAAGTAGTTTTCACAAATCCGTTCGAGATAAGTCAATCGTAATTTGAATGTGGAACCGTGACACAGGATTTGCCACACATTCTCACCTGCCCGTCGGACGTCGTGTATAACTTGCTTGCACCTGCCAAGACTTAACTTAACCAGAAAAATAAGGGAGGGTTATCCAGGTCACTACATACTGGTTGAAAAAAAATGAGACATCAATTCAAGAACAAGACTTTACCATTTTTCCCAAATGCTTCCAAATTTTTCGAAACAGCAGCTAAACAGCTGTCTACTTGTCTAGGAAGTATTTCCTTGACCTTTGCTCCGTCGAAGAAGTAAAAGCTATGTCATTCACCGCTACTCTAGCATTGGCACCACGCCATAATGCGTCAAACTACAAACGACATTTTGTAGCCATACTATATTCATGAATATCGTGCCGATTTAGATGGTCACCACCGTTAAATTATAAATTAAATATCCATAATATAGGCGAATTCCTCAACTGCCTAGCATTTCTGTTTATTGGATGTAGCTTGTATAAAGGAATAAGGATATACAACAATAGACGGTCACCCAACATTGCTGTTGTTATTACTTAGCTACACAGACGGGAACGGACATCGACGCACAATATAGGGTAACTGTTTGTGCGTCGTATTGTTGACCCTTCCAGCCTGTATAATCAGAATGTTCGAGAATATTTTTCCATAAGGACAAGTCTTATGTTTAGTATAAGTATCTCATATGGAATTGTGGACTACTACTTCAGAACTGACTGAACAACTTTCGTAGGCACAAACGAGTTTTATTGCTGGTAAATCCCAGACCCAGTTAAGCAGCTATTTATTTATACTTTACCAGAGTCCGGATGCCATCATGCAAAAATAATAAACACGCGTAGGTAACCATGAACAAGGGTTTATTTTCTTTGTGAATTAAATAAAATCATTATATAAATCAACCATTAGTCATTTAACATTGATGACCACGTGACGGGAGAATACTCGCTTAATGTTGTAAAAACTTACTTTAATTTATTTAAAAAACGATGTTGTTGTATTGAGACGATTTTCTTTTTTAAATCGAAAGCAAGTGAGCTGATATCATACCTATCTACCCACTTAATCTGTACGTTCATAGGATAATTGCCAGTGTAGATATTTTTCGATTAATAAATAAAAAAGTACAGATCTCCCAACAACATTACGCGTTTGGTCAATCATTTAGAAATATTAAGATTATAGATATACAGGTGATAATGCTTACAACTCTGGAAGTTCGTGGTTGTAACACTGAAGGTTATTAAGTTTAAGCAATCCCTTAAAAAATCGACAAAATATGACAAGGTCAGACAAAGTTTAGACAAAGTTACGAAACCCAGCAGGGACATCTTGATACAAAAGCGCCAAATAGGTCCACCCAATATGACAAACCACGGTTAGCAAGGCGAGCAGTTTTTACAAATTTCGGAAAAGCGAATATTACCGAAGCACATACCTTTTCTGGTCTACCTGTACTGAATATCGATAATAGGTTTATTCATTTTCCTTTACTTATAATTCAAAACCTTGAAGTTTTCGAGCCTCGCTCGTTTGTAGGTAGGTGTGTCGCCATTCATGTTGGCGGAAAATAGAAAATGTCCTCAATTTTATTTCCGTCTGGCTGGACTGTGGTCGACACAGTTGTTTGTTCGACAAATAGTAGGTACACATAATTTAAAGTAGGTAGGTACGGCACGATAACACTTCAACAAAAGACGTCATTACAATTGAGTGTGTACGACCAAGGACAGATTTAATTGGCAAGCGAAACTCCACAGACGTATCTTGGAACTGGTATTAAAGGTATATTCAAGTACTAAAGGTAGTCAGCGAAATACAAATTTTCTTATGTTGGCTATGTTGAACAAAATATGATTTGCGGCCCTAATACGCATGTATTTACAGAGATATAATAATTAAAATCATCAATACAACCCTCCAAGTTCATTCAAAAACGTAAGAAAATTCAACACGCTGTATTAATACACACATTCAATAGTGGCCTGCAAAGGATCAAACTTTGAGAAGTAATGACGTACCTACGGCAAACGATAAGAAAGAGTTCATTTTTGATCAAATATGAACATAACAGTAGCAAACAGTTAAGGCGGAAACACACTTACGTGTCGTGGCGTGTCGTGACGCGCCAGCAGCAAATCGGTTTCATACATTTAATATGGTTAGGGACATATTTGCATGGCGTGTCGTGTCGCAACGATGTAGGTATGAAACCGAATGCTTCTGGCGCGTCACGACACGTAAGTGTGTTTCCGTCTTTAGGCAACCAACAACAAAACTTTGACATCAGATCTTTAATTAAACTCCGATATAATTTTCGGCAAAATTCTTTAAGGATTCATTGTTATTGTATTTGTTATTACACTATACGTTAGCAAAAATTATCTTTGTGGCCGCCGTGAAAAAAAAACATGCCACTGGTTCATACAAAGTTACCCAAATCCTAAAGGGATTTGGGTAACTTTGAAGATACGACACATTAAATGGTTCTTACTACCTAATTGTACACCATGTAGGTAATTGCATTGCATTACTTGCGACCAAAATCTAAAAGATACCATAAAGAGGTACCTACCTTAAAACAAACGGGGACACTAATTATTGATTAGGTAATTAAGCGGTTGGCAAACCAGTATAAAACTGGCTGAAAACAGTAAATACCATACTAATATAATGTAAACTAGGTATTTTTTCATTCATTCGTTCAATATTTGAAAACTTTAAACGGAAAGAGCATTTAACCTTGGCCGGAATTGATTAATATTCGAGAATTAATTGCATGCAGCTGTTTCAATGATCATCCAATGGATTACCTAACGAATTGGAAACGAAACATGTAAAGTGAAAGAATATACTAGAATTAATGCAATGTATTTATGTAGTGGTGGGACAATGACCCTGCTTAAGTCTCTAGAATGTTCTGAACCTGCGACGACTGTTATGCAGCTTGGTAGCGCAAAGGCTAATTATACATTGCCGCGGAACGGAATTTATTAAAACACAAAACACAATGAACTTCATATAATTTGTGTGACAAGCAAATTAAATAATTGAGCTGCCAAATTCGGGAATTCTTGAGAAGTTTACTTTCGTTTATTTATTAATAATTAACAAAATTACATGTCAGTGTTAAAAAAACGCACAAGTAAAGGAAATACAATACACCGTGTAAATCACCTCATCACGAAGCCGTCAACCAAGCATTCAGTACATGAAACTAAGCAACTTTACGCAAAAATTATTGCTGGGAAACGACTTTTTTTGGGGGGTGTAAAATCATGTATTGTGGTAGAACTCAATGTAACGCACTCAAAACATTGTGCTGATGGACGGATTGAATAGTACGGGGGTCGTGGAGGTGTTTAAAGTAAAAATCTTACATTAAGAACTTGTATTTAAAAAAATACTTGTCAAAAAGTTGGAACTTTGACCCATAATATCTCCGTAACTAGAAGGTTCCCAGGTATGGTGTAGAACAAAAAAATGATCAAGGACAGGGAGAACCAGTGCCTTTCGGCTTCGTTAAGAGGTGTTTTACACCCTTTATATTAATATACATTAATGGAGCATAAAATACAAAATCATCGTATATTTCAGAATGAAACTACAAATTTGTCAACAAAAAGAAAATAAAATAACAATTACCTAAAACCATTACTTTAATTAAATACACTAGAAGTCTCCGGAAGCCTTAGACCAGCACTCTAGGTCGTATCTAGTTTATAAGTTACGCCAGTGACATAAAGATAATTATGCTTTGTTTAATATCGTAACAAAAATTCACTTCCACTCTACTCCACAGCAATGTTCTACAACGTCATAAGTACTTATATGTGACTTACATTATATCTAGTCATCATCATCGGCCTAAGGCCTAACCTTTATATTTGGTTTAGCTTCCAGTATGACCAGAGTCAGATGAACGCCATTATCTTACCATGGAGCGACTGCCTATCTAACCTCCACAGACCACAACCCTTAGTTATTAAATACTGGATAAAACGATACCACTTGGACTGGTTGTCAGACTTTACTGTAAAGTAAATCAAAGATCTACTAATCTTGTTATCAACGTCTTACATATAAAAACCAGGTTACCTAAGCGTTTATCATTTATCAAATAATAATGCTAGTACATATTTCCGCAATGTGATGGTGTCAGAATTTTGTCTGTTGATCTGTCATACTCTTACGTGCGTTCATGTTCATATCCGTGCTGAATAAATTATGAATAAAGGTTAGGTAGATTGTAAGTACATATAGTAGGATATTTATTCGTAAAATACATCATTCCATTCAACTCCAATGATTTGGGAATATAAAAGTTGCTCGACTATTTTTACGAATATTTTATTTTCCTGTTCTTGTTAAGGCTCAATAAGCAATGCTATCGGAATAAATACGTTAATTTGAAGTCACCGGTATTCATTCGTTGATAAGGTTTTTTGACTTCTATATACTGCGTAGGCACGGCATACCTAGTATGAGAAAAAAGGTGTTTATCAATACCGCGGCGCCCGCGCGGCCGTGCTCCGTCTACGCAGTACGCAATCTCAGTTGCGACGCCGACGGTAGACGGCGCGACTGACACACCCACAAGTCCCACAACCCATTGCTTCGGTAAACAAGCACAAACTATAAGTGCATGCATGCTCAACTTTTAACAGTTAAAACAACTGTACGGACTAAGTGAGCACTTAACTGCAGAAAAGCAAAACGGCACACGGTAAAACCATAATGCAGATAATGATAAATCTTTTTTTTTTTTCTCAGCAAAAAGATTCACATAGACAGGTATAACAAGAATAAGCTTTTACCAAAAATATATGAAATATGGATCCTTTGTGCGAGACTGACGCCCATAAACTAGGATATCCTGCCTCACGGATTTATTACTTGCCATCATAAATTACCCGAGCGAGTCGAATAATCGCTTAGAGCAAAGGGCACACGTCGTCGTCGCAATATAATCATTATCAATTTGAGGCGTTGCAACTTGCCCACACATTAAATCGATAAGCACGTACTAAAGACGTATTGTACAGAAGAAGTCACGGCTGCATGACGTAGCGGCTTGAGTACTTGGTACACAGGTTTGCCGTATCGGTTGGGCAAACGTGGACTTTGACCAGTTCGCCTCGATAGTACTACGACCTGCTTTAGGAGGCCAGTATGAGGAGATATTTTATTTATTCTAAACCGCTGCCTAGGTTGTTTGCGATCAATGCAAATAAAAATAAATTTAGTGGTAATAGAGTTCGCCCGTGTAGAAATTGATAAAAATATTTGTTTAATTACCTACTCTTTTTTTTTCTAAAATTAACGAAAGCGTAAGTTACTCCTTATAACATCAGCTTTCTGAAAGTAAAAGTCCTGTCCAAATCGGTCCACCTGTTTCGGAGATTATCCGGAAATAACTGACAGACAGAAAAATATTAAAAAAGATAAAATAAAAAGTAAAAAGCTGATATTTTGAAATTACAAACAGTCACTTCAATTTTATAGATTTGTATGTATAGATTAACATTAGGTTTAATGTATAGTAGCTATTACGACTCTTATTTCCCTGGAGGGTTAGGTAGGTTTTTTTGTTTTTTTTTTCTGAGCTAATTAATATTTTTTTTTTGGTTTTCGTTCAATAGGTAGTAGTGTGAAAGTGGCGCCGGTGACTGAAAAGATGTGTGGTAATCGGTTGTCGTGGTATGGGCATGTGATGCGGAGGAATGAGGAAAACGTCATGAGGAAAGTTTTGAGTATGAATGTGGATGGTTATAGGAGTAGAGGAAGACCAAAGAAACGATGGATGGACTGTGTGAAGGATGATATGGCAAGAAAGGAGGTGTCTCATGAGATGACAAGCAATAGAGAAGTATGGAAGAAGAAGACATGCTGCGCCGACCCCAAATAAATTGGGACAAGGGCAAGAGAATGATGATGTTTAACAAAAGGTATTTCTGTTTAGTGTTTACAGTCTATCAATCGTTAAAACTTTGGCCACCACAAAGCGAATCCTTCGCGGGACGATCGCAGATGTTTTAAGTTTTTAACCAGACATAACAAAGAGAAATCTCAGTTTGTTCTTGGAAATATGAATTAATGGAGTTATTATTAGATAGTCATCTAGGACAATTGTAGCTGTAAGTGACACAGTAAAAATGACTGAAAGAACCTACGAGGAATATGTCAATGTTTAATTTAAATGAAGGTCTTTTTGACTTCCTTTTATCAAATAAAAACTGTTTTAACGGAGGACAGCAAGGGGACAGGTTGGATCAACCAGGCCAGCAACCGTTCCAAAGACTGCTTAAGCGGTGTACTATAGTTCCGAACCTCTGCCACTTCGTCGCTTCACATCAGGCGAGTTGCAGCTAAAAACAAGACAATTTCATTCAAATCCTCAGCCGTACAGTACGACTCGCTCTTGGCCGGATTTATATTATCTCCGGATTTGAAGACATTGCCCCAGTTTTAAAAATATTTAGATACCTAAGTAGATACTGGAGTCATGCAATGGCGCCCAAAAGTACCTACCACGGTACTTACCACACTCACTTGTAGATTAGATGGAAAAATAGATAATTATGTAGATACGAAGCAATCTCGATAAAAAGTGAAGTTGATAATACTACAGCATATTATGTACTTAGTTAGGTAATATTATTTGTGATGAGTAGGTAGATAACATTACATTCTCGTTTATGAAAATTTTATTATTTTATAAATATACATATATTTAAAACGAAAAAAGAAATACTACTATGTTTCGCATGTGCGACACGAAATTGACCTGTAATTTCATATCAACAATAATTATTATTCCACTTTTTTCAGGTCGCTCAGTACTTGCAACAATGGCGCCGGGTGGTAAGATGTCTCGTGCCGTCCAGGTTGTGCAATTTTCAAACTAATGTCGATTACAAAGAGTACATATCACAATGTCTTGGGTTGGAATGGCTTACCCTGCAACAGTGTTACAGTGTATTAAAAGGGTAACATGTTCGGGTGTAACATGAATTAAGGTTTCATTTTAAGCCCTTAAAAAAATCCCTTCAAAAATACTTTCAACCAGCATCCGGTCCCTGGGTACACTAGATATTTCTTTATAATACAAACCAGCTGTTGTTTTGCATCAACGTCAATTTCACGGAGGTAAGTATGCTAATTCTTTCTGATTCTCGTCCCGAATCAATAATGAAATGGGCGTTTTTTTTTTTTTCTTATTTACGGAACGGAAGTCGGTAAGTGTGAATTACCCGTGTTTTAAACGCGGCCCGTCTTAACCACGCCGTATAACAGCGCTTTCACACATACAAACAATCTGAAACGTTTATTCGAAAATGTCTTATTCTCTAAAAGAGGTTTTTCTGAATTCCCTAAACCACGTTAAGGGGGTTTTTCTGATAGTGACAAACTTAAACAACCAAAAAAATCAGCGCTCATTATTAATTACCTATGTACCGTAACTTAAATTGATTATTTATGTCTTTTGTTTTTGTGACAACCTCCAGAATTTTGACGAGGATGCAAAACAACACCTTGTATAACATCACGACTGTAATCCTCGTAGGGTTAAGCTGAGGTGTACTGATCACCTACACTCATATTTCGTAAGTTATGTTTAATTCTCATGTAATAAGGTGGCGAAACTATTACCATCAACCGTCCACTGATATACGGGGTGTAACGGAAAGGGTGTAAATCACCTCATCACGAAGCCGTCAACCAAGCATTCTGTACATGAAACTAAGTAACTTTACGTAAAAAATATTGCTGGGAAACGACTTTTTTTTGGAGGGTGTAAAATCATGTTTTTTGGTAGAACTCAATGTAACGCACTCAAAACATTGTGCTGATGGACGGATTGAATAGTACGGGGGTCGTGGAGGTATCTAAAGTAAAAATCTTACAATAAAAACTTGTATTTAAAAAAAAAAAAGTCAAAAAGTTGGAACTTTGACCCCTAATATCTTCGTAACTCCTTCTAGTTACGGAGATATTATTTTTCCCAGGTATGGTGTAGAACAAAAATATGATCGCAATGACAGGGATAACCAGTGCCTTTCGGCTTCGTTAAGAGGTGTTTTACACCCTTTATACATACTTAAGGGTGTGCTACAGACCATCAAACTGAACATGTTTCTCCATCGGACAAATATCGTAATAGCGAAAAAAATATCAGCTGCCCCGTACATTTTTGTAGAATAGTATTGCAATTTTGTATGGGGCGGCAGATAATTTTTTCGCTGATAAACATGTTTTATGATGAAAAACGTGTTCAGTATGATGGTCTGTAGCACACCCTTAAGTATGTATATACCCTTTCCGTTACACCCTGTATAACATTACCTCCTTGGCTACTGCTGAGTAATTCCTGATAGAAAAACCCAATCACTCTCTGCCTAATCTGGAAATCGAACCCAGGACCTCATGCTCAACAGTCGCGCTTGATCATCGATGAAATGAGGTACTTGCAGGTACCAAATACTTTCAGACTGCACAAGTGCACAGCATAGTTTAAAATAATATAAATAAATTATGATAAAAGGTTTGAAAAAAACAACAATAATACTTCAAACAAATTTGAATGTGCTTGGTACCTACCTACTACCTAGGTACCTAGCATATAACAAGAACAACGTGAAGAACAAAGACCCGCTTCTGATTCTTAGGGACGTGCTGCTAGTTCACAGTGACGAAGAAGTGTTAAGAGCCCTTAAGAGTCAGATACGGGAGATATTCGACAGCCTCGGCAGCAAGGAACTCAGGATGGCTATAAAATATAGGAAAAAGGCTAGGAACCGGCAGATAGGTACCTAAAATAGTCATTTATTTAAGTGTCTCATGAAAATCTAATAAGGAGGAGCTCGTGGCTAAATAATAACAGCCGCCCGGGTCGATCTTTAAGGTTAAGCCGTGCTTGCCGAGGTTGGTCCGTGGATGGGTGACCATAATTACATACCGAGTTTCCTCCGTGCCTCGGAAAGCACGTTAAGCCGTTGGTCCCGGCTGTCATTTGTAGATCTTTGACAGTCGTTACGAGTAGTCAGAGGCCAAAAAGTCTGACAGCCAGTCTTACTAAGGGGTATCGTATTACCCAGTTACTGGGTTGTGGAGGTCAGATAGGCAGCCGCTTCATGTAAAATACTGGTACTCAGCTACATCCGGTTAGACTGGAAGCCGACCCCAAGATAGTTTGGGAAAAGGCTAGGCAGATGATGATGAAAATCTAATAATTAATCATGTATTATTATTAGGTAATCTAATAACCCATTTAAGTCTATTTGTATTGATGTTAACTCGAACTTTATTGTTAGTTAGTGACCTCTCTTATTTACATACAATACAAATCAAAATATACTGCTGGTTAAATATTACACCTGACACTAGCGCCATCTAGTTTAAAATAACAACAACATACAGTGTTTTTTTCCTGGCCGATACATAGTACCTAGTGTCATCTTGAGGAATATTGAGTAACTTCTTGATGACTGCAGAGCTGCAGTGTTGATTTTTCGTCGCTGTACAATTCCGAACGCTCGCTACTTTAGCAACAGATTAGATAGTTATACACCGTTTGGTAAATAGATGGCACTAGGAGGAACTCGTGGCTAATATATATTAAAGCAGAGTCGTTACATGCCTTGGAAAGCACGCTAAGCCGTTTTGGTATCGGCCGTGTATTCCCGTTCGTCCCACCGAGTTCGTCCCCTTCTTGGGGCGAACGGGAATTTACAAAAATAATATTAAATTTGTTAATTGTGTTATTTGCGTAAACCCTATTGGTTTACCTGACATTCTAACCCTTTAGTATCCTTAAATTAGACCGGTCGGGTTATTGTTGATAAAACAATGAAACTGCACGGATGTTAATGAAAAAATGAAAATATTTGGTGGGACCAATAGAACTAAAAAAACAATTGTGCGTGGAGTCCCTCCGCGCGGAAGAAGTGAAACTTCGTAATACCTACTACACGCATGCGTTCGAGTGTCATGCATTCACTCTCGTTATTTTATTGAGCTTCTAAATAATATTTCATTGTTTTATTGTTGTACACTTTTTATTACATAAGTTTATCGAGGTTATTCTACTTATGGAAATTGAGCGAAGACAGGTCACACCGAAGAGTCGAATGCATGACTGTTTGCACGCCATCTTGCGTACCTAGTAGAACTACGTAGTCACAAATCTTGTAATAGCGCCATCTCTTAGTGGGTAATAGAAAATATTTCCCCTCCATTCGCATAAGAAGTTTCACTTCAAAAATAACTTATAAATTATTCCCGTTCGTCCCATCACCAAAGTTAGTGAGACGATCGGAAAAAAAATAACGAATTCCCGTTCGTCCCACCAGGGGGACGAAGTCGATGGGACGAACGGGAAGACACGGTATCAGCTGTCAATTGTAGATCCTTGACAGTCGTTGCAGGTAGTCAGTGGCTCGAAAGACTGACAACCAGTCTACAGCATGACAAGGGGTATCGTATTACCCAGTACTGACTGGGTTGTGTAAGTAAAATACTGGTATTCAGCTGCATCCTGTTAGATAGGAAGCCAACCCCAACAATGTTGCGTTGTTTCAGAAAATGCCTTTTAACTGGGAGAAGTTGTCCGAAATAATTGCCTGAAGCCAGAATAAGACAGCAACGATACAAACGGAGTACCTACCTGCTATCGGTTAAAAGCAGGGACAGCAGAAATCAACCTATGCGTGTTCACAGATTTATTCCTATATCTAATATTTTTTGTATGCATGAACACAAGGATGGCGCGGTAGCAACGAAAGACTTTGGGGGAGCGGGAATACAGAGGGCCGTAGTCAGTTTTGACCAAGCCGCACTAGGCCCGCGTGGTGGATCACAGCCCACTATCTCTCATGGAGAGGAGGCTTGTGTCCGAGCTGTGGTAACAATAAAGGCTGATGATGATTATATAGCCAGTTTTTGCACTACATCGTCTTCATCTTCATCCGTTTTGGACCTTAAGACGAATAAAAGTGCAGGTTCTCAAGTCGATAAATATTTTTTGATGCCTCATATCTTAGATTAGTCATGTACAACTATGTAAGAGGTTTATGGAAGTTCCCGGTCTATCCAATTCTAGGTAATAGTATAATCAAGGTTTACCTCAAGATCGCAAAAGATAAGGTTTTACTTCCATTCGATATAGATGATCACATAGCAAATATTGCAACACGAGTTTTTCTTTTACTACGTAATAAGTAGGTACCTGTTTCAGTTGGCATTGTAAGGCAAAGTAATGGATTGAGCTAATACACAAACACTGAATAATACGCAGGTAGGATTACTGTATTATTGCTTTTGAATGCACCCGTAGTTCCCGGCTGCCTTGTAAATCTTTGAGAGTCGTTACAGGTAGTCAGAGAGCCGACGGTGTGAGAGTACTAACTGGTTGTGGAAACTTGGTTTCATGGCATCCAACGTGAATTGTCTTTCAGCGAAAAGGTATTTCCGATAGAGTCCCAGATAGGCAGCTCCACGTAGGTAAACTGACATTCAACGGCATCCGGATAGACTGGACATAAATAAAACATAAAATAAAATAGTTTATTGGTAAAGAATACAAACAAATTTGTATCCTCCTTTTAGGCAGACAGGGCCTGTATTAGGAGAGAAACATACTATTTTTTTTTTTTTAATTATCCAGATCCATAGACTCCTACGTTTAGAGGAACAAGAGAAAAGCATAATCCTGGCGTGCACCATCATTATTCATCATCCTACAGCAATTCACACAGGTCTCTGCAATTGCACGCCAATTAACTCAATTCTCGGCAACTCTCGTCCAGCTGCTACCAGCCACCCTGCGAAGATCGTCGCTCAACCTAGCCTGAGGGCAACCTACCTTACGCTTACCGATTCCTGGTCTCCACCAAAAAGCACGCCTCACACGACCGAGACGGTCATCGGTTAACTAGCAAATATGATTTTGATTGGCAAATTGCCACTTCAGCCACAGAATAAATAGTACAAGTCTTCAGATTGCTCATTCTGTTAGTTTATATCGAAAACTATGGTTCTCTGGCAGACTACCTCGTTCCGGATTCAAGCCCTCTGAGAGACTATAAGGTTTTGCTCCGAAGTGAGCTTTGGAACGCTCCATAGCTTGCTTCGGGGGCCAAAACATTAGGTATGCCAAATTATGAAATAAACGAAAAGACAACAGAGGTTTTTTCTCATAAACGTTCCTACGTTTATGAGAAGAAACCTCTGTGACAGACGGACATAAATGATCTCATGAAGGACCCGTTTATTTTTAATTTGAAACCTTAATAAATCTAATCACTTAAGTTTGTGTGCAAGGCATTTTTAAAACCACCTGCTTAAAGGCTCCCGCACACAGGCGAGACGCGACGCAACGCGTTTCTGATTTTTATTATCACTTTTTTACCGCGCGGCATACCGTAACAAGAAACAAAACATTTGTATAACATTTTGTATGTAGCCAAGCCTGCCTCGCTAAGTTGCGCGACTATGCGCTGTGTCATCAACTCGTTGATCGATTACTCGATCCTAACGTAACGAAAAGCGATCGAAAATATCGAAATTTGTTTTGTGTATAATTACGTAACTTCACTTTCAATTTTTTTTTTTTTAAAGTTTGCCCCACACTAGGAATTTCTCCTGTAGGTATCGTGGGTGCGTGCACAAACATTTAAACTCACATACACAAACAGCCAGACCCGAAACAACTATCTGTAGGCCATACAAATATTTGTTCCGTGCGGGGATCGAACCCACGACACGTAGCGCAGCAGTCGAACGCTCAAACTGCGCCAACCGTGTCGTCGATATATCAAAATTAATCAAATAATAATAAATAAATAAATTTATTGAAACGAAAACTCAGTTTACAAAAACTCTACTACTAATATAAAAAAGTTGATTTTTTATTTGTATATATTTGATTCTTTTTGATATTGAAAGTTAGAGTAAGGCATAAAAATGATTATCCAGAAAGATTTAAGTCCATAAGACAACGCAATTTTAAAATATCGTCTGCAACACATCAGCCATCATCGGTCTTTATAGTCCAAAGAAGGTAATTATCATAATATATTCAATCTCTCGCTAGGCAGATGGGTCAAGGGCTTAATTCAGAGAGTGGTACTCCTGGACACTATCCTAATACGCTATGTTGGTATCGAGTAATCGATCTGTGGAATCAATGTGGCGCTGCGATGGATGTCGCCAATTTTATCCCACGCAAACGTACGTAACGTTACTACTGGGGTAAAAGCACAATAATGTAGTAACCTAGATAATGGTACCGTAGCTAAATATGGTACATGATAGAACAAAAAAAACGTTATCTTCAAATAATCGATTCCTATATTTTCTAGCACTGCAGAGCTCGCTAACTAATTTCGGTATTTTTGCCTGACCAACTTTCTTTATTTAAAAAAAAAAAAAAAAAACTCGTAAAACTACTCATGGGCCTTTGGCCCGAATACTTATATACCTTTATCTATACTAATAAATAAAATTGAAGTGTCTGTTTGTAATATTGAAATAACCGCTTTTTACTACATGCATATGAATGTATATACGGTACATATATACCAAAACTAGCTTATGCCCGCGGCGTCGCCCGCGTACTATCGGGATAAAAAGTATCCTATGTGTTAGGCCAGGTTATAAACTACCCGAGTGCCAAATTTCATCCAAATCCATTCAGTACTTTTTGCGTGAAAGAGTAACAAACATCCATCCATCCATTCATCCTCACAAACTTTTGCATTTATAATATTAGCAGGATATCATTTTTTACAATTTTTGTCTGTCTCCCTGTCTGTTTGTTCCGGCTAATCTCTGGAACGGCTGGACCGATTTTGACGGGACTTTCACTGGCAGATAGCTGATGTAATAAGGAGTAACTAAGGCTACTTCTATTTAAAAAAATCTAATTCCACGAGGAGGAAGTCGCGGGCACAGCTAGTTTTTAATATAATAATAAGACAGATTGCAGGTTCTGCACGACTTGGGGGCATGGGCAAAGAACTGGGTTTCTGGATCAACCCGGATCTTTCAAGTTATTTGTAGCATGCCATATGTGCGACACAGCACAGCTCAAGCTAAACTGCTGGGCACGAGGTCCTAGGTTCGACCCCCAGGTCACATTCATTTTACATCTGAAATTTCTAAGTAGCTACTGTGAGTCTGGATCCATGCTCGGTTGATAAGGTGAATAGGCTTGCCCCTATTACAGGGGACTTTAACATAACTGTCGAAATGTGGGCGAACTATTATGCTACCTAACCTTTCGGGGAGTACAGGTTCCACGCTATGTTAAGCAAGTAAGTAATGATCGGAATATTCCAGCGAACCCTTGCTGCATTACCATAATCTGGCAATTATCAAAATGCAATATCATTTTAAAATACAAATAAAATAGTTAGTAATTTGATAACAACAGTATTTTTGTCAAACAGATCTAATTTATGGCTATGATTAGGTGCTATACCATCGCCGATGACATATAAAGGTGACTACAAGTGGTAAAATAAAATGAAACAAGGTATTCTGTCCTTGTCTTTCACACAACATTTTAGATATATAAAGTGATCCAATTACAAGGACCAGCATAATCCTTAATTCGCCTCTAACAGAACTTCAAGTTCCTTTTTGGACAATATTGAAAATGGTAAGTCAAGTTAGTCTGTAGTTTGTTTTATAGTGGAAATCATATTACTGTGCAGGCTGTAATTGTTTAATTTTGTATTAGATTCTTTTTTTTTTTTTTTTGCGTATGGGAAATCATCAAATGACTTCTCCCGCTCTGGGCGGAGCGGGAGGGAGTGTCAGACTTGTACTGACTAAAACCCACCCATGTTCCTTCTTCGCCCTTTGTGTTCCAGGGCCGCGGTATCTCTTTCGAACAACCCGCAGCCCTGGCAGGCATCGGCCCTTTCGGACCCCTTCCGGTTTGCTGACATCTCCTTGAGGCGCACGTGGACCCGTACGCGCCGGCACGGCTGACACGGCCTGTCGTCATGAGACGGACGGACGGTGAGCTAGCCTGATTCTTAGGCCCTTAAGTCTATTTTCTGAGTTAACAGATTTGATTGTTTTTTAGGGTTCCGTACCCAATGGGTCAAACGGGACCCTATTACTGAAACTTCGCTGTCCATCCGTCCGTCCATCCGTCCGTCCATCCGTCCGTCTGTTACCAGGCTGTATCTCATGAAACGTGATAGTTAGCCAGTTGAAATTTATACATATTATGTATTTCTGTTGCCGCTATAACAGCAAATACTAAAAACAGAATAAAATCAATATTTAAGGGGGCTCCCATACCATACGTAGCGGCGATTGGCGGCGGCGACCTCTCGCGTCCGGCCTTGGTTCAATCCATGGTCTGGAGCGAGAGAGAATGGGAAGCCGTCGCCTCCTTCTGCGAAGCAGTCATGCTAGCGAAGGAGGTGGCGGAACGTGAGAGAGAGAGAGCCTCACGTCCCGGGGGGCATCCAGTGGCCCCCGGCCACCGTAGGCGCGTGCCTGTGGACGGTGAGTAATGGGCAAGCTCACCGTCCATCCGTGTCATAACGACAGGCCGTGTCGACGGCAAGGAGATCTCAGCAAACCGGAAGGGGTCCGAGAGGGCCGATGCCTGCCAGGGCTGCGGGACTGTTCGAAAGAGATACCGTGGCCCTGGAACACAAAGGGCTAAGAACGAACATGGATGGGTTTTAGTCAGTACAAGTCTGACACTCTCTCCCGCTCCGCCCAGAGTGGGCGGGGTCATTTGATGATTTTGCATCCGTAAAAAAAAGGGGGCTCCCATACATAAAAGTGATATTTTGCTCGTTTTTATAATAATGGTACGGAACCCTTCGTGCGCGAGTCCGACTCGCATTTGGCCGGTTCTTTTCTGCTTCATTGGTCTAGTATCCGCAAGCGCTGCTGCTGAGCATGAGGTCCTGAGTTTAATTCTCCGGCCGGAGAAATAGTTATTGAGTTTTTACAATCATCAGGAATTTCTCATTGGCAGCCGCGGATTCAGTATTTATTATTTATTTATTTATACTGACACAACCTTGTGCTAGTTTTCATACCTATGAAAACTTATAAACTATGCCCCACAAAACCGTGGTAATGGTTTGACTGTGGGGTCGGTGAGTCTCTATACACTCAAGCTAAAACATCGTATTTAAGACTAAGAATAATAAAGCTATTTAATGTAATAATACGCTGAAGGCACCCTAACCAATTTATAAATAATATTTGTTTTAATTTATTTTTTAAACTATTTAAGCCCAGTTGTTTACAATAAATCAACATATGATAAGCGACTTTAAAAAAAAAACTACCGAAATGTGGATGTACTTGGGATTACATAATATGTGATATTTTGTTTTGTGTGTGTTATTTGCCAAGGAGGTAACTATGCTAATGGTTCTCATTTCTCGTCCCAAATCAAAAATAAAATGGGTAGGTAATTCTTATTCTTTTTCTTATTTATGGAAATCGGTAAGTGTGAACCACCCATGTTTTAAACGCGGGCCGTCTGATACTCGCCCTATAACCGCGCTTCCAAAAAAATAACAATCTCAAACGTTTAAATTCGATAATTTCTTATACCCTAAACCACGTTAAGAGGGTTATTCTGACATACTGACAAACATAAACAACCAAACAAATCATCGTTTATTAATAATTTAACCAGGTACCGTAATTTTAATTGATTATTTATGTCTGTGTGGCAAACTGGCAACCTCCTGAATTTTGACGAGAATGCAAAACAACACCTTGTATTGTATGATAATAGTTCAGAATAGTTTTCACACTATTAAATCACGCGCTGCAAATTAACACCTCTCTTGTGTTGCCATGAAAGGGGCCTAAGATACTAAATACAAAATCAAGCAACGTTTTCCAATATTGCAAATTATACAGGATTTTATGTTAGTACTATATTTGTGAAAAGACTGATGATGATCACAGGATCGTATGTTTTATTAGCGTCAAATTAAAATATCACCTTCCATTTTTGGATCTCAAAAAACATGTGACAGTCACCAATTTGACGAGGTGTGGCACCGGTATTTTATTTGCTTCTGAAAAAGTATCAGTTACCATAATATTGAACGCGATATATCTTGTCTACACCAGTATTTTTCACCCAATACGGCTTCAGGCTTGGCACCAAAGTGTCACAATTCTGAGGGCAAATGCAATTAGAATGTATTATCGTATAGCGATTTATCTCATGGTTAAGTCATAAGAGCTGGACGGGTCCATTCGAAGGTTAAGCGACTGTGGACGGGGTCTGTCCGTAAATGGGTGACCGTCCATTAAAAAACGAGTCTCCTAACGCCTCGTTAAGCCGTTGGTCTTAGCCGTCCTTCGCAGATCTTTCACATTCCTTACACAGCCTGAATGTCTGAAAACTAGTCCTAGAAAGAGTCGTCATGTTACGCAGGGTCTAGGATGTAAAGCTACGATCGAGGTAATCCATTGATCCAACCAATTTTAAGTGCACCAATGAGGAGGCCGCGCAGACTATACTAGATTATGGACAGAGGCGTATTGACTTTTGAAGAACCTGGTTTAAGTCCCAGTTTTTTTTTATGTGTTTTAGGAACGCTAAAATTGTATTTATGGTAAATAATACCCAACAAAAATTATTACCAGTATTACTAAGGGGTATACCAGTCATTAGGTTCTAGAGGTCAGATTGGTAGTTAAAAAAAACAGGTACTCACCTTTACCCGGTAGACTGGAAGCCGACCCCAACATAGTTGGGAAAAGGCTAAGCATTTAAGCAGATGATGATGATCATACTAAGAAAATTAATAAAGGTAACCTCAATATTCGCAGATCGTGAAAGTTGCTGCAATCATCACCCTCTTAGGAGTATGCTGTGCTCTGGCAGTGGAAGAACCCAAAGTGGTTGAAGACAAGCCAATTGATGGGCTGGTGCCCTTGGAACCGCAGCCAGGAAAAGTTGAAGACTCACCGAAACCACCGACCACTGAAGACTCAGACCTGAAGCCCGATGCTAGCACCTGGTGGCATAGCTGGTACCACCACGAGTATCCGGTTTACTACATCCCCACGCAACAGTAAGAACAGTAGTATTTTTTTTATACTAAACTAGATGTTGCGCACTTTTCACATATTTACGCGCTCATACGCATTGCACTTTTGGAGGAGCTCGTGGCTAAATAATAACAGCCGCACGGGTCGATCTTTAAGTGTACCCTTTAGTGGATGGGTGACCATAATTACATACCGAGTTTCCTCTTTGCCTCGGAAAGCACGTTAAACCGTAGGTCCCGGCTGTCATTTGCAGATCTTTGACAGTCGTTACGAGTAGTCAGAAGCCAAAAATCTGACATCCAGTCTTACCAAAGGGTATCGTATAACCCAGTTACTGGGTTGTGGAGGTCAGATAGGCAGTTGCTTCATGTAAAATGCTGGTACTCAGCTGCATCCGGTTAGACTGGAAGCCGACCCCAAGATAGTTTGGGAAAAGGCTAGGCGGATGATGACGCATTGCACTTTTGGGAGGTCAATTATAAAATTTAAAATAAATTATTTCCAAACTCTACCGTGTAGCGTTATGAAAAAAAAGAGCTTGTTGTGAGGGGCTCAATACTTTCAAATTACAATATCTAGTCAATGTTACCATTTATTCCCCACGAATTCGAAACAAATGAGCCTAATATTCATAGTTACGGAACCCACTCCACGCGAGTTCAACTCCCATTATTTTCTAATACCTAACTAAAACATATTTTTGTTACAGTGTTGTACATACTATTCCTGTTTACTACACCTACTGGAAAACTTATTAGCTGACTTCAATGATGCAGCAAACAATAAATACTCTTCAAATCTCAATCTTTCAGTCACTATTTTTTAATATAAATGAAGTATATTCGGTAAAGTTTATTGCGTCGAGACCCGATTTTGGGTCGGGTGGGTTACAAAATAAATGAGATAATTACTGTGACATGATCCCTTCTTTTATTTTATTTTTACTATATCGAAAGTGATATCATTACTAGTTTAAGTAACATGAATATTAAGTGGAAGGTGGACGATATTTCTAATGCAGTACTTTCTTGAACTGCTTATGTGGGAGGTTTTACATCAGTGGCTTGATATAAAGAATTGATAGCAATATCTGAAGCAACGAATGCCATAGATTTCGCTAGTGTGGCTAATGACAAGGTATCCATCACAATTCTATTGGCGACATGATTCAGATGAGCTCCATGCGACTGGGCTGTATACTTCAGTGCCAGTTTAATGACTCGCTCGCAAGCTAAAGATTTAGATGTAGCACTCTTTGCTTGTTTCCCTGCTTGCTGGGCAGCAGTCTTCGCCAAGTTCATCATTAATTCCTGGTGATTTGACATCCCATTTTTAGCGTACCTTACAGACATTTGAACTTCTATAGATGCAGTCAAAGCTCGCCTTAGAGCAACAACGCTTGCAGCAGTCAAATAAGCCACATCACCGGCGTATAAAATAGCTTTCTTGGCTTTCACTTCCATTCTTTCCATTTTTTGTTTAGATTTCTTTTCATTATCAGGTTCCTCGTCAAATTCAGGTTGGTCTATCTCCATGTCAGCGACGATATCAGGATTTATCGGTTTATAAACGTTGTCCTTCATATCGACCCACCCGTCATCTATAAGTCCTGGTGCATTTAACTCTTGGGTATCCAAGGTTGGTGTTTCTCTCATATAATGAGTTCCATTAAGTGCCTTTTCCATGAGAATTGGATCTGTGCTATTATTATTTCGTTCATTGTTTTCGATATCTAAGGCTGTTTGATTCAGGAACCCAGTCGGTTTAACATCAGTCGGAAGGTTTTGTCTATTATTAAGGACTCGGAGAGCTTTCTTTTCAGTTCTAGATATCACTGAGAACGGTGAAGGAAAATCATTTGCTGATGTTTTATTTTTAGCGCTAAGGACACTGTGGAAAGTTTTATTCAAAATAACGCTATAGACCGTCGCTGATGGAACAGGAGACGGAGTCACTAGAGTGTTCTCATTTCCAATCGTTTTTGCAATAGATCTTTTCCTCCGTAGAGATAAATCAACAGATTGCTTCTTAGATAGCGCTGAGGCATACGTGGTATCTTTTAATGCTGACACGATCGACACTTCAGCTGCAATTTGAGCTAATCCATATACCAACCGATGAAGTTCTGGCTCTGTTGAAGCCCTAGTAATACTAAGTATATGACCAGACAATGTTCTAGAAATATAATCCAAAATGCGTCTTGTCTCAATAGCCGTAATACCTTTATTTTTGCCTGGAGCTTCCAGTGCCTCTGTAGTAATTCTGGTTATTTTATCTTGTATTTCTAACTTTGATAAAATAGCTGAAACCATGTCCTTCGAAATCTGATAAAGAGTATCGTCCATTTCTGGGTTTTGGGTAACATTTTTAGTTGCTTTTGAAATCGTATTGTCTAAATGTTTTAGTACATTATGTGGAGAGGTCAGTAAATTTTTTTCGTTATTATTAGAACTTCTTAGCAGTTTTTCCTTAAAATCGTGTACCGGCGATATTCCCCCATGAGAATCAGGTACCTAAAATGTTAAATTCATTTAGTTACATGTGTTAAAATACAGGATGACAGAATATTATAATTACAGATTATAGAGGTCCAAAATAATTTTGTAGAAGTATTTTCGACCTCTAATGACGCTTTTGCTGAATTTAATAATATTTTTGAAAGAATCGAGGCGTCTAAAATAATTTTGGATCACTGTAGGTATACGTACAACCCTTTATAACGTGGAACAACGTACTTACAATAAGTAATACAACCACAGCCCAAATTCGAAACAAACACATTGTCCTTGATGCAGCAACTGCTAGAAATGAACTAAGCTGCAATTCACATCTCCCGGTAGTTTGAAACTTTATCGATAGTGCTTTATTGGCTTGTTAGTCTTTAATTGGACGAGTTTTATTACTCTGGTAATCAAATTACGATAGTGTAACTACTTAGTTGGTCTAGTCTAAAGCGCTAACGCTGGGCATGGGATCCTGGGTACGATTTCAAGGTCCCGATCCCTTTGCCTTTGTTATTGGGTATTTCCATCAGGTATTCCTCAGTAACCGATACGGAGTCTAGATTTGTGCCCAATTGAAGGCTATAACAGGCTCGCCCCCTTATTATAAGGGACTTAAACAAAACTGGTGAAAGGCGGTGTAATATTAAATACACTTTTGACCTACTTTTCGGGGTTTACAGGCGTCATGTTAGTATGTGTGATGCAGAGTAACAAAGTGATTACCTTAGAAATATCCACTTAGCCCAAAAAAGAATTGTACATGGTGATTCTTCTTTTACTGTGATGGATCCTTCTGTACACGAAGAGTGGTCGATATACTAAGTTACTGGCTTCCGCTGCTTCAAACAATTCCTTGTTTCCGTCATTTACATCATTAATATTATATTCAATGGCATTCCTTTTAGTTTTTGTTTCTTTAACTATGATATCCGGAGATTTAGCATTGTCTTCTGAAGTTGTCATATTTGTAATGCCCAGTTCATTATCTTTTTGCACAATACTGAATGATGACGCCAAGTTAATGACGCCCATGGCTAACATAACCATAATGATTAACATTGTAACTCCAACTAAAGAGGATTAAATTATTTCAAGAGGAAGATTAGCCTTTTATAGCCATGGCCACTACGTATTAACTTCATGTTAATTTTATTAATTAACTTAGCAATCCCTATATCTATTACCATATTTTTGTGAAGTACAGTTCTGCTCATTTTGTTAACGAAAATCAGATTATAAATAAATTTCAGTCAGTTATTCTTAACTATTTTTTATTTCTAGATGCTATAATGAAATGTACAGTAGTAACCAAAAAGCTTGTTTAATGTTTTAAATAATACTTTGATAACCTTGAATAACTTATACGGTAACTTTTATCCGCTGTGGTGGTAGCATGTGGTCCGATGTTGTAGGTTGTTCAGCCGAGGTAGGCAGGCAGCACCCTGATGCGTCCGCGACCCTCCAGCTGCGAGGTTTCTCCGAAGGGTGAGACATCCACGTCATTGGCAGCGGGGAGCAGGTCACTCTCCTGGCCAGCTACATCACGGCGAGCCCTCTCCACGTGCTCAGACGCACCAGCAGCCTTTCCCGAAGCACCAGATACCGCAGCGTCTCTTCCGGTAACTGATGGTGTTGGCTCGGCTTTTTGTGGGATGTGCTGGATCACATCCTGTTCGGCGGGTGCGCAAACGCAGAACGCTAGCAGCGCCAACGACGCGACGGTAAATAGTGTTGAATGCATTTCCGAAAGATCCTATCTTGCTGTTACTTACTGGTAACTGAACTGTGCCTTTGCTGATCTCGAAGCGCCTTATATGAGAATCTGTTGCTGACAGTAATGATTATGTTTTATTGAAATTGCACACTCAGATAATGCGCGTTATTATTTTTAGAACAGTACTGACGCACGAACACACAAGAGCAACATCTCAAAACACAAGTTAGTGATCCTTTCATTATGAGCCTTGGCTCTGGCGAACATGCTAACAAGACGCAAAATGCTACTGATAACTGATAAAAATAAAGAGCAAACGCTACTAGTTAACACATTTGTAGTCAATACAAGATATGAACATATTATTTTAACACAATGTTTTGGTAGATGTCTAAAATTGTATGATGAAGACTAAAAATCTGCTGAATTCCATACAACAATTACGTTTATTCATCAGTCTCCTGTGTTGTTTTTTTTTTTTTTTTTTTTTTTTCCGGATGGGAAATCATCATATGACTTCTCCCGCTCTGGGCGGAGCGAGAGGGAGTGTCAGACTTGTACTGACTAAAACCCACCCATGTTCCTTCTTCGCCCTTTGTGTTCCAGGGCCGCGGTATCTCTTTCGAACAACCCGCAGCCCTGGCAGGCATCGGCCCTTTCGGACCCCTTCTGGTTTGCTGACATCTCCTTGAGGCGCGCGTGGAACACGTACGCGCCGTCGACACGGCCTGTCGTCATGAGACGGACGGACGGTGAGCTAGCCCATTACTCACCGTCCACAGGCTCGCGCCTACGGTGGCCGGGGGCCACTGGTTGCCCCCCGACGCCCGGGGCGTCTCCCGCGACGGCTGGGACGTGAGGTTCTCTCCCTCTCACGTTCCGCCACCTCCTTCGCAGAAGGAGGCGACGGCATCCCATTCCCTCTCGCTCCGGACCATGGATTGAACCAGGGCCGGACGCGAGAGGTCACCGCCGCCAATCGCCGCTACGAGGACACGGCGGTGCTCAGCCCAAGCGGGGCAGAGCTCCACGGTGTGCTCTACCGTGTCCTCCGGCCGATCCTCGCAATGGTAACACCCGGGCGTTTCCTCCCGCCCGATTCGGTGCAGGAACCTCCCGAAACAACCGTGTCTGGTGAGGACCTGCGTCAGGCGGAAGGTGAGGGCGCCGTGCCGCCTCTCTAGCCACTCCTCAAAGAGGGGACTTATCGCCACTATTGTGGGGTGCCCTGCACGTGGTTGCGATAGTCGCTGTCTCCATGCCACCATGAGATCGCGCGGAGGTCTAATGGGCGGCTCGCCGCCTCAAAGAACGCGCCCACACCGGGGCCCCATAAAGGGCCATGGACCGCACGACCCCCGCGTAGAGCCTCCGGCAGGAGGCGTTTGGACCCCCCAGGTTGGGCAAGAGCCGCTTGAATGCAGCCCCTGCCCGTTCCAGTTTTGGGGCCAAACGTCGGAAGTGCTCAACGAAGTTCCACCGGCTGTCGAGGACAAGCCCTAGGTACTTTAGCGTCGACTCGACGCCGATGGAAACCCCTCCTACCGTCAGTGTGGATCCCGACGGTGGCGCATTCCGAGGCCCATGAAAGCACATGGCCTCGGACTTGTGCAATGCCACCTCGAGACCCAGCTGCCGGATTCTCTCCACGACTATCGCAACCCCGCGTGTCATAAGTTCGGCCGCCGCCTCGTGCGACCTCCCCTGTGCCAGCACCAGCGTGTCGTCAGCGTAGCAAACTACGCTGACACCGCTAGGGAGGTCGGCGCGCAGCACCCAGTCGTAGCCGATGTTCCACAAGGGCGGCCCCAGAACCGATCCCTGTGGAACACCGCATGACACCTCTCGCCGGTTCCACTCTCCGTTGCGACCAGGGTAGATGACGGCCCTGTCCGTCAGGTAGTCATCAGTCTCCTGTCCTTAGCTCAATTCATTTTGGGTTGGTACAACATGTCTTCTTTCATTCGTCTTTATTTTTCGTCATCCCAGCAATACCTACTACCAACCTACCAACCTACCAACCTACCTACCTACCACCAACCTACCTAGCTACTACCAACCTACCTAGCTACTTACTACCTAAAAGCCTTCTACAAAGTATTAGGAAACGTTACGGTAACCGTTCGGAATAGGAAGAATAAATATAAGTTGAAACAAATACCAGGTACTAGTATTTTGAAATAAGAACGGAATAAATCCATTTTTCATTGATGCTCCGCTCCGATAGTGGTCGTAACGTGATGTTATATAGCCATAACCTTCCTCGATTAATGGGCTATACAACACTGAAATAATGTTGCAATTCGAACCAGTTACTACTGATACTAGCGCGGTCTACCTCTACTACCTGATATTAGCGCGGTCAACCAAATAAATAAACAAACAAACGCTTTAGATTCATAATATTATACACTATGGATTAAGTGGTTAATTATGCTTATGCTAATTAATGCACTTCGGACACAGGTACCTACACCTTCGTAATGTTAATTGTTGACTTGCAACGGTGCATCGAAACAGTGACCGCTTTGTAAGGCAGGATTTCTTTACGAATCATGCATCCAGTCCACAAATTGTAAAAAATAGCGTAACATGAATTGCTCTCGGATCAATAATAATAGGTACTGCAGGTTCGCTTTGTTATTATAACATAACGCCTGTAATGCCAGGGGGGCAGACAGAGGCAGGCACAGGTGTACCCAATTGTAGTACACCTACTTTTCGCCAGTTACCTATGTTAAGTCCCATGTAATAGGGGCCACCCTATTGCCATCAACACACATACATATATACTTATATATACACAGGTCTTGGCTCCGTTGCTGTTTCTGTGAAATTCCGGATACAAAAACTATTGAGCACTTTGCTCGACCTGGGAATCGAACCTAGAACCTTCATTAGTAGCATTTCAGTCCATCAGGCAGATCAACAAGGGATTTTGGAATTTACATAACATCACGAAGGAAGATTGAAGGGTTAGGCAGAGATGTACTACCTACCTAGAAGCATAACTGTTGAGTCTATGTAAAATACTGGTATACAGCTGCATCCGGTAAGACTGGAAGCCGGCACCAACATATAGTTGGAAAAAGGCTAGGCAAATGATGAAAAGGGGGTATAGTGTTATTTTACCAGATTCTTTAAAAAATACAAAATATACCAAATAACATAGATGTTTACCTAACCCCTTAACGTTCACTCACAAACATGAATAAATTCCATTTAGAATCATGTTTACGGAAGCATAAAAGGATGAATAAGTTCTAATTCAGAGAATTTATTTCAAGATGATTCTGTTCAATTATAACAATAAGTGTCATGCAACATGTTCAAATAACAGTCATTCAGCCTTACTCATCAATAAACGGAAGGATGCGTCTGTGTCGTTACAAAATGCGTCTTTTTATTCAAATCACTTGAGTAAACTATCTATTTGTCATCGTTTTTCAATATAATGCACAACAATAGGCATTCATGGTCATTATGTTCTTGAGAATATTTGCTCCAGCAATTAACGACGAAGGCACAATGCGCGTCAATGATGCCCATTTCTGGATATTTTTAGTTAGCACAATTTTATTATTAGTATAAAAACAAAACCCTCGTCTCCAAATCATAAACACAAGTCAGCATCGGAAGACGGCTAACGTATACAAGTACCAGGGAATATTTCCCAAATCTTCGCGGAGAAGTTACTACGAGGCACCCAAGATCATGGCTTCAAAATTGATTGTCCTTCTCTCGCTCGCGCTCATCAGTTTTGCGCACGCAGCACCTGCGACCACAGAACAGCTGACTGACACTACTACAGCAGCTGATGAAGATGTTCCTGTTTTTGCAGTAATAGAAGTAATCGAGGATGTACCAGTTCTGGTGGCAGTCGACGACGGTACTACTACTCCAGTATCTGAAACCAAAGAGCCCGCCCACAAGGTGGCGAAGAGGTCAGCCCTGCGAGGAGACAACCCAAATAACGACCTTTTGGCCAACTCCGACGGTTTCGCCTTCGACAACGCAGAGCTTGGTGTTGGTGGCCGCAGGATCAAGTTCCTCCCCTCTTGGGCTGGTTAATCTTCAGCTAGAGATTTTTTTATTCGACGCAGTCGTAATATTTACCTATATCTAACATAAAAATTGTCTTTTTCTCACTCTTTACAGCAGCTCAATTGAAACGTGTGATGGATGAGAGTGATGAATATTTTTTTATGAAATAAAATGTATTTTTTATTTGAACTTTGTTCATATCTTTTTATACCAAAGTTCCCCAATTTATGTTTGTCGGGCAAATTAAAGAGCTCGTGGCTAAATAATATCAGCCGCACGGAATGATCTTCGTGCTGAGGTCGAGCCGTGAATGGGGTGACCACCATCACATACCCCTGCTGTCTTTGCTGGCTATCTACAAACGACCGCCGGGACCGGGACCAACGGCTTTCCAAAACTGCTCTCGGCGGAACGGCTTTCGGCTTTACGATTGTGAGAACTTTAACATTCTTTACAGATAGCCACTTCAGAAGTGAGAAAATCTGGTAACGAGTCTTAAAAAGGGTTTTGTTTCACCCAGTAATTTGATTGTGGAGGTCAGATAAGCAGTTGCTACAGGTCCCAATATAGGGCACGCGGTTAGACTGGAAACCGACCCCAACATAGTTTAGAAAAGGCTATCGATAAATGGTCAGGAAAATTTATGTTTTGTAAGCATACTGAAGGAAACAAAGTGATAAAGAAGTACCTGCTAGCTCTACCAAACTGAAACTTACTCTCATAGTCCGATGGAAAGGCAATCCAACATAACCGGAGAGAGATCAGGCCCAACGGTTTAACCTGCTTTCCGAGGCACGACCGCACGAGGGTATCGTACGCCCAACTTCGCAACTCCGGGCTGCTGCTACAAAATTTCATAATGGGAAAAACCACTAACACTTTACCGACCTGGATGTTGAACCCAGAATCCCACTCTTGGCGCTGTTATTAACGAAGCGGTTATTCTAGAATTGGTCCCTATTAAAAAAAAAAAAAAAATGTTATTTATTTTACGCCCTGGTCTCGCAGAATACCTGAAAAACCAACATGATCGTTTTCCATTCGAACCCATCATAGTCATGCGTAACACCTTCTGTATCATGCCTTGGAAGTGGACGTTTGGCCGCAGGGAGTGGTGTTCCGACGCTTCCACGGTCAATTGCCACATGAACGCACAGTGTCATAGTGCAGTTAAGTGCTACTAATATAGTTTTTAAGTATTTATTTACTAACACGAGTTGTGTTTTTAACGATGTATATGTTAGTCTGAAAGATATTTATCTATGGGCCAAAGTTGCCCGCGAATAAATGTATGTTATGTTTAGCATCCAAGAGAGCGTTGACCACTGTGTGCGTTCGAAGAACAGAGGATTGCGGTCGCGATGACGACGGTGTGACAGTCACGACAAGCAATCTTTGTGCCCTATTTCGTCTATGAATTATTTAACAGAGTGATATAGTTGGGACAGTTCGTCATACAGCTAAATTTTGCACACGGTTATTAATTAGTATTTTTTGAAAATCCAACACTTTAAGATTTTTTATTATTGCTCCAATATTTCAGAATGGCTCATCATAACAACATAACGTTACGCCTGCAAACCCCCAAGGGTATGGCAGAGGTGCACCTCCATTACGACGAATATACACCGTGTAAATCACCTCATCACGAAGCCGTCAACCAAGCATTCTGTACATGAAACTAAGTTACTTTACGCAAAAATTATTGCTGGGAAACGACTTTTTTTTGGGGGGTGAAAAACCATGTTTTGTGGTAGAACTCAATGTAACGCACTCAAAACATTGTGCTGATGGACGGATTGAATAGTACGGGGGTCGTGGAGGTGCTTAAAGTAAAAATCTTACATTAAAAACTTGTATTTAAAAAAAAACTTCTCAAAAAGTTGGAACTTTGACCCCTAATATCTCCGTAACTAGAAGGTTCCCAGGTATGGTGTAGAACAAAAAGATGATCGCAATGACATGGAGAACCAATGCCTTTCGGCTTCGTTAACCCTTAATTTGGCAGAGATCCGAGTTGTTTAAATTAATAAAATAAGATGTATTTCTCAAGTCCTAGGGTTAAATACAACTTGGGAAAAATAGACAAAAAAATGTTTTATTTACAGGTTTTCAGGAAATCAATGTTCATCACAGTGAACACTGCGAAATACGTTGAGAACAACAAGTAATTTGTAATGTTTACTGTGATAAACATTGTCAAATAAGTATCATTTAAACAGGTAAAATAAAAACACTATGTATATCAATAATCAAATCATTTATTATGGAAATGTAAAAAACAATTGCGAGGATGTTTTCCTGTAACCAAGCAAAGTCTCATATTGCATTTTATACAATAAACAGTTGTATTTTTTTGGCAAAACTTGCATCGCCCCATGTCTTCTTTTGTGCTGGGATAATGTATTATCGAATCTGATGGGGCTTGTAGGCCTGGCTGATCTTGGAAAATCATCTGGAAAATCGACATAGGTTTCGGTTTTTTCTTCGATTACGGTGACGAAAAATACCTTTCTTCCATTTGTAAGAAAGAGAAAATTTTGGAGTTTTCTTCGATTGCTTGGCAGCTGGAGCTATCTGCTTTTTTGCGCTAGTTTTTCTAGTATAAGACGTACCAGGTGTTGGTGATTGCATCTCAGATGGAAGCGATATTATTGATAATAATGATGGAACATTATCATAGTTTGGTTCTCTGGATGGTGCATTAGGGCAAATTTCCTGCAAAACTGGAGTTAATTGGAGAGCTTCGGAGTGGTTTAAATCGGATGGTTCTAACGGCTGTTCATCGTCATTTTAAGTATAATTAGGTTCGGGACTACTATTGATGTCTAAGCGTTCTAAAGAAGAATTAATGAAAGGCGCAGAAGATGAAACAGGGCTTGGAGAAGGTGGCGGCAATTCGTTGTCACTATTATTTTCAGATTTATCACTAGTGTCGGATGGTGCATGCTCGACTGGAACAAGTGGTACTATTCTACGCGTGCGGTTCTGTATTTTATTCTGTTATAAAGCAGAAAAAAGCCAAATAAGCCTAGCAAAAGCCCACCACATAAAAGCAATTATTTGTAAATAAAAGTTAAACCTAATTTGGCAATGTTCATCACAATGAACGTATCAAATGTACAATACTTGTTCGAGTATTTGGCAGTGTTCACTGTGATGAACAAACAAGTTTGTCTCCAAAAAAAGTTACCAAAAACACAAATCATTACGAAAAACCCATTCCAAACCATTGCATAAACATTGTTTAGTAATAAAAACCACAAAAAGTTAGTTTAGTAATGTAAAACATATAAAATATAAAACATTTACCTTGCGAAGAATCGAGTGCCCGCGCCTCCCTGACATCTTGTCTCGATAATGACAGATGAACGATGCTGCCACTAGTATAATTATTTTTTATACCGATAAATATACTTTAAACTTGCTATAACTAAAATAAAAACCAAAAAATGGTAGATAATAGTCGCTCAATATTTATTTTCTATAAATGTTTATCACAGTGAACATAATCAAATTAAGGGTTAAGAGGTGTTTTACACCCTTTATTTATGCCCCATGTAAATAGGGGGAGAGCTTGTTGCCATCAACCCGGCACAAATCCAGATTAGGTAGCTGGTACTTAGAAATGAGAATCGATTACAGGACCTCATTCTCAACAGTCGCGCTAGCAATCACTGGAACAACGAGGCAGTCACCAGCCTACAAAATTTACTATTGGACACAGGCCTCTCTAATCTTAGACTATTTAACCCGCTTTCCCATCTAGCTCCACCCAGTCTCAGTGTCTCTCACCCTACGTTTGCGGAATGACAGACAGCTTAATATTAAACAGTGAAACATCGTCTTGCAACAAAATTATTTATTATCTTAAAACAATAATCCAGTACATTAAATAAACCTGTCGAAAGCCATAACTGTAAAACGGAAGTAGAAACAGATAAGTTGATTGACTCCTTAATTTATATTGAGGTCCTTTAATTTTTCTTCCACCTTGAGAAATTCATCAATATTTTCTTTTATTTCTGGGTCGTTAGGTTTCCATAATTGCCAGCATAGTGCTGGCTGATAATACAGGAAATTCAGCCTCTTCTTTGAACAAAGACCGAATGATAAGGACTGTAATCCATGTAGTCGTTGCCTATCCGTATTTCTACCGAGTCTTCAGTATTTCTGGGTGCAAATGCAATCCATTCAAACGTCGTCCAGAACAAATCGCCAATAGGACCGAAACTATGAATAATATGAAGAGCTGTGCCATTCCCGACTTGTTCGGGACAATATCTTAGAAATAGAGCACAGTGGTTTATATACCATGGTATACTCTATTGATACGGCTACGTGATAATTTGTATATCTATATGGAGTGCAAATCTCGAGTTATAACATAAAAGGCAAATGTTTGTCCACTTCTTTCGCGGAAAATTGTGGAATCAGGAGATCTGATAAATCAATACACTTGTAAATGGAAACGCTCAAAATGATAAACAATATTTTAAAATAAACACAATTTAAGTTTGTTTATTTAGACGTCTAAGACCGATTACGAAAATCTATTACTTACATACATTTTTTTCGTCAGTATAAAGTCTACGGCGGCGTTTATATTATATTAATTTGTAATGACATGTTAACAGATTGACAGAGCAAACGTTTTAGAATGATTAAAAGACGGCAGATATCTTGAAAATGATAAAGTTTCACATTTATGTAATATACACATGTTTACCTCCATTAATAGTGGAGCGGCCTAGGATTCCTTAGTGAAAACTAAATCAAAAAGGCATTGAAGTAAACAGTGTTCCGAGCAATGGACACAAATACCTATTTGGACTTAGAACCATCAAAATGATGTTCCTTGGAATTATTATGATAACAAAGTTTTTCTCAATTTCATGCTCTGAGCCAAAGTACAAGCTGGAGCCAGTTGTAACAAGCTGCCCGCTTCTGTTACCAGTTGGCAATTATTCACAAACAGTATTCTTTGACATGGATGTTCAGGCTCACCCAGAATTGAAGACATGCATCCTGAAAAACAGTGTTTCTAAACAATCGATTCTCTTACTAAATACAGATGAAGTAAATAGAGTAAATGTCACAAGAGGTGATTTTACTAATAGTAATCCTAACGTCATTATAACTACAAAAAACTTGACACCAAAGATGTTTAACTCTACTCTATGGCGGTTTTTTATTAGATCCAATTGGTCTCCTTTATACATTATCGTCACCGATGAGAGCAAATTCAAATGTGAGAATGACACGATGACTCCGAAAGATTTTTCATTGTTGGACAATGTTATGAACACTCTGTGGCACAGGTTTCAAATCATGCGTGTTGGTATAGTGTTCCCTTTTGCATGTAAACACAAGATGGTAATTTATGACGGTAAAAGGCCTTCTGCTCGGATGTTATACGACAGATCGATTAAATTAATTAACGCTACCAATTACGATGACTTATACGTAGCCATAATGAAAAGTGGTGAAAAGCTAGCTCATGACTATCCCTTGCTGGCGGGCTTATTTTATAGATTTCCCACATCTATCAACGATTGTGAGAATTTACACTATTACGTGCATTTTAATATGAACTTAACGCTTGGGTTTTGCGGTTTGGATGGTATGGTGTTGCACGATATCCTCTCACATTTAAAATTCAATGTATCTTTTTGTCAAGATGAAAAATGTAACTATTACGGCTATGAGTATCAGTACGGAAATGTTGATGGTGCTTTGGGCTGCATCATCCGCAGCGAGATGGATATATCCTTCAATTCAAGATTTATGACTCTGTATTCAAATGATCAAGTTTATTACCTGCATTATGTTACAACCGACCCATTATGTGCTTTAGTGAAGAAGCCTGATGTTGTACCAATTTGGCAAGGAGTGTTTAATTTATTCTCTCCGTCGCTGTGGGGTCTGATAGGTGCAGTACTAGCGGCAATAGGTGGTATCATGTGGACCACGGCGATCATCAAAAAAACCATAACCGGCGCAGAGATACTGTCATTCTGGAGGTACCTTTACAACTCTGTGATGACGACTATGCTTGGAAAATCACCGATGAAAACCAAAACTTTTCTTATGTTACGGAGCGCATGTCTACTGGGTTCCGTTTTTTTTCAGGCAATATATCAGGTAAGTAAATTATTTTGCTGGATACTGGCTTAAGAGAGCATGGTCTGTGTAGTTTGGGGAGTTAATGTCAGAGAACTTCTTAGATATGTATTTGGGCGAGCTTAACCGCAAATTAACCTCTCGTAACGTTCGCCGTTGTCGGTAAATGTTGAAGAGAATGGGCGCCAAAACACTTCCCTGCGGCAGACCATCCTTTTCTAATGCCCAATCTGCTTTTTTCTGATTTTAAAAGGGCTTGGTATCTTCTATTACGTACCATCTCACCCAAGACTTGTATAAAGCCCTGGTCGTCGATCATGGCAAATAGTTTTGCTGATAGTCGCTTGATATTGGCAGTATAATATGCCGCTGACGAAGTTAACACCACTGATGTTTCATTAATCATTCTGTTGGTAAAACATAGTTAGAGAAAGTCATAGGAAACAGAGTAAAATCCTGTGCGTGCAGATTGGAACCTCTAAATCTGCCTCTACACAACTGGAAACAATTCACTAAGCGCTGGCAAAGGCTACACATTGATTTTACAGATCCTATCTTAAGACGCTAACATAAAATAGCATATGCATTACAAAAGTTTTTTTAAGTAACTGTCGTACGATCGAAGATCCAATAAGATATCATTTGTTCACACTGTCTCATCTCTAGTTATTTCAGGGTCACATAAGCAGAGTGTACACCACAGTGGAACGCTTTCATAGTATACAAACGCTAGAGGAGCTTTATCTTTCTGAAGATATTCTACATATTTCTCCATCGATGAGAAAATTCATGAGAAACCTTCAGAACCCAGAAGACAGAATACAAGAGAAATTCTTTGATCGAGCATATTTGACAGTTGGTGATCACCATGGTAGGTTTGTAAACTCAATAAAAACCGGACCAATGTCGGTCCACGCATGGTGTATTTCATGCGTAGTCGATACAAATATTTTCCCAAGCACAGTATTGGATTTATTGACAGTAAAAAACAGTTTCACAGTATTTGTAAAAAAAAAAAAATTAAGCTATTTCTGTGGTTGTAAAGTAGTAACCAAAAAAAATACTCATTCTTTAGATTTTTCGTTGAAATGTTTTAATATTCTACCATCTTCATTGTTTCCGCAATTTCTCACCCTGTCGTTAAACCACCTCTCTTAGGTGGGGCACATTTTGAGACTATAAAGCATATCTCACTAACTTCTGACATCAACAAAAGTGGTAGGAGAGAAACATCGCCATCTTTTTAATTATAGGATAAGAATTTATTTCCGATTAACCATGAGACATGGGACATGAACATAAAACAATTCAGCTTCTTGGGATGCTATTACTCTACAAAAGCGCGGTAATATCAGTTACTGGAAAATTTTATATTTCAATCTTTTGCCCACAGGAGTTATTCTAACAGACCCAAGCGTAGCAACTATTGACAGAAAATCGGATGCCCAGATGACCATTCTCGAGCAGTTTTCAGACGATTACGGATCTCCTCTCATCGATATAGTGGACGAATGTTTCTATACCTATTACTTATCCTACATTGCTCGATCAGGTAAAACAAATCTTAATTCAGTCATTTTGGTACGAAATATTATGTAACATGTGTCCTTGCGCAGATCAAGTAATGTTACAAATAAGCAGTACCTAGAGGTAGTTACGATTTTTGTTACTAAGGTAACAATAAGTGGGACAGCCGCCACAGTAAAATCTGTTCTAAATCTTACCCGGAATACTCTTAATGCGGAAACACGTAAAGTCATGTTATTAACTGTTCTTTTTCTCCCATAGGATTCCCATTTGTCGAGGATATCCAAAAGATAACAGAACGTCTTAATGAAGCTGGTTTACCGAATATATACTACAAATGGACTCAACAAATGATAAAAATCCGAAATTGGACACCCGAAAACAACAGTGAATCGCGGGCTTTCTCTAAAATAAGGTTACAAGACCAATATGTAGCTTTTGGGATACTATTTTCTGGTATTATTGTGTCCGTTATAGTGTTCGTAGCTGAAATATGGATAGGCAGACGCCAACATTTGAAACTGTATATGCAATGATCGTAAAGTTTATTTAAATTCATTTTTCCTGCTTTACCTTGTCAGTGTTGCTTTGCCGGACGTCAGTGTTGTTATATTTGCACAATTTGGTTTATTGGTGCACTGTACGTACAATGTGTTGCATTATTTTATGTGTGTAGGCATTGTTTAATAAATGTGTGTTATGCATTCAAGCCTGTTTGATTTAACTCCATCAGAATGCTTCCTTCTTCTAGTAGTTTGGTCTAACGCTAAACCTACTGCTAGCTGCTATCTATGCATAGCATTTTAAATAAAATTAATATTTTTCTTACTTTGTAAAGTAGTCCAGTATTTCATTCATGTGTGTCGTTTCCATGGTTTTCGGAGTCAAAACGCACAACTCTTAATAATGTCTTAAAAATTATCAGGCGTGAATGAGTGGTGTTATGTTTTTAGGTTTTAAACTGGATTGTGAAATAAAACTTATCCAGTGCAAAATACTAATGTTTTGAGTGAATAACAGAGACAGATATTGAACAAAATAAGGAATAGTGAATATACAAAAGGTAGCAGCAACTGTAACCTCTAAAGCGCAAACTAATGACTCAGTGAAAAATCGATAACAAGACAACACTAGTAACGCCATCTGTTGGTATGCGTTGCAATATCCGAGCCAAGCAAGTGGGCAAGCCCCGATGTGACTATCTTTTGCAAGACTAGCAAAACTTGATCTGTGCTAGTGCCATCAACCGGGATCTAAGTATAACGCTTACTGCTGCCACCTAGCTTCCTCCGCCGATACCTCTTGCTACCATATACACCGTAACTTCGCTCTACTACACTCAAGCGCCTACGTCAATACAACGGTCTAAAACGTTATAATCATTATGGAGGAATATACAAAAATCTATGAGAAATTATAACATTCTGGAACAGAATAATGAACGATTGCAGAAAAAGTTGAGGAAAAAAGTGCAAAAAAAATAAATATAGAAAGACATATCGTATGTAACAACCTAAGTTATGTTTGGCGTAGAAGAGTGCGAAAAATCCTACGACGAACTAGAAAATTGGGTGATTGATTTATTAAACACTTACTTCATACTGCAGTGTGACAGAAACCACATTAAATCTGTCAGGAGACTTGGGAAGAAAAGCGAAAAACCATGCCAGTTGTAATAACAGTAGTGAATACTACTGTCGGCTTAAAATTAAAGGTTCTGAAAAACTATTCATGTCTACGTAACACTTCACACTCCATAAAATGAAGACTATCCCATAGGTGTCCTGAACAAGCGCAAGCCACTGCAGGCGCAACTGAAGAAAGAAAAAGAGGCAGGCAATACAGCCTTTATTAAATACGATAAACTTATAGTATTAAGTAACAACAAGCGCTACCAACTAAATAAGAGGAACCTGTCTGAATCTCCGGAGACATCACACTTTAGTGGTCAAAAAACTCAACACGACAACCAACCATCGAAGAAAAATAAAGCTACCAATATGAAAGATTATATAATACAAAAATCGAAACTAATCTCGAAGATTAATGGAAAATGAGAGCTGGGTTCCCACAGATTCCACAATCTCCCTTCGCTTTACATGGCCACACCATTTCCACAGCAAATTCCATCCTGATGGCACTACTGAAGGTCTCTGTTACTTTCAGTAGTTCCATCAATTGCAAATTGTTGGGGGCAAAGAGTTTCACGTCATCTATGTAAAGAACGTGATATAATCTGACCACCTCTTCTCAATCAATAGCCCAGACCTGAATCCTCCAGCAGCATGTTTAGAAGATTCAAGGCTAAGCAGAACCAAAGCGGACTCAAACTATCGCCCTGAAAAATACCACGCTCTATACATATCGGATCACAATTCCTCTGGATCAGCCGACATTCTGGATAGGGAAGGACTGTCCTCCATTGCCCCATACACGCCATCAGGAAGGTGCGCAAAGTTGCATCAACTTTATAGAATTCTAGCACCGTCATGACCCATGTATGTGGTGCCTTCTTATAATTTATCCAACATGTCGACAGATCTCTTTGGGAACGCTGAACCTGTTGGTTAATGGCCATATCAACGAGGAGCAGCTCCTTAGTACCGCGGGACCCGTGCCTATATCCATTCAGCGTATGTTGGTTAATTTTAGTTATCAAATGGATGTAAAAACTTTAGACACTGTCGGGAGACAGGTAATAGGTCAAAAATTTTTGGGCTAAAAAAAGGTGGGTTATTCCAGTAGTCAGGAACTCGGGCAACGACCCTGACTCTAAGGCTGAATCGAATAGGGCCGCCAAGAGAGCGTGCGACCTCACAAACCATTCAGAAGCTGTGCAGCCCGTCCGGCCCTGGAGATTTCCGGTTAGGCAACGGCTGGACTGCACAAGTTACGTCTTGGCTATGGCTGCCAGGCACCGCCCAGATGCTGCCCCGTATAAAACGTACACATGGCATCATCATACGGCAGGCGCGTGTCAGCTACACCTAGGTCCGGTCGCTCCCAACTCCTATAAACCCACCTTTCATCTCTTGGAATGTGCGATTCAGAGTGTATCGTTCCACCCGCCGCTTGTAGGTACGAATACGGTTTGCCCATGCATACAGTTTCTGTTTCAGGAAGTCGTACACGCTCTGTGATACGGGAAATATAGTCTCGAGGACTAATATTATCAGTCCCCGAGAACCCTCCGTCTCACAAAGCGCATCACTCTAGGACGCGTATTGCCGTCCCTGAAGCAGATTAGTTGGCCGTTGATTGTTCTGGCCCCACCAATAAGTCGCTCAATTCGGCACGCGTACGGCAGACTTAGGTCGTGTAGCTGGGTGAATTTCAACAAATGCCATTTTTTTTATCATATCGGTGAACTTTTTCATTTATAATTTTTTTGTATATTTTTCAGGTTTAATGTAATCTTTAAGATATCAAATATCCCTAAATTTAATATCATCAACGTATCATTTAAGACTAAGGAGAAAATTCAGTTTGAATTCTGGTTTCCACCGATATGACAAACCGGCACCGATTATTTTTTTTGTACACCGGTATGATAAGTTTATCCACCGAAATGATGTACATATCCAGCGATATGATAATCTATCACCCTTTGAACATCAAAAAATGAAATAGTTAGTAGGTACCTATATATTTTTACAAGGGTGACTTAGAACTGAATACCTGAACTGAGGGTCTTATGTAAGTAGATCACATCCAAAGAGAACTGAGTTTTTAGAAATTCAGTTGCAATATATTTTTTTAAATTATGTACCTATTTTATTATATTTACTTTCTTTATTATTATTATTTACTATAGGTACTATGAATTTAAAAAAAAATATTTTTCTTATCATTGTCTTTGTGATAGTATATACTTTACTTAACGAAATGACACGGAATCTACCGATATGATAAAACGAATCACCGAGATGATAAAATGATCTACCGATATGATAAAGTAATCCACCGATGTGACAAAACTGTGCGTTGATCATGAATCAAAACACCGATATTAGATATAAGACACCGATTGATTTTTTCGGTGTAAATTATCACATCGGTGGTAATAAAGACCACCGATTACAGCGATATGAGAACAGCGACGTGAGAAATAACACACTTTTCCGAAAATTAGAAAAAATGCATAATATCTAGGATAAATTCAATAACAGTCAATGAAGCTAATTTACTTACTAACTGTGTTAGAACCAAACAACAAAAATAAAACTACTCATTACACTAGAAAAATGCAACCACCGATACTATAAAATAATTGTCCGGGAGCAACTGAAATGGCGTACTTATGTTATTGGTGAGAATATGCAGCGATTTAACACAAATCCGTCCTGACTGCGCACTAGCACACACTAACGAGGAAAATAAAATTGGGGTGGGGACGCTGTCGGACTCATCGATGAAAAGTTAGGTTTAAATTACTTTTGTCCAGCGATATGAGAACATTTTTCAGGACAGGTACGTTTGTGCCTCTCAGTAATAATAATCGTTAATTATGTAATAAAATATGCTATATATTAATAACAAAACTAATATTCTATAAAATAGAATAAGTTATATACTTAACTTACTTATTTCTATTAGTGTATAAGCTTTTTTGTTTGTAAAAAAAGTAGAGGGACAGCACCGATTTGAAAAAAATAGAGGTTTATGAATTTATTTCAACCTTTGTAAATAGTCCTAGGCAAATTATATTTTTGCCACAACCCAATAACTACCTATTAAATACTAAAAAATATAATTCAGAACAATATTCCTTTTTTCAAATACTAATTTCACCGAAGACAAAAAAAAAAGTCATTTGGGAAATTCACCCAGCTCTTTCATCAGAAAATTTGACATGAGCTGCACGGCATGCCGCTACAGCCGCACAATACAGGATTGAATGAGCATCAGTGAGGTTTGTTATTTTTAATAGTTATTATTGATTCTATTGATTTATTTATTTGTTGCTGATGATAATTGTTAACTAGCGTTTATTTTTATTAATTGTTAATGTTCTTTGTGTGGAATGAAATAAAGCTTTTTGTCGTAGTTAGGTGTGATTTATTTCGTTAGACTCGGTCACCATGTGGGCAGAAAATGGTTTTCGTTCTATGAGAACACACACTACACAGGGTACACTGCTTTTATCGAACTAACAAATTACCTGAAATTACTATCCAACACAATAACACTAGGCACCATGAATCGGAGTACAGTTTCGGGCCGTCATAACTCCGCCGCTGTCAGACACCGACTGTCCTGCAGCGAGCACAAGAAACATCACGACTCTGTAAAATCGCGCTTAGGTGGGGGTAGACTGGTAAGTAGGTCGCGTGACGACACCTTAGGCGCGCTTTCGATTCATTTTCTGTCCATACTAATGACCGGATCCGACACATTCATTCATTTATGTACCAAAGTGAGATCGTGCAAGTGTCTGTGACGCAAGAATCATTCGTGCATATTATTTACGCCAATTAAAATGTTTTCTTTTTCATAATATTTATTCATGTTGATAAACCTGAATAATCTTCGAATTTAATCTTAACTGTGCTGTCACTCCATAACAAATTAAAGTACGTCCTGACATTTTAGAATATTAACAGAGATAGCTGTATTGATATTGATAAGAATCGTACACGCCTATATGAAATGAAAAGCTTCCTGACACTCGTTACTCATTACAAAATCAAGAAGGCATTGATGTGTAGTAGAAAAATTTGACGAGCTATGATCAATTTTATAACAACAAAATGCAATTCCTTGGATTTCTCATCGGAACGACATTTATCTCAATTTCATTCTGTGAGCTGGAGTACAAGCTGGCGCCAGATGTAACAAGTTGTCCGCTTCAGTTACCAGTGGTCCATAATTCACAAACAGTATTCTTCGATATGGATATTCACGCTCACCCAGAATTAAAGACATGCATCCTGCAAAGCAGCATTACCAAACAATCACTTATGTTATTAAACGCAGATGTGCATATGAGAGTGAATGTCACAAGAGGTTTTATTATGACCAATAATAATCCCAACGTCATTATAATAACAAAATATTTAACACCGAAAGTTATTGACTCTTTCGTATTTATTAGATCCAACTGGTCTCTACTTTACATTATAGTCACCGGTGAGAGCAAATTCAAATGTGAGAATGGCACGATGACGCCAAAAGATTTTTTATTGTTGGACAATATCATGAATACTTTGTGGCACAAGTTTCAAATCATGCGTGTCGGTGTTGTGTTCCCTTTTACATGTAAACAAAATATGGTAATTTATAATGGCAAAAGGCCATCTGCTCGGATGTTATACGACAGATCTATAAAATTGATTAACGCTACTAATTACGATGAGTTATACGTAGCCATCATAAAAAGCGGTGAAAAGCTAGCTCATGACTATCCCATGCTGGCGGGCTCATTCTATAGATTTCCTACATCTATCAACGATTGTGAGAATTTACACTATTATGTGCATTCTAATTTAAACTTAACGCTTGGGTTTTGCGGTTTAGACGGAATGGTAATGCACGACATCCTATCACATTTAAAATTTAATGTTTCTTTTTGTCATGATGAAAAATGTAACTATTACGGGTTGGAGTCTGAAGGTAACGTTAATGGTGCTTTGGGCTGCATTATCAATAATGAAATCGATATGTCGTTCAATTCAAGGTTTATAGCTCTATATTCAAATGAACGAGTTTATTACCTGCATTATGTTACAACCGATAGATTATGCGCTTTAGTTAGGAAGCCTGATGTTGTACCGCTTTGGCACGGAGTGTTCAATTTATTCTCTCCGTCGCTGTGGGCTCTGATAGGTGCGGTGATAGTGGCAATAGCTGGCGTCATGTGGGCCGCAGCGATGGTTAACAAAACAATGACCGGCGCAGAGATAATGCCATTTTGGTGCTACCTCCACATGTCTGTGATTACAACTATGCTAGGAAACTCACCGATGAAAGCAAGAACTTTGCTTATGTTACGGAGTGCATGCTTGTTGTGTTCCGTTTTCTTTCTGGCAATCTATCAGGTAAGTAAATTATTTTAGCTTAGTCAAATTGCAAAATCTGTCGCGCTGGCAAAGTATGGTGTGTGTTATTTGCCGAAAAAACCTATCAAAAGTATTGTAAAAAAACAGATGTAGATGATGTATTTTTTTATACTCTTATTAGATTTAATAAAAGACAGTAGGATTCGGGAGCCTCACAGAAGGTAGTTTTACAAAAATTAAAAATAATGTTGTACCCTGAAGACACGAATAAACTTAAGCATCATACAGGATACGCTACTTCGACGCATACAGGATACGCTTCAGAAAGTAAAGAAACACTATAAACAAACAGACAACTAGAACAACTGACTTATGGTAACGAGATGGACCGACTAGACAGCCTGGGCGACGCCACCAGCAAATAGGAACAACTCGCATTTTTCGAGAGATCCTGTGTTATCGTTGGTGTAGATGTTGAAGAGAAAAGGCGCAAAGACACTTACCTGCGGCAAACCATTCCTCTGTAAACTCCATCTGCTTTTTTCCGAGTTTAGAAGGACTTGGTATCGTCTATCGTAATGTTGCGTACAACATTTCACCGAAAACTCGGAAAAGGCCCTGGTCGCCATACAGGTCAGATAGGTTTGCTAATAGTGTCTTGTATAAGATGCCTTTTACGATTGCACACTGACAATTTTTTCATGCACCGAATCCATTCTCTATGTTTTCTGGCAGTCGAAGAATTTATCCAAAACATGACTTAATAGCCTGAATTCAAAAGCCAGCCTACTTAGAGGCAATTTAGGATTGAGTAAAACCCGTTCGAATTATTTTGAACGTTTCCAGTGAGACGAGAAAATTTAAGATAAATGATCTCAATATACTTATAAACGATATGGCTGTGGTGTTACTGATATTTAACACTTCAAGCATTATCATTAAAAGGTACCGGACTGGTAATACACCAAAGTTTACCTGTTTTATCAATCAATCAATCAATCAAATCATTTAATTCGGATAACAAAGACCCATAGCATATACCTTACAAACTATCATACATATTTTGAAAACTAGGAAAATATTATTAAACTATTGTACACGAAGTGACGGCGTTGTGTTGCGCTGCGTGGTGTCGCGTAGCCTTCCGCGGAATCGCCGATGTATGACACCCTTCTTGAGGAAGGTCTCGATATGATGAGTTGGAACTCGCACCACGAATGACTTGAAATTCGTGTTGTGGCGCGACTCCAACTTCTCGACCCTCAAGGTCCAGCTGGTCTTCACTCGAACATACTCCACGATGTCCTCAAGCTTCGTGGTGTGATGTAGCTGGGAGACATAGAGCTGCGTCGCGGGTATTGCCGGACGCAGCATCATATTGGGTCCTGCCGGCGCGGTCCCGCATAGGTTCCAACTGGAAGGCTTCCTCTTCTTCCTCTCCACCTTCACGAAGCCATCCTTGTCAGATGTTCTTGAAGCTGGACTTTGCTGTTTCGAACCCCTGTTGCCAGGTTCACAGCATCTCTTCTCATCCCCCTTCTTGCTCTGCGACACAGGTTTGTGCGTGGCGACGATAGCAGCGTAGGCACGGTTAGGAGTCGACGTACCTACACGAGTCGCTACCTCGACCGGCCTCGAGTCCGCGGCGGCGCAAGTTGCAACGCGTGCAATATCAGCAGCGGGTGACGCAGTGGTGCTCGCCTACTCAAAACTGCCAATGCTAGCGTTTCTCGCTCCGCAACATGTGCTCACGTTGTAGGTATCAGGCGACCTATTTACCTTAACAGAGTTGCGCAACAACTCTACCTCGACACGTAGTTTACCAATAGTGTTATTCGACACCTGCAAAGTGGACTGTACCTCAGCCAGGCTTGCCTTGAGAGTTGTAATGTCCTTCAGCAACCTGGTGACATCGACGTGGTCAAACGTGACTGGGGGCAACTTATGTAGTTCCCTCGCCACAAAAGCGGGCACGTCGTCCAGGTCGGTGCTCTTCAACAACGTGACGATGTCTTGAACACACTTCAGGCCACCATCCTTCCGGCGGGACTGCATCTGCTCGACTTTGCCGAACGACTGGAAAAGCAGCAGCTTGGCACTGCTCATATCCTCCTCCTTGAAACTGGACTTGCAGATCTGCAAGAGGCTGACTTCGTCCATGTAGTCAATGGCATTTTTTGATAAATGCCAAGACCTCGTTGGCTATGAGCGGTTGTGAACTCATGGCGTCGTTAAACGGGCAACGGCTAAAACCGCGCGACACGCGAATATAATATTCGTATCGGGCAGCGCAAACACGTCCGTACTCGACCGCACATTGCACTGCACTCGAAATGAAGACTTTGGCACGCAGCTATTAGAAAAACATAGATATAAAGAGCAAATGTGAAATCGTGTAGAGCATGCACATAAAAGAACGAACCTTTAAAAGCGCCTCTACACAATTTGGTACAATCTACGGAACGCTGGAAAACGCTTCACGTAGATTTTTGGAGGACCTGTCCAGGGACATTTTAAAGGACTTTTTGAGCTTTTTCATTACTCATACTCTGAAAGTAGGTCTGTAATTACCTGAGAAGCAGGTTGAAAGTAATACTTTTCATCCATAGGGAGAATCGCTTTCAACTGACAGATGCCAAATTATAAAAAAAAAACTAGTTACATACTATTTTTACATTTTTATTGAATCATGTTCCAACTTTCTATGCAGCCACGATGTAAAATTGAAATAACTTTATTATAATTTAGTAAAATAACATAGATTTGGGCAAAATATTTACCATTTTTTCAATGATGAAAATGAAAAATAATGGCTGAATAATAATAATCCATGTTTTTATTTTTACTTTCCTTGTATTCGCAATGAAAAGCACAGTGTTTACCTCGGGTTAAAAATTTATTTAGTCCCTCGAACTATTGGCGCCCTCACTTCGTTCGGGACTAAATAAGTTACTTTCACCCCTAGGGTAACAATGTACTATTATTATGACTAAGACTATTTTCTAAGTTGTGTGTTGTACTAAGCAAAAGGACGTGTGGTCTGAAATAAAATAAGTTTCTTTAAATATTTATTACAGAATATGCATTTATAAAAGTTTTCTTACCAAATGTCGTCCAACCAAAACTTTATTTAAGTAATTAATCATTTGTTCGCACCTTCTCAACTCTTCTATATTATTTCAGGGTCATATAAGCAGAGTGTACACCACAGTGGAACGCTTTCATGCTATAAAAACGCTAAAGGAACTTTATCAGTCTGAACTTACTGTATATACTTCTCCATCGATACAAAAAAAATACATGAGAAGAATTCAGAAACCAGACGACAAATTACAAGAGAAATTCTTTGCTCGAGCTAATTTGACAAGTGTTGATCATTACGGTAGGTTTGTAAACTTAATAAAAACCGACCTAGAGCATGTTGGACTACGTACAATAAAGGTTTTCGTAGTCACCACAAGTATATGCACATGCACAATTATGTTATTATCGACAGTAAAAAAAAGAACAAAAGAAAGCTAGAATTACTGCGGCTGTAACGCAAAAAAATACTACTTCATCAAAGTTTTCGTTGAAAATATTTTGATAATTTTTCTAAACTTCATTATTTTCGCCTTATAGCTGAAAATTTATAGAAGGGAATAATTAAGGAGATGCTTGCTTTCAATTCATATTTGAATTGAAAGCAAGCATCTCCTTAATTATGAGCAAAGAATTAATATTAAACATTCTATGTTCGGAACAGAAAGTTTGTCCATGAATGCCTTGGAACGCTATTCTTGTCTCATCATTCTCTACCAAAGCAGGCAGTATCAGAAGATACTAAAAAATGTTGTTGTTTAATCTTTTGTCCCCAGGAGTAATTCTAGCAGACCCAAGCGTAGCAACCATCGAGAGACAATCAGATGCCCAGATGAAAATTCTCAAGAAATACTCAGACGATTACGGAACTCCTCTCATCGACATAGTGGACGAATGTTTCTATACTTATTACTTGTCCTACATTGCTCGATCAGGTAAAACTTAACAATCAAATCTTAATTCTGGAGGGAAATATTCATTCATACCTTGGATAAAATGAATAATCAGTAAGACAGCCGCCACAGTAACCCCTATTCAAAATCTTATCCGGAATACTCTTAATCTGACTTAACTTTGCCTTGAACCATGTTATTAACTGTTTCTTTATTCATCAGGTTTTCCGTTTGTCGAGGATATCAGAAAGATTACAGAACGTCTTAATGAAGCTGGATTACCGAAAACATACTACAAATGGACTCAACGAATGCTTCAAATCCGTAATTGGAACCCCGAATCTAACAATGAATCACGAGCTTTCTCTAAAATAAGACTACGAGACCAATATGTAGCTTTTGGGATACTGTTTTCTGGTATTATTGTGTCTATTATCGTGTTCATAACTGAAACGTGGATAGGCAGACGCCAACCTTCAAAATTGCACAAGCAAAGATCGTAAAGTTTATATAAATTTATTTTTCCTGCTGTACTTTGGCAGTATAGCTTTGCTGAACGTCAGTCAGTGATGTTTCCTTTTGCACGGCTTATAGTTATTTACGTCGGTTTTTTGCTGCAGTATATAATGCGTTACATAGTTTTTATTGTCTGTTTATAAAATTGTAACTTTTATTAATAAATGTGTGTTGTGCATTCGTCATGTGTCTATTTGATTTCAGCCCAGAAGCCTGTATCCTCCGATCAGCAGTTTGGTCTAACCCTAAACCAACTCATGGGTCCTCAACCCTATTAGCATAGCGTTATATATTTTTTTGTTTTAGCTAGCCCCAATCATTGTTCCACTCCTGGGCAACTTTCGTCATGGGCGTAATAGCCACCCCATCCTGGACTGGGTCCTGGTCGACCAGTGATAAAATTATCGAGTTCACTTTGCTTGCTTCCTACATTCTCTTAAGTATTTTTTTTTCTGCGGAAATCGACATGACCAATCCTATTTCTCTTTGAATAGACATTTATTCATAAATTGACAAAGTAACTTCTAGATCTACATGAATGATGAAAAGAAACCTCACAATACCGAGGCGGGTTAAAATTTTTACATCACTTCGCTCGTGGACTCTGACTCGTTTATCGCTGACCGAGAGACTCGTTAAGCGAGACCGCAAAAGAAAAAGTGGATTTTGTTAACTAACATTTTAGAGCTCCTCTCGGAGCTGAAAATGCAGCACCCGGAAATAAACAGGTCGGCGCCCATCACTGTTTTGTATATGTAAATCCAGAGATGGTTGATAACTTATTGGTTGAAACCCAAATCTACCTTTTTATATTCAGTTTCACCCCTTCTAACCAAATTCCTAGCTACGGCCCTGTGTGGCCTTGGTTGCGACCGCGCCTGGTTTTGATAATAATCTTAATTGTGCTGTCACACGTTAACAGATTGTAGTTGGTAGCAGACATTTTGGAATGATCAACAGAGATAACTGTATTGATATTGATAAGAATCGTACACGCCTATATTAAATGAAAAGCTTACAAGTACAGAATTTTTAGAACTAAATTAAGAAGACATTCATGTAAAGTGGACAATTTGCCGAGTTATGATAATTTTTTTTACATCAAAATGAAGTTCCTTGGATTTCTCATCGTAATAACGTTTCTCTCAATTTCTTGCTCTGAGACGAAGTACAAGTTGGCAACAGTAGTAACAAGTTGCCCGCTTTTATTACCAGTTGACAATTATTCACAAACAGTATTCTTTGATATGGATGTTCACGCTCACCCCGAATTAAAGACATGCATCATGCAAGGCAGCATTAGCAAACAATCACTTATATTACTAAACGCAGATGTAGATATGAGAGTGAATGTCACAAGAAATTTTATTATGACCAATAATAATCCCAACGTTATTATAATAACAAAATATTTAGCACTGAAAGTTGTCGACTCATTCGTTTTTATTAGATCCAACTGGTCTCTACTTTACATTATCGTCACCGGTGAGAGAAAATTTAAATGTGAGAATGACACGATGACTCCGAAAGACTTTTCATTATTGGACAAAATCATGAACACTTTGTGGCACAAGTTTCAAATCATGCGTGTTGGTGTAGTGTTCCCTTTTGCATGTAAAAACAATATGGTAATTTATGACGGCAAAAGGCCATCTTCTCGGATGTTATACGACAGATCTATAAAATTAATTAACGCTACAAATTACGAAGAGTTATACGTAGCCATTAGGAATAGTGGGGAAAAGCTAGCTCATGACTATCCTATGCTGGCGGGCTTATTCTACAGATTTCCCACATCTATCAACGATTGTGAGAATTTACACTATTACGTGCATCTTAATTTAAACTCAACGCTTGGATTTTGCGGAATAGACGGAATGGTATTGCACGATATCCTCTCACATTTAAAATTCAATGTTTCTTTTTGCCAAGACGAAAAATGTAACTACTACGGGTACGAGTCTGACGGGAATGTTAATGGAGCTTTGGGCTGTATTATCAATAATGAAATCGATATATCGTTTAATTCAAGATTTATAGCTCTATATTCAAATGAACGAGTTTATTACCTGCATTATGTTACAACCGACAGATTGTGCGCTTTAGTAAAGAAGCCTGATATTGTACCAATTTGGCACGGAGTGTTCAATTTATTCTCTCCGTCGCTGTGGGCTTTCATTGGTGCGGTGTTGGTGGCAATAGGTGGCATCATGTGGGCAACGGCAATGGTCAACAAAACAATTACCGGCTCAGAGATATTGCCATTCTGGTGCTACCTTCACAACTCTGTGGTTACGACTATGTTAGGCAATTCTCCGATGAAAACAAGGACTTTGCTATTGTTACGGAGCACATGCTTATTATGTTCAGTTTTTTTTCTAGCTTTATATCAGGTAAGTAAATTATTTTGATACATACTATTTAGGCTTAGGCAAACTATGCAGTCTTTCACGCTGGTGGTGTATGATTATCATTATACCATTTAAACTAAAACAAATTTAACTAAAAATGTCGACCAAGATGCCAACGTATGATGAAAAATAAACTAAAAAGTTCAAGCACCGGACCGCGGTCATTTACAAATCTTCTCTTTATGTAATTTTTGCAGACATGCATAAATATACGATTGCATTGAATGCTTTGAATACATGATATGCTACGAAAGCTGAAGAAACAGTTTTAACAGACGAATAACTAGACCAAGTTCGGATGATTTCTCGCTTATGGAAGTACTACAATCAATGGCCGAACGCCAAAATAAAGACTTCACGTCCAATGAGGCACTATATCTAGTCGAAGATTCAATAAGTTATCATTTGTTCGCATCATCTCTTCTTAATTTTTTCAGGGTCACATAAGCAGAGTGTACACTACAGTGGAACGCTTTAAAACTGTAAAAACACTTAAAGAGCTTTATCGTTCTGAACCAACTTTATATACATCTCCATCAATGAGAAAATTTATGAGAAGCCTTCAGACACCGGGAGACAAATTACAAGAGAAATTCTTTGATCGAGCTTATTTGACAACTGGAAATCGTCTTGGTAGGTTCATCTTCATTCTCCTGCCTTTTTCCCAATTTATTTGGGAATTCATGCAGCATGTCTTCTTCTTCCACATATTTCTTCATTACTCGTTTTCTTAGCTTTCACCACCTTTCTATCATCTTTAAAGTACATTCATCTATTCTTCTCTTTTCTTCGTCTACAGCCAAGCCATACTCAACATTTTTCTTATACATTTTACTCATTCCTCCGCATCACATGTCCATACCACAATACCTGATTACCACACAACTGCTCCGTCACCGGCGTCACTTTCAGACTTGTATACGCCTTACAGGATGCAAAACAACACCTTGTATACGCCTTCCTCATTTTATCATTTCGCGTAACACCACATCCCCCTCAATCGTTTTGATAGGTTGGTAAACTAAATTAAAACCGACCCTGTGCGTCCAACCAAGCACAGTGAAGAGTTTCGCAGTCAGCATAATTATTTACACAAGCACAGTTTTGATTTTAGCGACAACAAAAGCAGTTCCACAGTATTATTCAAAAAAACATATTTTGTAGAAAATTAATCGTATTCTACAGCCAACGTAATTTTTTAACAATTTTGTAACGCTTTTCGGGATTTGGTGCTATTCCTGTCTTATTACGCTCAATCAAAAATATTATGATTTAGTCTATTGTCCCCAGGAGTAATTCTAACAGACCCACGTGTAGTAACTATTGACAGAAAATCGGATGCCAAGATGTCAATACTCGAGCAGTATACAGACGACCACGGCAATCCTCTCATCGATATAGTAGACGAATGTTTCTACACTTCTTACTTGTCCTACATTGCTCGATCAGGTAAAACTTTTGAATCAACTCTCAATTCACGCATTTTGGTGGGATGGGATCTGAGGACCGCGTTTAAGTTAGCGTACATTGGTAAAAATACTCTAAAAGACAGAACCTGGACGCTTGTGATAAAACGTTGTCACAATACAGGATGTTTGGTGCATCGTTGGCCAAATAGAATTGGCCGAAAGGAAAGGTCATTTGCCATGGGCGTAGCCAGGGGTAGGATTTAGGGGGTTCAACCCCCCTCCCCCCGAAATGTTAAGATTAACATTAATAATATTAAAATAATGAGAGGCGAGTGGCATAACTTAGTACTAATTATTACATTAATAATTATATGTATTTTGGATTCGCCGCCAGCGGCTGTCGATACTCCGATCGCATTAACCTTGTTCTCTTGCGGATGTCCTCATTTCTGATTAGATCACGCAAGGAACTCCAAGCATAGCCCTCTCCATTGCTCTTTGGGTGACTTTAAGCATTCTGATAAGACCCATTGTAAGCGACCACGTTTCGGTCCCATATGTAATCACTGGCAACACACACTGGTCATAGACTTTCGTTTTCAGACACTGCGGTAAGTTGGACGAGAAGATACCACGCAACTTCCCGAACGCTGCCCAGCCGAGTCGGATTCGATGATTGACCTCTTTCTCGAAGTTAGACCTACCCAACTGGACCGTTTGTCCCAGGTAGACATAATCGTCTACTACTTCGAGTGTAGTCTCCGATCGTGATAGGATGTTACATGGGCATTCAACATGGCTTTGGTTTTGTCCATGTTCATTTAAAGACCTTCGCTTTCGGAAGCTCTACTGAGGTCATCGAGCATTGTACTGAGGTCCTCCGTGGTCTCAGCCATGACCACTATATCGTCGGCAAATCGAAGATGAGAGATATACTCGCCATTGACGTTGATGCCTAGCCCTCTCCAGTCCAGAACCTTGAAGACATCTTCCAGTGCAGCGGTGAACAGTTTCGGAGATATGACGTCTCCATAACTCACACCTCGCTGCAGTTCCTCGCTGACATGGTGGCGTTTTGGCACCGTTGGAGAGACTGCAGTACAGCCCAAGTCTCGATCGAATCGAAGGCTTTCTCGTAGTCCACAAACGTTAAACAGAGAAGCAGGTTGTACTCTTCGGTCTTCTGTATAACCTGTCGCAGCGTATGTATGTGATCTACGGTGCTAAAGCCTTTTCGGAATCCGGCTTGTTCGGGAGGCCGAAAATCGTCAAACCTACGCGCGTGACGATTATTGTATGTTATAAACACAAAAGTAACTAAATAGTAATAAGATTTTAATTAATCAATTCTATATGTGCAGCAGAGGAGTAAAAATTGTTCGGCTATTTTTTTAATTAGGTTGTTAATTTGTCAGATATATTTAACGGATTTTAGTCAAGTAATTAATCAAATATCGTAAAGAAATGTCCAAATTACTTAGATACGATTACATCGAACCGAAATTAAAAAAAAAAAGGATTTGCACGTGTGGCGTGGCGTCTCGCGGCGCGTTTTTTTCTGTTTAGCAATATACTATGTTGTTCATAGCGGGGTGAAAAGAGTGGCGGTGCCCGCCGCGGCACCCATGGCGATTCCTCAAGCGTGAAGCAAAAGACGCGGCGGGCATCGCCTTGGCGCACGCGGGGTACCTACTCTTTGATCGGACTACGTCTGTGTTTCGCGATTTGTGCGATTTTCAAATAAAACGTGCAGAAGGTTCAGCCGCGGGCGTCGCTTCTTCGTAAATTGCCGCTGCGTGCGCAGCCGCGATAAACAACGCGTGTGACGCGACGCGTCGTCGCCCTCCGCGGGCTCCACCGCAAAAAAACGCTCCAATTCAAGCAAACTCGTGTAAAATCGCTTTTCAGTAAACGCGCTCATACAACGCCATATGTTTGAATTCAGTGCGCGCCGCGCCGGCAATCGCACCGCGCGACGCCCCACGTCTCCTTAAATGAGGCCTTAGTCATATTTATTTGTAATCCATTTTTTTTTAGTTAGGGTACGAGAATTTGGAGAAAAATAAAAGAAAAGGTGATGAGCTAAAACGGGGCGATCAGTGGGTCGGCCAGCTTGTAACCGACCCTTTTTGGTAATGGAAAAATGAAATTGATGCGAATAAAGTAGTATATATTTAAAAAGAAAAACAGAAGATTAGTTCTGTATTAATGTGTATAATCAAATGGACCTGCTGTTTTTTTTTTACATCTTTCATGTTTTTTTTTTTCATTTATACATTACGGTTTATTTCATGCAATTTTAGTCGTTTTATTTTCTTGAATCCCCCCCCCCCCCCCCCCGACACTAAAACCTGGCTACGCCCGTGTCATTTGCTATCTCTTCACGCCCTATAACTCGTTCTTTGCCACACCGGTTTTTTTTAACAGCTTTTTAATTTAAATTTTGAAAAGTTCCAAAACTAAGCACTAAAGATTAAATAAAAAGTTATTTGTATCGACTTCAAATTTCGTTTTAATTTTAATAAAACATTGTGCTCACGTCACGGATGCATTGATTAGTACGGGGGTCGTGGAGGTAGTAAAGATATAAGACAAAAAAAAACTAGTGAAAATGTTTGGAACTTTGACCCCTAATATTTCCGTAACTAGAAGAAGAATGTTATGGTCTAAAACAAAAAAATATTGCAAAGTGCCTTTCGGCTTCGTTAAGGGTTTACGTTTACAGTCATTAGGTTAGGAACATAAGGTTTAGGGACTACTCACACTTATTCAGCTCCATTCGCGTTTTGCTGAACGATTTTGGTCACACTTAGGGACTACTCACACTTATTCAGCTCTATTCAGCTTATGCCCATAGAAAACAACGATTATGTATGGAGACGCGTACGCATCCGTTCAGCTTTCCGCGTCTATTCAGCTTTCGCGGCAAACAAGTATAAAATGAGTACAAATGTGTTATTATCATGCGAGTGCTAGAGATAGAGTTCAGCGCTGTTCTGCCGCGTTCAGCGCTGTTCCGCCGAGAAGCAGAACTGTATAAGTGTGACCAAAATCGTTCAACAAAACGCGAATGGAGCTGAATAAGTGTGAGTAGTCCCTTATACAGTAGAACGTTGTTTAAAGGTCAGTATTGCGTCACGGTAACAGTTATCCAAACAAGTTTATAATAAGAATAAATAAGTCATTGAGACAGCCTTTAAGAGTATCAAATTAACTTAAATGCGGAAACAACTAAAATGTGCCATGACCTATGTTTTAATATTTTTTTTGTTGTTCCCTCAGGTTTCCCGTTTATTGACGATATCCTCAAAATCACAGAGCGTCTAAATGAAGCTGGCTTACCGAATCAATACTACAAATGGACTCAGCAAATGCTTGAAATCCAGAAAAGGACACCCAAAAATAACAGTGAATCGCGGTCTTTTTCTAAAATAAGGTTACGAGACCAATATGTAGCTTTTGGGATACTTTTAGCTGGTATTGTAGTATCTATTATCGTGTTCGCAGCTGAAATGTGGATAGGCAGACGCGGCCATTTGAAATTATGTAAGCGAAGATCGTAGTTTTAATTAATTATACTAATTTTTGCTGTGGTTCCTTGGCAGCATAGTTTTGTGTTTACCGAAAGTCGGTAGTATTTCACTTCCATTGCATAAGCAGGAGCACTGATGTTTTATTTGCGTGTGGAATAAAATTGTACATAATTTTAATAAATGTATGCTACATTATTGTTTAATTTCACTCCATCAGCCCGCTTCCACCGACCATTACTTAGGTCTAACCCTAAACTAACAAAGGGCTCCCATCGAAATAAATGGAATTTTAAGTACGCTCAAAAATGGTGAAGGAAAACATCGTGAGGAAACCGACATGTCCTAGAACTAAAAATTCGAAGACATGTGACCAACCCGCACTGGGCCCGCGTGGTGGATTACAGCCCACTCCTTCTCATAGAGAGGAGGCCTGTGTCCCAGCAGTGGGAACATTATAGGCTAATTATGATGATGATGATGATGAAGTACGCAGTACACGCAGGCAGGAAGTCTTTTAGGTTCCAGTACCATAAAGCCATGCTTTTTTAACTTTTACATTTAACATTTTGAATCCAAGTAGGGAGTATGCTCCCTGTGCGCCATTAACATCATCATCTGCTAATGCCGTGCTCCAAATATAGTTGGGAAAAGGCTAACCTTTTTCCACAGCGGCTTCCAGTCTAACCAGGCCCAGTATTTTACTTGCAGTGATTGCCTTCCTCAACGCTACAACCCAGTTACAAATAGGAAATACGATACCCTTGGTTGTGATGAAAATGTCGGATTTTAACTCTTTCAAGAATTAACAGTCAGTATTACTTGTATCTTTTGATTATTAGTTTGTATCCAAAGAACAATTTTCTCCGAGAATTTTGAAGTTGACAAAAACTGTATTCAATGACTATAAGAAAACTAAAACAGATGGTTCACTTTATTTTTTAACCGACTTCTAAAAAAGGAGGAGGTTTGCACCAATTCGGATGTTAGTATTTTTTTTTTATGTTTGTTCGCGCATTACTCCTTCGCGTGACAACCGATTTGGAAAATTCTTTTTTTGTAAAAAGAGAAGGAAAGGGTATACTTCCCAAATGGTCCCATAGTCACCAAGTCGGGACCTGATGATGGAATCTTGGCGAAATCGAGGAAACTCTTCAAATTTTATTTAGTTTTCTACAACAAGTGAAGCATTTGCGTTCAATAAGAACCATTCTACCATCAGATCTGATGATGAATCCAAGAGACAGGCTTCGGAACTCCATAACAAGCCAATTAATGATAGCTGTGTTTGGGCTTGTTGGAATTGTAACGGTATGCACTTTCCAGGTGTACCACTATTATGTTATCAATGAAGAGGATGGAGGTTATCAATCCGATTAGTATTTTTTTATGTATGTACACTGATAACGCTGGGATTTATGATCCGATTTGCATGATTCTTCTTTAGTTTGATGCGGAATAGTTGCCATTTGGTCCCATAAAAATTTAATATAGTTTGGCCATGTAATTTTAATTTTATTATCATTTTTTTTTATATGTAATTTTTTTAAGTATGTGCACTTATTTCTACGTGATTACTGGACCGATTTAGATGATTTTTCATTCATTTGGTAGAGAAAGCTTACCCGGTGGACCCATATGAATTTTATTATCTTTGCTTAGGTACTTTTTGAGTCATCCTCTTTATTATAATAATAATAATCATTTTATTTTAGGCAACTAAGGCCCATAGATAAAATACACAAATAATAAAACAACAATAATAAACTAATACATATCTAAAACCTTAATTAAACTATGACTCTAAAATATTGTACACGAAGTGACGGCGTCGTGTTGCACTGCGTGGTGTCACGTAGCCTTCCGCGGAATCGCCGATACATGACACCCGTCGGCCAAAACTCCTCCTTAAGGAAGGTCTCGATCTGGTGAGTCGGAACTCGCACCACGAACGACTTGAAATTCGTGTTGTGGCGCGACTCCAACTTCTCGACCCTCAAAATCCAGTTGGTCTTCATTCGTAAATACTCCACGATCTCCTCAACCTTCGTGGTGTGATGTAGCCGGGACACATAGAGCTGCGTCGTTGGTAATGCCGGACGCAGCATCATATTGGGTCCTACCAGCGCGGTCCCGCACAGGTTCCGACTAGAAGACTTCTTCCTCTCCACCTTCACGAAGCCATCCTTGTCACACGTTCCTGACGCTGGGCCTAGCTGTTTCGGAGCTCTGTTGGCCGATTCACAGCTACTCATCTTATTCCCTTCTTGGTTTGCGACACAGGTTTGTGCGTGGCGACAATAGCAGCGTAGGCACGTTTAGGGGTCGACGTACCTACACGAGTCACTACCTCGGCTGGCCTTGAAGCCGCGACGGCGCAAGTTGCAACGGGTGCAATATGAGCAGCGGGTGACGCAGTGGAGCTCGCCGACTCAAAACTGCCGACGCTAGCGTCTCTCGCTCCGCAACTTGCGCTCACACTGTAGGCATCAGGCGACCTATTTACCTTAACAGAGTTGCGCAACAACTTTACTTCGGCACGTAATTCACCAATGGTGTTATTTGACACCTCCAATGTGGACTGAACCTCAGCCAGGCTTGCCTTGAGAGTTGTAATGTCCTTCAGCAACCTGGTGACGTCGACGTGGTCAAACGTGACTGGGGGCAACTTATGAAGCTCCTTCGCCACAAAAGCGGGCACGTCGTCTGGGTCGGTGCTCTTCAACAACGTGATGATGTCTTGAACACACTTCTGGCCACCATCCCTCCGGCGGGACTGCATCTGCTCGACTTTGCCGAGCGACTGGAATAGCAGCAGCTTGGCACTGCTGATCTCCTCCTCCTTGAAATTGGACTTGCAGATCTGCAAAATGCTGACTTCGTCCATGTAGTCAATGGCATGGTTGATAAATGCCAAGACCTCGTTGGCTATGAGCGGTTGTGAACTCATAGCGTTAACCGGGCAGCGGCTAAGGCCGCGCGACACGCGAATATATTATTCGTATCGGGCAGCGCAAACACGTCCGTACTCGACCGCGCATTGCACTGCACTTGTACTATGCATTATAAGTATTATGCATTTTGTCCTTTGTCATATGTGTGGACGATGTGCTGGTGTCTAGTTACAATGTAAAAATTATACTTGACTAGGATTAAAGTGAGATACCACCACTGAAAAGGCTAAAATTAGTATCGATATACAATTTAAAAAAAAACCAAAGAGTTATTGTTTAAATACATCATCATCATCACCTTTCTCATGCCCTTATCCCAACTTATTTGGGATCGACGCAACATATCTTCTAGTACCATATTTCTCTATTACTCGTCATCTCATCAGACTCCTCTTTTCCTTATAATTGTTTGGATAGAAATTGACTATTAATTTAGCTACAAAATAGAAAGTTTTTATTTTCATAAACAATTTGATACACATGAATAATCTTCGAATCTAATCTGAATTGTGCTGTCACAGGTTAACAGATTGAAGTACATGGCAAACATTTCAGAACGATAAAACTGGGAAAGCAGTATTGATATTGATAAGAATCTTACACGCCTGTATTAAATAAAAAGCTTCCTGACACTCGTTACTCAGGACTAAATCAAGAAGGCATTGATCTGAAGTGGAAAATTTTACAAATTTTGATCATTTTTTTAACATCAAAATGAAGTTCGTCGGATGTCTCGTTGTAACAACGCTTCTCTCAATTTCATGCTCTGAGCCGAAGTACAAGCTGGCGCCAGTTGTAACAAAATGTTCACTTCTGTTACCAGTTGAAAATAATTCACAAACAGTGTTCTTTGATATGAATGTTCACGCTCACCCTGAATTAAAGACATGCATCATCCAAGGCAGCATTAGTAGCAAACAATCACTTATATTACTAAACGCAGATGTAGATATGAGAGTGAATGTCACAAGCAATTTTATTATGACCAATAATAATCCTAACGTCATTGTAAAAACAAAATATTTAACTACGAAGGTTTTTGATTCTCTCGATTTTATAAGATCCAACTGGTCTCTACTATATATTATTGTCACCGATGACAGTAAATTTAAATGCAAGAACAGCACGATGAATCCCAAAGAATTTTCATTGTTGGACAATATCATGAACACTTTGTGGCACAAGTTTCAAATCATGCGTGTTGGTGTAGTGTTCCCTTTGGCATGTAAACAAATGATGGTTATTTATAACGGCAAAAGACGATCTACCCGGATGTTATACGACAGATCTATAAAATTGATTAACGCTACTAATTACAATGAGTTATACGTAGCCATTAAGAAAAGTGGTGAAAAGCTAGCTCATGACTATCCTATGCTGGCGGGCTTATTCTATAGGTATCCCACATCTATCAACGATTGTGAGAATTTACACTATTACGTCCATTTTAATTTGAACTTATCGCTTGGGTTTTGCGGTTTAGACGGAATGGTAATGCACGATATCCTCTCACATTTTAAATTCAATGTTTCTTTTTGTCAATGTGAAAACTGCAACTATTTCGGTTCTGGGGTTCCCGGGAATATTAGTGGTACTTTGGGTTATGTCAGTCGTAACGAGATGGATATATCTTTCAATTCAAGATTTTTAATTCTGTATTCAAATGAACGAATTCATTACATGCATTATGTTACAACCGATAGATTATGCGCTTTAGTTAGGAAGCCTGATGTTGTACCGCTTTGGCACGGAGTGTTCAATGTATTCTCTCCGTCGCTGTGGGCTCTGATAGGTGCGGTGTTAGTGGCAATAGGTGGCATCATGTGGACCACGGCGATGATCAACAAAACAATGACCGGCGCAGAGATACTGTCATTTTGGAGGTACCTTTACAACACTGTGATAACGACAATGCTAGGATTTTCACCGCTGAAAACAAGGTCTTTGCTTATGTTAAGGAGCGCATGCTTATTATGTTCAGTTTTTGTTCTGGCTTTATATCAAGTAAGTGAATAATTTTGGTAAAGCCACAAACAATTATGTTGGTACATAGTTTTCTTAATAATTTGTTATAATGATACCATTTTGTTCAATATTTCAGGGTCACATAAGCAAAGTATACACCACAGTAGAACGCTTTCCAACCATCAAAACTCTAAAGGACCTTTATAATTCTGAAGCTGTTTTATATACTTCTGATACAATGAAAGATATTTTGAGAAGCGTGCGGAACCCAGAAGACAAGTTGCAAGCGGAATTCTTTGATCGAGCTCATTTGGTACCTGGTGATCGTCTCGGTAAGTTAGATTAAATACGGAAGTGTCATGGAAATGATTTACCCTTATCATGAGCATCTGCTAGCTAAAAGTTCAAATCCACATTATTTTACCTACATCCACTTAAAAGTTTAGTAAACAGAAAGTATCAGCACAGCACTTAGTGAGTGTAATCGAAATTTAATAAATATCGACCTTACTCTCTGTTACCTTAGAAACTTGAAAATGGGAATACCACAAGGTTCAATTTTGGGTCCAATACTAATCTAAGTGTGTATCATTGATCTACCACATTTATTTAAAAACCAACAGCAAATGGCGGCTAATGGTACGGTTATTATGGGTCGCAGATATCGAGTTGATATAATGTAACTTGAAACAGGGACCAATTAGTTCATCCACGTTTCAGGCTGGCCAAAATACGTCTGGTATATTCGAATTTTTGGTTCTAGGACATGATATAAGTTGTGAACAATTTCGATCGATATTTATAAAATGAGGACCTGTGCATTACAATAGTCATTTTTAATCTGTTAAAAACGGGGAATAGTACATTATGGTACTAGTGTGTAATGTTGGTGATTACCGCTGAGGCGCCATTGAGACCCGAGCCGTTAGGCGAGGGTCTTAAGAGAGCCGAGGACGGTAATCACCAATACACACGTGTATCATACGACGTTTTTCAACACACTTGTGAATAAAATAACAATAAAAACTCATTTTATTTAGTAGATATTATTGTGTTAATTTTTTCGCAAATGGTACGTTTAGAGTATTTTCCTCGGTGATAAAGCTGTCTTAGTCTTGGGTGAACTTAAATCCCTCGCTAAACTCAGGACTCGTCTTAAATCCCTCGCTTCGCTCGAGATTTAAGTTTTTAACACACTCGCTTCGCTCGGGAGTAAACCTCGAGTCCTTCGTTACGCTCGCGATTTAAGTCGTCACTCGCGACAGAAGACACTGCTTTATCCCCTTGGTTAATAATCTACTATTATCTGTTTCCCTAGAAGTAATTATGCGGCACCCATCCGCAGCAACTGTGGACAGGAAATTAGATGCTCAGATGTCAATTCTGGAGCAGTACACTGACGATCACGGCAATCCTGTCATCGATATAGTGGACGAATGTTTGTTTACTTACTACTTGACGTACATAACTCGATCAGGTAAGGCAATAAACAAAACAAAAATATAACTGTACTACTGATGTACAGAGTGTGCCTGGACACTCGAATGCTTATTTTTTTTATTTATTGTTTATTTTTTCTACCTTTTGTAGTAACCAATGACTTATTGTCGGGCCTACGCTGTCCTCCCATACTTAAGTACTAATGCTGTAACTTCAAATATTGTAAAACCAAATGATTTTAAAAGAGTAACCATGGAGTTTCTTGGCGGTTCATCTCCATAGGAAACGACCAACCCGAACCGTGCACCTTTTGTCGACGTTTTATAAGTGCCCATGTAGGCCTATGTAAAATAAAATATTTTGATTTGATTTGACATTTGGAATAGCCTCTTAATTAGGAAAGAATTGAATGAACATTAACGTTAACTGTTGATGTCTTTTACACAGGTCATGTTTTAATTTTCTATTATTTGTTCTCTCAGGTTTTCCGTTTTTCAAGGATCTCAAAATTTTCACAGAACGCCTAATGGAAGCCGGTTTACCAGCTAAGTACTACCAATGGACTCAGCAAATGCTTGATATCCCAAATTCGATGCCTGACATCGGTACCGAACCCCGTCCTTTCTCACAAATTACCTTAAGAGACCAATGTGCAGCTTTTGGGATATTGTTTATTGGCATTATTCTTTCTACTATCGTATTTGCAGCTGAGTTGTGGAAAGGTAGACGTGAACATTTAAAATTGTATGATATGAATGTTAGTGAAGACCATCAAACTTAAATAAGTTTTTACAAAGGAGGTACTGCACCATTATTAGATCAATATGACTTTGGCACTGCGTGAATACGACACATACTAGCGGAACGTGTCTATAAAAAATACTGTTTGATGAGTAAAGCAGCACTAGAGAGCACTGTTTAGCAATAAATTATCGTGTGTGAAGTTTTAAGACTCATGTTTGATTAACCTTTGGTATCTGGTAAAGTGGGTCCGCGAAAAAAACGCGTGATGACGTTTTGTCGTCGTTCCGGCACTATAACGGGATCGCGCGGATGCACGTTTCGCCGACAGGATGCACGTTTCGCCGACACCAAAGGTTAATTCAAAGAATATACTATATGTATATAACTAGCTGTGCTCGCGACTTTGTCCGCGTGCAATAAGATTTTTTCCAAAATAGAAGTAGCCTTAGTTACTGCTTATTACATCAGCTATCTGCCAGTGAAAGTCCCGTCAAAATCGGACCAGAGATACCGTATATACATTCATATGCATGTAGTAAAAAGGTTATTTTAAAATTACAAACAGACACGTTAATTTTATTTATTTGTAAAGATAACTCTCGTACTTATAATTATGTGTAGAGAAAAAATATAATCTTCAATGTTAAAGTATCATAATAAATGCGTGACGTTTAAGCCTGTTTTATTGAACTCCTTCAGCCGTCTTGACCCGATAAACTTAGTTTGGCGGTTTGCTTATGCCTACGATACCAAAAAGGAAGCGTTTGTTCGAAAAAAATACAATGTTGTATCTAAAATACCGCATTCAAAACAATTATATTTCTTTATTGAATGTACGTCCCTACGTTTAATATCAATACAAACACGCAGTATTATAGGACGTTACCCATTTACTTCGTCAAGCTATTTATATGGCACATCTATTTATCTTATACAGGGTGTTTGGTGCATCGTTTGCCAAATCGAATAGGCCGAAAGGAGAGGTCATTAGCTATCTCTTCACGCCCTATAACTCATTCCTTGCCACACTGGTTTTTTTATAACAACTTTTTGATTAAAATTTTGAAAAAATCCAGACTTCAGTATTTTAGGTCAGATAAAAAAATAAAAATATTGTTTACACTTAAATTTTCGATTTAATTTTGATGTGTACTGTTGTATGATTCTATCAAATTCAAAATTACTTGCTAGTAACAAATTACTTTCTTGTTTAATAGCTGGAAAGTTTTTTTAAAAGAAAAATAAAATTAAAACTCAACTTTAAATGGCTATAAAAAAAAAAACTTAAAGCGATCGGGATCTTCGAATACCTTTAAAAAGTTCTCTAGTCTGTCCCTTTTCTAACGGTATGCAATATGCCCAAAAACCGTTTTATACCTTTTCATTTTTAACTAAATGTGTAATCGAGACACTAGGCTGATATTCGACATTACAGTAAGAACAGTAGTTTTAGCATACATAACATGCCTCAAGTAAGTAGACAGATACTGTTATGTCACTAGTGCGTAGTGTCCTATCTCTTTCTTAAACAGGAACCAATTTTTTAAGAATTTGAAATTAAAAAAAAACTTTGATTCAGAAATTACAAATCTTGTTCGAGTTGTCCGCCACTGTTGCGAATGCACGCGCGGCATCTTCGTCTTATCTTGACTGTAGTTGTGTGTAAACGTTTCTGCTTTGATAGTCACGAAAGCCGCATTAATGCGTTGGACTAAAATCTCAACTTCCGTGGCTTTATTTCTTTGGCTCGTTCTTAGACGTAAAGATCTAACAGAGTTAAGTCTGGGGAACGTGGAGGTCATGAAATAGCCATCCCAAAACACCGAAACAGACTTCCCCTTATTGTTAGCTGAGCTGCTAATTTTCCGTGAAGACATGTCTTTTGTATTCCAACAAGACCGTAGTCCCGCTCACTGGAGTTTAACTGTCAGGGAGTACCTCAATGATACGTCAGTTACTAGAATCATGGATTGAGAGGGATGGCCCTATTCTATGGCCTCCACGTTCCCCAGACTTAACTCCGTTAGATTTTTACGTCTAGGGACGAGCCAAGTAAATTGTCTATGCCTTGGAAATCGAGACTAGGGAGGATTTAGTCCAATACATTGATGTGGCTTTCGTGACTATCAAAGCAGAAATACGTTTACGCACAACTACAGTCGAGATAAGACGAAGATGTCGCGCGTGCATTCGCAACAGTGGCTGACAACTCGAACAAGATTTGTGATTTCTGAATTAAAGTTTTTATTTTTTTTATTTCAAATTCTTAAAAAGTTGGTTACTGTTTAAGAAAGAGATAGGACACTACGCACTAGTGACATAACAGTATCTATCTACTTACTTGAGGTATGTTATTTATGCTAAAACTACTGTTCTTACTGTAATTTTGAATATCAGCCTAGTATCTCGATTACACATTTAGTTAAAAATGAAAAGGTATTTAACGTTTTTTTGGGTATATTGCATACCGTTGGCAAGGAAACAGACTAGAGAACTTTTTAAAAGAATTCGAAGATCGCGATCGCTTTTAGTTTTTTTTTTATAGCCATTTAAAGTTGAGTTTTAAGTTTATTTTTCTTTTACAAAAACTTTACGAGCTATTAAGAATGAAAGTAATTGATCCTAGCAAGTAATTTTGAATTTGATAGAATCATACAACAGTACACATCAAAATTAAATCGAAATTTTAAGTTTAAACAATTTTTTTACTTTTTTATTTGACCTAACATGTTGAATTTTTTAATTTTTCAAAATTTAAATTAAAAATTTGTTATAAAAAAACCGGTGTGTCAAGGAATGAGTTAAAGGGCGTGAAGAGATAGCAAATGACCTCTCCTTTCGGCCTATTCAATTTGGCAAACGATGCACCAAACACCCTGTATATCAAGGAAGTAAAACCAGCAGATAACAAATATTGGCGGTGGATTTTTAAATAAATGGAGTAGACCATGCTTTTTCTTCGTCTTGTTCTTGAATTGATGGATACATAGATACAGATACATACATATATAAGATACTCTAGACTAAAAGAGGAAAGTACCCAATATCGGTCCTTGAGGAACACCTATTTATTAATTTTTGAATTGAATTGACACCATTTATTTGAACTAGTTGCTGACTATCATTTTAATAAGTTCAGACTAAAAAGTAGTTATACTCATGTAAGAGTTTGCTGGCGTTAAAATGGTTGAGCTATTGATAAACCTTTACCTTTTCAAATACCTTTCTGAAAACAAGCAACAAGGATACGGGTCTATACTTATTTAATGTCCTAGGATTTAAAAAGTGGTTATGATTGCTGTGGTGTTGCCTTAATGTATTTATTTAAATAAATCCGACAAAACTCCTACATACATTAAATATTAAGGTTGAATACGGTTTCAGTAATTAATTAACCAAAGGCAATTACCAAAATGGTGCGTTTTATTTTTCGCGGCCTAGGAGCTTGAGCATATTAAGGCCTATGAGCATAATATATACTCATTTCTATCGACAAATGCTCGTTTATAAATATTCCAATAAAACGGAAAAGTATGTAAAAGTATAAAGGAGACAATAGCACAACAAACAGAAGTTTAAATGGCAGTAAAGTTCGGAGTTGCGTGATTTTTATGTTAGCTCATCGAAGCTCCTGATGTTTTTTTCTTTCAGTTTCAAACACAAATAGCAAACTGGGGCTTAATTGCAGACCTATTTTAATTAAGATATAAGTGAAACAAATAATTCGGATGTTATTTTCAATTCAAAGTAGGTTTTTTTTTTTCATTTCACCTTGGCGCTGTGACGGATTTTCATATAAACTTTCAACCCTTATTTAACCCGCTTAGGGGTTGAATTTTCCAAAACCGTAGCACAATCTGTCCAGTTGTTTGAGCTGTGAGTTGATAGTCTGTTAGCAGGACAAACGATTATAAAAGTATATATGTTTTGAGGAATTTAATATTTCGATGCGTCCAGACATGCAGCATCAGAGATTTAAAAAGAAACATAACCAATTCTGGAAGCATCCCGATCAGTTCCAATCATGCGTTTTATTTTTCATGGAAGGATTATGTTTAAGCAAACAAGGTACTTGTTGACCCATAAAATGATTTTTTTCCATTGTACAGTCCCATCAATAATGAATGAATAATCAACCACATATTGTAGTGTCAGACGTTAACAGATTGAAGCAGCAAACGTTTTAAAGTGATTAAGGTCGATAGATGTATTGATAATAATAATCAAGTACACGTCTATATTAAATCGAGATCTTCCTAACGATTATTTGTGGAGTTATATCAAGAAGACATGACGTGAAGTGAACAATTTGGCGAATACCGGGCGCAATTAGTTTGATTTTGTAATATCCAAAAATGAAGTTCCTTGTATTTCTCATCGTAACGACGTTTCTCTCAATTTCATGCTTTGAGCGGAAGTTTAAGATGGCTTCAATTGTAACAAGTTGTCCGCTAATGTTACCAGTTGAAAATTATACAGAAACAGTATTCCTCGACATGGATATACACGCTCACCAAGAATTAAAAACATGCATCCTGGGGCAAGGCAGTATTTTTAAACAGTCATTTCTATTGCTAAACACAGATGTAGATACAAGACGTAATGTGTCACAAAATTTTCTTATAACAAGTAATAAACCTAACGTCATTATTGTTACCAAATACTTAAAAGCAAAGATGTTTGACTCTAGTCTATGGCAGATTTTTGTTAGATCAAACTGGTCTCTAATGTACATTATCATCACTGATGACAGCAAATTCAAATGTGAGAATGGCACGATGAAGCTGAAAGATTTTGCATTTCTGGAAAATATCATGAACACTTTGTGGCACAGGTTTCAAATCATGCGTGTTGGTGTAGTGTTCCCCTTTGCATGTAAACAAAAGATGGTAATTTATGACAGCAGAAGGCCATCTGCTCAGATTTTATATGACAGATCTGTTAAATTAACTGACGCTACTAATTCAAAAGACTTATTTGTAGCTATAAAGAAAAGTGGTGAAAAGCTTACTAACGACTATCCAATAAAAGGCAGCATGTTTTACAGGTATCCTACAGCTATTACAGATTGTGAGAACTTACATTACTACGTGAACTTTAATTTGAACTTAACGGATGGGTATTGTGGTTTAGACGGAATGGTAATGCATGACATTCTTGCACATTTAAAATTTAATATAACTTTTACTAGAGAAGAAAAATGTAACTATTATGGTTATGGGGTTCCCGGGAATGTAAGTGGCACGTTGGGGTGTGTCATGCGGAAGGAGTTAGATATATCCTTTAATTCAAGATTTATGACCTTATACTCCGATGAACACATTTATTACATGACATATGTTAAAACTGATACCCTGTGTGCTTTAATAAGAAAACCAGATGTTAAACCGCTTTGGCAAGGTGTGTATAATTTATTTTCTCCGTCGCTGTGGGCTCTGATAGGTGCGGTGTTAGTGGTCATAGGTGGCATCATGTGGACCACGGCGATGATCAACAAAACAATGAAAATTCCGGAGAAAATGACATTCTGGTGGTACCTTCACAAATCTGTAGTCACAACAGTGCTAGGATATTCACCGATAAAAGGAAGAAGTTTGCTAATGATAAGGAGCGCGTGTTTATTGGGTTCAATTTTTTTTCTGGCTTCTTATCAGGTTAGTTAATTATAATGGTGTAAAAATCTGTCTTAACGATCTAATGCCTAAACTAAGTATTTGCATTATTACTGAACAGGGTCACATAAGCAGAGTGTACACAACAGTGGAGCGATATCAACAAATAAAAACTCTAAAGGAACTTTATTATTCTGGAAGAACTTTGTACACATCTCCTTCAATGAGAGATATCTTGAGACAAATTCATAATCCAGAAGACAAGCTGCAGGGGGAATTCTTCGATCGTACAAATGTGATAGCTGGCGATCGCGATCGTCTTGGTAAGTTGGTTAACGACAGTAGTAATACAGCTTCACCAATAGGGCCGCAGATCTATGTTAATAACGACGATGATGATGATGACGTTAATCACGTCATTAAGTATGTTTGTCTGCCATCCTCCTCGTGTCAGCCGTCATTTACTACTTTTTCTATCGTTCCTTAGAGATTCCATCTATCTTTCCTTTTTTTGCAGGAGTAGTATTGCAACACAAGCTCGCAGCGACTGTGGACAGGAAATCCGATGCCGTGATGGAAATTCTTGAGCAGTACTCAGACAATGATGGAACTCCTCTTATCGATATAGTGGACGAATGTTTCTATACTTATTACTTGTCCTGCATTACTCGATCAGGTAATATTTATACAGTGGTAAGGTCAAAAAGGTAGCTGTGAGCCGTTGTTTATCTATGGCGAACCGAGATCGATACTTTATTCCTCCAAAATCATGCTTTAAAACATTAACACTTAAAACGGCATATTTACCACGTTTGTTATTTATACAAATATTTGTCTCTTTTGCATCTTTTGAGTACTTTTCGATTCGTACATAACCTTGTTCCCGACATTTTAGTTCGGTTTTTAAGCAGTGGGTTTATTTTAATACTTATTTTTATTATGATAGAGATTTACTAATTGTATTATGTTTCCTAGGTTTCCCATTCTTCGAAGAACTCCACGTTTTTACGGAACGTCTAAATGAAGCTGGGTTACCGGATATTTACTACAAATGGACTCAGCAAATGCTTGAAATCCCAAATTCGAAATTCGAAACCAACATCGAACCGCGGGGTTTCTCTAAAATCAGGTTACAAGACCAATATGTAGCTTTTGGGATACTATTTATAGGTACAGTTGTGTCCGCCGCCGTGTTCGCAGCTGAAATCTGGATAGGCAGACGTAAAAATTATAAACTGTACAAGCGACGACCATAATCAAGTTCAAATTGATTTTCCGTATGAACTTTTTCATTGTGATCTTCCGGGTAACATGCTTACAATGGCAATGCCTTTCGTGTAGACAATTCAATAGCAGGCATTGAGTGCAGACAAAATTTTCAAACAGACGTAGCCATGGATTAAAAATTTGCTTGAAAATCCTTCGAAGCATGATTGAAAGTGTGTTATACCATTAATCGAGCTGCAGGTCGATTTCTGGAGGTCTACTCTCTTTCTCCGAAACGTAACTTCGGCAACGAACGACAATTAAACGTAGTTACATTTGTGACCCTACTCTATATAATTTGCGGACGCACACAATAATATTCAATACATTCGCTGTCTGTAAATTCGAATTTCTTGTGTGCGTCCGCAAATTATATAGAGTAGGGTCACAAACGTAACTACGTTTAATTTTCGTTCGTTGCCGAAGTTACGTTTCGGAGAAAGAGAGTAGCCCTCCTGGTAATTATAACATTCGCACAATTGCACTGTATATATACATCGTAATAGCGAAAAAAATATTACCTGCTCCATACATTTGGGTCGAATGGGTATTGGAGTTTTGTTATGGGGTAACAGATAATTTCTTCGCTATTACGATGTTTATCCTATGGAGAAACATGTTCAGTTGTATGGTCTGTAGCACACCCTTAAGTATGTATTTACCCTTTCTGTTACACTCTGTATACTAGATATGCCTTTGCACTGCGGGTTAGACCCAAATGTCGTGCTCGTGCCGCCCTTATGTTAAAGATAAAATGTTCTACGGAGTTAGTATACAGCTATTTAAGTACTTGAGCCATGAGCGACGATGACAGTAAGTAACTTCAGGATCAATACCCACTACCTTCGAGAATGTGCGTCAGTGTCAGGGACAAACGTTGAACATGTATTTTGTTCTTATAAAAATATTAAGTATCTTTGACGCAACTTGTATGTTAATTATTTATTTATTTATTTATCGCAAACATACTATACTTATAAATATACTATACTTTTGTAATTTTAAGATTGTTAGTATTGGGGGCTTCTTCATAACTTTATTTAACTACAACTAGGTACACGAAACATTAATTAAACCTCACGCGAGACGCAAGAGAATGACACGGCAGGTATTACCTGCCCTGTCATTCTCGTACCTATTTATTCAGGGTGTACTGAATATTTGGTAACTTACCACGTATTCAGTAAACCATTTTGAACCACACCCCCAGTTTTTATTTATGATTTTTTAAAAAAATAAGTACTTAATACGTTAATTAGGTTGGTCATTGATAATATAGTGTGTGTGTGTGTGTGTATTTTTGCTGTTGTACTCTGTTTAGCTCTGTACTGTATTCTGTTCAGTATAGAGAAATAAATGTATGCAGTGCAGCCAAGTCTGTTTGATTTCACTCCTTCAGCCTTGTTTAATCCCCTATTTATTTAACGTGGCGATTTGGTTAGGCTCTCCATTTATTATGTAACTAGACACAGTTTCACTTTGTATTTAGAATGGCTTGAAGAAGACGTTTTGATGTCGTTGGAATGTAGCTGCAGAGTAAAATCTTACTGTTAAAAGACCCTATACCTAAATAAGGTTCTAAAGTACCTTTGCTGTGATTGCTTTACGCAGATGACCTTAAATGAATATTTATGGCATCGAGGATACTAATTTGGCATCCTTCCAGGTGGACCATAAGCACGCTTCACTCGCTCTTACATTTTCTTAATATAATTACAATGAATTTTAAGCTGGGGTGCTGCTAACCATGCTCGATGCCCGCAGTAGAGCTTCCGAAAGAGTGGGTCTTAAAATGATCATGGACAAAACCAAAGTCATGTTGAATGCCCATGTAACACCCACTCCTATCAAGATCGTCGACCCTCCACTAGAAGTAGTAGACGATAATGTCTACCTGGGACAGACGGTCCAGTGGGGTAGGTCTAACTTCGAGAAAGAGGTCAATCGTCGAATCCGATTCGGCTGGGCAGCGTTCGGTAAGTTGCGTGGTATCTTCTCGTCCAACTTACCGCAGTGTCTCAAACGAAAGTCTTTGACTATTGTGTGTTGCCAGTGATTACATACGGGACCGAAACGTGGTCGCTCACAATGGGCCTCATCAGAAGGCTTAAAGTCACCCAAAGGGCAATGGAGAGGCCTATGCTCGGAGTTTCTTTGCGTGATCAAATCAGAAATGAGGACATCAGCAATAGAACCAAGGTTCCCAACGTAGCCCGAAGAATTGTCAAACTTAAGTGGCAGTGGGCAGGGCACATTGCTCGCACAACGGATGGCTGATGGGGCCCAAAAGTTCTGAAATGACCGATGACCTGTTGAAGATTTCGGGGATCCGCTGGATGCGAGTTGCACGGGACCGGTCAATGTGGCGACACTTGGGGGAGGCCTATGTCCAGCAATGGACGTCTTTCGGCCGAAATGATGAAGATGATATGCTGCTAACCTGGTGCCATTCATATATTTCCTTTAAAAATACTCTACAGAAACTTATAAAATAACATCACAAAGTTAGGTATAATAACAAGCAAGCTGTTTATTTGGAGCGCAGCAGTAGCTGAACATGTGGTCCTGGGTTCGAATTACTCGTCATCATCATCATCATCATCATCAGCCTACCGCAGTCCACTGCTGGACATAGGCCTCTTCAATCGCTCGCCACTTAACACGATTCTTGGCAACTCTCATCCAGTTGCTACCAGCTACCCCGCCAAGATCGTCGCTCCACCGAGCCTGAGGGCGTCCCACCTTACGCTTGCCGATTCGTGGTCTCCACTCAGAACACGTCTACCCAAACGGTCATCGGTTCTACGGCTAATATGGCCGGCCCATTGCCACTTCAGCTTACTTATTCTGTGGGCTATATCAACTACTCTGGTTCTCTGTCGGATCACCTCGTTCCGGATGCGATCCTTCAAAAAGACTCCCAGCATGGCCCGCTCCATAGCTCGCTGAGTGACCTTGAGTTTATGGACCAACAGTACCGTGAGTGTCCACGTTTCGGCTCCGTAAGTCATTACAGGCAGGACGCACTGATGGAAGACCTTAGTCTTTAGGCTCTGTGGAATACGCGGCGAAAAGACCCGACGAGGCTTCCCAAACGCTGCCCAGCCCAGCTGAATTCTTCTGTTAGCCTCTCTCTCAAAGTTGTTCTTACCAAAGTGCAGAGTTTGCCTGAGGTAAACATATTCCCGAACAACCTTGAGAGGAGCGCCATTGACAACAAGAGGTCCTGGGGTGACGTGTTCGTTAAACATAACCTGCGTTTTGTCCAAGTTCACCCTGAGACCAATGCGTAGTGAAGAATCAACTAGGCCATTCAGCATCTGCTGCAAGTAGTGCAGCGATTCAGCCAGTATGACGATGTCATCTGAAAATCTCAAGTGTGACATGTACTCGCCGTTGATGTTAATGCCACGTCCTTCCCAGTTCAGCGTCTTAAACACATCCTCCAGTGCTTTGGCGAACAATTTCGGGGAGATTACGTCCCCTTGCCTCACTCCCCGACGCAATGGGATACCCCCTGTTAGCTGGTTCTGAGTTTGGACGGTCATTGTGGCATTTTCGTACAGACTTCTCAGCACTGGATGTACCGCCAGTCTACTTGGCATCGCTGCAGAGACTCCAGAACTGACCAAGTCTCGATAAAGTCAAAAGCCTTCTCATAGTCCACAAATGCAAGACACAGAGGCCGATTATACTCTTCGGACTTCTGTATAATCTGCCGCATTGTGTGAATATGGTCTATGGTGCTGCGACCCGGCCTGTTCGGAGCAGGCCGGGTTTTATTCGTTTTATTCACTCGTCAGGCAAAGGGTAATTTAGTGTTCCATCAGGAATTTCTCAGTAGCAGCCACCGAATCCGGATTTCCGCCGGTTGATGGCAGGTTCTCCCATACAACATTAAACATAACTGGTGAAACCCTTAGAGCATACCAGGCGTGATGTTATGTTTATTATTGTTAGTTTTCAAACAACGATTAGGGAAATGTGTCAGGTAGGTACTCGCCTAATGTTGAGTTAATGTTATTTGTTAACAATCTACGCATTCTGTTTTCTTTTTAACCGAGTTCAAAAAAGTACGAGGCGTTCGAGTAGTTTTTTTCACAGATTTATTAAACTGACAGATTACTGGATTGATTTTAGTGATTGTATTTTCAATAAGTAGAAGACGCACTCGTAGGTAAACGATCCATAAATGCCCGACAAAATAAAAAAATGAAATTTCCCAAGTTTAGAATAATCAGTCTTACTTAGTCTATTCGGAAAAACAAAACATGGCCCCGGTCTGCGCAAGCGGCGCCAACCCTGTATACTTGTATAGTTGACTAGTCTCGACCCAAGTCCAAAGTTCGACTAGATTAAAAAGTAATGATTTTAGTCTTAAGTGTCATTACTGTTTTATCTTTTTTCTTCTTGAAAGTTTTTGTTTTTGCGATGGATTCCAGCCCCTTTTATGGAGGTATTGAAGTAATTTTAATAAGTATTTTAGATAGTTTATACGCTTGATTTTTGTATCATCATTCTCCTGGACAGGGGTGGGCCGTAAGGTTGTGGGGCCCTGGGTTAATACTACTTGGGGGCCTGCGTGATTAATTAACTACTGCCATTTTGACAAAAAATCTGTTTTAGATAATGATGTAGGTACAAGGTACAAGGTATGGGAAAAAGAGGACAATACAGATAGAACTAGAGAGACTATGTATTCCGTGTGAGGCTGCTGAAAAAACCACCATCTTTTTTGTTTTAAGTTGGCAGGCAGGTAGCTACATTTTCATCAATAACGAAATATTCAAGTCATATTTTGTACGATTAAGTTGACAGATTGACACAGCAATCATATAAGTGTGACCGATTGTTGTAGAGTTGTTGGTATTGACAAGTTTTAAGGAGGTAAAACACGCCTATATTAACCCGTCAAACGCTTATTCGTGAGTGTTAACTATTTACAACGGAGACATCGGTGTGTGAATTGTTTGACTAAAGATGGAAACCAGTACTTTGATTTTGTAATATCAAAAATGGAGTTCCTTGTATGCCTCCTCTTAACGACGTTTCTCTCAATTTCATGCTCTGAGCCGAAGCACAGGTTGGCGCCAGTTGTAACAAGTTGTCCGCTTCTGTTGCCAGTTAAGAATGATTCACAAACAGTATTCATCGACATGGATGTTCACCCTCATCCAGATTTGAAGACATGCATCTTAAAAAACAGTGCTCAATCAGTTATTTTACTAAATGTGTATGGGTCGGATTTAGACATCAAACTTAATGTGACAAGGAATTTTATTAGGACCAGTGATAATCCGAACGTAATGATAATGACAAGATATTTAACACCGAAGATGTTTAACTCTACTCTATTACGTTTTTTTGTAAGATCTAATTGGTCTTTACTGTACTTTATCGTGACCGGTGACAGAAAATTCAAATGTGAAAATGACACGATGAATCCGAAAGATTTTGCATTTCTGGACAATATCATGAACACTTTGTGGCACAGGTTTCAAATCATGCGTGTTGGTGTAGTGTTCCCTTTTGCATGTAAACACAAGATGGTAATTTATAACGGTAAAAGGCCATCTAATGGGATTTTATATGACAGATCTATTAAATTAATTAATTCTTCTCATTTAAAAGACATTATTATAGCCTTAAAGAAAAGTGGAGAAAAGCTAGCCGATGGTTATCCTATAAAGGCGAGCATATTCCACAGACATCCAACATCTATCACAGCTTGTAAAAATTTACACTATTATGTGAATATTAATTTTGAATTGACCAATGGGTTTTGCGGTTTAGATGGAATGGTAATGCACGACATCCTCTCGCATTTAAAATTTCGTTTAACATTTAGTAAAAACAAAGAATGTGAAAATTACGGTTATGCGGTGCCCGGTAATGTGAGTGGTGCTTTAGGTTGTATCGTTCGCAACGAGTTGGATATATCCTTCAATTCAAGATTTATGACCCTGTATTTGGATGAACGTATTTATTACTTGCATTATATTAAAACTGATGATTTGTGTGCTTTATTAAGAAAGCCTGGTATTATACCGCTTTGGGAAGGTGTGTATAATTTATTCTCTCCGCCGCTGTGGGCTCTGATAGGTGCAGTGTTAGTGGCAATAGGTGGCATCATGTGGGCCACGGCGATGATCAACAAAACAATGACAGGCGCAAAGATGATGACATTCTGGGGTTACCTTCACGACTCAGTAATGACGACTTTAATTGGATATTCACCGATGAAAACAAGGACATTAGTAATTTTAAAGAGCACATGTTTGTTGGGTTCAATATTTTTTTTGGCTTTGTATCAGGTAAGTTAGGGCTAAATACAACGTTCTAATTATAGCAAGTTTTACATAAGGCAAAGATGAACTTTACATAGCCATCTTATATTTCAGGGTCACTTGAGCCGAGTGTTTACCACTGTGAAACGTTTTAGTCAAATAAAAACTCTAGAGGAGCTATATTCTTCTGGAGTCACTTTGTACACTTCTCCTTCAATGATAGAGTTCGCGAAACAGCTACAGGATCCAAAAGACAAGATACAAGCAAAATTCTTTGAGCGCGCTCTTTTGATACCTGGCGATCGTCTTGGTAAGTCTAAATATAAAGGACCCAGTGTTTTTGGTGCGTTATGGCCTCTTAGAACCCATCACAACAATCTAGCATAATAAGTAGAGAACTATATATAGATTGCCTATTGGAACTAAGTTGGGTACCTACTTAATTATTTTGCAAATACTTTTATCGGTTTGTATGACTAACAGTTTTAGGTACTATCATCATGTTGCTATTAACAGAAATTGAAAGAACACTATTGCTAGTGTATTTAAAACTATAATTCCAACGATGCCAAAAATTGTGGTTTTTTTATAGTTATGGAGGGACAATATTTTTGGGGGGATACTTAGAGGGAAAAAACTAGGTTTGGAAGTAGTTAGTGCCTATCAAGTATAAACATCAAGATGGTGTTAAGAGCTTAAGCTAACGCAAGAGCGTTAGGTAACCATTTATCTGTAAAATGCCTATCATAAGCATAGGAGGATAAAAAAGACATTCACTATCTGAAGGCAATGATCCAAGTGCCGAATTACACCTAGGTCATGTTAATGCACAATATTATACCTACCTAAATCTATTTCTCCAGGAGTAGTCCTGCAACACGCAAATGCAGCAACCATAGACAGGAAATGGGATGCTAAAATGGAAATTTCCTATCAGTTCTCAGACAAAAATGATAAGCCTCTCATCGATATAGTGGACGAATGTTTTGGAACTTATTACTTGTCCTACATTGCCCGATCAGGTGAAATTCAGTAAAATCAAATTTATTTTTAACTCCATTGAGTTTGAAGAAGTTGTTGATTTAGTGAGTACACCTAAGCATTTCATCCAATTGAGTTACTATAATAAACCTACTATATTTATTCCCTCAGGTTTCCCATTCTACAAGGATCTCCAACTTATAACAGAACGGCTAAATCAAGCTGGTCTGCCAACAAAGTACTACAAGTGGACTCGCGAAATGCTACACATAGCTGATTCAAAGATCGAACACGATAGCGAACCTCGGCATTTTTTGAAAATAAGGTTAGGGGATCAACGTGCAGCTTTCGTGGTTCTGTGGGTTGGTACAATTCTGTCAATTATAGTGTTCGCAGCTGAAATGTGGAAAGGACGTCATCATGTCAAATTGTAGTTAAAGGGAAATTTCTTAATTTTAATGCAAGTGTGCGAAATTTGTCTTTGCATTTAAGGCTGTATTCATTTGTAGCCCGACAAGAAACCGAATGTCATTAAACTGAGAGTTTAATGACAATTTTTCACTCTAGACATTAATTTTAACACACGATGATTTATGTAGAATAATTTATCGATGTTATTGTGGGCTTGATAATTAATTATGTATCGTCGGTTATTTGTGTAATACTATGTATTCGTATATTCTAAAGCACTCTTAGATCGATTTTGATGCAGTCTTAATCAACTTTATTTATGCGAACTTTGGATGTCTTGCAAAGCCAGGGCGAGTCCCTAGTTATAAGCAGATAATAAATAAATGCTGTTGTATGACTTCACAACAGCCAAATAAAAACCCAGCAGAAGCAAAGCCACAAAGCCGCGTTTGCTTCAGCAGGATTATTGTATCATCCTACTTTCCCCCCGATTATCTTGGAATATGCCGAGTCCGATACTTACCTACAAACGCCTACAAAACAACAAATAGCAACTACGCAAAAATACCGATGATACTTTATACCCAGGTATTCGTACTCGTGATCCGGTGATCATATTAAATATTGAGAAATTTACCATGTTATTTGCCTGTTATCCTTCAAAATTGGTGGTATAAGAGTTAAATCTCGTATAGGTAACTTTGTTATTATGGCCGCCTATAAGAGCTACAGGTCCGTCAAGGGCGAGTTGCCCATAGCACTCAAACGCAAGCTCATGGACATGTTGTGTATTCTCCACGTTGTAGCCTATTGTGCACAGACTAGGTCTTACGTTAGCATCCCGAAGTCCAAACTTCATAGCTGACGGGGCTCAAGACTGCCCAACTCAAATGGGGCTGGAGACTGGACAGGACATGTCTGTCGCATGCCGGACAAATTATATGGGCCAGAGTAGTGCAAAACTGGTACCCTGAGCTGTCTCAGGCGGGGCATGCAACGAAGGACATACCGGGGTCAGAACTGGAAGGAGAACAAGCGGTTTCGCTTCAAGTGGAAAGGGTGAAGGAGGCCTTTGGCCAGAAATGGGTTAGAGCAGGGTAGAAAATAGACAAAAAAGAAAAATTCAGGTTATTATGGAATTTACTTTTGAAGTATTCTTTTTACAATGTCATGTCAAATTATACATTATACATTTTATCTACAAATAACTGCCGCTGTGGTGTTTCGATGTTTGCCTAAACGTTTAGGTTTCTGTTATTATTATGCACTTACAAAAGATTTTTAAAATTGCTTATTTAAAAGAATAAAACCTTAAATTAAAGTACTTGTTGTCTTTTTTTAGAATACAATTCGCTAACTAGATATACAATATCATACAAAATAATTATGATTTATTTCGCCTTATCTACTTAACCGCGATTAAAATCTGATTTCATACACCTTAAAAAACATATAAAAATTATGATTTCGTACAAAAAGCTTGAATTCTAATAAAGTAACGCGTAGGAACAATATTACAATCGCAGCCACGCCGTAGCTGCAACTGAGTTAACGTTGAGGGGTCGTTTCAAAGGTTAAGCAACGTTTGCCGAGGTCAGTCCGTAGATGAGTGACCACATCATCACAAACCGAGGCCACTCCGTGCTTCGGAATTTTAAGCCGTTGGATCAAGCTGTCATTTAGATTTTTGGCAGACGTTACGGTTAGCCAGAAACCCGAAAGTCTGACGACTAGTCTTACCAAGGGATATCATGTTACCCAGTTAATGGTGTCTGGAGGGTCGCTCCGTGTAAACTAGTGGAATTCAGTTGCACCAGGTCAGACTAGAAGTCGACCCCAACATATTTGGGAAAAGTCTAGGCAGATAATTATGTTACAATTGAGGAAACTTAGTCATTATCTATTTACAAAAAAAAAAGTCTATATTGTCTTTCTATGTTCATTGCAGCTTGGCAATGATCCTTATATACTATGAGAACAATAAAATGAGCAGGAATCAGAAATCACTCAACAAATTCATTGCATACAATAAATATCTGGTTGGTTCATTGTGAAAGTTCGCAATGCAACGACGACAAATACAATCTAAATAGGTACAGTCCAAGCTCAAAATTTCTATCCAGTTTATTTTTGTATTTTGAATTTTATAGCAGCTGTTAAAGTTCTTAGTACAAAATTGACAGAACAAAAATTGCTCAATGTATTAATCCTGGATCTAAATACACCGTGTAAATCACCTCATCACGAAGCCGTCAACCAAGCATTCTGTACATGAAACTAAGTAACTTTACGCAAAAATTATTGCTGGGAAACGACTTTTTTTTGGGGGGTGTTAAATCATGTTTTGTGGTAGAACTCAATGTAACGCACTCAAAACATTGTGCTGATGGAAAGATTGAATACTATGGGGATCGTGGAGGTGTTTAAAGTAAAAATCTTACATTACAAACTTGTGTTTAAAAAAATTCTTGTCAAAAAGTTGGAACTTTGACCCCTAATATCTCCGTAACTAGAAGGTTCCCAGGTAAGGTGTAGAACAAAAAAATTATCAAAATGACAGGGAGAACCAGTGCCTTTCGGCTTCGTTAAGAGGTTTTTTACACTCCTTATAATCTTTAGTTTCGTATTAAAGCCGAAGAAGATTTTCTATGTAAGGCAAAAAGTAGGTAGGCATTTGTAGGGATGGCAAGTTTCGGACAATTTAGTCGTACACACGGCTACACATCCAGCTATACATGTCCAGTATAACATGGCTTCGCTTTGTATATATTTTCCTAAACCTGAGATCCGCATAAACTGGTTTTGTATAGCTTGATTGGTCGCTGTGCGTACATAGCGACTTACACATGTAATGTTCTTATTATTTTACAACCTGGTTAATATGAAGAGAGTATTACAGCTTCGCCTCTAGTTCTCTTATAAAAGGTTATTTAAGGTGTTATTTACAAGCTGGTGGATATCACAAGTATAATCAACTAAACACGCAAGTCTTACATTGAGCCATTAACTACTATACTAATAAACCATTAAAATTATTATGCAACATATTTAGTTTTTGATCTAATGTCATGTCTGATCCCAAAACTTATCACATAAAATACAACAGCGTAATTACAACGAAATATAATCTCAATTATGATCAATATTAATAGGGCAAATTCAGAAACTTGTCGTGGTCGCAAATAGCTTTCAAATACACACTACTTCCTGTTTTGATAAATTAATTAATATTACTTAATAAAAAATCAAGAGAAAAATAATAAGAAATAATGATTATAATTAAAAAGCAAAAACAATGACCAATAATAATTAACAATAACCATATCGTGGCCAATTCGAGAGCATATAGACAAAAAAAGTCAAACGAAGTTTATAATAATTGAAAAAAATAAAATATTTTATTGAAATATGCATTTAATCGAAAACAATGAACAAAACAGAGATTAAATTGGCATTTTGGATGCACACAGGTCACAATATAAAATTAGAACAAAAAAAGTCGGCGACCTTTTTTTTAAGTGTAAAGTGGTTAAGTGTAAATCCCATGAAAATCCCACCACTTATATGCTTCGTTGCACCTATTGAGTATTTTTTGTCTTATTGCACTGGGCAAAAACACCTAATACATTCTTTTTTCGATACTTAATCAATATTTTAGTGCAAATCAGAGAGTCATTTCATAATTTTATTAAATAATATCGATTTATTTATCAAAACAGTGACGTATTAGAAAGTTATTTGCGATGTAGCTAACCTTCTGAAAGCGCCCTCTTAAACGTAGCGACTTATTAATGAATTCTATGGTATGCATATGCATTTCCCGAACGCGCGTCAGTCATTCCAATCTATACCTTATTACAATATGCACAAGACGCACCGTCGTGAAATTGCATTTTCTTTAGGTTCACAGCGAATTTTCTTATGTTACTAACGATTTTATTTTAGCAATGCTTTGCAGTTGCCAATAATCATACGGAATGCTTCTTAAGCCGTAAGACATTTGTCTTTAATCTAACTATTAAATATACAGGGTGGCGATGTAGTTACCTGCATCCTTTAAGGGGGTGAGTCTATCCGTCATATTCGTGAAAAGAAAAAAAGTATTCGAATGTATGAAAAGCTTTTTTTCATGAATCGGATGAGTGTACATAACGAGTTTCCTCTATGCCTCGGAAAAAACTTTAAGCCGTTAGTACCAGCTGTCATTTGTAGATCTTTGACAGTCGTTACAAACCTGAAAGCCTGACAACCAGCCCTACCAAGGGGTATCGCATTACCCAGTACTAACTTGGTTGTGGAGGTGGAGGTCAGATAGGCAGTGGTTCCATGTAAAATACTAGTATTCAGCTGATTAGACTGGAAGCCGACCCTAACAAAGTCGGCAAAAAGCTAAGCAGATGATGGTAGATATGACTGTCTTTGGGAAAATTCTCTAGTGTGACAGATAGACTCACTTCCTTAAAAGATGCAGGTATCTAAATCGCAACCATGTTTAGGTTTTCCTCACTCTGTCATGGCTTAGTTTCACATGGTCATTGTTAAATAAATGACCTCTATTAAATTAACCATTTAGTACAGCTGACCGTGAGTCCGTGGTAAAACAATGGCCTTGATATGGCGTAGCGGAGTGCAGGGTTTCGATAGTATAAGAGGCTAGCTTATACTGGTTATGTTCTCACTGACTTACGGCCCGCTGTACCCTTCTTGACTGACGAGTACAGTCACACGAACTAATATGTATACACGATGCAAAATTTTAAAGCGATTCCCTCATGAAATAATGGTTTCTACTTCGAGATAAGACTAATTTCGTAACTTAAACCCTAATCAATACAGTAAGAGAACATCACTTCTTAAAGTTGCTTCGTGTATACATATTTGTGCTCATGAGTGTACACGCGTTTTTAAGTAGTTACCCCCCTGGCGTACTCGGCGGGACTGTAGAGGGGTTAGTACATACTGACTCTGTCTGTACATAATTCATTATACAGTAATCACCAACCTTTGAGCAGAAATATTGCACATTTTTCTACGTCAAACTGACCTCTCGCACAAGACTAAGCGTATCATATTCACGTATCACATACAACTATTAATAATCATTTTAACACATAATAAATCTTTGATATAGCTTAACAGTATCATATCCTTTAATCTAGTCATAACAGGCACTAAACGACACTTCTTCTCACTATTGAGTAGTACGCGCTTTCATAACATCAGTTGTATTAGATTATATTTAAAGTCTATTTTGCAATGTGATTTTTTTACATTCATTTCAAGTCTATGCAGACGTACCGTTTGTCGAACGGTCGTTTTTTTTTTTATATGAGCTTCCGAAGTCGAAGTAAGGTAAGTGAGCCAGTGACTTCAAACCCCTCGAACCTTGTAGAAGTTCATCCATTGCCTGTATCAGCTGCAGAGTGGTAAGCACGCGATTATCGCGAGCAAACAGATGAGCCACCGCTATTTAGATATACTGCCATTCTTCATACGTCCGCCGGCGAGTTTGAAGCTGCTCTGTGGCGTAGCTATGCTACTACTGGTATCTGCTATCGCGGTGGAAAACGACGCCTCGCCAATGTACCAGCCGCACATACGTTTCACCGCATCCTGCCATCGCGTGAACGTGACTGCGTATGCTAACTTTATTTGTGGACGCGGACTGAATACGCAGTCTATTTCTCTGAGCTTCTTTATTTCTTCTTTTGATTTCCAAATACCTGATGAAATAAACATATATGAGAACCAGTTGGAGAGATCGAAAAGTGTGGCCAAAAAGTCATCAGAGACCCGGTTTTGCATCTTCGTGATCCGATCCGTGGAAGTGGTTGAAATTTTGCACATAAAATATAATTCCGTACCAGAAGAACTGACAACTAGCTTCGTCGGAAAGTATCCCACGGGAACATTTCACATAGCCCATTTTATACACTTACTAGCTGCAGCCCGCGACTTCGTTCGCGTGAAAAGTTTGATGGATTTTAGGGGTATCAAAAATAGATGTAGGCAAATTCTCAGACCTACCCGATATGCACACAAAATTTCATACAAATCGGTTCAGCCGTTTCGTAGGAGTTTGGTAACAATCACCGCGACACGTGAATTTTATATATTTATTAGATATCACAGAGGTTGATGTAGCCTTAGAGAAAGCATTTTCAAAATCGGATCAGTAGTTCCGAAGATTACGCTCTATATTAAAACGTACACATGTAAAAAGTTGAGAGCAGCGGTGGCCCAGCGGTGGCAGCCCTACTTACGAGCAGTAAGCCGTGGGTTCGATCCCAGGCAGGCGCATTACTTTGCATAATTTATTTCATCACCGCTGCCGGCAAAAACGGTGAAGGCAAACATCGTGAGGAAACCGGCATGTCCTAGAACTAAAAATTCGAAGACATGTGATATCTACCAACCAGCCATGGGCCCGCGTGGTGGATTTCAGCCCACTCCCTCTCACAGAGAGGAGGCCTGTGTCCCAGCAGTGGGAACATTATAAGCTGATGATGATGATGCTGACGTAAAAAGTTTACCTCCTTATAATTTTAGTATGGATTAACCATATACAAGATGGAAGGGACACTGAACTGGTTTTAGCGTCGGTGTCACTTCCATCCTGTATCAGTAAGGTCCAAAATTTTCCAGCCTACCCATTAGATTAATCAGGGACACAAAACTATCATGTCACTAAATTACTGAAGTTTTCCTTACTTACCCATAGTAAAAAAGTAATATTTCTGTTCAACGTAGTATCCCTTTATTAAAGTGAAAGTTTTATTACATCGTCTCAAACTTTTTCGTCAGTGTGTTGCATGTCGCGTGACGCTGACGGTCGGCCGCGGAGTAGGGATAAGGTTTCACTTTTACCGTGGTTTCATAAAACGTAAAACGTGGTTTCACAATCCTTTTTTTCAATCTTTTGTTGTTTGTATATTAATCCTTAATCTTATACATGAAACAAGAAACTGGTGGACCTTACCATGTATATTGTATCCAACCTTACCTAATTGATATCCTACTATATGTGCGCACCCTTGTGAGGACATCTCCACGTGGACCGGCCGTTCGACGCGCAACCCTGTGAGATCAGCCACCAGCTGAGCGATGAAGTCGTTGTTCGATACACCACCGTCTAGTCTGAAAGTTAAACATTTCATAAATCAATCGATTTATCCTGAACTTTTTTTTTTTTTTTTGAAGTGAATATCTTACGCGACTTTCAATAAGGTTGCGTTAAACGTTTAACGCTACCATGGACGGGGAATAGAAAGATACAGAGCGAGAGTGAATGCGTGGCACTCGAACGCATGGGTGCGTTACGAAGTTTCACTTCTTCCGAGCGGAGGAACTCCAGTACTCCACGCACTATTTTTTTATAATATTTCCATTATCTCCGAGTTCAATGTTCATGTTCCACAAACGGGGGGCACTAAATATTGTGTACTTTGTGTCCTGTTGTTTGTTCATTACAGGAACTGATGGACGCTACAGAGGGCCGCAAATCTGGTGGCTCAGTTCTGGATCGACACAATTTAGTTTGACATAAGTAAAGGTAAACTAAATACCTGATAGTATGAAGAGCGTAGGTAGTCTCGTTTTGCACACAGGAGTAAAGTTGCGCTGTTCTGAACGCGAGAGACTCCAACACAGCCCGTACTAAGTGAGCCTTCGTCGTGGAAGGCTTCATGCCCACGAACCCTGACGCTGCTGAACCGTCGTTGTATGGAGGCTGAGAACAAAGTTATCTATTTTTAACAGACTTCCAAATGGAGGAGGTTCTCAATTCGACTGTTTGTATATTTTTTTTGTATGTTCACCGATTTCTCCGCCAATTGTGGACCGATTTTCAAAATCCTTATTTATTCGAAAGCCTATACTCCTGAGATGGTGCCATTGTCACGAAGTCAGAATCTGATAAAGGGATTCCAGGGAAATCGAGGGCAACCCTCAGGTTTTATAGGGACATGCAATGTTTTTCATATATTATTTACTAACGCAATTCAGATATTTGAGCCTGGTAATCAACATCTCATGTTGCTAAGCTGATGATGGAAGGTATAAGTCAGGATCTGATGATAGGATCCCAAGAAAATTAAGGGCAACCATCAAATTTTATGGGCATTGTAAGAAACAATATACTACCTGTGTGGTCCCATGGTAATCAGGTCAGGATCTGATGATGGGATCCTGGAGAAATCGAGGGAACTCTCCAAATTTTATAGGAACACATAGGCATTATGCCTGGTAATCGTCTCTTGTTGCTGAGTTAATGATAAAAGGTATAAGTCAGTGGTCGTGTTCAAATTTGGTGAAGATCTAATGCTGATCTACGCAGATATACAATGGAACTCTTTAATAATATACGGCATATCTGTCGTGATTGATGCAATGGCTTAGATGTTTATTGTTTACACGATATCACAACATAATATCACGCCTGTATGCTATGAGGCGGTACACAGATGTGTACAGTACACCCACATTTCGATAGGTATTAGCATACCTAGTTCCATTTTACTGAGGAGCATATTCCCATGACATGTATTGGTGACCATCCTACTAATATTATAAATGCAAAGGTTTGTGAGAAGGTATGTTTGTTACTCTTTCACGCGAAAACTATTGAACGGATTTGGATTAAATTTGGTACTCAGGTAGATAAACCTGGATTAACACATAGGATATTTTTTATCCGGGCAGTACAATCCAGTGGGGCAATTACCAAACTCCACGCGTGCGAAGCCGCGGGCATAGGCTAGTGTAAAATAAATGCATAGCGAATATATAAAAAAATAAAACCGACCTCAACAACACAAAACTGTGAAAAATTACTTTAGCTTCAGAAGTCGGTGACTTTTGTTTCAAAGGATTTAGTTTTTTTGCGAGCGACTTCGCTAAAGTAATTTTTCACAGTTTTGTGTTTTTGTAGTCTGTTTTATTTTTTATTTAAGTTCTTTGCATGGATGATAGAGGTGCCAAGCTGTGAACTCTCCAGCTAAACTCAATTTGGATTTTGTGTCACAACAAAGAACAGTTAAAAATGCAACATAACGTCAACCATTTAATCTTCAATCTTTTGGAGGATTACAGGCGTGATTTGGCAGAAGTACACTTTATAGCACACCCACATTTAACCAGTTGTGTTTATGTCCCAGGTAGCGGCGAGCCTATTGCCATCAACCGAGCACAATTCCAGACTGCGTAGCTGTTACTGATAAATTTCTGATGGAAAAACCCAATAACACTGTCTACCCTGGGTATCAAACCCTGGACCTAATGAGTCTTGCTCAGCAGCAGCGAGGCAGTTATGCAAATCAGTTCAAAGCTCCATTTGCTAATAGTTGGTACACACGGCGATCGATCAAGCTATCTATACAGGGTGTAACGGAAAGGGTATATACATCCTTAAGGGTGTGCTACAGACCAACAAACTGAACATGTTTCTCATCATAAAAAAAAAATTGCAGCAAAAAAAATATCTGCTGCCCCATAGAAAATTGCAATACCTATTCGACCCAAATGTATAGGCAGCTGATATATTTTTTTGCTGCAAAATTTTTTTTATGATGCGAAACATGTTCAGTTTGATGGTCTGTAGCACACCCTTAAGGATGTATATACCCTTTCCGTTACACCCTGTATAAAACCAGTTTATGCGGATCTCTCATTGTACTGGAAATGTATACAAAGCGCGGCCATGTTATGCTGGATATGTATGTGTGTTCTATAACCCTAAAAGCCACTTTACCAAGTGGAATTATATGTTTTGAGTTTCTTTTAGGATCATGTAACGTAAAGTGAGGATTTTGATGATTAACTTAAGTATCTGTTGGACCGTGCAATGGGTACGAACGACCCTACTTATAATATTTTTGAAGTGTAACTTCCTATGCGACTTCCAACAAGTTTAACGCTACCATGGAGGGGGAATATTTTCTGAAACTCACCAAGAGATGGCAGCATTTAGATGATGATGATTTAGATGTAGATTTGTGACTACGTAGTTCTACTAGGTACGCAAGATAGCGTGCAAACAGTCATGCATTCGACTCTTCGGTGTTACCAGCCTTCCCTTAATTTCTATGAGTAGTAAAAAAAAAATACTACAAGAAAACAACAACATATTATTTGGAAGCTCAATAAAATAACGAGAGTGAATGCGTGGCACATGTGAACGCATGCGTGTAGTATTACGAAGTTTCACTTCATCCGCGCGGAGGGACTCTACGCACAATTTTTTCTTAAACCATTAAAGTGTCTTCTAAATTACAAAGAGCGAGGCACTCGTCTTACTAAATCCTAGCCATTTACATGTAATATAATGTATTAAAGAACTCGTAATTGCAGGAAAATGAGAATGATTTAACATTTTATGGCTAAGCACTATTATTAGGCATACGGACGTCAGAACACCGTGGGTAATTATTTTTTTTATTGCAGCCAAGCGTTTTATAATAGGTACTATCAAAACTGGTTGGGGCAAGTAGCAGCAGCAAAATAACAAATCTATTCTGCATTCGAAATTTAATTTATAAACATGTATAATATGTATTTAAAAAAAAAAAAACAACTGTAAATGAGCGTTCACACCTTTCGACATTTCATACAAACTTTCAAGTCCTCATTTTCCGAAATAACTGAACCGATTTTAATGAAACTTCGTACGCATAAGCAGGATAAATAGCTCTAAAAAGGAGCTAAAAACATTTTTTTAAATAGTTTTACAGCTAAATTAGGTCGATTATAAAATTATCTATAGAATTTTTTTTGTTAAAAGACATTTCGAAAATATTTTTAGAGCTCATTCAGTAGTAATAGTCACACTGAAATCAACTTTATTTACAATATCATTAAGTTGATGTCCGTTTCAGTAGAACAAGAAAAAACATCCATTTGAAACAAAGCATTAAGCAACATCTTTATTACAATTATATTCAAATCAGATAACTAACAAAGTTAATCAAAACTGTGTGAATTTATCTCGAGGCTCTCTATTAAGATAAATTCACGAGATTGTAAAAAGTTAAACAACAGGTATTATCAGCTTGAAAAGGTAGCCATGATTTGATTTCAAAGTCTTTTTAAATAAGAAAATCTTTCTTATCATCTTCTCATCCTTCATACCTAAAAAGACCTTAAAATTAAACTCTAAGACTGCAAAACTCTTATTAGAGCTGGCATGAGGCAGGAAATACATTTTTATTCAAAAACCCGGAAGTCTATGGATACAGTTTTAAGCTTGTCTATTTGTGGCCAAAGAATCAGCGTTGCCATCCAACGTGGTAATGCTGCCAGCCTTCTGGGCACTTTTCCCGTTGATAGCGATGCCGAAGAACTTTTTGACGCCTTTTAATTCTTTTCTGCTTTTGATACATATACAGGGTGTAACGGAAAGGGTAAAAAAAATAGAATAGCAATAGAATAGAATAGCGAAAAAAATATCAGCTGCCCCGTACATTTGGGTCGAATAGGTATTGCAATTTTGTATAGGGCGGCAGATAATTTTTTCGCTGTTACGATGTTTGTCCGATGGAGAAACATGTTCAGTTCGATCGTCTGTAGCACACCCTTAAGCATGTATATACCCTTTCCGTTACACCCTGTATACATATAAAAATATACCTAAAATAATAATAAAAATTAGTAGTTTTTTTTATTATTATTATCAATAGCCTCGCGCTTGACCACTATTCCACCTGATGGTAAGCGATGATGTAGGCGACGGTGAAGCACGCTTGCCTAGAAGAAACCAATTCACTCTTGACTTAAAGACCCCTAGATTGTATAAGCTATCGGGAAACACAGACTCCGGCAGGGAATTCCACTCCTTAGCGGTACGCATAACAAAAGTATTCCCAAAACGCTTAGTGCGTATAGGTGGTCCACCATGTACCGATGGCGCATCACCGTACGTCTGGTAGTCCGATGATGAAACGGGCTAGCCGGAATTAGATCATGCAATTCCATCGCACACTCCCCGAAATGTAACCGAAAATAGTATATCTAAATAATAACAGCCATGTTGGTCGATCTTTAAGGTTAAGCCTTGCTTGCCGAGGTTGGTCCGTGGATGGGTGACCATTATTACATACCGAGTTTCCCCTGTGCCTCGTAAAGCACGTTAAGCCTTTGGTCCCGGCTGTCATTTGTAGATCTTTGACAGTCGTTACGAGTAGTCAGAAGCCAAAAGTCTAACTTCCAGTCTTACCAAGGGGATTCTTATTACCTAGTGGGTTGTGGAGGTCAGATAGGCAGTCGCTTCATGTAAAGTACTGTTACTCAGCTGGATCTGGTTAGACTGGAAGTCGACCCCGACCGAGCTGGAGTTTGGGAAAAGGCTAGGCAGATGATAGCTAGTAAATAATGTAAAGAACTTGAACTACATGCTTAATAAAATTCGTAATACTAAATGAGTATAATTTTGATCTCATTCCATAGTTAAAATAAGAGAATAATTATGTCATTGCCTTAAACAGCAAGCAAATGATGCAAATATTTAAAAGTACATCGATCTTGGGTCACCTTCACATTCGGCACAAGGTCGATTGGAAAACATTGAGGATAACACCATTTAGAGGAAGTTTAAACTTTAAATCAATGGCTATAAAACATGTTTACCTACTTATACCCGCAAACTTGTTTTGCTGTTGTAAACAGATCAATATTTCCATATCGAAGTATTTCATTTATTTATTATTCTTTATTTAACTTCCTCGTCGCAAGTGATACTGCTGTCCATGAGGTGCTGGATTCGATTCTCAGGGCAAAGTGTTCTTGGGTATTTCCGTTAGGAATTTGTAGAGTTTGGATTCGTTCCCGATTCATAGCATTAGGTACGCCCTTTATTGCTGTGGCTGGGGAGTTTGTTCCACCACTTCTTCTTCCCAGCTAAAACACTAGGAAGTGGCGAAGGGCGAGCGTTTTGGGGGACTGTCTTTTGTAATTTTGACGTTCAAAAAGTGCTGATGATCAGCCTAATTTTAATAAATGACATTTGATTTTGATTTATTACATGCAAAGTTGCCAGCCTAACGGTTTTTTATCGGTAACATTTCAGAGACTGTGCGTTGGGTTTACACAGTCTAATTCCCCATCCCCATTCTATCATTGGACGAGCAAAGATACGGGGAAGCGTCATATGGTTGAAGTTCCACGAACCCGAACAAAGCGCTATGCTTCCACATTAACTGTGCGAACCGCCAGTCTGTGGAATTGTATTCACTGCGGACTTCTCTGTTTCCCAATCATTGTAATCTAGATCACTTCAAAGTTCGAGAGAATCGGTTTCTTCTAGGTAAGCGTACTCCGCCAAACGCAAACCAAATTAGCATTAATTTAAAAAAAAACATAGGACTAAAAATGACTGACGGTGTACTATCCCCTCTGCCTAATCCTTCGGGGAAATACAGAGCCAATGTTATATTATTTTATTAAAGTGAAACCTTTATTACATCGTCTCAAACTTTTTCGTCTGTGTGTAGCATGTCGCGTGACGCTCGGCCGCGGAGTACTCCGCATTTTATACGTTTTATACCCTTAATGGAATATTATTCCAAAAATTTTTAGTTAAATGTCTATAGTGTGAAAAAAAGTTTTTATTTATTCGTTAGTTTATACATGTACAAACAAACATTCCGGTATTAATTATATTATCATTAAAATGATTAAAATCATGCCAAAATCTGACACTTAGTCTAGAATAATAACGTGGTCACATTCAGACATGAAAATAGACTTTTGACGGCTTGGTGAAGGGTCCATTTATAGCTTGTACGTTGGTTATATTATCACCAGGGGTCAGTAGGTTAATTTACGATTAATGACAATGAACAATGGCATGTCTCCGTAACAGGAAATCCTGTATGTAATTGTTAAAGATGACTAGTCTTTCAATTCAAATATTATTATAAACACAACCTAATCATGTTATTTAGAAAGGCCTGGTGCGTAATAGTCGCAGCCGGTGTACGTGTGAGAACGTGGACGGGGAATAAAGAAATTTAAGGATCGTAACAGGTGGCTTTTGTAGTTTCTGCATACCCCCATGGGATAAAGGCATGAGGTTATATATGTATCATGGTGTCAGATACCCAACGAGGCATGATATCCATAAATATTCAGGGATACTCGTAGTTAATTATGTTGCCAAAGGTAGAATAAGGCCACTGATAAAAATACGAAAATATATGTAATTATGTCATAATTACATATATTTTAAAATTCCTGACAGACAAACCTTTCCATCATAATTATTATGATGGAAAGATTTGTCACGCAATTCATATACCCTGACCGCTCCAAAATTTTTAATGATTGGTAATTTGGTACATCCCTTTTAAAATATACAAAGTGTTGTTTTGCATCCTCGTCAAATTCAAAGAGGTAAGTATGCTAATGATTCTCGACCCGAATCAATAATAAAATGGGTAGTAGTAATTTCTACTTTTTTTCCTTATTTACGGAAATCGGTAAAACACGGGTGGTTCACTCACCCGTATTTTAAACGCGGCTCGTCTGATTCTCGCCCTATAACCGCGCTTTCACACATACAAATAAATCAGAGTTTATTAATAATTAACTAGGTACCGTAATTTAAATTGATTATTTTTGTATTTTGTGACAGCCTCCTGAATTTTGACGAGGATGCAAAAAAAACAACTTGTATAAATAACCTTTATTATATAAAATAGAAGACTTAAATATCCGAGGGGAGGTGTAAAAAGCCAAGTAACAAACTAGGGTAAATCCTATTTCTATGAATACATATATCAACCTACCCAAGTCTGGATCAGAAAAATGGACGTCAAGAGCGGTAAGCATAGATGTCAAACAATTACGCAATAAAAAAAAAACGTGACAGTTATACCAACAACGGGTAATGTGAAAGTTACGCATACTTTCACAGTATCGCACTTTCAGGTCAGGGCTGACACCAACCCGTTGGTTGTAAAACCAGTGCCTAAAAACTACAAGATTTTTGCAAAAATTAAACAACATACACATCATCAACTATCTCATGGACTTGTAGTCGCAAAAGCGGCTGATGGAATTCAGGATTCGATTTCTCAACGAAGAAGTGCAGTAAAATTCACACACACCGCATGTATCAGAAGGGTAAGGATGTCGTGCAAATGTGCAATGTTATGGATATACCATCAAACTGAACTAATATCTCTATGGGACCAACACTGTAATCACGAAAAAAAACAGCTGTCCCAAAAATTTTTTTTTTCGGGTCCTGGAGATAGTTGTTCGGTTCGATAGTATGTCTCAATTCCTTAAATATGACCACAGCTTGTATCAGAAAGGTATAGATAAAGCTGTATATTATTACCCAACCTTTGCAAGATTTTCTCTCAATTAATCGGAGGATCAAACCTGATAAAACCATACGGTCTCCTTCGATGGACAGTCTGCTATACTCCAACACACTTCTGCCCACCTCATCGGGGCATACAGGCGTTACGATGTTATGTAAATAGTATGTAAATATTTACCCCGAGCCCGCTGAAAGCCGGCACGAAGTATACTCCGTCCGTGTCAGACACTGAACTGGCGATGTCGGCTGTTTCTTCAGGGTTCTCGAAAAGACCTACAACAGATCAAGGTATGTATCGTTATTGTGTGTAGAAGTTAGTTTTAAAATATTTAAGTATAGAGTTTAATTCTTCTGACAAGTTGAATGAGGAAAATGCCGTGTGGAAACTTTTGAGTACGAATTGGGATGGGTATAAGAGTAGAGGAAGACCAAAGAAGTGATGGATGGACTGTGTGAATATTGCAAGAATTGAAGTGTGTGTTGAGATGACACGTTAATAATTGGGATTTGGGCAGGAGAAAGATGATGGTGAGAGTTTAATTGGTAATCATTCTGCGAGGTTGGCAGGACAGGGCGCGTCACACTTCTAGGATGGATCAGGACAGATAGGCTAAAAGAGACAAACAGTGGGGGCCTGAAGACGGGCGACGTAACCTAGACCGGCCAAAGAAACGCTGTCGCGATGATTCGGGCGCGTTTCCCACAGACTGGCCGGAGAAGGCATATAGGCAACATAAAGAGGATTGGAAAGGTATGGAGATGCCTTCATACAGCAGAGGGACAGAAAAGGCCAACATAAAAAAAACTGAGATTGATTTTGATAAGATTCTATTTTACCAAGGAAAAACCAAGGAATGCAAAACTTGGAAAGCTGATTTGGGATCTAGATGTCGATTAGCAAATACAAGGTAATATGCGAGCAATCGGTTCTTAAAAACATAATTACAAAACACTATGTGCATTCTGCATGCTTCGCGTACATAGATACCGTTCGCGTTAAAAACAGCTGAATTGTTAATTAACTGTAATAGCTCATTATGCTTGAATGAGCAGAACTACATAGCCCTTATTTGTTTGAAAAAATCTTCTGAATTCATCGGAACATATTTTACAATAAGTTAGCAGTTAAGGATTTGTTCTAGCATTACTCATCATAGGTACTTATAAGTTAAAAATCATAACTCATGGCAATCCTACCATTTAGCGTAACATTAAAATATTGGACCTCACACCTACGCTAACACAATAATTTAACAACAGTTGAACACACACATAAAACCATTAAAAAAATCTAACGGGACTTTTAAAAAGAAAGCCAAAAAATAATCACCTAAATTCTGCGCCCACTTGATGATCGACGCGGTGTCATTGTTCGCGCCTTCCGCTGAGAACACCAGTTCTTCTCCGAGCCTCCAGCCAACTATAGGGTAGAGGCCTGAGACGCTGGCATGGGGTTCCGTACCCGTATTGATGTTGAAGAAGGTGCCTGTCCCCATCGTCAGTTTCACGTCGCCAATGTCGAAGCAACATGAACCCCACATTGAAGCTGTTTGGTCCGCCATCTGGGGGTTAAAGGGTTACTATAATAGGGAAATCTATACAGCGAACTGAGACTTAACTCAGTTACGTTTCATTCGAGAATGAACTCTATTTGCATTAAGTTAATGTGATTATTCCTACAAGTGTTAGCCTAGCCTACATCACCCTACTGCTGTACAAATGCCTCTTGCCATGATTTCCGGTTCTTTCGATCCAAAGCTAATGTGGTCCTTAGCTGGCTCGTTGGCTCTGTCCAGCTTGTCTCCCCGTCCCGGGTTAAAGGTTGTAAAAGACTACCCCAACGTAGTAGTCCCTGGGAAGTTTGTTTTGTTTTTCTTGCTGACTGCTAATATTTGCACCATGGAATGGTGGCTCTTAGACTAGGTGGAGTGATGATCTCCATAGGGTGGCTGGTAGCAGCTAAAGAGAGTTGTCGAGAATCTAAGTGTCTTGCGATTGGAGAGGCCTATGAACAGCATTGGGCTGCTGTAGGTTGATGATTGCAGCATGAGCTATTCTTGTAGTTCATGATGATACAACATAATGAAGACCAAGCGTTTTCACCGGTATTAAGTTTGGGTCATGCCAAAGAAACCAAGGCCGTCCTAAAGCTCGTTGGGTCGACGATATCGTCAAAGTCGCGGGAAGCACCTATAGATAAGGCACGCACAAAACCGGGAAGTGTGTCAGAAAAAAGGGGAGGCTTATACCCAGCAATCGATGATTATAGGCTGAAAAGATGATGATCGGGAAATCTGTACTAGTTACATATGGAAGTTCAGAAGTGTTCGTATGACAAGTTTTCGGCCAGGTAGGGCCAATTAAACTTGATTCTACTTATTTCAAAACGAAACAATGCCTTGATTTTTATATTAATGTGCCTATCTTCTGTTAGATCCAGATCTTCTTTTTCTCGAGAAGGGATACTAAAAGTTAAAACCTTGTAGTGCTGAGCAAACGATGCAATTGTCCGCGGACAATTTGCAACAACGAACGGACATTGGTTGACAATGGATGAAAAAACTACGCGGCAACCAATAGAGGGGCAGAACAGGAGCAGACATATCTGTCTGGAGAGTAATAATAGCATCACCATTATTTTTAGGATTCCGCACTTTTTCAACTGCATTGATATTTCAATTAATAAAAATAAAATTCAATCTAGTATCAGATTCTTGAAGGTCGTATCTTAATTAGTTTTATACATTTAGTATTTCGCATTCATACCTATTTTTTTCCATATACAAGGTGTTCTTTTTCATCCTCGTCAAAATGAACTAAAGTTTTACGAGTGCAGCAATCGTGGGTATTTAAAGTCAACGTTCAAACAAAGACTTTACGGCCACTGACCATGAGCGCAACAAAAAGCTTGATAACTTGATAATTTCCAATTAATATTCTACATAAATACATGCAGAATACAGATAACAAAAACTGACTGGTCTTTATTCTTCGTTATAAATAAATCTACACGGCACTGACATAAAATATTACAATCACTTAATTAATTAACAAGCACTTTTGGGGATCCTAAATGCATATCTCAAATCATATATTTGTAAGTAATGAAACTAAACAGTTTCACTTTGCCTTAGTAGCGTCATGGTAACTAGTTCAGTTACCCTCGTGCTTGAAAGGCATCAGGTAGGTGAGTACCTATACCTAAACGAATACATAAATAGTTAATCTTTTAAAAAAACAAAACAACTATAACAAAAAAAACATACTCACACAACTAGCAATACGTATCGGATGCCCCCAAATCGAAGGCTCTGTGCTTGTGAAGTGGTCCCCCGCCGTATCGACAACTTCGGGCAAGGCTGCTCTGGGTAACTTTAACACGGTCATGGCCCATCCAGCCCACTGCATGGTGAATGGGTCATAGAAACCCGTGGCTGATGCAGAAGACACGTCCGTCATGTGAACTTTACCACCTGTTTGGAATAATCGATATTTTTACGCTATGCGGCAGTGTAATTGTAACATTACGAATTGCATTTGTGTAAAGTAGATGACGACGAGTGCGTGTGCTGTGTAACAGTGGAAAGTAATTTCGAAAGTTAGTGCACAATATCGTCGCAAGTCTTCACAAGTGTTACCAAATTGTTTTTTTTTTTGTTTAGCTTGTATTGTCCCACTGCTGCATGCCAGGCAAAAGCCTCCCCCAATTCCTTCCATGAACTCTTTTCCTGTGCCTCCTCGAACTAACCCTTGCGGTACGCATTTTGCTTTACGTTATTAAAAACAAAATGGGAAGCAAATAATATAAAACCGGCAATTTCAAAAACTGTAGAGTAAAAAGGTTGATTTTGTTTTTCCATTCATAAAATCTGTGTAGGAGAATACGTTACCTGTTAATTTATATAATAGCCACGTGTCCAAGGTTCCAAAGAGTGCATCGTCATCTTGTATGGCAGTTCTTAATGCAGGCACGTTTTGGACAGCCCAGTACAATCTCAAGCATGTCTGAAAACCACACTCGTGTGTTAAAAATAGCTATACTTACGAATAGCTCAGCGACTGAATGACAATGTTGCAACGAAGGACGCATAGAACATTGCTGCTTTTTCATTTCATTTCATTTATTCAGGCACAATGATCCATAATATTGTTTAGGTAGGTACACTTCAAGATAACGTTATTAATTTAAAAAAAAAAAAAAAAACAGAAAAATCATTATTATCCAAGCATTTTGATTATTAACGAATAACTGTTACTTAGCACACATTCTTAAATGAAAAAAACTTGAGAGGTGTCAAGGGACACCCGGATGGAACGAAGTTCCTTTAGATTAATTAGTGAAGGAATTGTAATAAAATTCTTTTTTTTTAAGTTACAATTTTTTTTTATTATTAACAAATACAATGTAAAATAAACGGGCATGCCACCGTCCTGGTGAGTTCATCAGACATATTATTTCTGGTTGTTCTCGTCTGGCTAACGGCGAGTACTTACACAGGCACAACCAACTAGCCAGGATTATTCACCAGCAACTTGCCTTTAAATATGAACTTGTGGAATCTGAGGTACCGTACTAAAAGTATTTGCCCGATCCAGTTCTCGAGAAAGACCATGTCACGCTGTACTGGGAGCAGTCTATCATTACTGACAGGACTATTGTTGCCAATAAGCCTGACATAGTGGTGGTAGACCGATCAGCGCGCCGCGCAATGATAGTCGATGTTACATCCCGCATGACGAAAACCTCGTGAAAGCTGAGAAAGAGAAACAAATAAAATATCTCGACTTGGCTCACGAGGTTGTCGATATGTGGAATGTGGAGTCAGCTATCATTGTGCCGATTGTCGTAACGGCCAATGGCCTTATGGCCAAGAGCCTCGACGAACATCTGTCGAAGCTCTCACTTGGCAGTTGGATCAAGGGCCAGATTCAGAAGGCAGTACTCCTCGATACGGCCCGAATTGTGAGGAGGTTCCTGTCTCTGCAGCCCTAACCACCGGTAGCTTGGACCCTGCTCTCGTTACCGGCGGAGACCTGTTTTTTTTATATTTTTAAATGTTTTTTGTTATTTTTTTTGTAAGAAATATGTAAAAAGATAAGATGATAGATGAATAAAGGATATTAATATATTTTATATTATATTTATATTTTATTATATTATTATTTAAAAAAATATATATATATATTATTATTAGTTTTTTTTTATTTATTTGACTTTTTTAACTCCATCAGCAATATCCGGAACTTGTGCAGAAACAGTGTTAGGATTCATTATTGTTATTATGTTTTATTATTTATTATGTACAAAAAACCTGTATACACTCAACAAAAATAATCGTCGCGACACCACACTGTTCAATGCGAAATAGAAAGACGAAACGAAAATAACTGGCTTGCTTTCTATGAGAGAGAGAGAGAGAGAGAGAGAGAGAGAGAGACAGACACAGAAACACGCGCACGCCGCACGGCTTACAACTTAGCAAAAAGTGGTCTTAATTTTTTCCGTCTAGCCCCCTTTCGCAACGCGCGATAAGGAACTTCGTTCCAAAAATTAGTAGTACCTAGCGTATCTGCAAGTACCTACTTTACACTTATCTAATTTTCGCTTAGCTCGCTCTTGCAGCCTAGAACCTTTTTACTTCTTCGAAATATAAAACCATAATTATGGCATAGAAAACTAATAAATGACTAGTAAATAATAACTGGCAATTTGAAGTAACAAGAAGTAATAATATTCTGATGTATTCGTATCATAAAATAGAATTGATGAGAGCTTCCCATAACGTCTTAAACGCCATCGCCATAGAGCGCCGGCTTTCCGGCGTGACTGTCTCATTCTCGGAGTTAAAAGGTCAAAGATCACACTCGTTTGACTTCATTATAGGTATAGTAAGACATTGATTACGTACATAATAACTTGGTGATACGTCTTAAGCTTAGTATTATACAGCATAAGGCAGACAATGCATTTGCATTTTGAATGCAGACGCACATTAAACATAGTGCATTTGTGTACAAATGTGCAATGCCAGTGAGTGCATTGTACCTACCCACCTACCGTAAAAAAAAAAACAATTAAATAATCTAAGTAGGTACTTAGTATTAATCCGTATTTAAATAAGATATGCAAAACAGAGACAAATAAAACTGACATCTATTTATATCCCCTTTCTGTTGTGTTTCTAGTGTCTATAAATATTCTGTTAAAGTGTAAATAAAAGAAAGCAATAACAGTAGCGGCACGCTTCCGGCTAGAATGTGTCTTATTTTAGAACTGTAGACACAATCACACAACTAGGAGCGTGGACACTGGCGATCATTTACTTCGTAGAAATGTGATAAGACATTTTCTGATATAATTTCCAAATAAAAAAGACGGTCAGACAGAATTATTTACAATTTTAAAATATGAGTTTGTAATAGAATTGTTACAGAAACATATATATTTTTCATCACACTAATACACACAGCAAATGAGTGGAACTCTCTGCCCGCGTCTGTGTTTCCGAATGCTTACAACCTTGGGGTTGTAAGCAGAGATTGGTCTCTTCAAAGTTAGAGTGAACAGGCTTCTTTTGGGTAAGCTCGTACCACCGTCGACTTACACCAAAACCATAAACGGTACTGGAGCTGGCGTCTTCTCGAATGACTTAAATATCAAAATGAATATCAACCACTTGACAAACTAAACACAATCTTCCAACCAGAATGCATTGGAATCACCAGAGCGGCTCAAGCAGTTGCAGCCAGAGACGTCAGAGGTCTTAACATCAGTCATCTCAGCGCACTCCAACACATAGCAAACACAAACAAAGTAACTCTGCCATGTATAAAAGGGCACAGTAACTCACTGGGTAACGACGCAGCGAATGAACTGGCCAAAAGGGGAGCGGAGACAACAGCATACGGTCCGGAACCGCTACTGCCCATACCCCAAGCCCAAATAAAATCATGGCTGCGTAAGAAAACCGAGGAAATACACCAAATGGAATGGAGAAACAGCGTAACCTACACTAACAAAGAGTGCAGTTCCGGAAGCATCAAAAGACTTGAAGGTAGCATCACTAGACTGAAACGGGACAAAATTCGCAAGATTATAGGTATTATAACCGGCCACTGTCCCCTGAACAAATACCTATTTACCAATACCATAGGTGTGACGGATAGCCCTCTGTGCAGAGTATTCATGGAGGCGGAAGAAACACCACAGCATGTGCTCATGGAGTGCAGAAGCGTGGCAGATCAAAGGGCACGGACTCTTCAATCGCCGGCATCGCTCCCGGAAGCCTTTTTTTTTGTTTTTTCGGATGGGGAATCATCAAATGACTTCTCCCGCTCTGGACGAAGCGGAAGGGAATGTCAGACTTGTACAGGCTCCCGGAGGCCTGCAGCAGCCTGAAAAGGCAAACTCGCAAAAGTAGCTCTTATTGCACCGAATCACCGATTTTAGTATTACGTGTAATTAACACAGGCCTTTTTACTTTGCATTTCCGTAACAATCCCGTACAATATCCCGATGTAAAATGTTTTATTTTTTATGTAAATCGTAATTTGTATGGTGTACATAATAAAGAATAAACCATCGATCTACAATATTGCAGGTCAAGACCTTACATTGTGCACCAGGCCCGAAGGCTCGTAAGAAGCCGATTCCTGCCGGCTTCCCTTTGGGCACAAGGCACTATACGTAGTGTCTGTCTAGTGTCTACTGTAGTCAAATAGTAAATTATGTACACATCTGAGGTTATCACATCACAGTACAGACATTAAATACATCATAGGATTGAAAACATTACATAAATGCCAGCATTTTTCATGTCAACAAAGAAAGCAACATGTGGCGCCAGTAAGCCGACGCTCGGGTGTCAGAATTCAGAACTAAATTCGTATGAACGCGGACACGTGACTTCGCAGCTATCAGCAGCGTTTTGTAAGGACTAGGTAAGCCGAAGATTTTCGAGTTACGACAGGGAACTTTCAATGTTTGTATGTATAGCAAGCTAAATTAGAACCACTTCCCGATGCCTGATTGAGCTGAAATTTAGCGCACACCTTTGGTTTTAAGAACAATACATTTTTATGACAGACATAACTTAATCCTGCAGCCAGGATCGTCTCCTCACGAGGGAACTCCTCAACGTTTAATAGCACAGACACGAAAATTTGTGTACAAGTTCATATTTGATGGATAAACATGAATTCTATCATGAACTCATCCTGCAGCCAGGATTGTCTTCTCACGAGGGAACTCCTCAACGATAAATAGCACGGACACGAAAATTTGTATGCACGTTCATATTTGATGGATAAACACGAATTCTATCATGATCTCATCCTGCAGCCAGGATCGTCTTCTCACGAAGGAACTCCTCAACGTTTAATAGCACAGACACGAAACTTTGCATACGAGTTCATATTTGATGGATACACATGAATTCTATCATGATCTCATCCTGCAGCCAGGATTGTCTTCTCACGAGGGAACTCCTCAACGGTAAATAGCACGGACACGAAAATTTGTATGCACGTTCATATTTGATGGATAAACACGAATTCTATCATGATCTCATCCTGCAGCCAGGATCGTCTTCTCACGAAGGAACTCCTCAACGTTTAATAGCACAGACACGAAACTTTGCATACGAGTTCATATTTGATGGATACACATGAATTCTATCATGATCTCATCCTGCAGCCAGGATTGTCTTCTCACGAGGGAACTCCTCAACGGTAAATAGCACGGACACGAAAATTTGTATGCACGTTCATATTTGATGGATAAACACGAATTCTATCATGATCTCATCCTGCAGCCAGGATCGTCTTCTCACGAAGGAACTCCTCAACGTTTAATAGCACAGACACGAAACTTTGCATACGAGTTCATATTTGATGGATACACATGAATTCTATCATGATCTCATCCTGCAGCCAGGATTGTCTTCTCACGAGGGAACTCCTCAACGGTAAATAGCACGGACACGAAAATTTGTAAGCACATTCATATTTGATGGATAAACACAAATTCTATCATGATCTTATCCTCCAGCCAGGATCGTCTTCTCACGAGGGAACTCCTCAACGTTTAATAGGACAGACACGAAACTTTGCATACGAGTTCATATTTGATGGATGATCATGTTTTGTATCATGAACTTATCCTGCAGCCAAGATCGTCTTTGCACGAAGGAATTCCTCAACGTTTAATAGCATAGACATGAAACATTGTATTTATACGCGTTCACTTTTATGAATAAACATATTTTCTATAGTTCCTGTGCATTTAATCGTTACAATACATAAGTTATGAAAAAAAGATCTAGTTGGGTCCTTCGAAAATTTTTGTGTATACTGATCATGGGTGACATTTTCGTGGTTTTCGGGGTCGCTGACAATCAAAATGAAATTTAAAAATGCGATGACGAATAAAAGGATTGTGTGGTTTTATGAAACCACGGTAAAAGTGAAACTTTTTTTCACACTATAGCGCGGAGTAGAACGCGGAATAGGAATAAAGTGAAAGGCGCTCTAACGAGCGCCTTTCATTTTATCCCTGCTCCACGACCGATCGTCACGCGACATGCAACACACAGACGAAAAAGTTTGAGACGATGTAATAAAAGTTTCACTTTAAAAACAAAATTAATGATCTCATTTTTTTCGTCGGCTTCCCCTTACAAAATTTTGACCCTTCGCCACTGTTGTGCACAATTATTTTTTGTACTACCAACATAACTTCAACCTTTTTGTAGGGTGCAATGTCTGCTAACCTTTGTGAAGGTAAGTCAAAACAATGAATAATGAATCTTCCAATAGGACAATACAAAGGTTTAAAGTATAGGTGTTACATGGGACTTTTTCATAAATATAGCAAAGGGCTTTGAATTATTTCAGGGCTTTAAATAACGGTAAAATTTTCGTAACGTTACCTTCATTTGTAAGTGTTACCGTTAATATTAAAATAACGTTAATCGATTTAACGTTATTTTTGCAAATTTTTATCGTTAATTTTTATAACCGTTAATTGCAACAAACCTTGCCAACGCAGCATTTCGTGGGTCGCTAGGTCATGGTTGAGGGAGTCAGTATATGGTTAGCAACTTAGCATCTCACATACCACACACAACCTTGAATGTGACCGGGTTTTAGCTAAATTAACGGTACAGTAACGTTATTATCGTATATTATGTTAAATTACTGGTAATGTTATCAATTAACGTTATATTTTTGTAAAGTTAATAAGGTATTACATTGGAATTAACGTTAAGTTACGGATATTTTTTTGTTAGTTGGTAACGTTAACACGCCCTGAATTATTTAGCCTGTCGGAAACGTAACGGTTTAGAAGATATTTTCGTATTAATTAATACAGGTTTTATGTGTGGCCGCTATTTTAAAACTAAAATAAGTTTGCGGAAGTTAGGCAGGCCACGTTTCATACAAAGATCTTCCAACCCCTTTTATAATAATTACTATGACTAGATCTCTAATTGGGAGCTATTTAGTATGACTTACATAGTTGTTTTGTCATGAACTTTTCTTTTAAAAGTAAATTTGCTTTCACCTTTTTTAATGCCAAAAGGTATCGCGTTCCAGACCATGGTTGTTGAGACAGCGTAAAAATTGGACATAAAAACGATGCAGTGTTAAGGAATTTAAAGAAGTAGATTTAGATCGGAAGCTTGAAGGTTACAACTGTAAGAACTACTCAACACTTTAAAAAATAAGTTTTCAGCTAATTGGAAGCAAATGGATCGTTCGTAATAATGAAAAGCAAGCATAGAGATCTGAGGGACCTCCTGATATCCCTCAGATCTCTGTGATCTGTGTGGTCGGATAGAGCTTTTTAAGCAGAGAACGGTAGGAAGAAATGTGACCTAAATTTGCGTGTTGTTCTTGCCCTTTTTTTAAATCAATAGGTAGCAGGTAATCGCGCTATTAGGTTTTAATTCAAAATGAAGTACTTCCTATTGAAATAAAACTTGCTCCAAATGTTTCCGTCTATGTTTAAAAAAGGTAACAATGAATTTGCAAGGTCATTTATCAATTATAATATGGCAATAAATCAATTAAAATGTTTATACTTTGAAATAGTTTTGCAACAGATATAAAAATGATATTCAAAATACGAAAAAAAACTGCTACTTATTAAACCTATTAATTATAAAACCAATAATTCAGTATTTTAGGAAATCATTACAATTCAATAACATTTCATATGAATGAGATTGCTATTATAAATGGTTATGGAAGTAACATACAGATGATTAAAATTTTAATTAATTAAGATTTAACTCACCTGAGTGTTCATAAATTTAAAAACACTTCCTGCTTTAAATCTTTTATTCCTAAGAAATAAATACAGAATGTAGGCACTTGCTTTGAATAACTGAAAAAAAAATTAGGATAAGACACTTAAGTTCAGTCTACAATAATTAAAAGATTGGCTGGACTTTGTTTTGCCATAATGAGCTAATCCACAATCTTATATTTAATCAGTAAAATACATCAAACTAATCCAACATTATGTGTTGTCTTACTATTCAGAAAAATCAGTCATACACAGGCAAAACGGGATCCCTTCTTTTCGCATAATGTTCTTTGTCCTAAAATACTTCGGAATAACGATTTTAGCACAATTTGTTTTGGCATAATAATACTTCGGCATATTTTTTTTAGCCATACATGTTATGTTGGCATAATCATCTTAAAGACTAATTTGTTTTGGCATAAATTTGATTCGCATAACGTTAGTAGGCCTAGAAATTAAACTAACTAAGTAAAAAATTTAATATGCTGTGCAATAAAAGTTAGTGACAGAACCGAATTGCTGCAAAACCGACTCCACGTAGTCTTGTTTGTCCTACCCCTAGAGTGTAATTTAAAATCGCGTAGGCGTGTAGGGGCGAGGCGGCCTGCGGGCTGAGGAGCAGGCGACTGCGAGTGAACCACCGCAGCTTCGGCTTGTTGGCCGGCTTCGCCGGCCAGCCTCAGCCGCGGCAGTGAGCAAAAGCCGTCTGCGACGATTAGAACGCGTGGGGCCGCCGGAGGCCCGCAGCGCCGGAGCCGTGTCAGAAACCCTGCCTGCTGCATGTTGCATGCTTGCATGCACTTGCTTGTTTGCTGCATGCTTGCTTGCATGCTGTATGCTTGCTTGCATGCTGTATGCTTGCTTGCATGCTGTATGTTTACTTATTAAAAAGTTATGCTTTAGAACTTTATGCTGAATAAATTTATGCTTTAGAATATTATGCTTAATCAATATTATGGTTTGATAAATTATGCTTAAAAAATTATGCGTAAGCTGTTATGCGTAAATATATTATGCGAAAATATAATTATGCCAAACAAAATTATGCTAAGTTATATTAGGTCTTAAAATTTTATGCAAATGGATAGGGAACCAGTCAAAACATATGCTTAAAACAGATGTAATATTAATTAGCCTGAACTATCATTATGATTACTTCAGAAAATGAAAGATATTTTGATGTAGGTTGGTATGTTTTGGCAGAACTATGCTCAACTCTAGTAAATATTTAATTTTGTCTAAAATTTACCTTCCATGTGTAAGAAGCATTCCATTGTTTGACCAGTTGGTCAGCTCTAAGATCCTTCCATGTTATAAACTTGTGGAAAGGTTTGCCAGTTTTTCGGGACCAATTGATAAATGTGCCTCTTTGTGTGGATATGCCCATGGCTGTAATATTTCCAGCTGTTAGGCTGGCATCTGGCAACAAAAGTTCAAAATTAGGTCTTCATATTTGACAAAAATAAACAGCTGGCTTATAAACAATAAATAAATCATATTATTCATCAGGTTGGGGCTTTTTTATATCATCAGGTCAACATTATAAGTAATTAAATTTGTCAATGACATAAATATTAGATGAATTGGGTTAAAGGCCAGAGAATGATGATTAATAACATTTTATTGTTATAGTATTAATTCAACTGTTGTTATAAAAATAGTTAATCTAATAGATTTAATATCATTTTCAAGGGCTGGATTTATTAAGAACAAATAAGTTTCTCATTAAATTAGTAGTAACAAGACGGCTTCACATGATCAACTTATCAATCCTCTTATCTTATCTATATTCTGTATTTTTATCAAAGTCCTGTTGAATTGTTTTGGACTAATTAGGTTAGCCTGTTATCTTGCAGCTTAATAACATAATTATAGGTGCTATAATCTTTATTATTGACTGGAATAATTTGTAGGTACAATTGTACTGTTCACAGTTAGATGTATCAGTGTTTGAGTAAACAGTGAGACTATTACTGGTCTTCAAAAAACACTTGTTTTTGTTTATTATTTTAATTGAGTTTTATCTTACCTTTCAATGATCTCTGTACCACACTAACTACAGAGTCCCATATTTCATCTGGATCTATTTCTACGAAACCAGGGTGCGGGTAATGTAGTACCACCTAAATGAAAAACAAAAGTTGGTTTTAAATTTTGCGTTTGAATTTATGAATATCTTAGGCTCAAAAAATATTACAATAAACACGCAAACTTAATAACGTATCAATTGTTTCGAACAACTATTAGTAAGCACTAATATTTATAGTTTTATCTTTAAATTTTTATACCTGATCAACCGCTTTTCCTACAGTTTCGGCTCTGGAATTATAAATAAAAGAGCGAACAGTGCTAGTGCCTATGTCCAGAGTTAAAATATATTTTTCGTCCATGGTTCTTCTCAACACTCAATCTTTCACACAACTAATCTACCAAAGAACGCTTAAATGACTAATATCGTTAGCGTATTGTATTCGTCCGCAATCATATCTGAGAGAGATTCAATACAAATTGACTTCAATAAGTCGGTCAACAGTCTAATGTCAATGTCAAAGTCGAATCGAGTTGCAATCAAGTTTGACAATTCTTCAAGTCAGCGCTCGGTTTCACGCATATGGTCACGTATTCCGAATCTAGAACTAGAAAAAACAGTTTAAAATAAAGCCCATTCAATATTCCTCAGATCTTTGCGGATATTCCCCGTATGTTATGATGAATAATAGATAAAGATCCTGAATTACAAATACGTTACGTCCTAAGCGAGCAAAGAAAAACAGTGCTACTTCAGGAAACCGACTTGTTCGTTTTAAGAACAATATTTTGAAAAAATATTTTACATTGAACAACCCGCACAGCAATTCGATTAGGGGGTTGCCTGCCTTCTCTCGTGGCGGCCTAGAGCAGAGATCTAATATAAAACTAAACAGATAGAGAGTATGAATTTGTGCCCCAGCAGTGCGTGACGAACGACAATACTAATAATTCCATGTTCATCCCACGAAATTAGCATCAGTCCCTGATTTTCAGTTCGTGCTAGACATGATGCTTTCAGTTTTATTCCCCCATGCTTATCAATAAAATGGCCAATAAATAGTACCTTGTTTGACCCATAGGTTTGAACACCTTAACAATTTTATTCGATAATTCATGAATCACCTAAAGAAAACAGGTACATCATTATGCTATGAACAATACTAGTTTTTTTCAAAATGGCAACACGAATCTGTGGCTGACAGTCAAGCGCGTTTTGGATCTTTGAACGCTAAAAATTGTGATGTAAAAACGAGAAAAATAAATGTTTATTGGCCATCATGGCGAATCCAAGAAAATTTAGTGAAAAAATTGCTCTCCATCATCAAAAACAGGCAGAGGAAACAGCTGCTTTTGAACAGATTATGCGCGAAGTTTCCGACGCAACCCAAAGGGTATGTCGCCTATTTACTCAGGCAGTCGCTTCCTGGCCGTCAAATGTGCCCGCGGACGTAAACAATAATCCATTACAGTATACTTATTGCGCCTAAACAACAAAGTGAACATATTTTTTCATTTAACTCAATAGCAAAATACCATTCAGTTCTGTGTGTATAGTTACAATTGTCATTGTCTAAATGAATAATAAGTCTATTTGGTATCATCACAATAGCTAGTTAGAATATTACGAGTGCTACATCTCATAATGAAATTAAGGAAATTTAAAGTCTTATTCCTGAATCATAACTGATAACAATAGTTACTTGTGATTTAATATACTAGTTTATTACATATAGATTCAGACATACATAATGTGAATCTTGACATACTAACAATGTTTGTGTTATCAACAGGGTTCATGTGTAGCTATAATTCCGATTGAATTTGTTGGAATACAATTTATTATCTTTTTATCAAGAAAATCAATTTCAATAGTGAGAGTACAGTCAAAAGATGTTCAAGCATCATGATTACAGGTTAATTCAAGTAAGGTAGCCAGAGACAAACCGCCCCCCGAGCCTAGTGATAATGTTGAGTCGACACTCCGGCCCGCACAGCAAGGCTTGGGCACATTCCGCAGTGGCTCCCTGCCAAATGTGGCTGCACCACAAGCCACTACCACTGAGCTGGAAACAATCAAGGTTCCTTTGTTTTGGAATCTGATCATTAAATTCCCTAATAGCGTAAATCTACCAGTTTATGATCTTGCAGGTAGTAAAAACCTTGGGGAATTCCATTGCCTCTCTATTTGCATTTTGTAACCAATAAATAACTTTGTAAATGTTTTTAAGACCTACTTAGGTCTGCCTGCAAGATCTTGATGGACTTTTTGATTTATGGTAGAATTTTCTATACCTACCTATTTTTGTTTGATAGTGGTGCAGTTGTAGCTGGCTGAAATTATTATTTTCTAAAACTTATGTTCATTCTGTATTTTCTTTAATTTCCTATGCTGTTTTTTGGTTTTAAGCATTTATTAAAAATTAACAGCAGATGTAGTGAGTAATAAAAAAAATCATTAACAATTAAAGCGCTGATTGCTTTGACACTTTGTAAAGACTTATTTGAATATAGCTAAATAGAATCAAATGCCTGTAATAATAAACATAGTATGTAGTAGTATTATTAACAGAAAACTGTGTCGAACTCATATTTACATTATAACATGTGTTCTAATAATTTTTCTTGTTCACCAAAGTTAACTCCGTCATCTGTTCACTCACACATTATAAACAGGTTTAACTATGAATGTCTTATAATTTATTACAGCGTGCTGTTCTTGTTTTTAACTATTATAAATTACAAAGGATTATTAGTTGCTTTTCCTGCATAAAAAAAAAACCTAAAAAATATAATGGGTTTATTAGAATATTTTTGTTTCCTATAATTGTTACGTTCCAACAAAAAACTATAAATATCTAGTGAAATGGCATGTTGCATCCTTGTAAATATTTCAATTAATTTTAGTACATTCTTAGTGAATGTTTATTATTCCGTGCACTATAGAAGTAGTGTTATTTATGTATTTGACATGCTATATCACCCTGTAAGAATGAAAGAATACAATAGTAATATTTTAGTGTTGGTGTTTGATCCCCTACAGTGCAATGTGCAAAAATATGTATACAGTCACACAAAAAAAAAAAACATGCGTTTAATTAATGTGCATGCTCTGTGAGTCTGCTATGTGTACCTATACATATTTTTACATACCTATGGCAATAAACCTGCATTAAATACCTTTGTAAAAATATCTTTATACAGTTGATATACCTATTTAACAAAATAGTGATGTGTACAGGAAAAGACACGAGAAAAAGACAGCATCATTTGTTTTGGTATTTCCCGCCAAACTAGCCAAACCGGACACATGGCCCGGCGTTTCAAAAATGTATAAGAAGCCCGGCAGAACCGGTGTAGGCGGACTAAAGGTCAACGCACACTTGTAAGCACTGCACTGGACGCCGCGATTGAGCCTTGACGTCGCTCGTCCCGCTTGCCGCGGGCTAACCACCTGTGTAGGGGGGGCTCGCGGCTGGGTGAGAGTCGCTGTTACCCGAAGGAAGCGAGGCGACAAGACACGAAGCCCCAACGTGAGCTTGGTGATTGCTGTTTACTATCTGATCCTGAACAGAGACGATGTTTATTTATAAGTTGCAGTATAAAGGTTCATAGAAAGAATCTCGAACGTGTCGGGTTTAGGCGACACTTGATCGCGTGCAGTACTTACAGTTGTGAGTTGACCTTTAACTGGGCGGGAAATTAAATTCATTGCAGAAAAAATGCTGTCGTATTAATAAAATCAGTCCCTGTCGTAGTTTCATAAAAAAATGAGTTGTAAAGATGTTGTTTTTTTGTCTTAGCCGGAAGAATTACCGCTAGCGAACCAATATGCTATGGCTGGAGGCCGGAGTGGCGGGACTTCGCCGTCTCGCTCTCCGGGAGCGGCTGGGCAGCGGGGCCGCGCCACCTCGACGGTGGGGGGGCCGATGCGCCGCCCTGCGGACCGGAGGCATGACACGAGCCCCTATGGCAGCACTGTCTACTTGAGGTAGGTAACCTGTATTCTTCACATTTTCTCTTCTTATCATTAAAGTTACTGCTAGTTTATAAGCACGGACTTTTCCCGTCTAATTTTGAATATTATCAAAGGACGTTATTCCAGACAGTTATTATTTCTGTGGCAGTTAAAACACCTAACTTTTAAGGTGAACTAAATACTTTTTTCTCGTAACTCGTGATATAAAAAAACAAATTCGTCACGTATCAAACTTGGTTTTATTTATTCGTTCATTGCTAGCCTTTATGTCCATTGTTTTGAGTTAGAAAATGGCAGAACAATAAAAACAACACTTTTTTTTAGAAACATAATTCAATAAACGTAGCTGCACTATATAGCCCTCGAGGTTACGATAATTAAATCAGTCGCTAACTATACTCCTTACGTCATTTTTCTAATCATGGTTGTAATTTGAATTATTATTCTAATAGTAGCACTTCGCTCGCGACTTATTTCTGGTGGCTTTGGTGTTTTCCATTATTTGCCCCTAAATAGTTCAACACACCTCTGCCATATAAAGGTACAGTCTCCGAAAATTAATGATAACGATCTTTGTTAATTATTTTGATTAGTATTTAGGCCAATTTTTAAGTTTTTAGATAAAGCGTATAAGAATTTCTACGTTAAACTGTCTAAGTACCCCTATTTAAGCAAAAGGGTTGATCTTTGAAAAAAAAAACATGGTTTTTCCGTTATTCCTATTACACTTTTTCTTAACGTGTCGATGGCATTTTAAATAAAATTGTGTCAATCCAAAAACAGCCACGAGTTTGGCGCCCAACCAAAGAAGGTAGTTCCTGCGAAGAACAAAGAATAGGACATGCAGGACACGATATTAAGTGCCCCCCTCCCCCCCATTATTTCACGTATAAAACATAATGACCATTTATAATAGATAGGTACCAACTCCCAAGAAAACAGCGGACGAACAGTTATTCCAATATTCCAACACCATAGGAACGTGCTAATAATCATTAATTACTTCATGAGGTAAAATATTTTGAGTCATTTACATGTCATGTTAATTCAAGTTTCATTGTAATTCGTTCTGAGAACCCTCATTCATATTTAATAATAATTGTTTTAAACAACTTGTCAACAAACAGAGGAAACAGCACACTATGCCATGAGGACAACTTTACTCAGTACCTATAGTTACTGAAAGGTAAAAAAAAACAACATAAACGAAATTCTTTGACGTAAATCGGTTTTCAGATCTCTTACCGGGGTGCTTATATTATAGAACAACAACAATTATTACCTCAAAAAGAAGCAAAACTAGCCAGTTTTTTTTCGCTTCAGAGTGGCGTATACATTATAGAACTTGTATGAATTTAAATTATTCAGTCCACTAAGTTTATCATGATCTTTATTTTAAGGATAGTTAGCCGTCTGCGTGTTTTACGTTTGCATCCACATTATACAAGGTGTTGTTTTGCATCCTCGTCAAAATTCAAGAGGATGTCACAAAATATATAAATAATCAATTAAAATTACGGTACCTTGTTAATTATTAATAAACGCTACTTTTTTGGTTGTCTAAGTTTGTCAGTATTTCAGAATAACCCCCTTAACGTGGTTGAGGGAATTAGAAATTATAGAATAAACGTTTGACATTGTTTGTATGCATGAAAGCGTGGTTATAGGGCGAGGGTCAGACGGGTTGCGTTTAAAACACAAGTGGTTCACACTTACCGATTTTCGTATATAAGGAAAGAAATAAAAATTACCTACCCATTTTATTATTGATTCGGGATGAGTATCATAAGCATAATTAACTCCTTGAATTTGATGATGATGCCAAACAATACCTTGTATAATAATAAGATAAAAAAAAAAAAAAAATGTATTGTATAGCGGGCCGCAACTCCACGTCTAAAAATATAGTTATATACATATCCGCGTCGTATTGAGAGCGTTCTCCTTTTTTTCGTCGGTTAAAAAGACCAGGTATAATGAAACATAAATAAATTATTGAAATCATTAATAATTTAACCGTGGGACTAACGTAATCGATTGTTTACTAACCAAGTACATTAATAACTAACTGTTTTCCTGCTTATCTCTTGTGAATTTGAATCGTCTTTGCGATGTTTTAAATATTACGTCACTTCTGGAAATTACTATTCAATTAAAATGCGTAATATCCAACTGTGTAAAGGAAACTTGTTACGCAGGTTTGCAAATACATATGTGAAAAATGTTGTGTAGGCGAGACTGTTAGTTATGACTTGTGCTAGGAATGCCGGTTCCTGGGAATTTCGGAATACGTATGGTGCCAAAGTTCAAAATGAATAACATCGTTCATTTTGAACACAGAATAATTCGGACTACCATTAAGCTACTATTTGATTAAGAGTTGGTAAACCTTAGCGTAGTTCGTAGAACTCGTTGGTCTAGTGGCCGCAAGCGCAACTCCTGAGCAAGGGATTCTTGGTTCGATTCCCGGGTCGGGCTAAGTGTTATTGGGTTTTTCCATTAGGAATTTCTCTGTAATAGCCACGGAGTCTGCATTTGTTCCCAGTTGATGGCAATAGGCTCAAGTAAACGACGATGGACAGGATTAACACAGAAACGTACCTGTTTGGAAATCGTTTTTTGGAAATGGCGGCAAAAGCGACAGGACTTCGAATGATATGACACTGACAGGCAAGCGAGAAGTCTTTATTTTGAACTCTTTCTATTGTAGTGCAACACGCCACTATCATACAATTTGGGAGAACTTCATTTTCCACAAATATCTTTCTCGCGCGGAAAGTCTGACAACCAGTCTAACCAAGGGGTATCGTCTTACCCAGTACTAACTGTTGTGGAGGTCAGATAGGCAGTCGCTCCATGTAAAATACTGGTATTCAGCTGCATCTGGTTAGACTGGAAGCCGACCCCAACATAGTTGTAAAAGGCTAACGCAGACCAGAGAAGCACGGTCTAAAACGAAATCCTATACTCAACAAGTCTGCCAGTGGTCTTTTTCTGTTAGTTTTAAGTTATTGTACATGAAGAGAAGATGTAAATACGTGTGTTGTTTGCAGTCCGCCGCCGGATAGTAACTGGCGGCGTACGAATTCGGACTCAGCGCTCCACCAGTCTTGTGGCGTGGAGCAACAGGCGACGGCGCAGCCTCTGTCGCCTCACCGGACTATGCACTCACATGCGCATCCGCATCTACACCCACACCAGAACCACCATCGGAGAGGTGAGTTACCATCCTGACCTTGAATAATATGTATCTGTTACAGTCAAAACTGTTAATCGGACAAAACGACTTTTGACCGGTGTCATTAAAAAAAACCCTTACTAAGTAAAATGGCGTTTTCTCTATTAAAAATATTTTGTTTGAGAACGCCTCAGTTATAACCTAGAATTCCTACAACATTATGGTTTTCAAAATTTTATACGTTAAAGTACAGATATGTTATGCAGTGCGAGCAACATAGTAATTATGCTGCAATATCAGCAGTATATAGCATGTATGTGTGAATGTCCTTAGATTTTTGTTTTTTTTTTCTGTCTTTTATAAGTGGAGACCTGTAATTGGCTGTTTGGCTAATAAACTGTTCTTGATCTGTTTGTCTTAGCTGTAAGTCTCCCATGTTTTTTAAATAAATAAATAAATATTTAACTAGATAGTGGAGGATCTAACATTGTTAATATATTGAGTGTAAAACTTGTAGTATTGCATGCTATATATTGGCCAAATGTGTGATACTAAATATATTATATAAGATCTTCATGTACCTACCATATTTGATGCAATAAATGAATTGAATTGAAAAAAAAGTTCACAAAAATACCTAACAACCTAATGAGTTTCTAAATAAATTTTAGTTATTGTTAAAATAGTTTTAATCGGTCAAAAGTAGTTTTGACTAATTTACTGTATTGACTGTGACAACATACAGTGCTCTTATTCAAAGCATGGACCGATACATTTAAACAAATCTATTGATTACATGAACTGTACATTCCGTAAAAATTAACGACTTAAAATAACCAATCGAATTCCTAAACTAGTTAATACCAATAGGTACTTTCCTATATACATTCATAAAATCGGAAGAATAACTGTACTGAGATCTTCTTCTATTTATTTCAGGTGACATACACTTGGATGTGCTCGCACCAATGAACCCCGCAAATCGACCGAGATCGTCATGTGAAATACCCAGGATACCTAACAATAATAAGTGAGTATATCTGTTACATAAGTTGTTAAAGACACTTGGGGAAAAAGCGTGTTATTTTATCCTCCCTAAGCTCGCAACTTGAATGGCTTTTCAATATAAGGTACGATGTGTTAAGTATGTATAATACTATATACCTTTTATAAATGTGATTCATCGGTAATGGGGATATGTTTGTGTACAGCGTAATATTAGTGCCTAAGTTTAATAGTTACGGAATCAATAACAATACTATAATGAGTAATCCAAAAAAATAAAAATATCACGATTGACGTAAAACAATCTTACCAGTTGACTTTAATGTAAAACAGTTACTGAATTCGCCTTAGTAGTTGGTGACGACTACTTTTAGGTGACGAATATTTATATTTATATGACCGCTGGAATAAAAAACGTCGAATGCATTTTAGGAGCTTGCATTCTGAAAGTTGCCAACTTCTCAAAAAAGAGAAACTGCAATTTATGTTCTTTTTGGGACAAGGCAGTTTATATTTTTAATAGGTGACCCATATTGTTTTGCCAACATCCCTTATATTGTTGCCTCCTAAGGCATTAAGACCGGCTTTGTACCGTAAGGGCTTGTCCACATCACCACGTCACGACGTCGTTAACGTGGAACGGTGCGGTAACGTGGCACGGTACGTTGACGTGTACGGTGCGGTAACGTGGCACGGTACGTCCCTTGAAGGGACGTATTTATTACCCTAGTAATGCAGAACCAAACATAATAAATAATAGGATATAACATATACAATAAATATGGTAATTGTGTTCAACTATAACATTTTAGCTACTATAACGCCGTTTTCTGTTTAGCACGTATGACTGTTTCGACAGCGTATACGCGGGCGGGGAGGGCGCGGGCGGGCTGGGTGGCGCGCTGGGCTGCGAGCTCGCCGTCCCGGGGGGCTCGCTCCCCGACCTCACGTCCGTCCACTTCCCGCCGCCGCACTACGCACCGCACGCACCGCAGCATCACGACGACTACCAGCCGAGATACGTACGTGTCCAAAGCTATACTGGAACCCCGCACCTACCCGTAAGAATGAAGCCAGTTGCGTTGCCGGTGCGTTGCGTCGTCGTAACGTTTTGATTGAGTGTCATACGAGTAATGAAACGCATATGCGGTGTAGTAACGCGATAAACAAACGTGCGCTGCGATGGGTAGCCGCCCCGGGATCTCAACGCAGCCGCTCGTTTGGTCTCTATGGCAAATTTTTCGACGCCGTTTCGGTACACCGTGTGACATGCATTCTGATTATACGTAGAACGACGCAGCGTCACCGCTCAGACATCGCAACGTACCAACAACGCATCATGTGGCATCTCAAAAAGACTACCCATTGGTCCATTACTCATTCACCACATCTCGCTGTGTGACGTCTGCAAGGGTTGTATCGTCTATTTGTGTTCTATTAAATCTTAGTGATCGGCGATCCGTCTCGGTCCGCCGAGCGCGGTGATAAGGCGCTCGACTGAATGTCACGTGTTTCTCACTGCACACTCGCGTGATAAGTTTAAGTGAAAGTGATACTGTATATGTGCGCTTGCGCTGCACGTGTGATTCAGCTATGAGCCTTATTACTGTCGGTGGCGTAAGTAAATAATCTCGGATTGACATGAAGTGATCAACTGTATGGGAGCGACATCTATTAGGTCATTCTGATACAGAAGAAGGAATTTGATGGGCCTAGCGCTGTAGCACTTTCGATCCTTAATTAAAATGAAGATCTCATCAATCTTAACATTTTGTTCTATAACATAACGTATCATAAGCCCTAAAAACGATCAAATTATTACCGGTAATGTGCTAACATAATTGTGTCTACGTTTCACCATTCATTTAATTCTGATTTATAAATTTTAAATAATTAATAATTACGACAGCACCGAAAAGAGTAAAAAAAATAAAACACTTTGATCAGTTTGAGCTACAGTCCTCAGCATTTAATAGCACTGATTGGCCAGTTTTGCAAACACGTTCAGTGCTCATACCAAAATATGATTTATTACCGAAAGTTAGTGCTACATCCAGAATCCTCTCCATACAAAGTACTGATGAAAAAATTAGTACTCAGTGCTGGTAGTCATTTTTGAATAAACGAAAAGATTTAATGTCACTGCCGAGATGGTATTGTATCTTTGAATAAACTATAGCAGTTGATGGGATCTTCATTTTAAGATGCGTTAGAAAGTGCTACTACGCTGGACCTAAGGTCCATGCAAATTACTTCTTCTTCGGTTATAGTTAATTTAAATCGTATGAAGATTCTTGTCCTGTCGTGTTTACACGCACACGCATAACAGCAATGGCCACACGTTCGCATCGCGTTGGTACGCCAGTGTGTAGGCCAAAGAAAAGATAATAGATGAAGTGAGGAATGACATGAAAGAAAAAGGAGTACCTAAGTGATAGCGAGACAGCTGACAGAGACTGGAAGAAAAAAATGATTCTCGCCCAAGTTATATGGGACAATGATGATGGCAGGAAGATGATGATGTTTATGACGACACTACAGTGTGTGAGACGGTAGGACTGGTTGCAGTCGCCGACGTCGCCGGGCGCGGCGTCGCCGGGCGGCGGCAGCGGCTCGCCGGCCACGGCCGGGCGCTCGCCGGCGTCCGGCTCGCCCGTGGGCGCCACGGTGCCGCACCGGGACCTCGCGGCACCTCTCTACGACGCACAGGTCGGTCTAACAACCAACCAACACCCCACCCCTCAATATCTGATCCGGTTTTATTCCCACAGAATATAAATTGTGTCAACCGCGGCTCCTCTCCTAACCGATGCTTATTTTTGCATTAGAAACTAGCTGCCATATCATTAGTGTTTAAAGCGTAAATAGATTAATTAGAAGCAGTGTAATTGCTAATGCAGATTTGCATGACCAAAAAAACAATTTATTTCCTAAAAATTTAAAATCGCGTAAAATCATCACGCTAAACAAACCAAATGTTGTAAGTATTTGGGATCGTAAATTGTCCTTACCAATATTGTGACGACCATACGTATGACTCACATCGTCATTACAAACCAAATCTGTCCACTATATAAATAAAAACTATTGCAGTATCGATTGATCTGACATTACTATGCAAGAATTTATGCGTCGGCCTAACCAACCAGTATTGTGTGTCGAAAATGGCGTATGCCCGGTAGTAGCGATGCATAATGTAGATAGCTCCTGGATCACTAAAGAAATGATAGTGAGTGAGTCACTATTGTAATCAAATAGTTGGTAGTGTTACAGTGTACAGTAGCGCTAACACTGGCTTGGAGAACGTTAACATGTGTCTTCCCAAAGAGCACTCACCTCCGATAGGAACTTTAACATTTTTGTTGTTTTTGTTATGTTTGTGTTTATTTGCTTTCTACACAAATCATTTTTTGTTTATTTCAGAATCACTTATCTGTACCAAACACAAATAATTATCTTCATCATAATAAGGTTCGTTTTCTTTTATAACCTCCTCTTAAATTTTACTCCCGCTCATTCTTTACAGGCGGTTGCTTGAATGCTTTGAAACGCTGTCTGTTGTTGGTGCCAATATTTTTGCCTATCTATAACAGAGCTGGGTCTCGCTAATATCCTACATTACCTATATCTATGTCTTTGACATTCATTCTATATTTCGTCTTTTTCATTCATCACATTGATGCTTCGTGCATGAATCGACGTTGATATTATTAACTTGTTTTCAGCTAACCATGTACACTAACTACATTTTCGAAACAAAATATTGCTTATTTCGGCACCTCCGCACTAAACGACACCAATTAACTTCGTATCCTCTTATCGTTATATTTATATTTCATATGCTTTTACACATATTTTTATTGGTAACTTATTTATAGGTCGATTAAAGATTTTTATCGTCTAAATCTTTTCTATTTAAGTGATTCATAACACTTGAAAATGTATTGAGTAAAATGTTAGCACGCCCGTGCCATCCGCGTTTTGAAAAGTAAATAGCGGAATAGTTTTGGCATAAATAATTAATTATACAAATAAAGGTCGTTTCTCATGTCATTCAATTGGAATGAGGTCAAATATAGTGGAAGTCCACGTGTAAGATTAACTAAAACCCGATACTTTGCCCAGCGTATATTATTCACTATAACCACTTATGTTGTATCATAAAATTTATTTGAGTGCATGTCATAATTTTTTAAACTATAAAACATTAGCAGTTATTTCCTTGATACTTCATTATTAATAACATGTTGCATAACTAACATCCGATTTACATAATGGTCACTATAAAATTGCATATTTTATGACACAAGCCGTAAACATTTGACTTAATCTTTGTAATCTCAATATATTTATTTTTCTCTATGGCAATAATAAGAGTTATGGGCAACGCGTAAGTTTAGAAAGTTTGGAATTTTAAAAAGAATAGAAGACATGGGGGTTACTATGACGCTTAAAACATTATTGTTCCATTCCTATTCCATAGTGGGAAAGAGATGGAGCTAGACGACCTGTATAGCTCCGTCTCTGGAATGAGAATGGAACAATAATGTTTTAAGACGTCATGGTACGCCACCAGAAACTCTACGCAAAACATATCTCTGGGAAACGATTTTTGGGGGTGTAAAACCACGTTATACGGCAGAACTTAATATAGCGCTCTCAAAACATTGTGCTGATGAATGCATTGAGTATTCCAGGGGTCATGGAGGAATTTAAAAGTTATGGAATCATTTGCATGTTACATGGAAATATTGAATTAAAAAAAAAAAACGAAATTTTGACCTGCAATAAATCCGTAATTAGTAGGTTCCCAGGTATTGTCCAGAATGATGAGGAGAACAAGTGCCTTTTGGTTTCGTTCGGGGTCTTTTTACGCCCATAATATACCACATATTGGAGAAAATTTCCTAAACTAATATTGATACGGATACCAATCTGCAATTTAACACCCTATTTAGAATAAAAAAATTAAAATACATATACTCTAAATAATTGGCATGATTACTTGTACATAATTTACGAAAATTTTTGTAGTTTTATAGAATTATAACTGATTTTATCCAAAAAAAACATGTGGTACTTTCTTTAAATTTACGAGGACAGAATACCGTTAAGTTAGATTAGATTTGTTAAGAAATGTATTTTTTTAATTTAAAGAATCGACCACATCATTCGATTCGATCCGATCGATCATTTTGTTGTCATTTTCACAAATCTTTGAATCTACATAATGGTTCATTTCATAATTAATTTTATATTAGCTTCTACAAAATTAATTCGGTCCTAACTGCATGTACAAATTGGCTTCTGGCTAAAAGCAGTGTGATGCTGTTTCATTTATAATTTTAATGCAAATTAATCAGAGGCATTGGGTGGTATCATATAATAACAAATAGTGTGGGGTATTGAACTTGATCTATTTATTATACGGACTCGTTAAGGCGAAAGCGCTAAGGTAACCCGCGATTTTTTTTTTCTTAATATTTTTTTGCAATATGCAGCTCAGTTTCAGGCAGTAAGGTAATTAAAAAACTTAGGAGAATAGTATTCCTGTAAATAAATCAACAGGCGGTGTATAACTCTCAAAGTCACTTTTGAAGCTATTAAAAGGCACTTTTGAACGTCGATTACGGAAATAGAATTAAATCAATTATCCAACCTGAGACTAAGCAGAGAATTTGCAAAAACAAACTTAAGAAAATTTGAATTTTGCGGCCTATACCTAGCACCTTGGCACCTCCCCTTTAATATATTAGAAACAGGTTTTTATTATTACGAAATCTTAAAAGTTCAAAGATCGAAGCAAGATTAAATTTTTACTAGTATTTTGTTGTAATACAATTTTATATAATTTATGAAACACAAAATATTCAAATATTAACAGTAGTTTTTTTTATTCTTCCATTATTTCGAAACTAGATAATGAGTAAATAACTTATAAAAAATATTTAAAATCTGATACCAATCTGCCAATTCCCAACATAAATGCGATTTTTTAAAGATCATTGTAAAGTTGCTTTAACTAATAATCCTTTTTTAACACTGGTCACACTGTTTTATATCAAGACTCGTCATGATGGGCTGAAATGAGCGCACGACATAATTTCTCCTCGTAATATTTCACGCTAAAGCGAGTCACCGCAAAGTATAAACGTGGCCTCTTTGCGCTTCAGCTTGAGATAGTGCGACGACAAAGTTTCTCGTGCTGGGCATGATACCTGGGCCTATACCATCACCTCTTATAGCCATACTTTAAGGTGAAAGGGCCAGGGCCGCGATTTTTTTTTTTTTTTTTTGCAATTTACAGTGTCGGGTTGTGTGTTGATTAACATATGAATGACGAACGTAACAAGTATGGCTTTACAGAGCTATATCATCAATACAACCAAGTAACACCTTTTTCGTAAAAAAAGGCATTGAATGGGATTAAATGAATTTGAGAGGGTTGTAACTACATACGTATTACGGTCGAAAGTCATATTTTGTTCAACATACTGCCTGAAACTGACCTGCTAATAGAAAAAAAAAACAAAGAAATATGAGTTTCGCGAGCTACCCTAGCTCTTCCCCTTTAATGTCACTTCAGTGTGGGAAAGAGAGATAGCTATACAAAATGTATAGCTCTATCTCTTTCTCAAGCTGAAGTAAGATTATAACTATACTGCTGTAAGAGGTTGTGGACGGTGCTATGACGTCACGTGTAACGTTCGCGTTTCGACTGGTTGCAGAACATGTCTCCTCTGGACCACGGGTGGATACCTTCGGGCTACCAGACGCACTGTAGTCCGCCCTCGCAATATTCCTCAACGTCAAACATCAACATACCTTCACCAACGGTACAATACTTCATTTTATTTTAGCAAGCCCACTCATTCTGAAAGTCAAGATTCTGTGCCACTTCTTTCCATTTTTTTATTAAATAGCTAAATCTTTGGTCCATTTGAGGAATAATGATATTTATTCTTCTTAAAAGATCTTGATATACAAGGTGTTTTTTCCGTCCTCGTCAAAATTCAGGAGGCTGTCACAAAAGACACAAATAATCAATTTAAATTACGGTACCTGGTTAATTATTAATAAATGCTGCTTTTTTTGTTGTTTTAAATATGTCAGTATTTGAGAAAAACCCTCTTAACGTGCACACTTACCGAATTCCATAAATAAGAAAAAAAAAAATTACCTACCCATTTTATTATTGATTCGGGTCGAGAATCGTTAGCATAGTTACCCCCCTTGAATTTGACGATGATGCAAAACAACAGCCTTTATATGGTACTGGTTCTCAATGATTTTATTCTTAATTTTGACTCCTAGAGGTGGATAAACTTACAAATATTCTTATAACAAGTTGAAATTCTTTTCGCTCACATCTCTGATTTATTTCCGAGTCTAGAATAGTTGTTTTTCTTCTTGAGATTTGAGATTAAGTTCAATTCGAGTTTTTCGTTTCAATAAATTATTAATATTATTTATTAATAATTGATAGTCAGAAACCAGATATTTGCTCGAGAACCACCAATTTTGGTTATTTTATCTATACTACTATCAATAACATTTGTAACGGCATATTTACCATGTTAAATATTTGGTTCGAGTTCCCCATATTTCGGCGCTGTTGCAAACGCCATGATCACGAAACACCCATCCGCAATAACTTCAGTTTATAACTGAAGTTATAGAGGATGGGTGTTTAACAAATAAATAGTAAACATGGTAAATATCCCGTTACAAATGTTATTGATAGTGACCATGTCAGTTTAAAAACTTATCTATACTAATATTATATAGTTGAAGAGTTAGTTTGTATGAACGCGCCAATCTCAAAAACTACTGGTTTGGATTGATTTCTTTCATTTTTCTTTTCTTTTTTAATTAAAACGTTGCCCCACTAGGAATTTCTCCTGTATCGTGGGTGCGTTCACAAACATTTAAACTCACATACACAAACAGCCAGACCCGAAACAACTATCTGTGTATTTGTTTTCGTGTTGGAAAGCTCATCTATTGAGGAAGGTTATAGGCTATATAATATCACGCTACGACCAAAAGGAGCGGAGAATCAATGAACAATGTTGCAAAAACGGGGAAAATGTGACGCAGACGAAGTTGCGCGGGTCAGGTAGTTATTGATATAATCATATGATACTTTCAGATGGTGCACAGTCCAGGGAGTCCGGTAGAATCACCACAAACAGACTACAATAACCTTCATCAAGCGCTCTTACAACCCTTCGAACAAATCACAATGGTAAGTTAAATATACACACAAAAAAAAAAAACAAAAAAAAAAAAAAACATTTACACGTGTTGAACATAAATCAAACTATTTTCCGTACATACATGACGTATAGAATATTAATGTTGAAGGACATTCTTGAACGGTTATGAATAAGTCAATCATTTAGCGCTCGCTACTATTAATTCCATTATAAATTATATGCGTGACATGGTTTGCGGTACGATAATCTATCGGCCTTGACCGTTGCGACTGTTATGTAAGTACAAAGAAAATGTTGAAGTGAATGGACACAAAGGTTTCCCTTATTCACTCCAACCCTAGTTTTGAAGTAAAAACTAAGTCCTAGGTCTCATTCCATTATTGTGCACCGAAATTATAATAATAACATGTCAAAAGTATATTTTGTTTTATTATTTTTAATAAAACTTACAGCAGTTGATTAGAAGTGTCCAATTACAAGTGTTCTCTTATATAATTATAAGATTGAAATAATCATGAAGACAACTATTTTATTTTTTATTTGGTTTCCTCAAAATAAAACTTTCCGTGGAAAAGCAAGTTTAATAAACAATTACATGTTTCATGCCAAAAATTCTAATAAACAAGGCTAAATATTGATGATATTAAAAAGGTAAGCTAATAAAAGTGAATATGTACTATATTATACCTTTGGGAGTGAAAATATTTGATATAATCTCACTTTCAGTTTTACAAATCTTTTATTCAAATAGCTAATTTACTTAAACATATAAACAAATTATACAAGCAGTACAAGTGCGTCATTTGCATTTTTTTTCTGGTGCTTGTTTAAATTATATGAATACAAATTATCCTAAATAAAGTTACTTGAAAATAAAACTGGTTGTAACTCGTCCTCGTTACGTGAACAACGTAACTTTTAAAATATCAATAATATTTCTTTATTTATAATTTTATACTTATGCTTCAATGGAACAGCAAGGAATTGTAAGTAAAAAAAAGAATAATCAATTAAAATGTACTGTTTAAACACAATGGTATATATCTCTGATCATCAAAAAAGTACTTAAAAGTAGAACTTAAAAGATTAAACAAGAAGGTGAATTAAGACTAGATACTTATTTTGGCACAAAATTAAAGAAATAAAGTATTTAAAACGCACATTATGATAAAGTTGCACATCACCAGTCATCAAGTTAAAGCCAGCACATAGATAATATACATAATACGATATTTACAAACTGAAATATATATATATACAAGTGTGTGAGACTGGTTTTATATGTGTAAATAGTAATACATAAATATTTATTGCGCAAACAAACTATTCTCATGTACTTGACCTGTCGCTGTGATAACAATAGCAACGGTAATGTTACTGTCTGTCAAATGCTAATGTATTTATATCAATACCTTATTACTACTATACAGAACTACACATAGTAGCAGTTAAGTCTAAATTATTCAGTCCAGTTGCTAGAAAACCGTTAATGTTTATTTATAAGTAACGGTAAATATAAAAACTGTATTATCTCCATCCAAGAAATAAACAGAATGGAGTAATAATTTATGCTATGTCTACAGAAATTGGCCAATATTGTTTTATATATCGTAAGTTTCCTTATGCTAAAAAAAACACAAATGCTATGTCAAATGCGCTCCATGACGTATTGTTGAAGCAGGTTTTATTTGCGTCGTAAGACTAATGTATATTTTTTTTGTGCTACAATCAAAATAAACAAGGCCATATAATCGTCTGTAGGCACGATACAATTAAGTCAGACATTAGTACAAAAACTTTAAATAAATATTAACTTTATCGACTTACTAGTGTAGCGACCTACAAAAAGTAACTAATAACAAAAAGTACTACAGCGCCATCTAAGATAGAAGTGAAGAACTAAATGGTCTGAATCTCGCAAGCATAGTTTATATTATCGACTTAAGAGTAAATAGAGAAACCCGACAACAACTGTCGGGCAGTTGCCCACCAGACATAACACCTGTCTGGTCGGAGGATCCTCCCTTTTCTAAGGAGTATCGAGGAAATTTACACCCTGTTCCTCATACCATCGAACTAGCTTCTGCCCGTGATTTAGCCCGCGTGAAGTGTCTTGTTGTAACATCAAACATGTTCTATGGAATTTAGTAATAGCGTCATTTTCTGTTAGTGAAAGAAGTTAGTTTCGGAAATAACCTCCTATTTTCAAACTTTATCTCTTTATGGTATTTAATGTAGATAAAAATTTATGCAGAACAGCATAATCAGCCTATTAGGTTTTCACTGCTGGGACATGCACTCTCTATGACAGGGATTCAGAACGACATTTCAAAATTAAGGAATACTAGCACTTCGCCCGCGAAAATTGTGATATAATATATACTTAACCTATGTTACTTAGTAAAAATGTAGCTTTCTAGTGGTGAAACAATTTAAAATAGTAAAATCGGTCGATTCTCTAGTAGTTTTTGAGTTAAATCGTAACAAACAGTCAAATATTTCCTCTTTATATTATAATTATAATGTAGGTCTCTTGTTTTATTATATTTGACAGACTGTAACGAAACATAAGTGTGCTAGAGTGTAATATGTGTAATATTGGTGGATGTTGGCCAAGGATTGGGCGCAGCTGGTGCAGAGCCTCGTGGAGTCAGGCTGGACCGCGCACGTCCAAGTGGCGGAAAATGTACGACACTCCCCCCTCACGCATTTATAGTGACGTTTATATGTGATGGGTGCGCGATTGCACCGTGAATTACATTAAATATTCAACTTTCATTAGAAGCATATTTAAAAAAACACGTGGCACAGGATCTCTTAGACGGCCACGTCAGTATTAACGACTTTATTAGATTTTCATAGTTTGCTAACTTACATTTTGGAATTATGTGAAAAGCGGTGATATCGTACACCCCTCACAGATTCAATATTGAGTTATTGTTAGGTGTCGTAACACTTATTTCCACAGATATTATTATTATTAGCGCACGTACCTTTACAATAAGCGCTGGAGCTCTTTTCACGTTTCATTTTATTATCGCGTCGTCCTACCTAGAGGAAATGAGCAATTAAGTTTTTTTTTTTTAAACAGCTGTAATTCATGCAACTTAAAGGTTTACTTTAGCTATTACAGTTACACATAATGTGCGGGTTGCCACAATGCCGAACCAAAACAATTAGAACTACTCTCGAAATCCGTTTCTCCATACAATTAGTCCAACAGCTGATTATACAAGATGTTGTTTTGCATCCTCGTCAAAATTCAGGGGGTTGTCATAAAATACATAAATAATCAATTTAAATTACGGTACCTAGTTAATTATTAATAAACGCTGATTTTTTGGTTGTTTAAGTTTGTCAATATATCAGAATAACCGTCTTAACGTGGTTTAGGGAATAAGAAATTATCGAATAAACGTTTCGTTTGTAAGTGTGAAAGCGCAGTTAGAGGGTGAGAATCAGACGGGCCGCGTTTAAAACACGGGTGGATTGGACTTACGAATCTACAAACAAGCCAAAAAAAATACTTACCCATTTTATTATTGATTCGGGTCGAGAATCATTAGCATAGTTACCTCCTTGAATCAAATAAAGGTGTTCATTTCCTCTAGCCTAAGTCTTAAATAGTACTATTCAACGCGATATAAATCAATTTAATTAAAAATAAGTTTAAACGATCCAAAAAACTAACAAAAATAGTACTATAAAGACACGAACGTTTAATTTGCATATTTTTTTCCAAAGAGTAACGATGTATCAAACTTAGGCATGCTCGGCAACTTAATATTTTGCAAGTAAGAAGTAGAACAAAGAATCTAGTCTATAACTAGTATTTTCTTTCGATAGTCTTAGTTAAACTTGGTTGTGTAAGTAAGTAATTTAAAAGCTTTTGATTCAGAAGATAAAAATCATTTTGTATTGTCATGAGCATGATTATCGCACTCTTTAGTCCGGCCAGCTACATTCATAAGCATAATACCGTTTTATAACACACAAATGGATGCTGGCCTAAAGTATTTGCTTGAATTCGTAAATAAACCATTATGCTTGTGATTACATTATAGGCAAACTTATTCGCTGGTGATATTTTCATGGTTCGCGCGGGCGACGGGGGACGTTTACGTTAAAATGTAGATACCTTTATAAAATTGGAATAATGATAAAAAATATGTTTTATTTTTGACAATGTAAAAAATTGCTTTTGAAAATAAGTAATACTGGCCAGTTACCAGCTGAGAAACCGATTTATAAAGTTACTCCTGGACTAGACCATTATTTTCGTACGCCTACTGGCAATGCAAAATAAAGTTATCGTATAAGGGACACCGACATGACAACAATCACCACGTACTCACATAATTCTGAACCACATAAAATTGTTTCATCGGTAATTTAAAGCTGTTCCATACATTTTGGCCGTGCAGGCCCCCTATCCACAAACGCTCGGATTCGATTTCGATTCGATAAATCGTATGTCTATCTTCTTTAGGCATTACGAAAGCGAGCCAGATACGACTTTCCGAATCGAAATCGAATCCGAGCGTTTGTGAATAAGGGGGCAGGTCTTTTTAAGGAAATTTCTTTATGTGGTTTCAGAATGATGTACTGAGTATGTGGTAAGCGTTTTCGCGTCGGTGTACCTTACAACCCGTATGTCTGTCACACACTTTTAAAGAGAAATCTGTAGAGTCATCTTTCACGGCTCAAAAGTTCGCGTGGTGTATTTGGTCTACCCGCTACGATCGTGAGACTGTCACCAACGAAAAAGTTTCCCAATAGAAAGTACATAATTTTACCTATAGTTATTATTTTGTAATACAGTCAGTGTTTTATTTTCAAATGTTGTTCAGTGGCTGTATCGCTTTTGTTTTTACAACCTCATTAGACATTGTACCTAACGTTACCATAAATATGATATTGCGGTAGTGTTAGTGACGTCATGTGTTTTTATTTTCCAGAATTTGCTGCGTTTTCTCGTTGTTTTCTCTCGCTTATCCATCGGTGTGTTGCTTTTGGAATACAATAGTGATGTGTTTGTTTGTGTCGACAGCTGGACAATCCCGTGTCGAGTTACAACACAACGTATCTTAACCATGGGTCACCGCACTCGCCGCAGACGACAAATAATTCATCGTTATCATATCCTCAGGTCAGATGGCCATTTTATTTTTTTATTTAATTGTTGCCTCGTTTTTTTTTTTATTAAACCAAGCTCATCCTTAATTCTTTTTGGGACAAGCCCTCCAGGCTATTCCAAAAGCGCCGAGACAATAAAGCTCGACGAAGTCCCAGGGAAACAATTTAACTGTCTTGGATCCCACAACCAAATTAATCAAAAAAGAATAGCGAAGCGAGTAATAGGAAAAACATAATTTATCTGTATCTTTGAATATTGATGTTTCTGTTGCAGTCGACGCAGACGAGTTGTGGGAGCGGGAGCGGCATGTGCGGGCGACGGAACGCGCGCGACCCGGTGACGGGCGGCGGCGGGTTCGCGGCGCTGCAGCCGCTCGCCTCGCCCTCCGCGCCGCCCACGCCCGCCACGCCCGCCAGCATACCCGACATCGTGCTCACAGGTACACACACACGTAACACGCGCGACCCGGTGACGGGCGGCGGCGGGTTCGCGGCGCTGCAGCCGCTCGCCTCGCCCTCCGCGCCGCCCACGCCCGCCACGCCCGCCAGCATACCCGACATCGTGCTCACAGGTACACACACACGTAACACGCGCGACCCGGCGGCGGGTTCGCGGCGCTGCAGCCGCTCGCCTCGCCCTCCGCGCCGCCCACGCCCGCCACGCCCGCCAGCATACCCGACATCGTGCTCACAGGTACACACACACGTAACACGCGCGACCCGGTGACGGGCGGCGGCGGGTTCGCGGCGCTGCAGCCGCTCGCCTCGCCCTCCGCGCCGCCCACGCCCGCCACGCCCGCCAGCATACCCGACATCGTGCTCACAGGTACACACACACGTAACACGCGCGACCCGGTGACGGGCGGCGGCGGGTTCGCGGCGCTGCAGCCGCTCGCCTCGCCCTCCGCGCCGCCCACGCCCGCCACGCCCGCCAGCATACCCGACATCGTGCTCACAGGTACACACACACGTAACACGCGCGACCCGGTGACGGGCGGCGGCGGGTTCGCGGCGCTGCAGCCGCTCGCCTCGCCCTCCGCGCCGCCCACGCCCGCCACGCCCGCCAGCATACCCGACATCGTGCTCACAGGTACACACACACGTAACACGCGCGACCCGGTGACGGGCGGCGGCGGGTTCGCGGCGCTGCAGCCGCTCGCCTCGCCCTCCGCGCCGCCCACGCCCGCCACGCCCGCCAGCATACCCGACATCGTGCTCACAGGTACACACACACGTAACACGCGCGACCCGGTGACGGGCGGCGGCGGGTTCGCGGCGCTGCAGCCGCTCGCCTCGCCCTCCGCGCCGCCCACGCCCGCCACGCCCGCCAGCATACCCGACATCGTGCTCACAGGTACACACACACGTAACACGCGCGACCCGGTGACGGGTGGCGGCGGGTTCGCGGCGCTGCAGCCGCTCGCCTCGCCCTCCGCGCCGCCCACGCCCGCCACGCCCGCCAGCATACCCGACATCGTGCTCACAGGTACACACACACGTAACACGCGCGACCCGGTGACGGGCGGCGGCGGGTTCGCGGCGCTGCAGCCGCTCGCCTCGCCCTCCGCGCCGCCCACGCCCGCCACGCCCGCCAGCATACCCGACATCGTGCTCACAGGTACACACACACGTAACACGCGCGACCCGGTGACGGGCGGCGGCGGGTTCGCGGCGCTGCAGCCGCTCGCCTCGCCCTCCGCGCCGCCCACGCCCGCCACGCCCGCCAGCATACCCGACATCGTGCTCACAGGTACACACACACGTAACACGCGCGACCCGGTGACGGGCGGCGGCGGGTTCGCGGCGCTGCAGCCGCTCGCCTCGCCCTCCGCGCCGCCCACGCCCGCCACGCCCGCCAGCATACCCGACATCGTGCTCACAGGTACACACACACGTAACACGCGCGACCCGGTGACGGGCGGCGGCGGGTTCGCGGCGCTGCAGCCGCTCGCCTCGCCCTCCGCGCCGCCCACGCCCGCCACGCCCGCCAGCATACCCGACATCGTGCTCACAGGTACACACACACGTAACACGCGCGACCCGGTGACGGGCGGCGGCGGGTTCGCGGCGCTGCAGCCGCTCGCCTCGCCCTCCGCGCCGCCCACGCCCGCCACGCCCGCCAGCATACCCGACATCGTGCTCACAGGTACACACACACGTAACACGCGCGACCCGGTGACGGGCGGCGGCGGGTTCGCGGCGCTGCAGCCGCTCGCCTCGCCCTCCGCGCCGCCCACGCCCGCCACGCCCGCCAGCATACCCGACATCGTGCTCACAGGTACACACACACGTAACACGCGCGACCCGGTGACGGGCGGCGGCGGGTTCGCGGCGCTGCAGCCGCTCGCCTCGCCCTCCGCGCCGCCCACGCCCGCCACGCCCGCCAGCATACCCGACATCGTGCTCACAGGTACACACACACGTAACACGCGCGACCCGGTGACGGGCGGCGGCGGGTTCGCGGCGCTGCAGCCGCTCGCCTCGCCCTCCGCGCCGCCCACGCCCGCCACGCCCGCCAGCATACCCGACATCGTGCTCACAGGTACACACACACGTAACACGCGCGACCCGGTGACGGGCGGCGGCGGGTTCGCGGCGCTGCAGCCGCTCGCCTCGCCCTCCGCGCCGCCCACGCCCGCCACGCCCGCCAGCATACCCGACATCGTGCTCACAGGTACACACACACGTAACACGCGCGACCCGGTGACGGGCGGCGGCGGGTTCGCGGCGCTGCAGCCGCTCGCCTCGCCCTCCGCGCCGCCCACGCCCGCCACGCCCGCCAGCATACCCGACATCGTGCTCACAGGTACACACACACGTAACACGCGCGACCCGGTGACGGGCGGCGGCGGGTTCGCGGCGCTGCAGCCGCTCGCCTCGCCCTCCGCGCCGCCCACGCCCGCCACGCCCGCCAGCATACCCGACATCGTGCTCACAGGTACACACACACGTAACACGCGCGACCCGGTGACGGGCGGCGGCGGGTTCGCGGCGCTGCAGCCGCTCGCCTCGCCCTCCGCGCCGCCCACGCCCGCCACGCCCGCCAGCATACCCGACATCGTGCTCACAGGTACACACACACGTAACACGCGCGACCCGGTGACGGGCGGCGGCGGGTTCGCGGCGCTGCAGCCGCTCGCCTCGCCCTCCGCGCCGCCCACGCCCGCCACGCCCGCCAGCATACCCGACATCGTGCTCACAGGTACACACACACGTAACACGCGCGACCCGGTGACGGGCGGCGGCGGGTTCGCGGCGCTGCAGCCGCTCGCCTCGCCCTCCGCGCCGCCCACGCCCGCCACGCCCGCCAGCATACCCGACATCGTGCTCACAGGTACACACACACGTAACACGCGCGACCCGGTGACGGGCGGCGGCGGGTTCGCGGCGCTGCAGCCGCTCGCCTCGCCCTCCGCGCCGCCCACGCCCGCCACGCCCGCCAGCATACCCGACATCGTGCTCACAGGTACACACACACGTAACACGCGCGACCCGGTGACGGGCGGCGGCGGGTTCGCGGCGCTGCAGCCGCTCGCCTCGCCCTCCGCGCCGCCCACGCCCGCCACGCCCGCCAGCATACCCGACATCGTGCTCACAGGTACACACACACGTAACACGCGCGACCCGGTGACGGGCGGCGGCGGGTTCGCGGCGCTGCAGCCGCTCGCCTCGCCGTCCGCGCCGCCCACGCCCGCCACGCCCGCCAGCATACCCGACATCGTGCTCACAGGTACACACACACGTAACACGCGCGACCCGGTGACGGGCGGCGGCGGGTTCGCGGCGCTGCAGCCGCTCGCCTCGCCCTCCGCGCCGCCCACGCCCGCCACGCCCGCCAGCATACCCGACATCGTGCTCACAGGTACACACACACGTAACACGCGCGACCCGGTGACGGGCGGCGGCGGGTTCGCGGCGCTGCAGCCGCTCGCCTCGCCCTCCGCGCCGCCCACGCCCGCCACGCCCGCCAGCATACCCGACATCGTGCTCACAGGTACACACACACGTAACACGCGCGACCCGGTGACGGGCGGCGGCGGGTTCGCGGCGCTGCAGCCGCTCGCCTCGCCCTCCGCGCCGCCCACGCCCGCCACGCCCGCCAGCATACCCGACATCGTGCTCACAGGTACACACACACGTAACACGCGCGACCCGGTGACGGGCGGCGGCGGGTTCGCGGCGCTGCAGCCGCTCGCCTCGCCCTCCGCGCCGCCCACGCCCGCCACGCCCGCCAGCATACCCGACATCGTGCTCACAGGTACACACACACGTAACACGCGCGACCCGGTGACGGGCGGCGGCGGGTTCGCGGCGCTGCAGCCGCTCGCCTCGCCCTCCGCGCCGCCCACGCCCGCCACGCCCGCCAGCATACCCGACATCGTGCTCACAGGTACACACACACGTAACACGCGCGACCCGGTGACGGGCGGCGGCGGGTTCGCGGCGCTGCAGCCGCTCGCCTCGCCCTCCGCGCCGCCCACGCCCGCCACGCCCGCCAGCATACCCGACATCGTGCTCACAGGTACACACACACGTAACACGCGCGACCCGGTGACGGGCGGCGGCGGGTTCGCGGCGCTGCAGCCGCTCGCCTCGCCCTCCGCGCCGCCCACGCCCGCCACGCCCGCCAGCATACCCGACATCGTGCTCACAGGTACACACACACGTAACACGCGCGACCCGGTGACGGGCGGCGGCGGGTTCGCGGCGCTGCAGCCGCTCGCCTCGCCCTCCGCGCCGCCCACGCCCGCCACGCCCGCCAGCATACCCGACATCGTGCTCACAGGTACACACACACGTAACACGCGCGACCCGGTGACGGGCGGCGGCGGGTTCGCGGCGCTGCAGCCGCTCGCCTCGCCCTCCGCGCCGCCCACGCCCGCCACGCCCGCCAGCATACCCGACATCGTGCTCACAGGTACACACACACGTAACACGCGCGACCCGGTGACGGGCGGCGGCGGGTTCGCGGCGCTGCAGCCGCTCGCCTCGCCCTCCGCGCCGCCCACGCCCGCCACGCCCGCCAGCATACCCGACATCGTGCTCACAGGTACACACACACGTAACACGCGCGACCCGGTGACGGGCGGCGGCGGGTTCGCGGCGCTGCAGCCGCTCGCCTCGCCCTCCGCGCCGCCCACGCCCGCCACGCCCGCCAGCATACCCGACATCGTGCTCACAGGTACACACACACGTAACACGCGCGACCCGGTGACGGGCGGCGGCGGGTTCGCGGCGCTGCAGCCGCTCGCCTCGCCCTCCGCGCCGCCCACGCCCGCCACGCCCGCCAGCATACTCGACATCGTGCTCACAGGTACACTCACACGTAACACGCGCGACCCATGTAATAGCCTATTACCACCAGGGCACAAATCAAGACTGCTGCTACATTGAATAACTTTATTTGTGGTTTGTTCAGATTACTCGGGCGAGCTGGACGCGGGCATGTTTGGCGAGGAGGCGCAGCTGCGCGCGGGGCTGGACCTGGACGACCTGACGCTGCTGGAGGACCCGTCGGCGCTGGTGCCCGACTCGGCCGTGGAGCACGAGTTCCGCCTCGACCGCTTGTAGTATCGCCCCGAGGCCACTACACGCGCACACAAGCACATTCCGCCAAGGATCCAAGTGTTCATTCTCCTTAAGCGTTTTACTCATGATTACATTTCGAAGGGGTAGGTAAGTAGACTAGTGACGAACAAGTGTGCGGCCCAACGTGATTATTCTACATAATTAGTATTGTGAATATTCTCCACGACTCGAATATCATTAGGAAGATTGATTCGGATCTAATCGAGTTTTTTATTATTCATGTCAAATTCTTGACGGTGATTTCTTTTGTACATAAAAAAACTAAAAGTGTTCACTTCGATGAAATTGCATTTAAATCGCTAATGTTGCATGCTAGTATAACTACGATTCCTTGGTTGCGCCATTTAACGAATCGTGAACTTACTGGTTTTTAAACTTGTACTTCAAGCACCTTATAATTCTCTTAGACATAATATTGTCATTCAGCGATTGCTCAAGCATTGACTGAATTTTTAAACTTAATCCGCAGATAAGCAGGTGGTTGTCATTTCTCGTTCCACAACAAGTGTATACATGTTTATGCACGATCTTTTCTACGTTATGTAGCATGTGTACATTGTCTCAATGTCCCAATTCCTTTCTGAATATAGTTGTTTAGAACACTACGCCTTTGTAAATAAGAGGGATGCTGTTTATGAGGTTTTTAATAAGCTTTTGTCGCAAACATATCTATGTATGTGAGTATGTATGGTTGCGCGGCTCGAATTGTATACATCGATTATGTATAGTTTTTTTTTTTTTTTAAGTGTACTTTGATCTAATCGTGTGGGTAAACGGTAGCGACGCTTACAATACCTACCTGAGGGGTTACTATGACGTCTTAAAGCAACTGTCTTTCCGTTGTGAGAAAGAGACGGAGCTATAGAGGACGTCTAGCGCCATCTCTTTCCCCCTCTAATAATCGAATAAGATTTAAACAATACTGCTTTAAGATCATCGCGTCATGGTAAGCCACCTGAAGAGAAAACATTGTCTCTACAACGGTATTCCCATTTTTGATCTACAGCTCTTTCTAGATATCTAATTAAAAAAAAATAGATAGACATTTTCTAGTTGCTGCGTTTTAATATGGCGTTAGCGATCATTGACCTGCGTACATTTATTGAACGTTCTTCATTTCTAAAACGGAAATAAAGAGTTCAAACAACTATCATGATATTCATGATCCACAACATTATTTACAAATGAAAAGCGATACATTGTTTTCATTAACCCAAAGATAAACGGGAAAAGCAATGACTGCTATTGCCATGCTAAAACGCATCATCTAAGGCAATAAACCTTTGAAAAGAAACAATAAAATTGTTTTTCTTTTTGTATTTGGGAGCAAGCTCTAGTCTTTGCTATAAACTTGTTTCTAATCTCACATATGGCAGGCGGTCATAAAGACAGAATAGAATCTGAGGTGATGTAAACAGGTGGCCTACCATGAAGTTTTAAAGCAGTATTGTTTTAATGTCATTCCAGAGAGGGAAAGAGATGGCGCTAGACCTACTCTATAGCTCCGTCTCTTTATTTTATATTTATCTTATTATTAAAACTATAAATAACACTTGTAACGGGATACACAGCGCCGAAATACCGGGAACTCAAAACAAATAATAAACATGGTAAATATGCCGTTGCAAGTTGTTAGTGACCATGTCAGTTCAAAAACTTAAAACGATACTGCTTTAAGGTGGAGAGTGGCCCGCGAAATTCAAATTTTCCTACCGTTTTTTGCAATTTGCCGGTCAGTGTCAGTTTTTATGCGGAATAAAATATGATACGCGGCCGTAAAACGTACGTATTTATATAATAGTAGTCATTAAAATCATCAATACAACCCCTTTAAGTTAATTTAATTCCAATAAATCATTATTTCATGAAAAAGTCATGCTATGGAGTTAAATAAACTTAAAGTATTGATTACTTTAATAACTTTAAGTCAGTAAAGCCATATTAGTTACGGCCGCGTATCATATTTTATTCAACATAAAAACTGACACTGACAGGCAAATTGCAAAAAAAAAACGTAAAAAAAATAATAATTTCGCGGGTCATCGTGTCGCTTCCACCTTAAGACATCATAGTGACCGCCCAGGCCGCAGTTGAACTAGCCAGCGACTTCCTGGGACAGCTCGTTACATTTCGTTTACGATACCTAGATTGTTTCCGACAGATACTCGATGCTAGATCATATCCTTGTACTGTGTTCTAGAACAGTAACTATCTGAAGTTAAACTTTAAATGGTTATTAAGTTTTGATATAATATTTAGTTGTTTAATATACATTGCACTCGTATCATTAACCATGTGTATGTTTTCTCTCTTGTAACGTTATTGTGGTTTTATAGTTTTTGTAATAAATGTATGACATAGAAATTATTTTTTTAATACGACCGTGCGGTTAATACTACGAGTGCACTGACATACAAGTAGACATTTGTGTTTTTCTGTTTTTTTTTTTTTGTAAATGCTCATTATATTATCTTTTAAGAGTCTAGTCATGAAATTATGTTCAGGAAGTTTTAACAGATTTCATACAATTCAACTGATTATAAATGTACAGATTTCATTCCATTACAATTATGAGGCAATTTGAATACTATTTGTATCTTCTTTCTTTCTGTTTGTATCTACTATAGTTCGAACCGAAGCGGGGACTTGTGCGGTCCTCGCGGCTATTTGTTACCTGCTCGTTTACAAAAGTCGTGTCTACTGCATCATATGTCAATCATATCTTTGTGTTGTGTACAGTGTACGCAGAATTACGACTGTTCGTGTTGTTATGGTTTTAAAGTTTTATTTAAAATTCCGCCATAGGGGTATGTACTGTATGACAGATGATATACTTGTAAATAGTTAATGTACGATAATTGTGATAAAGTAAAAAAGCACAACATAATTCATTGTGAAGCCTAATCTGACGTTAAAGTAAGTTTATTTTTTCTTATTAAAGTTTAACTAGTGTTTTCTAAATTTAGATTATGTACATGTTATGTAAGGTAGTGTCTGCCAAATGCAGAAGATTAACGAATATCGGTCGGGTTTGATTTTGAGTCTGAGTCAGGTGCAATATGTTGTATGTTTTGGAATGTTTCGACCACGTCATGACACTGTTATTTGAATATTATTATGTTCATATTGTTTGTTATCAATTCGTAAAGTACAAAGTCAAAATTGTGAATGTTCTTTTGCGACTGTGCGTGATGATGTGACGTGTACAAACGCGGCGGATGGGGGGGGGGGGAGCGAACACGTCGCATTTGAAAAGTACTCATAGTTATAAAACCTGTTGGATTTTTTTACCTTTTGCATTTTGGAGTTAAGTTATAAATAGTAATAGGATAATGTATGTGCAGTTATGAGAAAGCTTTCGATGCCCTTGGAAGCAACGAGACACCAATCTGTGTGATCGAGTATTTCTACAATTCTTAAATCATACGACATTTAATTATAGGACATAATATGTTTTTTTCTCAAATATGCACAAACTTAATGAAGATTTTGCGGTAAAATGTTTCAAAGGTTTGTTTTATTTAAACCAAATGTACATAAGTGTGATAGAGATGAAACGGTCTCATTTAAAATAAAGTTGTTGTAAGTATTTGTCTATTTTTCATGGCCACCTCACCGTATTTACATTGATACATTAGACTGTTTTTTTGGCGTTTGCGTCAGGATGACTGGACCAAGAGATTTTATAAGATTTTGTAATGTCAAGTTTTGTACCCACATATTTGTTTACTATTTGGTACCAAAGATTAAATACATATAATTGGTCCCTTGCTACAGAGGGAAACTTCTACATAGAAATACTAAAATTTAGCGAAAAGATGAACTAGTTATAACGCCTACGTATTGATGAAACCAAAGTGGTACAGACAGTCTGACGTCAGAATGGCTGGCCACTTTCTTTGTAGTAGTTTACCCTCTGTAGCGAGGTATAAATTATTTAATCTCTACTAACAAATAGTATCAAATAGGTACAAAAACTTGGTATTGCTCAAACCTCTAAAATCTCTTGTTCCAGTCATCCTGACGCAGACCTTTTGGCGCTTTAATGACTGTCACTATTGGTAAACATTTGTGAAAATTTTTATGTGTTTTGTTATTGAAAATACAAGATGACGGCGTTAAGTCCTCTTAAAGCCACGCCACAAAAGTACCATGCAACACTTTACAAGTGCTCCATACAAGGCTTCGAGGATATTTTGGCGATCGCATCCATGCAAAACTAGGGTCCCGTACTTTAGGGGACCGTACTTTTAATGCGATTGAAAGCTATAGTTAAAAAAATTGTTCCTTAATTTAATCGTAATCGTATTAGTATTTTTGTGGCTCTCAAATAATATTGAAATTGAGGGTAGATGCTAAAAAAGTACCCGGTTTAGTGTGTCTATTTTGCAATGTTCTTACATTATAATAACCTAAATACTACGCACGTTAAACTTTAGCTTTCAATCGGATTAAACGTAGGGTACATACATGTCGCATGCTGTTGACGTAGGGGGCACGGTTAGTAAACAAGAGAAATGTATTAAACAAAAAAAGGCGGCGCAAGTTTCTATAGACATGCATGTAGCTGGCACACTCGCATATCAGCTCATTGCACATGCCAGGTTAACTGGCATGCCCGTGGCAAGCGAAAAGATTGTACAACGCTTTGGTGTGCACTATAGCTGGGGATACACATGCCCGTAGCTTGCACACTAGCATACCAGCTCCTTGCACGTGCCAGCTACTGTCATGTGTATACGCTAACTGGCATGCCTGTACTGGCATGTGTATCCCCGCCTTATGAGGACTTACGTAACAGCTGCTGGCATGCCAGTTATACTCTTCTAATGCTTTCCTTTGCAAAAACAAAAAATAGTGTTAACAAGTCTATACACAGTGTGCGAATTAGTTGAACATGGGCCATGTGTATTCCCGCTTTAAGGCGACAATAAGTGCCCGCGACGAGTAAAAGTGCATGCATAATGGTTCAACGCGCACCAAGATTATTCGGAAAAACAACCCACCTTGATTTATTAACCTTTTGACCGCCACAGTCGTGTGTAGACGACAAACCAAAATGTGCCCAGCACGCCACGGTCGCGAATGGTTGACAGAATTTTACACATAAATAAATGTCATTAAACAGCATTGTTTTGTGTTTTTCCCTTGTTAATTATTTACCTTGACTCTTCTTCATTTATTTGAAGTGAACTGCTTTCATTAGATTTCATCTGTAGTAACATAAGATGACAAAAAAGAAAACCAGTTAAAAAGTTCGTGCCCTCAAAGCCACAGTCACCTCAACAGGACACGTAGTGATGTAGGCAGCAGTCAATATAACAAGAATATCGACCTCGACGGCAACCTACGTTATATTTGATTTACTCTGAATTCTGCATTATTAAACAAATAAAACATTTGATATTGAACTTTCATGTTTGAGAAATCAAGAAAATTTTATAATACTGAACTATGCGCTCTTTAAAAGTCGATTGTTAATAGATTATCGATTGATTGTAATGACTGCAATGCCCATCCCTATCACCCAATGTATTGTCTGTGCCGGGAACGCCACAGTCGTCTATGATTGACAGTCCCATGACGTCAAACGAGGAAAATTTTTGAATAGAGTAGTTCTTTTGCTGTTATTATTATTGTTTACTGTATACATGATTAATAATGGATAACTATAATATGAGTAGTGAAGACTTATTAAGTATATTGCAAGGAGTCGATACTGACACGTTTATAATGGTTTTTTTTTTAATACTATCCTACCTAAAAATACATACGTATATCGATATAAATCAATATACAATTGTTGAATTAAACTTATGTTGATTGTCTTATACATATTGAACGGTATATAATGTGTGAAGGTATTAAAAATGGTGTGATTGTTCTACCAATTTCTACCACCCAACTTTTTAATTTAAAAAACTGATTTTTATGAAATGTTTTATTTTATCTTTTGTGAACTTCATGTTTGTGACGCTTAAGAAACTTTGTCTAGGTAGGTACCATTATTCCTCATTATTTCCTATTCATTACAGTGTTGTAAATTGTCTACATTCGAAAGTAAACAACACTAACACAGTAAACGGTATTTACTTCTGCACTGATGTCATCAGTGACTGGCGTTATACTAAAGCATTAATATTGCTTGTTCTTCCAAAGAAACTTAAATTTTATTAGTTGACAATGTTAAAAGTACAAAACGAACAAAATAAAATATTTCGATATTATTAATAAGTATCGGTGTCGCACCTCTAGAGAAGAAGCGAGCAATTTCAAGAAATACGTGCCAACTGCGCCACTGTCGTCTTAGGGTGACAAAAAATTACGTCATGATGGACAATAGTGCTGTAATACTATTGACTTGGTTTTATCGATTGTTGTTTCTATTTGTGGAATAAACGCCGTAACTGTGACACAGATTATTACATTTATGTCATAAAGTACAAAGCGCGATGAAATAAAACTCAACACAAGGATGGTATAATAATCTTTATTGAAATTAAAACCCATGTAAAAAAATGTTGTCAGGTTTCTATGAGCTTTATCGATATAATTTCGCCCTCACTATTATTTTGTAGGTATTAAATTATGAATACGGAGCTTGGCGCTGAGGGCACGCTTTTTCTTTTTTGACGTGGCGGTCAAAAGGTTAAACACAAATACAAATAAAAGCCGTATACTAAAATATGGGTTGTTAAATTGTCTTTCAGATGGTCAAAGTTTCATGCAAATACGTCCGATAGTTTTTGCGTTATTATCGTTTTTTTTTCCGCGTTAGACATGAATTTACAAATTAATTACACTATGTTATAAAAATATAATTATACATTTTCACATATCAATTTATAAAGAAAATTGTCTAGTATAACATATATTTTTTTCAAAGATATAAAACTAGAAGTTTAGACGTGTTGTTCAATTTAAAATCATTAAAAGTCGTATATCGCCTTAAGGTTCAACTAGTCCCGGGCTCGAACTCACTGGTGGCCGTGGCCGAAAAGCACGCTGTCACTTGGCATCGTGCCCGACAGAGATAGTATCAGTGATGAGCAGTTAGACGCTAGTCTGCACGCACATCTAGTTCGTACGCACACACACAGCGTTCCGAAACGTAAGGCGCGCGTAAAAAAATACGAAAAGGCCTTGGAAGATAGTGTTTTATGAAAAAACCACTGCGTGTATCAATTACAAATAAAATGTATTGAATTCTTTGATAATTGTGCTGTGTCGGTACCGACTTTGTTTTGGAAATTTGACACTTCTTTTAATACAAATTTACGACCAAAGTTGCGTTAAAATTTGCAATAAAAACGAATCTTTGATAGCTCGTAACTTTTTAATGGCTTTTTATTTTCCTATTGTTTCCGTACAGACAAAATAAATAATGAGACAATACCATATCATGTTTTACTTTGGATGTGCAGTGTCAAACAGTGGAGTAAAACCCCCCCTAAGTATCTATGGAAAAAATGTCGAAAAGTGTCACCTTAATGCACATATTAAAGATCAATGAGTACAAGTATTTTCTGATCTTTCAATTTTCTCGACTGAGCTTTTATTTCCTAAACGTTTTACCCTAGGTCTAGGTCTTAATTTCATGGTGCAGTAATAGAGGCTGATTTATATTGATTCAGAAACCTAGCGTCAGAACAATGTTTCAAGTTTTAAAATCCAGGGCAGCACCTAGTATCCAGTGCTGAATGCGATCAACCAAAGCCGTTTAAGCTGGGAAGTGGAGCATGGTAAACAACCGCAACTCATTCTTGTGTTTCTTCGTCGTTCCCTCAATGCTAAGTACCGTCACCACATACGACGCATCTCCTAGCCATGCGGTCTTCTGTAGTGTGGGCCGCTCGGTACAGGCTGCCTCCAACGCAGCTCATTTAGTATTACCTACATTAATAAAAGCCAAGTAGTTCTTGATTTCTGCACATTGGAGCGAGGGAACTATTTATCTAAGGATGGACGTTGTCATCAGTTCAGATCGGATTCATCCACTGCTGGGGATAGGCCGAGTTTAAGCGAGGTATCTCCTCTGAATCACCTCAAGTACCTATTCCTGACCACATGACTAACGTTTGCAGTTGCTAGTAATTTTTTAACGACTTCAAAAAAAGGTGGCTAATCAATTTGACCTGTATGTATGTATTATTGTCAGAATTGTACAGTTTTTATATATATTATATTTTGTACCTATATATTTAGCCATACCAGCTTCCAAACATGTGGGCCAAATTTCATAATAGTTGTTGGATTGCAAATTTATTTGGTTGGTTTGGGTTTATTTCAACTTAGGGAACAGTGCAAGTTTCATCAAAATCAGTTCAGTAGTTTGGTTTTTTAATAAAAATAGCTGGAAAAATGTATGTCATTCAAGAAAACGAAATTATATTTACGACTATCTTCTAGTTACAATGTAAAATTGATTCATGACAAGAATTTGTATGGTATACTACAACAAACTAAACAGGATGAAATAAAAAACATTTTGAAAAAAAAACAATTACAAAAGTTATTTTAATTGTTTTTTAAAGGGTTTTTTTATTGTGCTATGCTATTTAAGTGAGACTGTCCTTCTCCGCACAATGTACCTACGTCAAGAGCCAAATATACGCACTCCGTTTTTCAATTTATTTTATTATGTACATGCGGTTCAATGCGAACAGGCTGGAAAAGATAAAACGTCAGTCAAATTCAGTATTCAAATTTTGCGGTCTTGTGTCATTCAATACATTTTTTAGGTGATTTTCGTGTGAATTTGCAAACATGCGTTCAACGGTTGTATTGATGATATTTGGGACCCTAATAGTACAGATTCTCAGCAGACCACAACCCGCTTCAGAGTATAATAATGAAAGGTAACTTTTCTTTTTGTATGTAGCGACGTTTAAATTATGAATAAACGGTAGAATCCATTAGCCGATGGATTAGTGGATACACAGGCAAAACTGACTACTTATTAACTTGTCATTATAGGGTTTTCCAGAATCATCTCTAATGTAGGTAACCAGGTAAGTATGACCAGTACCTAACTACATATTCAAATAAAATTGTAGTCTCAAATTATATAGATCATGCCTGTTGTTAGGTACTTAGCGGCCCAACACTCGGCTCATTCCGACGCAATGAATCGCTTGAGTTCGTTCTTTAATAATAAACATGTCGGCAGCTTCATCTGTATCGAGTAAGTATATTTACTCTCATCCCAAGTAAAATTTGAGTGGCATCGATTTAGGACCATGATTAATGAGGCCATCCTAGGAGTGGCAAAATCATGGTCAGCTTAGCGTCGCCGTCCGTGGACAATATTTTGATAGTAACCAATTCTCGTTACAGTGATGTTGAGGAAGAAGACGGAGAGAATGAACCCGTGGCAGAAGAGATGTTGACTGATGATGAAGACACGCGCCTGGCTGAGCAAGTATGTTCCACGACCTCGTAGTTAGGCTGACACCCAATCCCTTTATTCTAAACGGCTCTTGTGCCCTCAACATTTATTAAGGACCTCGTATTTTGCGAATCCTGCACTTTGCCTTGGTAGAATTTTAGCCGGATACGCACACACATTACAATCTTATACCGTGTGTACCATACAGTCATATAGGTAGTGTTATAGATCCTATGTAAACATTTGGTTAGCTGTTTGGAAAAAAAAATTTCTTTATAATCATATTATAATCCTTGTGCGTCGACACAGGCGATATACTTGAACTAAGGTTTGTGGCAATATTCGTGCTCCCACGTTAAATACATGGTCTTATTGAATAAAGCATGATTTTCATTGAAATGTGGAAATAATTTGGACGTCTTTCAGATTTGTGCCATAAACCTAACTTGCTCCGATACCTGTCTTCCATATTACTCTCTGCCGATCTATCCTATGCCATCTGCCTAGTATATACCTACGGGGTGGAAGGGGACAACGATGCACAAACGCTTACCACGTATTTAAATTGAATACGTTCAATACATTATTGTGAACCACCACATTAAATTTTTTCATAGTTATTTTTTTTAATAATATGCTGCTTCCTACAATTGAGCCTACACGGTCTTATTGTATTGAACAGCTGTTTTTTTTTTATTTCGTTTCGGCTTCGCAATGATATCGTACCGTACTTAATACGTGGTAAGCGTTTGTACGATGTCCCTTACAGCCTGTATATAAAAAAAACTGTGCGTGGAGTCCCTCCGCGCGAAAGAAGTGATCCTTCGTAATACTAAACGCATGCGTGCGAGTGCCACGCACTCACTCTCGTTATTTTATTGAGCTTCTAAATAATATTTTGTTGTTTTCTTGTTGTATTATTTTTATTACATAATTATTACATAAGTTTATCGAGGTTATTCTACTCATAGAAATTGAGCGAAGGCTGGTCACACCGAAGAGTAGAATGCATGACTGTTTGCACGCCATCTCGCGTACCTAGTAGAACTACTTAGTCACAAATCTTGTAATACTGCCATCTCTTAGTGAGTTTTATAAAATATTCCCCCTCCATGGTAGCGTTAAACTTTTTGGAAGTCGCATAAGAAGTTTCACTTCAAAAACAATGTCTGTGCATTTGTTCGTCCCCTTTAGACTCATACTGAACCGATTTGATTAAAAAAAAAGGTCAGACGTCTCAGAGTGTCGATATCATTTAATTTGACCTGATCTCTCCTGATCTGGATCTGATTTACAGGCAGACGTGTATTTGTCTGTTCTGCCTTACTCTGAAAGTCGGAATTCAATGTTTTATTTCAATTAATTTCAGGAGCCTGCTGTTCAAGAAGAAGAGACACCGCAAAGCAGGCACATGATGGACCTAACTGAAAGTAGATATTTGCAGCGCAACTCGGCAGATGACCGCCTCACTAGGACTAAAACAGATGATGTAAATTATTTTTAAAATTAGCACATTAGGATTTTGCTAAAACTCGGGGATGCGCAAATCGACTAATAAATATTTAACAGATTTCAGATTTAAAGCCCAGTAGAAATCGAGAAACACGAGAAGATAATCCCGAAGCTACACAATTCAACGAACAGCTGCCGTCTTTTCCAAGACTTCGGAAGCCAAATAGATATACTGAAAACAACGACGAGCAACAAGAAGCAACGGAACACTTGAGTAATCGTGACGTTTACAAAGCCAATCATATGATGCAAGGCCAAGGTGAACCTCAAATCAATAAAAGAACTATTCAATTTGAAGGCCAGTCTAATGAAGAAGGGGATATGTTGTTTGAAAAAAATGGCGACCAATTAAGCAAAGTAAACAGAAATGAAAATAATAATAATGAAGCTTCTGATACCAATGAACAATCTCGATATTTTAAGCAATATTACAACACGTTGCAAGCTGAAAATAGAGTCATAAATGAGGAGAAGGGTCATGATGGTGTAGCACGTTATAACTTAAGAGATAGGCGAGATGTAAAAGAAGCTAGCCCAGGGGATACGCCAACTGTGTCTAATAGCCAAGGTACTAAAGAAAGCAATGACAAACCAGACAGTGAAGATGAAGAATCTGCAATAAAAAGGCACATTAAAAAGCTTTCTGGAGATGAACTAAATCAGCTTTTAAATTCACTCACTGATGACAGAAGAGAGCTTTTAAAAAAAATTATCGACGACACCGAGGCGGGTGACAATGGGTTCATTAATAAACGAGAAATAACTAAGAAAGCGGGCGCTGTAGAGGAAAATAATTTTATTGAAAACTGTCAATCTGATCTTAGTAAAGTTCAAGGTGGCAGTCCAGTCGTTGAATTAAATACAGAAGCTGCCCCATCACCAAACTCAGATTCTACAGACATCAGTAAACAACCAGAAGTGGTAACTGAAGGCAGTGATCTATCCAGTCCAAAAACTGCAGTTACAAATTTGAGCTCTGTTAATAAAGCGGAACTGACAAACCACAACGATGAAACTATTCAGAAGCCCTCTGATAATTTAAACTCGTTCGCTTTGAATCTGGATTCCAAAAATCAAGGCAAAGTTATTGAAAATTCACAAGTTTTAGCAAAAACGGAAATTAAAAGAGAAGCTAATTTAGATGAAATGGATGATATGGCCGTTGATGAGTCTAAGACGATAGACAACGATTTGAATTTTCAAAATGGACAGGATTATGCTAATGAACAAGGATACTTTAGTTCTCAGGACGAGAGTCCATCAAAATTATTGAACGATGATCGACAGTTTCATGAAGATGGTAAAGAGTACAAAAGAGAGACAGTTTTGGAAAAGCAATCTGATTTAACCGATTCTATGAAATCACTGGAGGATTCTTTTCCAAATGCAAATGCATATGACGATTCAGAGCCTTACTCGGGTCCACTAGTAAGAGTGAAGCGAAAAAATGTTGACCAAGTAATTAAAAAAAGATCAGCTGGTCTTTTCCCTGATGCCAAAGTCGGGTACTTCCCATACAAAGCAGAAAACGAGGATGAAGATACCGATGAAGGTAATGAATTCGATGACGAAGGCTTTTATGATCGTAATACTAACTTCGCGAATAATAACAAAGGCTTAGAAGAGGAAACTGCAAACGCTGATCAATCAGTACCAGCTAAGAACTCAAATGGTGATAATTCAAAAGCAGCACCACATGAAAATCTGGAAAGTGAAGACTCAATGAGCCTCGGATCAGATACTGATGGCGTTCTATCTGGTGTGGAAGGCGTCGATGATAATCTTATGTACAGCAGTGATGCCAGGAACAGACGCGCTGCTGAAGGCGGCTCCAGAGACACCGCGAAGGATGAATCTGGGCGGTCTACATTATTGCTTGAAAACGAAAAGAAATCTGGTGCTGAAAACTATTTTAATGCCCCGCATTACCAAGATAATGATGCGTTTGGACCTCTCCCGCGAAACTATGAAGGAGATTTAAACAGATATAAAAGAATAAGACGACTGAAACAGGCGCATAATGATCAAGAACCAACTGCTTCTGACGGTTAGAAAAGGTATACTATGATAACGATTAAATAATTTTTAAGTATTTTAAACAACGTTTGCATTCAGATACATTAGTTTCTATTTAACTTTAATTTACATGATTTATATAACAGTTTTATTTATAAGTATTCAAATATAAGGTAATTTAAAATTAGTTATTTGTTCAGTTACGCAAAATTATTGTACTACTCATGTTATAAAAATGTAAGGTAGTCTAACCGTATGCACTAGCTACACTTTAGGGAACTTACTTCTTTGTGAAAACTTACTAAATTATTTAACTAATTTTAAATAACCATGGATAATTTGTAGGTATGATTATGTAAACATTTATTAATAAATGGCCAAAACATGTTTTTTTATTATTATTTTGACCGAAAACACCCGGCTAAAAAGTAGAGATATTGAATGTGGGGCGTCTTGAGTAGTCTTGACACTGCACCAAAGAGTGACGTAATAAAAAAATGAGACCTCACCCCAAAAAGTTTTTGAGATATAAATTGAGTTATATTTTATTATGACGTCGCTATTTGGAGCAGCCTGTACAAGAAGAAGTTTGATAGTGGCATCGCCAGTTTTAGGTTTGTTCCCGTTCAGTAACACCATGTGTACCCATTGGGAGAAAATATCCCGACAAGTAACACTAACTCAATGCCACGTATGGAAATACATTATTTTTAAAGTTAGAAGCATGAAATTTCATATAAAAGTTGCTGGTTAGAAATAAATAATTAGTCCGTATTTTACCGTTTTTGTAAATCTACCCCCTAACGGTCAGCTCACACCTAGACGCGACGCTGCGCGCACATTTTAAAGAGCGATTCAAAATTTAACTTTATTTTCTACACGAAAAGATACACATTTCGTTGTGAGAATACGTTGCGCCACGCAGCGCTGCGCCGCGTGACGCCTGTAAAGAAATGTGTATCCTTGTCTTTATCAATTAATTTTTTTTTCCAAACGGGAAAAACAGGCTGAAAACATTAGTTTAACAAAAATGGTCTGATCAGCTTGAAATTTACTGTTTGTGTCTCTCTGGAGGAGCTCGTGGCTAAATAATAACAGCCGCACGGGTCGATCTTTAAGGTTAAGCCGTGCTTGCCGAGGTTGGTCCGTGGATGGGTGACTATAATAGGGGATCGGACTGGGTAAAGAAAACGACATTATATTTTGTCCGTCAGACAGGTAATACAAAAATATTAGACACGTATTTTTTGTTTTATCAAAATATCAAAAAAATACTTAGTTAGAACTCATTAAAGTTGGAGAGTGGGGGCTTACTACGTCACAAGTAGGTATAAAACTTAACTACATGTGACGTCATGCGCCATTTCAACTCAATATATCTCCGTAATTTTATGACCACGTGGAAAAAGAAAAAATACGTGTCCAATACTTTTCAATAAATTACCCGACGGACAAAGAAAAAAAAATAGGATTATCCCCTATTACATACCGAGTTTCCTCCGTGCCTCGGAAAGCACGTTAAGCCGTTGGTCCCGGCTGTCATTTGTAGATCTTTGACAGTCGTTACGAGTAGTCAGAAGCCAAAAATTCTGACATGCAGTCTTACCAAGGGGTATCGTATTACCTAGTTACTGGGTTGTGGATATCAGATAGGCAGTCGCTTCATGTAAAATACTGGTACTCAGCTGCATCCGGTTAGACTGGAAGCCGACCCCAAGAGAGTTTGGGAAAAGGCTAGGCAGGCAGATGATGTCTCTTGATTGAATTGATAAAGACGCATTTAATTTTTTTGGAAATTCCACCCCTCAGACGAAAAAAGGGATGGCAATTTAGTAGGTAGGATAGTTAGCACGTTTGTATGGACAAATACGCTAAAAAAACTTCATATACGTTATTCTAGGGGATCTGGGACACTCGCGCAACTAGACACTTGCGCGACTCAATGGCTTTATGGGTGTCGTTTTCGTGGTTTTCGGGGTCGCTGCCAATGACAATGAGCTCAAAATGAAAATAAGACTGCGCCGAGAAAAAATGCTGTTTTCCCTCCATGGGTGTCGTTTTCAGAATTTTCTTCGGCGCCGTATTGGCTTTTCAGTTTGACCTCATTTTCTAAGTGCAAAAATGAAATTTAAAATACACAATGTCTCAATATCCTTCTTCTTCTTCTTCTTTATGGGTTTTTGGTTTCCGCACTTAGTCCCTTAAGTGGACCATTGTGCGTGAGCCATAGTGGCCGTTACTCCAACCAGCCCACCTCCCTCCAGAAGCAGATTAAACTTCCCGGTCTACTCAGGGCATCCGCAAGGGATCTTGGTGTTCCCAGGGTCGCCTCGCGAATCTTGGTGACACCGGTGCACTCAAGCAGCACATGCGTCACCGTTTCCTCCGCATCTGTCATGCCCTGCACAGGGGAGTGTCAGTGATTCCTAGAGTGTAGAAGTGTTTATTCAGTGAACAGTGTCCAGTGATGGTCCCCGCCACCAGACGCAGGCTATCCCTGTCCAGACGCAGAAGGCGCCTCGTCAGCTTTCCGTCAAGGGACGGCATAGCTTCCTTGGACTGCCTGCACCCTGGTGTCGAGGTCCACCATTTTTCCGCTTGTGTTCGAGTGTGATCCTTTAACCAGTTATTTAGCTGCTTGAAAGGAATGGGAACAATGGGTTCGGGTCCGTAGGGTTTTGTGCTGGATCCTCTTCTGGCAAGTTCATCCGCCGCATCGTTCCCCAGGGATCCACTGTGTCCTCTGATCCATTGTAGTGTTACCGTGTTGTGGTTTAGTACCGTGATTCGTTCTAAGGCATTATGGCATTCTAGTATTAGTTTGACGTGATCTGATTACTGTTTAGGGATTGGAGAACTGAGGCACTGTCAGAAAGTATTCGAATATTGGTATACGTAACCTCTCTGGCCTCTATAGCGTGTGCCGCTTGGATAATACCTACACACTCAGCTTGGTAAACCGAGTTGAGCATACCAAGTGGTTTGGATATTTTTATATTTAGGACGTCGGAGAACACCCCGACACCTGTCCCATCATCGGTTTTTGATCCATCAGTGTAGATTCTTAGCTCGTTTGTACCTGAGTAGTCACACGACTCCTCTGTGAGTACGATGTTGTAATGTTTTTGGAAGCAGTGGGACTTCAGGGTTCTGTCGATGGGTGATGCCATCATAGGCTGTTCTTTAATGGCATCTACTCTGATGCGTGTGTGTTTGATTCTGGAATCATTGCTTAAGGTGCCGGATGCTTCGAGTCTGAAAGTCGCTTTGGCCGCCTCCTCTCTTACGATGAGGTGTAGAGGTGGTAGCCCCAGCATCACCTGTAAGGCAGCAGTGGGAGAAGTTCTCATACTACCGGTGATTGCTACGCAGGCAAATCTTTGTGTTTTCTCGAGATCCTTTTGTGCAGTACTAAAATTGGTCCTGGGCCACCAAACTATAGAGCCGTATGTGATGATTGGTCGGATAACTGTGGTGTATAGCCAGTAGGTGATTTTGGGGCTTATGCCCCAATTTCTCCCGAGTAGTTTAACAATAACTGTAAAAAACTAAAAATAAAATTTATCCAAGCGTCGTAGCGTCGGGTGTCCGCTTTGTTTAGTGTTTGTACTAAGCGGTCCCCCGACGATACGACGCTTGGATTAATTTTATTTTTGGTTTTTTAGGGTTTTTGTCTGTGGGGAATTTTTAATTTAATTTTTATTTCATGCTTTTTAAACTTAAATTATTTTTTCTTAGCCTTGACTGTCCCACTCCTGGGCAATGGTCTCCTCCCATTCCTTCCACTTTTCTCGGTGTTGCGCCTCTTCTCGCTAATTAACGAAAACAAGGAAAGATATGAATTTAAAAAAAAAAACTTGAGCTTTTAGGGGGAGGGGGGGTGTGCAGCCTACCTCCCTGGCGATGCCCATGGTGACAAGTGACAGGAATTCAAATTTCCAATCAACTAGACCCGTAGAAGTTGTTTATATCCCTTCATCAACTAGAAAAGAGGTGATGAGCTTCAAACGGCTGAGCAGATTTTCTCAAAACATAGCTAAGAACACTCTCGATTAAAATACCTTTCAAATGACACCAATTTTATCAAAATCGGTTCATCCGTTTGGGAGCTACGATGCCACAGACAGACACACAAATACACCCGTCAAACTTATAACACCCCTCTTTTTTGATCGGGGGTTAAAAATGAATCCCTATTTCCCTTGGTCACGGCATCACGCGTCAACGGCTAGACCGATTTGGATAATTCTTTTTTTTGTTTTGTTTGTTGTTGTTAGGAGAAGGTTCTAAGGTAGGTAGGTAGTGGGTAGGAACAAGTGCATTGCAGCGCATCAGATCAGCTATAAATAAAAAAAACGGCAATTTTATACCGCGTCGAAAACTTATATGATTATTTGCAGGATCACTTTCAACCTAAAAAAAAATGTTCCCATAGCAACACCTGCAGCTTTGCTCCTACCCTATAGCAAAGCTTGGGCACCTGGTCTAGCTAGTTATCGACTATTTTCTCCCTCAATAAACGTTCAAAAGATCATAGTGGGTCTGTAGGTCCTGTGTAAGTAAAAGAACAAATAAATAGTTGATCGCTGACTGTTCACATTAGACCGCCTATCAGAACTCTCGTTTGTCGCAGATATCAAAGACTAAGATCGGTAAGTCAGCAAAGCTCGCTTGGCGGACCAAGCAGTTGCTTTGGTACATACCCGCAACATTCGTCGCCGACGGATGCCTAGCCACAGAGCCATATGAACTATCTACCCACTACTTGGTTAGCTCTACTCTCTAAACGTGGCAGATGCCTTTGACGGTTTGTCAATTTTGTCATGGGATTCTTTTGTGTGAGCAGAATAGTTATGTAGGTATATAATGTCTGGGATACGGAAAAAAAAACAACTCCTTAATTATAAAAAGTATATTGCATGGCAATGTTTGACAAAACAAAATATAAACTTGTTAAATTAAAATTTAAGAATTACATTATGCATTTATTCATGTAAGGCATGTTAATCGTACGTATATTAATTAAGACTAGCAGTTAGCATGCGTGTACAGTAAATAACATTAACAGGATTATATTATAAGCTCCATATAGGTAATAAGGAATGAAATATTTTTAGCCTTTTCTCGGCTCAAGAAGAAACACATTTTTATGGTTTCTGTGTTATTTTTGTTGCGTAAAACTTATGTTCACGAGAATCACGAGTGTGCTTGAAAGGAGTGTGACCAGAATCGATCAATGTAGCTGGACAAGTTCCGTGGACATGAGAAGTAAATTCACGCTTGTAGCTAGTGCTGCCGTCACCCAGCACAAATTGTGAAGCGTTACCGTGGCGTGTGACCCGCTCTACGCGCTCTACACGCTCAACTCGTTCGGAACGGTCAGTTTTCTGTGCCTGTTCCGAGCGCGAAAAACTTCCATAACGAGCTTCTGATTGCCCATAAAAGTCACCACCGACTCGAAGGTTATCTCTCACAACTCGTGTTTGCTGACGGTCACCCCCTAGCGTTGACTGTCCATCTCTTCTTGTTTGATTACGACGAGTATCAGAGCTCTCGTGCTGAGAAATAACACCCATGTTGTCTCTTCCAGATCTATGCATGGAACTGATGCTTTTTCTGTCCGTGCTGTGCGTAGAATTACTTATGTATTCACCTCGTTCTGAGAGATTACCTATGCTCTTTCTCTGTGCAGCCGCTGTAGAGCTAATCGTATGATGAGCTTCTGTGTTTGAATGAACGCCTTTGCGATGTAAAATTGAATTCGATGACGTGGAATCAGAAACCAAATCGGATGTGCGTTTATGATGACCACTGCGTGAGGAGCTGTCAATACCGATGGCCGGTGGATCATTACCGCCGCCGCCGTGCATTGCTCTCTGGAATTCGATGCTTGTCTTTGTTACACTGTCACTCAACTGGTTTCTGTTCGTCGAATGTTGAGTCGATTTTGATATGTGTTGCTCTGACTGACTTCCTTGATGTACTTGGGTTGATGATCTTACATTTCTTTGAACGTGGCTTTCTGTTACTTGTCCTTGGTTTGATTGCCTACCAGAGTAATCGGACGACACAATCCTTTGGGTAGTATCGCCACCCCTGATTATACGACCGTCAGTAGTGGTCTGTTGGGCAGAGTTTATAACATTTTGACCGGCTTGTTCCCGGGATATGTTTGTACCACCCACAATTCTTTGTGTATGGTGCTGATTTGAACTTAAATTTTGACTCGAGGACGAAGAAGTAATGGATTGTTGAGACGAATGTATTCTTTGGGTATTGTCAATATACTGTTGGTTTGATCGAGAATGTTGTTGATCAACAGAAGTGGTTCCTTTTGTACCCTGTGTTGTATGAATAGTTTGATTCGTTGAAGATGTTACGTGATCGGATGACTGTGTTCTTAGAGTTGTGTCTCCTACGATTTGTCCTGTGCGGTTTGTACGATCGTCTATCTGCCTCTTAGGAGAACCCTGGTGAGGAGTACTCTGCTGGGGCGTACCCTGCTGAGGTGTACCATGCTGTGGAGTAGATTTTCCTTTATTATCAATAACGTCTACTTCAACGTTTCTTGTTACAGTCACCCATTTTCCTCCTCGAAGCTTCTTTTCTGATATTTGTTTGATTGTTTTTGTAGTGGTTGTGCTGATGGTCTTCATACTTTTGGTGTCACTTTTGTTTACTATTGTCCTGTCTGTGCTGCTGCGAGATACAGAACGATCTGTAACACCCATTGTCTTGTTTCTGTCAGTAACACTGTCTTGTGATGAAACTCTATCAATATGTTTTTGAGACCCACTGTGGTCAGTAACATCCTGTGAAGTAATAATATGTTTGCCGTGTGTTCCAGATTGGATATGTTTTGAAGTAGTATGGTCCGCAGTGGTGTGCGAGTGCTTCACGTGTGTCTCCGTATGAGATATATGCGACTGATTATCGCGATGAACTTGAGTGTCATGATGTGAAACGGTTTGAGATTTAATGTCGCGATCATCATGTCCAGTGACTGACTTCGATTCCACGGTCCTCCTGGATGTCTCACTTGTTTGTGTTTTGCTGGTATCATGTTTCGTTACATCCCCGTTGGTAAAGAGGTTGTCTTTTGGTCTTATGGGGCCTGATTTTTCTGCGGGACTCCATTTTTGAGGTCCCGGTCGTTCAAAATCACCTTCAGGTTTTAAGTTATCTTTTGGACGGACTTGCGCCGGAGTTTCTCCTGGTGCCCATTTCGTAGGAGTACGTGAATCCATATAACCTTCAGGATGCAAGTTATCCCTTGGCTTAACTGGGCTTCGTCTATCTCCAGTTTCCCATGTTGGTCTTGACGGATAGTTAACATCGCCTTCTGTTTTCAAATTATCTTTTGGTCGAACTTGAGATGGTGTTTCTCCGGGAGCCCACTTGGATGGCGTCCGTGAAACCATATCACCCTCCGGCTGTAAATTGTCTCTAGGCCGAACTTGATTTGGTGTTTCTCCTGGTTGCCATTGAGTCTTGGGCCTGTCGGAAAATTCGCCTTCAGGACGTAAGTTGTCCTTAGGCCTTACTTGTTCAGGTCTGTCGGCAGACGTCCACTTTTGTTTTGAAGGTCGATCAAAATCACCTTCCGGTTTTAAGTTATCTTTTGGTCGGACTTGTGCTGGTGTTTCACCTGGAGCCCATCTTGTCGGGGTTCGTGAATCCATGTCACCTTCAGGCTTAAGGTTGTCTTTAGGACGTACTTGTTCAGGCCTGTCTGCTGACGTCCACGTCGTTTTTGAAGGTCTATCGAAATCACCTTCAGGACGTAAGGTGTCCTTAGGTCTAACTTGTTCGGGTCTTTCTGATGATTCCCACTTCGGTCTTGAGGGTCTATCAAATTCACCTTCAGGTTTTAAATTATCTTTTGGCCTAACTTGAGCGGGTGTTTCGCCTGGAGCCCATTTTGACGGAGTGCGTGAGTCCATGGTACCTTCTGGTTTTAAATTGTCCCGAGGACGAACTTGACTTGGTGTTTCTCCAGGTTGCCATTGAGTCTTAGGCCTGTCCGTAAATTCACCTTCAGGACGTAAGGTGTCCTTAGGTCTTACTTGTTCGGGTCTTTCTGATGTTTCCCACTTCGGTCTTGAGGGTCTATCAAAATCGCCTTCAGGTTTCAAGTTATCCTTAGGACGAACTTGTTCTGGTGTCTCTCCTCGCTGCCACTGAGTTTTAGGACGGCTCGGAAATTCACCTTCAGGGCGTAGGTTATCCTCGTGTTTTATTAAGTCCGGTCGTTCTGAAGTTTCCCATTTTGGTCTAGAAGGTCGGTCAAAATCACCTTCAGGTCTTAAATTATCTGGTTGTTTAAGTGGTGTTCGTTTTTCACCAGGTTCATGCTCGTCCCTTGGTCTTTTTTCGAAATCTCCTTCCGGTTTTAAATTATCTCGGTGATATACTATAGCTGATCTTTCACCTTTGGTTACTTTATAATCATCTCTTCGAGTGTGATCTTCAAAAACTCCCTCGATTTTGAGATTATCTTCTCTACGGGTTAATTTGACTCTTTGACCTTTAACAACACGATATGTGTCAGATGATCGAATATTTTCCATTGTTCCTTCCATTTTTAAATTATCCTCATGTTTAACAATAGCAGCCCGTTCTCCAGTGACTTTCGAATAATCTGTTTTTTGTTTCATATCTATAAATTCACCTTCAATCTTCAGATTATCTTCCCTTCTAATGATATCAAGTCGTTCAATTTTTTGTCTTTGTCGCAGATCAATGTCCCTTTCAATAGTTATATTATCAACCTGTTTGAATGGTTTGCGTCTCTCGGCTGGCTGGGAAGGAACAACCTCAGGCTTATAAAATTTACCATCAGGTTTCAGATTATCCTGTGGTCTCACAACAGGCGCCCTTTCACCTTTAGTAGCACTGTAGTCGTTTCGAACTGTAAGATCAATAAATTCACCTTCAGTTCTCAAGTTATCTTCATGCCTCTGAATGACGACTTTTTCTATTTTCTCTATACGCTTATAATCGTCTCTTGAACGATGTGTGTCTATTGTTCCTTCCATTCTAAGATGGTCTTCATGCTTAACGATATCTACGCGATCTCCTCGAGTTGCAGTATAATCAGTCCTCCTGACAACTTCCATGTCTCCTTCAGGCTTCAAGTTATCTTCTGGCTTCTTCTGAACTGGTCTTTCGCCGACAACGTGTTTAGGTTTTTCAGGGCGTTCAAATTTACCCTCTGGTTTAAGATTATCTTGTGGCTTTTTGGGTGTTTGCCTTTCAGCTGGTTGCCATTTATCCTCCTTAGGTTTCTCGAATTCTCCTTCAGGCTTCAAATTGTCTTTTGGTTTCTTTTGCGTCACTCGTTCAGCGGGGCGCCATTGGTCTTGTTTGGGAGTCTCAAATTCACCCTCGGGCCTCAAGTTATCTTTTGGTTTAGTAGGTGTTTGCCTCTCAGCCGGGCGCCATTTATCATGTTTAGGTTGTTCGAAGTCCCCTTCAGGTTTAAGGTTATCTTGAGGTCTCTTTTGAACTGGCCTTTCAGCTGGACGCCATTCTTCATGCTTGGGCTGTTCAAATTCTCCCTCAGGTCTTAGGTTATCCTTGGGTTTCTTTTGCGTTACCCTCTCTGCTGGTCGCCACTTGTCATGTTTTGGCTGCTCGAAGTCACCCTCTGGTTTTAAATTATCTTTAGGCCTTGTGGGCGTTTGCCTTTCAGCAGGTTGCCATTCGTCATGCTTCGGTTGTTCAAATTCACCTTCAGGTTTAAGATTATCCTTTGGTTTCTTTTGAGTAACTCGTTCAGCAGGACGCCATTCGTCGTGTTTTGGCTGTTCAAAGTCACCTTCCGGTTTAAGATTATCTTTGGGCTTTGTCGGCGTTTGTCTTTCAGCTGGACGCCATTTGTCGTGCTTGGGTTGTTCAAAGTCTCCTTCTGGTTTAAGATTATCTTTTGGCTTCTTTTGAGTGACGCGCTCAGCTGGCCGCCATTCATCGTGTTTCGGCTGTTCAAAGTCACCTTCCGGTTTCAAATTATCTGTAGGTTTCTTTTGCGTAACTCTTTCAGCGGGGCGCCATTCATCTGGTTTAGGCTGTTCAAATTCTCCCTCAGGACGCAAGTTATCTTTTGGTTTGGTAGGTGTTTGCCTCTCAGCCGGGCGCCATTTATCATGTTTAGGTTGTTCGAAGTCCCCTTCGGGTTTAAGGTTGTCTTGAGGTTTCTTTTGAACTGGTCTTTCAGCTGGACGCCATTCTTCGTGCTTGGGCTGTTCAAATTCTCCCTCAGGTCTAAGGTTATCCTTGGGTTTCTTTTGCGTAACCCGCTCTGCTGGACGCCACTTGTCATGTTTTGGCTGCTCGAAGTCGCCCTCTGGTTTTAAGTTATCTTTAGGCTTTGAAGGCGTTTGCCTTTCAGCTGGACGCCATTCTTCATGCTTCGGCTGCTCGAAATCGCCTTCTGGTTTTAGATTGTCTTTTGGTTTCTTCTGGGTGACTCGCTCTGCTGGACGCCATTCATCATGCTTCGGTTGCTCAAAGTTTCCTTCGGGTTTCAAGTTATCCTTAGGCTTCTTTTGAGTAACGCGCTCAGCTGGACGCCATTCGTCGTGTTTTGGCTGTTCAAAGTCACCTTCCGGTTTAAGATTATCTTTTGGCTTTGTCGGCGTTTGTCTTTCAGCTGGACGCCATTTGTCGTGCTTGGGTTGTTCAAAGTCTCCCTCAGGTTTAAGATTATCCTTAGGCTTCTTTTGAGTGATGCGCTCAGCTGGACGCCATTCATCGTGTTTAGGCTGCTCAAAGTCACCTTCTGGTTTCAAGTTGTCCTTCGGTCTTGTTGGTGTTTGTCTTTCAGCAGGGCGCCATTCGTCTTGTTTTGGCTGCTCAAATTCGCCCTCAGGTTTCAAATTATCCTTGGGCTTCTTTTGAGTGACGCGCTCAGCTGGCCGCCATTCATCGTGTTTAGGCTGCTCAAAGTCACCTTCCGGCTTTAGATTATCTTTAGGTTTCTTTTGTGTAACCCGTTCAGCGGGGCGCCATTCATCTTGTTTGGGAGTCTCAAAATCACCTTCAGGTCGTAAATTGTCCCTCGGTTTTGAAGGAGTTTGCCTTTCAGCAGGACGCCATTCATCGTGTTTGGGCTGCTCAAAATCACCTTCTGGTTTAAGATTGTCTTTTGGTTTCTTCTGGGTGACACGTTCTGCTGGACGCCATTCATCGTGCTTTGGTTGTTGAAAATCTCCTTCTGGCATCAGGTTATCCTTCGGTTTCTTCTGAGTGACGCGCTCAGCCGGACGCCATTCATCATGTTTTGGCTGCTCGAAGTCGCCCTCTGGTTTCAAGTTATCTTTGGGCTTTGTAGGCGTTTGTCTTTCTGCTGGACGCCATTCGTCGTGCTTGGGTTGTTCAAATTCTCCTTCAGGTTTCAAATTGTCCTTAGGTTTTTTCTGAGTGACACGCTCAGCTGGACGCCATTCGTCGTGTTTTGGCTGTTCAAAGTCGCCTTCAGGTTTTAGGTTGTCTTTTGGTTTTGTCGGTGATTGTCTTTCAGCTGGACGCCATTCATCATGCTTGGGTTGCTCAAATTCTCCTTCAGGTTTCAAATTGTCTTTAGGTTTCTTCTGAATGACACGTTCTGCGGGTCGCCATTCGTCGTGCTTGGGTTGTTCAAAGTCTCCTTCTGGTTTAAGATTGTCTTTCGGTTTCTTTTGAGTGACGCGCTCAGCTGGACGCCATTCATCGTGTTTCGGCTGCTCAAAATCACCTTCCGGCTTCAGATTATCTTTAGGTTTCTTTTGTGTAACTCGTTCAGCGGGGCGCCATTCATCTTGTTTGGGAGTCTCAAACTCACCTTCAGGTCGTAAATTGTCCCTCGGTTTTGAAGGAGTTTGCCTTTCAGCAGGACGCCATTCATCTTGTTTGGGTTGCTCAAAATCGCCTTCTGGTTTAAGATTGTCTTTTGGTTTCTTCTGAGTGACACGCTCTGCTGGGCGCCATTCATCATGTTTCGGTTGCTCAAAGTCTCCTTCGGGTTTAAGGTTATCCTTAGGTCTCTTTTGAGTAACGCGCTCGGCTGGTCGCCATTCGTCGTGTTTTGGCTGTTCAAAGTCACCTTCCGGTTTAAGATTATCTTTTGGTTTTGTCGGCGTTTGTCTTTCAGCTGGACGCCATTCGTCGTGCTTGGGTTGCTCAAAGTCTCCTTCGGGTTTAAGGTTATCCTTAGGTTTCTTTTGAGTAACGCGCTCAGCTGGACGCCATTCGTCGTGTTTTGGCTGTTCAAAGTCACCTTCCGGTTTAAGATTATCTTTTGGTTTTGTCGGCGTTTGTCTTTCAGCTGGACGCCATTCGTCGTGCTTGGGTTGTTCAAAGTCTCCCTCAGGTTTAAGATTATCCTTAGGCTTCTTTTGAGTGACGCGCTCAGCTGGACGCCATTCATCGTGTTTAGGCTGCTCAAAGTCACCTTCTGGTTTCAAGTTGTCCTTCGGTCTTGTTGGTGTTTGTCTTTCAGCAGGGCGCCATTCGTCATGTTTCGGCTGCTCAAAGTCTCCCTCAGGTTTGAGGTTATCTTTAGGTCTCTTCTGGGTGACTCGCTCTGCAGGACGCCATTCATCATGCTTGGGCTGTTCGAAATCACCTTCTGGTTTAAGATTATCTTGTGGTCTCTTTTGGGTGACACGCTCTGCGGGACGCCATTCATCATGTTTTGGCTGCTCAAAATCTCCCTCAGATTTCAAGTTGTCAATTGGTTTCTTTTGTTTAGGTCTTTCAGAAACTTTTGGTCCATAAGTGTCATGAGATACAGTGTGGCTATCAAATATACCCTCCATATGCAAGTTATCCTTTCTTATAATCTGTTGTCTAACATCTATTTCTTCGTATGTTGTGTACTCCTCCTGTGAAGTAGTAATTTTTTCGAGTTCATCCGTAGAATAAAACTTTTCAAAGTCTTCCTTTGTCCATGTGCGCCGTCTCTTTGGTCGTTCAACTGGCGTAACTTTTCCTGGATAGTCTTTTTGATTGGAAGTTACGAAATCAATTTCACCTTCTCGTATTAAATTATCAGTTTTCTTTGCGACGATTGTTGTTCTTTCCACAGTATCAGTGTGATCAACGTATTCTGACTGAGATGTCGTTTCTGTAGTCATGTCTCCTTCTAACTTAGTCCAAGTATTGCGACGAACTGGTTTTGGTCTTTCCACTGGTTTCACAGTGTACTCCGCCCGTGAAGTTGTAGTATCTAAAATGTAAAATAGGAATTACTTAATTTAACATTGATTCAGCTGTTTTTTTAAAACGATTATTTTATAATTTTTGTCATTTATTGAGTTTGTCTTATAAGTTGTAACCAAAGGTTCCGACAAAAAGCTACTGTAATTTAACTTAAGTCACAGATATTTATGGGCAAGCTGAATCTAGTTCGTTACTCATATTGTTATGTGTAGTTTAAACGTGAGCGTCGTGGTTTAATTTTTTCTAACAAAAATGTTTTCAACACCATATTTTTTAAGATTTAAATAGAATAGAAATAGAAACAATAATTACCTGTAAACTCGCCTTCTGTGATAATATTGTCTGTTCGGCGAATGATTTCAGCTCTCTCCCCAATCACCGCTTTGTAATCTTCGGTTATAGTCCGTCTGGTAAAGTCACCTTCAGGTCGCAAGTTATCCTCAGGCTTTTTCACTACTGCCTTTTCTGCGGGTACAAACTCATCGGGCTGTCGTTTAGCGAATTCACCTTCTGGTTTCAAATTGTCTGTAGGTTTCTTTTGTTGGGGTCTCTCGGCAGGCTTCCACTCATCTTTCTTAGGTGTTGTAAATTCGCCTTCTGGTTTAAGGTTATCTTGAGGCCTCTTTTGCGTGACGCGTTCAGCGGGACGCCATTCATCGTGCTTTGGTTGTTCAAAATCACCTTCTGGTTTTAAGTTATCTTTCGGTTTTGTGGGTGATTGTTTTTCAGCCGGACGCCACTCATCGTGTTTGGGCTGCTCGAATTCCCCTTCTGGTTTCAGATTATCTTTAGGTTTCTTCTGGGTGACGCGCTCTGCTGGGCGCCATTCATCGTGTTTCGGTTGCTCGAATTCCCCTTCTGGTTTCAGATTATCTTGAGGTTTCTTCTGTGTTACGCGCTCAGCTGGACGCCATTCATCGTGTTTCGGCTGCTCAAAATCACCTTCCGGCTTCAGATTATCTTTAGGTTTCTTTTGTGTAACTCGTTCAGCGGGGCGCCATTCATCTTGTTTGGGAGTCTCAAACTCACCTTCAGGTCGTAAATTGTCCCTCGGTTTTGAAGGAGTTTGCCTTTCAGCAGGACGCCATTCATCTTGTTTGGGTTGCTCAAAATCGCCTTCTGGTTTAAGATTGTCTTTTGGTTTCTTCTGAGTGACACGCTCTGCTGGGCGCCATTCATCATGTTTCGGTTGCTCAAAGTCTCCTTCGGGTTTAAGGTTATCCTTAGGTCTCTTTTGAGTAACGCGCTCGGCTGGTCGCCATTCGTCGTGTTTTGGCTGTTCAAAGTCACCTTCCGGTTTAAGATTATCTTTTGGTTTTGTCGGCGTTTGTCTTTCAGCTGGACGCCATTCGTCGTGCTTGGGTTGCTCAAAGTCTCCTTCGGGTTTAAGGTTATCCTTAGGTTTCTTTTGAGTAACGCGCTCAGCTGGACGCCATTCGTCGTGTTTTGGCTGTTCAAAGTCACCTTCCGGTTTAAGATTATCTTTTGGTTTTGTCGGCGTTTGTCTTTCAGCTGGACGCCATTCGTCGTGCTTGGGTTGTTCAAAGTCTCCCTCAGGTTTAAGATTATCCTTAGGCTTCTTTTGAGTGACGCGCTCAGCTGGACGCCATTCATCGTGTTTAGGCTGCTCAAAGTCACCTTCTGGTTTCAAGTTGTCCTTCGGTCTTGTTGGTGTTTGTCTTTCAGCAGGGCGCCATTCGTCATGTTTCGGCTGCTCAAAGTCTCCCTCAGGTTTGAGGTTATCTTTAGGTCTCTTCTGGGTGACTCGCTCTGCAGGACGCCATTCATCATGCTTGGGCTGTTCGAAATCACCTTCTGGTTTAAGATTATCTTGTGGTCTCTTTTGGGTGACACGCTCTGCGGGACGCCATTCATCATGTTTTGGCTGCTCAAAATCTCCCTCAGATTTCAAGTTGTCAATTGGTTTCTTTTGTTTAGGTCTTTCAGAAACTTTTGGTCCATAAGTGTCATGAGATACAGTGTGGCTATCAAATATACCCTCCATATGCAAGTTATCCTTTCTTATAATCTGTTGTCTAACATCTATTTCTTCGTATGTTGTGTACTCCTCCTGTGAAGTAGTAATTTTTTCGAGTTCATCCGTAGAATAAAACTTTTCAAAGTCTTCCTTTGTCCATGTGCGCCGTCTCTTTGGTCGTTCAACTGGCGTAACTTTTCCTGGATAGTCTTTTTGATTGGAAGTTACGAAATCAATTTCACCTTCTCGTATTAAATTATCAGTTTTCTTTGCGACGATTGTTGTTCTTTCCACAGTATCAGTGTGATCAACGTATTCTGACTGAGATGTCGTTTCTGTAGTCATGTCTCCTTCTAACTTAGTCCAAGTATTGCGACGAACTGGTTTTGGTCTTTCCACTGGTTTCACAGTGTACTCCGCCCGTGAAGTTGTAGTATCTAAAATGTAAAATAGGAATTACTTAATTTAACATTGATTCAGCTGTTTTTTTAAAACGATTATTTTATAATTTTTGTCATTTATTGAGTTTGTCTTATAAGTTGTAACCAAAGGTTCCGACAAAAAGCTACTGTAATTTAACTTAAGTCACAGATATTTATGGGCAAGCTGAATCTAGTTCGTTACTCATATTGTTATGTGTAGTTTAAACGTGAGCGTCGTGGTTTAATTTTTTCTAACAAAAATGTTTTCAACACCATATTTTTTAAGATTTAAATAGAATAGAAATAGAAACAATAATTACCTGTAAACTCGCCTTCTGTGATAATATTGTCTGTTCGGCGAATGATTTCAGCTCTCTCCCCAATCACCGCTTTGTAATCTTCGGTTATAGTCCGTCTGGTAAAGTCACCTTCAGGTCGCAAGTTATCCTCAGGCTTTTTCACTACTGCCTTTTCTGCGGGTACAAACTCATCGGGCTGTCGTTTAGCGAATTCACCTTCTGGTTTCAAATTGTCTGTAGGTTTCTTTTGTTGGGGTCTCTCGGCAGGCTTCCACTCATCTTTCTTAGGTGTTGTAAATTCGCCTTCTGGTTTAAGGTTATCTTGAGGCCTCTTTTGCGTGACGCGTTCAGCGGGACGCCATTCATCGTGCTTTGGTTGTTCAAAATCACCTTCTGGTTTTAAGTTATCTTTCGGTTTTGTGGGTGATTGTTTTTCAGCCGGACGCCACTCATCGTGTTTGGGCTGCTCGAATTCCCCTTCTGGTTTCAGATTATCTTTAGGTTTCTTCTGGGTGACGCGCTCTGCTGGGCGCCATTCATCGTGTTTCGGTTGCTCGAATTCCCCTTCTGGTTTCAGATTATCTTGAGGTTTCTTCTGTGTTACGCGCTCTGCTGGACGCCATTTGTCGTGTTTTGGCTGTTCGAAATCACCTTCTGGTTTAAGGTTATCTTGGGGTCTTTTCTGTGTAACTCGTTCCGCTGGGCGCCATTCATCGTGTTTTGGTTGTTCGAAATCACCTTCTGGCCTTAAGTTGTCTTTCGGTTTCGTAGCTGTCTGTCTTTCAGCCGGACGCCATTCGTCTTGTTTCGGTTGCTCGAATTGCCCTTCCGGTTTAAGATTATCTTGGGGCTTCTTCTGAGTAACCCGCTCTGCTGGACGCCACTCATCTTGTTTTGGCTGCTCGAATTCCCCTTCTGGTTTGAGATTGTCTTGGGGTTTCTTCTGTGTTACGCGCTCTGCTGGACGCCATTTATCGTGTTTTGGCTGATCAAAATCGCCTTCTGGTTTAAGGTTATCTTGAGGTCTTTTCTGAGTGACAGGTTCCGCTGGGCGCCATTCATCGTGTTTTGGCTGCTCAAAATCACCTTCTGGTCTTAAATTGTCTTTAGGTTTGGTAGCTGCCTGCCTTTCAGCAGGACGCCATTCGTCTGGTTTCTGTTGCTCGAAGTCACCTTCTGGTCTGAGGTTATCCTTGGGTCTTTTCTGGGTGACTCGCTCTGCTGGACGCCACTCATCTTGTTTTGGCTGTGCAAAATCACCTTCCGGTTTAAGATTATCTTCTGGTTTCTTTTGTTTGGGACGTTCCGCTGGTTGCCAGCGTTCTTTTTCCGGTGTAGTGAAATCACCTTCGGGTCTTAAGTTATCTTGGGGCCTACGGACGGGTGCACGATCACCGGGACGCCATTCATCGGGTTTATGTCTGTCAAAATCGCCTTCAGGTTTTAAATTATCTTCAGGTTTTCTTACGTGAGCCCTTTCGCCAGGACGCCATTCCTCAGGTTGCCTTCTCTCAAAATCACCCTCAGGTTTAAGATTATCTTCGGGTTTTCTTTGCTTGGGTCGCTCGGCAGGTTGCCACTGAGGACGCTCTGGCTCTTGGAAGTCGCCTTCAAGACGAAGGTGATCCTCGTGATGGATGGCAGTGGTGCGGCTCACATGCTTCTCGTCGTAGTCGCGCTGGTACGCGGAGACCACGCTCGTCGTGTGCTCCACATCGAACAATGGCTCCGGGACATCGTTGTGTGGGCAGCGGTGACGCCTGCAAAGAATCACACGGAACGTCAGCTATATACAAAAAAGTAGTTTACGGATCACGAGATTCTAGAATTTAAAATACAGTTTGGATTAGTTTTAGTACAAAGAACTAAGTTCTTGAGATCTTTTGAAAGCAGACTTCAAAGAAATCGCAAAGTCATGGCAAATTCTTTCCAAATTAACATTGTTATAGTTTCATAAATTAATAGTTTACTAATTAAAATCACACCTTTTGACACGATAAGGATGCAGAGACAATGGGAATCTTCTGGGCAGCGGCAGAGGTGGCAGCGTCAGTGAATTGGCCATCACACGCGTCCATCGCGCTCACCTCCCCTGCCTCCCGTTACAGAGACACAAGACAATGGTGCACAAGGCACTTCACAGCTGTTCTCCTTGTAACCGATACCGTGTCGCTATTAGTCGTGAAAACTTTCTCCAATACATATCCTAGGTTACTTACTACTATTACTTTTGAACAGGATAGGACTAAAAACGCACCTCAACTATTTTTAGAACGATTTAGAAAGCTTGGCACATAGAATAGGGCTTAACATAAATTAAAAAACAAACGCTCAAGTCTACGTAAATTAGAATTAATTGAGCTTCTGTGAGAACCTTTCGCTGTTTAATCAAATCGTTTATTGCTGCCAAAAGACACTTTTACTCAGGACATGCGAACTTTCTTAACTCTTAAAACAACTTGGGTAATTATTTAGCATGAATTGTAAAAGTAGGACAAGGAACTGTTTGTGTAGGGTATGAAACCAGCGGCTTCGAGCTCACAGCGTGTACTGCCGTGCCGTGCGATCGGGCCGGCTCATGAAACTGAAACGGCTTCTTATATCAACAAGTAGGTATGTATAAGCCAATAATTAGTCGATTTCCAAAGGAACATTCAAACTAGAAAGAGACGCTATAAAGAACGGCTTACCTATTTATTGATTACAGATTATTTTATGACATTGATTTTGTAGACGAACAGATGACTGACTCAACTGTCATCGGATTCATTCCTTTAAAAATTGTTAGCATTCAATCAACCCTGTTTTTTTTTTTTTTTTTTTCTGGCTTTGCACGGTTTGTGCATTTAGCCAGTGTCAAGTTATATTAGGAAGACAAAGTTAGGGAAACTGGAATTTATCAAAAATAATATTTACATCGGAATTTGGGATATAATAGGATCAATAGGGTTATAACTAACTAGATATTACTAATGAATGATGAGATACAATAAATTGATGAAAATATATTTGTATTAAATTACAATCTAATATTATTAATGGTAATGAATGAAGCTATACATTTATATACAGGTAAACTATTTGTACAAAATAAAGTAAGAACTGAAGTAGGAAAAGGAATACGGAGGGACAATAGATCACTGAGAAAGGAAGAACGGTCATATAGAGGACAGGAGAAAAGAATGTGGTTCAAGTCGCCCACATCTGTGCCGCACGAACAACTGGGATCGTTAATAATTTTAAGTTTGGCAAGATGAGCTGGAGAACAAACGTGACCGAGTCTCATCCGTATGAGAACGGAGGTCTCCATCTTGCCAAACTTAGCCCTGCCAAACCACGGTTTTTCCGAAACGTCGGGGTGGAGTAAAGAAAAATAACGACCCTTTTGTCTACTACTGATTTCCCAGGCCACCTTCCAGGTGTCCAAAAGAAAAGTTTTAGGTAAATTTACAATATCTGAGTTAAAATTCATGTATGGGACGATGTCCCCACACTGCACCGCTTCACCGGCGAGAGAATTTGCCACTTCATTGCCCTCGATTCCAGCATGGGCTGGAACCCACGCGAATTCCAAGGTATTACCCTCAGATAAGGTTCTGTACGCAAATTCTCTTATTAAATAAATTATGGGCAACTGTAATTTATGTGTCAGTGGAGATTGGTTGATGGCTAGAAGCGCACTTTGACAATCCGAAAAAATGATAACTTTTTTTAACTTAAAAACCCGACTATATTCAATGGCTTTCAAAATGCCAAAACATTCTCCTGTAAAAACAGAAGTCTCCGGAGGAAGTTTTATTTTTTGAACAATGTTATATTGCGAATGAAAAGTGCCAATCCCCACACAACCTGTCGGAGAACGCTTGGAAGCATCCGTAAAAATGTGATGATATTCCGAGTGCTCGGACAGAAAATTGTTGAAACTTAAATGACAAACGGGGTCAGATTTTCTAGTACAGTGAAATTTTATGATGGGTTTGAAATGTAAACTATCATAACTACTGCTAAATATGGGAAGTTTGTTGGAACGGTGTACTGGAGAAGATAGAGAAAGGTATTTTTTATAGCTTATTACTAAACAAGGAGCACGTTTATGGGACCAGTAATCTGAAGAATCAATCAGCGTCACTAAAATGTCCAGTTTAGAAATGAGAGGATGAGTTGAGAACTGAATAATGCGGAACAAATACTTATCAGAAAGGAACTGTCTTCTAAGATATAAAGGAGCTTCCCCGCATTCAACCTGTAAGGCATTTATGGGACTCGACTTCATAGCACCCGCAATAATTCGTAATGCTTTAGACTGGATACGGTCTAATTTTTTAAAAGCCATAACACTACCCGGTTCAAGAATAAATAATCCGTAATCTAAAGTGCTTCTGATTATAGCATTGTAGATTAATTTTAAAGAAAAAGGATGTGCACCCCACCACACACCTGATAGGCATCTAAGCATGTTTATGTGGTTTTCACATTTGTTAACAATATAATCACAATGAGGAACACTACTTAATTTACTGTCAAGTATTACACCTAGATATCTGAAATTATCTTTAATCGGGATAGGAGTTTCCTTATAAAAGAGATTTATTGTGGGAATATTTCTCTTTCGGGTGAATAAAACTGCCGCGCTTTTAGACGTGGATATATCCAAGCCGTTAAGATGTAACCATAACTCTAAATTAGATAAAGCGGAATTGATAGCCTGGCTAGCCTGTTCGATGGATTGGCTTGAAGAATATAACAACAAATCGTCGGCATATTGAAGAACCGTAATATGATCAGATAAGGACGAGTCTAAATCAAAAGTGTAAATATTGTATAAAAGGGGACTGAGCACAGAACCCTGGGGTAGGCCTTTCCACACAAGGTAAGATACCTCTTGATCACCAATTAGCATACTAATAGAGCGTTCAGTCAGGATATTAATAATAAAATTTGACAAATTCAATGGAACCCCTAGGGCTCTTAATTTATTTTGTAAAACTGATAATATAACATTATCATAAGCTGAATTTATGTCAAGGAAAACCGCGACAGTAGATTGATTATTAGAAAAAGAAATCCGAATATCCGATGTTAAAATGCCTAAACAGTCACTGGTACTCCTACCTTTTCTAAAGCCATATTGTGATGCTGCCAAAAGGCCCTTACTTTCAACAAACCATTCTAGACGATTTTTAATTAAGTGTTCAGCTAATTTCATCAGAACTGAAGACAAAACTATGGGACGGTATGAAGAAGCGTCAGATGGGATTCTATTTGGTTTAAGGAATGGCAACACCATTTGACGTTTCCATTCAACAGGGATGTTGCCAGTGATCATAATAGAATTGATAAGATGTAAATAATAGCAGAGGACGTCTTCATTTAAATTAGCAAAAAAGGAATATGGGATGCCATCACTGCCTGGTGCAGAATCCTTAGTTTTAAGAATAACACCCTTTAATTCAGTAAGAGTGAATGGGCCATCTAGAGTCGTATGGGTGCCTTGGTTATGTGATCCGTTGGTTATTGACAATATTGGTAAGGACAGGTTAGGGTTAACAGCCTCAGGGACCCAAGGCGGCGCGAAATTATCTAAAAATTCGCTGGCTAAAGAAACAGGTATAGGGGAAGGGTTCTTATAAATTGATCTAAATCTACGGATATTACGCCAGACAATCGTTGGGTGGGTGTTCGGTGAAATTGATAAGCAAAAGTTACGCCAAGATTCAAATTTTTTCTTCTTAAAAAGTTTATAAGTTTCGTTAATTAGGTTAGTAACAGTTTCAAAATTACTATTAGACATGTCAAGGTTATAATTGTATTCCGCCTCTTTACGTTTGTTAACTAATTCTGTACATTCAGAGTCCCACCATGGAGGTGAGGGAATTGTACTATTATTGTTATTTTTTACAGGAAAAACTACATCTGCAGTTTCAATTAACAAAAGTGCTAAAGCTTCAGCACAGCTGTTTTCATTGCCATCAGAAATTACAGGCAAGGAGCAAAGCTTACTGTCAACAAGGCTTCTAAATTTGTCCCAGTCACTACTATTTCTGCTTGGTAATTTGTGTTTTAAGTTAGATCTCCTTGATGATGCCTTTGATTTGGAAAGAGGGTAAGAAATAACTATTGGGAAATGGTCACTACCATAAGTAGAGGTTAGAGTATGCCAAGTTAATGAAGAGGCTAAGCTTGGAGAACAGATAGAAAGGTCAATTGCACTTTGGTTTTGGTTGGGATCTGAACGGCGAGTAGCAGCTCCTGAGTTCAAGATGCATAAGTTATGAGAGTCTATTATATCTAGTAAATCTTCACCATGACAATTAGAAACAGAACAACCCCATGATTGATGATGGCAATTAAAGTCCCCCAATATTAAGAAAGGCTTTGGAAGAAAAGAAAAGAGATTATTCATCTCTTGAAGAATAGAAGAAGAAGGGTGAGGAATGTAAATAGAAACAAAACAAGTTTGGTGCACCTTAATAGCTACAATAGAAATTTCCTCACTATGAGGAGGTAATGAAACAATAGAGAAAGGAAAAGAGTTCTTGATAAGTATAGCTACACCACCATACCCATCAGATCTATCCTCCCTAATGGTTAAATAACCATTAATTTTAAAAATATGATTTGGTTTGAGCCAGGTCTCTGCTAAAGCAAAGACAAATGGCTCATATTTGTTTAAAAGGTATATAACATCACTCTTTTTGTTTACTAGACTGCGGCAGTTCCATTGGAGTATATTGGATGTGTTGTCCATTATGAATGGATTGAGGTACATTGAAAGTTGAGGCAACGTTGGACGGTGAGATGTTGAACTGAGAAAGAAGATTGTGTAATGCAGAGAGAAAATCATTTATAGAAAAGTTTACATCATTTTTATCATTATTTTGATTATTAGTAAAGGCACAACCATTAGATGGCTGGGGAATTTTAAAATCATTAATAATAGCATCGTGGGCCTCTTTATTATAGCCTTGTATAGATTTGGGTGGGGAGCGTGGTTTCAGGAAGACAGTCTTTTTATAACTACTTGAAGCCTGCATTCTATTAGGTGAAGAGATTGATGGAGTATCTGCAAAGTTTTTAGAAGGAGAAGATAAAAGTGTGTCAGCATATGATTTAGTTACCGGGGGATAAACTTTAGTTGCTTCAGCATAAGAAACTGAGCTATGTGCCATGTATGATTTAATCTGTTTTTGTCTAGAGAATTCAGGACAAGATTTATTAATGGCATAGTGATAGCCAGAGCACAGACAGCAAGATGCATTTTCTACTTCCCTTTCACAGCTATCTCCAGTATGGCCTTGACCACACTTATAACAGCGAGGTTTAGACCTGCACTGAATTTTAGTGTGCCCAAAACGACAGCAATTAAAGCATTGTACAGTAGGGAAAATATATAAATCAACAGGTAATGCATTATAACACATAAAGATTCTTTTAGGTAGAACCTGTCCATCAAAAGTAACTACTATGGATTGGGATGGCTTCCAAGTGGTTGTACCATCAACAACAGATTTAAAATTAAGGCGTCTGACTTTTAAAATTGGACCACAACCAATTGGAACTGTAATATTATCAATTACTTCCTCTGGAGACCATTCTGCAGGAACACCACGTACTAGACCCATTCTTGTAACATTAAATGTGGGTATAAAAGCTTTGTAATTATATGTTTCCAGACTGCTGTGTGAAATAAAAGAATTTGCATCCAGATAATTGGAAAATGAAAGAGAAATTTTATTACGCCCAATTTTTTTGACGCTACCATTTATAATATTTTGAAAGGCGTTATGTTTGAGATATTTGCCAAATGTGATTGGGTGCAGTGTAGTATCATCATCAGGGGAAATAGTTTTTTTCTGTAAGTGTACTATGTAAGGTGCACTGTCGGTTTTGTCGTATGCTTTACGACCGATTTGCGCGGGAACAGCTACGGATGGAGCTTGAGTATCAGCAGCAATAGTTGGTATTACAGAGCAAATAGGTTCTGATAAAAATGTTGTAGGACTTGTAGGATCCGTACAACCACAACCCGACGACTCGGAACCGTGGTTTTTTCGGGTGCGACGGCGTTTGTTACAATGTTTGCACACATTTACGCGACTTCTTTTAAGTTTACGAGCCGAGGAGGACCCATCAGTTTCCATGCCTGACTCATTGCTCACCACAGTAACAAAATTGCCTGCCGGGGGAACAAAGTCCCCCGGGTCTGGCGGGTCGTTCATTATACGGCTTCAACAATATATAGTAAAAACTTACCACTACCGAGGAAAAAATACTACAAAACTATACTTAAATCAAAGAAGAGAGCACTAAAACTAAACTACTGATCCTATTTTACTGTATTTTCAAAATATTTTTCTTGAATTCAAAAAGGACGCGTCCGCCAAGTTGAACGTTTCCCGCGCTTTTTTTTTCCATCAACCCTGTTATAGCCTATTTATACAATGTTCATCACATTCGTCCTATATTCGGTGATACTGTGATCTTTTATGAAATGTGTGAAACAATCGAAAAGCTCTAGTGACCGAGTAACTGTTTCCATGGCAACGGTGACTGAACTTATGAACCTTGGCAAGACAAGACAGACAGCCGCTTTCAGCTATACCTAAAAAGATATTGTGGGCTCGGATGCTAAGTACAACTTATTTTAGTTAAGTCATTGTAACTACAGGATGTGATGCAACATTTTATGACCCAACCACTTTATAACTTTTCCAGGCTTTTTATTTCAGTCATAGCCAACAGTTTTATTGCTTCAATCATTTAAATGAATGTTGGCTCCTTAAACACAGGCTTCTGGCCTAGTTTAGGAGGCAGAAGTTCGCATTTTAAAATGTCTTCACTGTACAACTTTTTCATTGTGTGTTATGTAAGTTTACTTTTTTTCCTTTGTGAACAAAAAAAAAATGTTATTGCTGTGTGTATTTGTTCTCCTCTACAAATCCTTAAGGTTTCATTTAATCTAAGTAGGTCATGCGTGAGAGTGGAAACTTAGTACTTATGTTTGTCAATTTAGTTAAGGGGTTAATCTTCGTAACTTTTGATGCGATTCCGAGAACTGCTCCACTAATGGAGTATCCCCGAGTGCCAGGCTATATTTAAAACGTTTCCGTGGGATAATTTCCATTCAAAACGGACGCGAAGCTGCGGGCAAAAGCTAGTTAAAAATATATCCAGGATCAAGTATCAACATTCCAATCACACTCATTCATTTCACTGTTCTTTCATCGGCATCGCTAAATTAAGCGTTGACGTCATCGGCGACTTAAAGTCAATTAAAGAGAACTCCGTATTGAAACAGCTTCTTTAAAGGAGTATAAATCAAAAGTAATGATAAATTCATTTGAAACAGGCCTCAGAGTGCATGCAATTCGCAAGAGGCAATCCAGATATAGCCATGAGTCAAAGAGTCAATGAAACGACGACTCGAACAAACCGACCCTCTTTCTACTTGCAAGGAGAACTGCGTTTAACCTCAGAGGTAAGATAAGTCATTAATATGATACATAAGACTCTTTGTTTATAAAAAAGACGCTGATTTTATTGGCTCGAACAAAACAGAATTGGTTCTTTTTATTAATAAAACCAATTACTTAAATCAAGTTTTTCAATAACGATTCCATGTCCCGTAAAAATTAAGGGTTCGTAAGACAAAAGAATACAGTTTAATGGGTTTGCTCCAGTTTATAGTCGCCTAGCGATGGGAAGCAAACATGTCTTAATCCCTGACGCGTCTATTCCGATCAATATGCTGTCCTGTAAAGGTCCATTCCCATGTAACCACTCTCTTTGACACAAATATCAGGGTTCGCATTTTATAGGTTACTTCACTTACGTGTACTTCATTCACATAAGATCAAAAGGACATTGGCGACGGGCCTTACATGAAATTAAGTTAACTCAAAATGTAACCTCTTCGAGTCACCTATGCCTTTTTGTATTAGCCATTAGTCCTTGAATTATCAGTACTAGCTTTTTGAAATGTAGCCAATGACAGTCGGGGATAATGAAGCATCTCGTTAGTGAAAAAAAATTCAGAATCGGAGCTCTAAAGATTAACCCATTTATTCAAACTTACAAAAGAATCATCATCATCATTAGCCTATAATGTTCCCACAGCTGGGACACAGGCCTCCTGTCTATGAGAGGGTGTGGGCAGTAATCCACCACGCGGGCGGGTAGATGTCACATGTCTTCGATTTTTTAGTTCTAGGACATCCCGGTTTCCTCACGATGTTTTCCTTCACCGTTTTTGAGGGCAGCGGTGATGAATTAATTACACAAAGTAATGCGCCTGCCTGGGTTCGAACCCACGGCTTACTGCTCGTAAGTCAGGGCTGCCACCACTGGGCCAGCGCTGCTCTCAAAAGAATATCTCTTTATAATATTATAGTTTACATAGATGAGTATGAGCCGATTTGTATTATGTTTGAAATTTTCATCTGATGTATGATTGCCTCATTGAATTTTGTATCCATGCGGTGCAACGGTGTTTCAAACAAATATTTACTATTTCATAACACTATCACGAGATTTATTCTAATCTATTGCCTAGAAACTAAAAGATTATTTTGTTTTGTCTTATCTAACGATATCGCAAACTGAATTTAGTTTTATTTGCTTCAAGGTGTGGGCGCAAATCGTCTGCAATGTGGGATTGTCTTTGCAAAATAAGGTGCGACCGTAAAACCATCGGTATATCTTACTTACAAATATATCTACCAATGAAACTACCAGGATCTTGACAAAACTGTAAGTAAAATACTATTTTATTTTTTTGCAATCATTTGTGAACTCAAACTTCAGCATTTATTTCATATAGACGCCTCGACAGGCACTTTTGCAATGACAAAAATAAGCTACCTACAGTCCAGCCACAGGCATAATAATTGTGAATGGACTGTAGTTGCAAAATTGGAGAAAAATTGCAGTCAGTCAATCAACACCCAGATATCGATTTTCAGTGATTCTTCAATATAAATATCACAACTTAAATCAATCAAACTTTACCTCAGAACCATGGTTGTAAATCACTAAATTCCAAAACTTCAAAGATCACATGAGGTTTAATTATATTATATTATTAGTATCACGAAATTTCAAAGAGTGACTATGTACTAAATAGGCACAAAACACCGCTTACTGTGCGTACAATATTAGTTATAACATAACATAGATAACAATTGGGTTTTTGTTCTACACATTGATAATTTGCGGCCGCAAGCTGAGCGTGTCGCCTCGACAACCCTTATCAGCTTAGTTTTCACGATTTCCCTCAATGGATTATCGCGTATAGTTGTAATTAAATAGTAGTAGGTACTTGCTCCTATGTACCTTAGGGCCTAGTGCAACTAATTGTTCGTCATACTTATTAATGGGTTTCTTATTATTTGTACTTTTATGTTGGTTTGTATAACAATGCTACTGCAGAACCTACTGCTACTACATGTATATATTTTTATTATAAAAGCCTGTAAATTGGTAACCTTGCTTTTTCTGGACAATCTTAAAAGAAAATCGCAGGAATTCTTTATCGTAGTTCGAAATTCTACATGATTCAAGATTCTTTATTTGCATTAAATATGGTAAGTACAGTAATATAAATGCAAGTTGCTACTTACACCGAAGAAACTAGAAAGAGATGAGAAATTATTGACCAAGGCTCCCCCCTAGTATGACCGTTTTATTTCTATTCTACCAAGAAACGACAAGAAATCTTTTCTTTACAACTTGTCATTTCTTCTGCCCGAGCATGGCGCGCACCGTCGACTCGCGTTTCTACGAAGACATAGACAGAAATTCTTTCCATAGCAACGGGGACGTTGCTATGGAAAGTTAAAAGATACGATTACGTTTAGTTAACAAAAAAAAGTTGCCAATTGCACGAGTTTTTCATTTTTCGTGGGCGGGATGGTGTTGCTGCATCCTGGATCCAGGCCTGGATCTTTTTCGCGAAATTAAACCTAAATATTTTACATAACATTTCAACCTTTTGAACGTTACTCAACGCAACAACGAAACGTATTTCTCGTATTTAGTTTTTATTAAGACTAGTTTGGCATTTGTCAGAAGTAATGTTTCTACCCCCAAATGTCAAAAGAAGAGAAAATATGGTCGTCATGCTCGACGTTGTAGACTTGTGACGACTGAAGAAAAGAAACATTTCTTTTCTACATTCTTAATATCGCCATGCTTGGGACGATAGAAATATCTGTCAAATTGTCGATTCTTCCGTAGACATAGCCCGTTTCTACGGCAGTCATGCTAGGCCGGCAGGGCCTCTGAATATTTAAGTCGATAAAATAATTTGCTATTCAATTTAATTAAATGGCTGATATTTTATTTATACTAGTCAGATATGAAATAGTGTCAATTTGAAGAATGAAGTCAGGAAGGAAGCAGGATCAGGCAGGAAGTAGGAAGGCACCACAGGTAGTCATCTGATCCCGTCATATTATCCTTTAATGCAAATGTTTTGCTCATAAAACAGCATCAGTACTTTTAATGTTAAATAAATTGACTTTAAGGTTAAAATAAGGTAGTTTTTAAAGGATGATAAATCGTTATAAATAACTTATTTTTCTCATCAAAATTGAGGTCATGCAAAAACCTACGCGAACCGCAATGAATGAAAGATTTCGTGAATCAGTGGCAAACGGCAATGAGGGATACGAAGAAACAGGCCCTGACACAAGTGCATAAAAATATTTATGACTTCACCACTCCTTGAGTAAATATGTTGTCGAAGCTATAAATGATTATACTTACGTTATTCTGTGAACAGATCAAGTAAATACTTGTTGCAGATTTAACTTTTTATGCACCAACTTCAATGCAAATTATCACCTACCTAGCCTACTAATCATGCTATTAGCCATCACACCATGTAAGCAGATTTAGCTACTAATCAAACATAAATTTTAAGATGACTTAATAAAATATATCAGTAAAGTCCTAAACGGGAACCTTTATAGATAACTACCAGAAAGGTATGTACTACCTCATATAAAGATCAGCGAAGCAGTCCCGAAAGCCTGTTGGCGTTTGATATTACGTAACATGAAGCTAGAGTGAAAGCTCTTAGGCAGAGCACGTACTAAATAACTTGTACCTATACCTATTTAATATTTAAGCAACAGCATAGTATCGCCACATTGTTATTCAAACAACGGAAAGACATCGTTGTCAGGCTACCTTTTCATAATTTGCGAATCGATAAAAAACCTGGTAGAAAAAGCAACTCACGTTCCAGTCCGAATGTTAAGAATTTAGTTGGAATCTGAAGTCACGAAGGTCAGTAACCTACGTAATCTTAAATCTATTGAGTAGATGAGAAGAATGCCTAATAAAATGTGAGAATAAAGGTGAAAAAGGAAGCGTTCGGTATGTGTAGGGATATAGGGAAAATATCCTAACTGTTGTTAGGTTTAGCAGAGCCAGATTCGCAAATGCAATCAGCATTTATAAAACTGAAAAAGCATAGCCACTTGTACTACCTCGTTAATTTTATATTCCAGCTGCAAATGCACATAATCAAATATGCTTAAATCCTGAGTCACAGCGAGAGCATCAGATGACGGGGTTGATGGCGCCTCGCTATATCGGGACGTTGCTCAACGCCATTTCAACTGTGCTGCAAGCTCGCCCTAAGCTTGGAACTCTGACTAACGAGATTGTTTTGAAATTCCAACACTACAATTAGCTGTTGTAATATTTGCAAGGAATCGAAGAACTTGTTATTGTGCAATTGTATTACTGCAGCAAGATAAAAATTGTTACGTGCACTTCTGCCGTTGGTCAAAATTTGTCATAATAATTTCCCCCTAAATATTGGATATGGGGCTAGTTCGTGATTGTTATCGAGTGTGTGGTCAATAACGCTCAAAAGTGTTATTATTACATCGAACTGTAATTATTAGGAACACCTGCGAAACTAAAGTCATAATCTCCCCCAGGATCGGTCATAGTGGTCAGTTTGTTAGGGAGAATTCAGTGAAACAAACTAGACGCAAAATTGATAAGGATTTAATAAAGAACTTGAAAAAAAACAGCGAGTGTGCGAATAAAAAGTTCACTACCGTTGTGATGAAACTTGTCAAGCAGGAAAGAGATGAGCACGTTTATGGGCGCTAACTCTTTTGATGTCAGAATAAATTAGTATAAACGTGCAAACTTGTCTGTAGCGATTCCGAATATATTTGCAATTATGATGGACGATGAAGCTGTACATACTTGTGGTTTTCAGATGACTTTTCTCGTATAAAAAGAAGAATTTAAACAAATAAGTACTTACTTATTTGTTTAAATTCTTCTTTTTATTAATTTGAATTGATGTTAGCTGTATACTTATATAGCTAACATCAACGGTGTATTGTGATGACGGGTTTGGTAGAAAATCAAGTAATTCTTACCATACGGTTATTGTGGTTGACAAAAAGCTCGACCCCAATGCTCAGGAGTTGGAAAGTTGCCTTTAGAAGATACCCAAAAGCGGCTCGATGCCAAACTTGTAAGTAATTTACAACGCAGCTTTATATGGTCACTCGTCTTATACTGAAGAGATATAAATCGCCAAACCACACCACCTACCATTGTCACCCGGTTTTTGAATCGTGATGTCTTCAATGCATTCAATTGGAAATTCAAAATGTATTTAAAAAAACTTAAGTTTTTTTTTTTTTTCACAGGCTACTTTGACCGAATCACATTAGTATTCTAAAGTAGAGTTTGCCGGGTATGATTAAAATCTAAACAAAGTGGTACTTTATGCAGATAAATTCTACAGAATCCTAGCGGTAGTGGTACATTCTTAAAACAGTCATTTTCCGTGTAACAACTATACATAATAACTGTCCGAATGGATGTTACTATGTAAACTCTAAGTAAATAAAGAACAGACGAATAATTTACGACAGCGCTGTTTATATTATGACTTTTTAGAATACGAAAGGTCGTTGATATTTTAAACACTTGCATAGATAAGACACCAAATCTTGCTGCTACTTACATAATATACCTACGCAGATATGTTTTTAAAATATTAAGTGATATTTAACGCAGCGGGTGTGAAGAATCGGAAATTATTTGTGTGTAGGTGCAGGAACAGTTTGCCAGTCACCGCCGCCAGTGCTAGGCAAGGTCGTCGACCATATGGCCTACCTGTCTGTACACAAAACAGGCTAGCACGCAATGTAATTCTCAAAATTACGCAACACAAACTGTGCTACAGTGGTGGCTACAGTCATGATCTTTTTTTTTAGTAATATGATCACACAACATCAAACCGAGGTTTGTCCTCGACAAATCTAAATGGCGCTTGTGGTAACAAATGTTACAATAGTTTTATTTTCGGTTTCGAAAACTGGCTACACAGTTTCCTGTGCTTAATGATTTTGCACTTGAAATTCGCCATTGGCTGACTACCTCGCTGACTTCCTATGCACCACAAAAAATACACTTCATCTTAACATAATAGCGCTCAACGATTAAATCATAAAAACAGCTTCGTGCCGGAACAGCCGAGTTAATATTCAAATCTTTGAAGCAAAGGCAAAAAAAAACAACCAAACAGAGAAATACTGTGGCAGAAAATAGAATTCCGGCAAGCCATAGAGCAGCGATGCTACAAGATTGCTACGTTTAAATAAGGATGTAAGGCATTTTGTAGCAATAAAAGTCAAAATATAGTGTTTGCATGACGTAAACCTCGTCTGACTTGATACTGAACGTCCTGTGTTCAAAAACGTTAAGTTCTTACATCGACACGAGTAAACAACAAACGAGTTTGAGCGAGGCGAGGACGTGGGCCCGAGCCGGTGAGATCATCACCGCGAATACCGCGCCTGAGGTCGCAGCCTGCACCACTTACACGTCACGTATCTTTCTAATTGCCGTGCCGATTTTGTATACAATACCCGGCTTTTTACATCACTCTCACGCTGTAATAAAATACATGAGAATGTTGTATATCACGAGAAGAAAGCAACACAAGGCAGCCCATCCTAACACAAACAAACGTTACCACTCCAAATTGAACTAATTTCTTGCGCGTATAACATAAAGCAGACAACAAATAATTCAGAAACAAGTTTGGTTTGTCTTTCTGAGAACTGCAGGATGTAGGCACTATTTCATTAGCTCAGCTTGCCTAATTTGGTAACAGGCGCAAACATTGATGTCGTATTAGAAGACAGCTCTTCCTATTCCGAGACGAGATGTAGGACGCTTTAAGGTCAATTTAGCGACGAGGAATATTTTTCAATTGGCTAGTGACGAGTGGGCGCCTAATGTACGCCGGAGCACTTTACTTGTTATTCTAGTTGTCTTGATGGGACTCTATCATCTGCATCACTCAATCACCATCTCAACAGCAGACAGGTGGACATCATCATGCAATTTGAAATTCAGGTTTATCATCGCCGTTTTGTGAAGGCGAATGCAATTGCCCGTGGTGCAAAGTACATCAGTACTGGCTTTATCTTAAGCCGTGAATTCTTACCATATCGGAACATGACATCATTGCAAAAATTATAAAAGTGGTAGAGTTATATCATACTAGCTTTTATCTTTATTGTTTTGGAGGTTAGAAATTATTCCACGGGAACTTACTTTCAAGCAAAAAAACAAGTTTCATCGAAATCCAATCGGCTATTAACCCACAATCAGGTAACAGACAGACAGCAATACCGACTTTCACACTAAAACTAACATTAGTAGCTACCTATGTCCAATAAGATCTCAGTTACACCTAGGTTGCAAAAATATAACTAAAAGTATTCATGACTGAAATAAGCTTTAACGACTCATCGTGTTCGGCACGCAGCCTTATAGAGCCAGCACCCCAGATTTTATTGAAGTCAGTCATGTGTGGCGTGGCCAGCCTGCCTGCTCCCAACTGGGATTTGCATACAATACTGCTAGCTAGGAGCGAGTTTGTGCATTCGCGATGGCAATGTTTTTGACATTTAACAATCGCACACGTATAAATAAGCATCTGAATTCAAAACAAAATCAGTAATTTATGCAAACAATACGAATGTAACAAAGTTGTGGAATTACCAAAAAGAAAATCAAGAAACGTTACTTTTTTGTTAAGATTACGAATTCCTACGTTGTTCCATATTACTTTTATGTATCACCTTGAACGTTAATGATAACATACCAATTTTGTTGGGCAAAAGAACCCATTCGTCTCATTTAAATTCTGTAGCCAGTAGATATACCGATACAAAAGAAACAGGTTCTAACCAACTTTTTACATCGCTCTCGCCCGAAAACAAACGTAGCTATAGCAAAAATGTTTCATCCCAGGCATTCTGAAGGTTAGACTTAGTAAAAAAGGCCCATGTTGCCTTTGAGTCTTGCCGTTTTTCAACCTACATTGTACAATGTTGATACCTGATATGGCTATCCTACTTGTCAACCAATCTTGTGGTGTAGACGTGTCCCGAATGCAGAGGACGAATTCTGTAATCGTGCGGGTGCCAATCAAGTCACGTTCGATGATACATGTAATAAGCTTTGTACCGCTAATTATTATTGTGTTATTAATATTCGTAATGGTGCTATCAATCATTCATACATACAATGTGACCTAATGCTTCACATATTTTATTCCCCTATTTTCTTCTGCGTGACAGGGTACTGCACTACGAACCTCAAAAACGAAACAAACAAAAATAAATGAAAACGCAAAATACATCTGCAATGCCTACTTTAATAAACGTCTTAATTTACCCGTTAGCAATATCAAAACAAGCATTAATCAGAATACCTAGTATGATTCTTTAGAAACAACAGTAAGCTCCAATGTAATTGCCTGTACAAATGAGTGGAAGCACGCGAGTTAATATCGATGCCCTCGTGAGCTCAACCACAAATGACATCAGACCATCGCACAACGTGATCAATAACGTGACAAATATGAGGACAGCACATAAAAACACGATGTACGTAACACACAGCATCCAACAAAGTCAACGGAAACAGAACTCAGGACGTATGTCTAGTCTAATCGTCCGTTTTTCCTATATCCTTATACATATGTACATACATATATATGCAAAATTATATGCAAGTTCTGCATAATATCTAAGCCAAAGAAATACAATAAACATGTACTTATTCAGGTATTTTATTTCGATTTTGAGGAAAAAGACAGCTGAAATTCCGGAGAATACCTAACAAAAAATGTTAATCATCAATGATTCAAACTGTATGTTGTTATTTATTATATGTATCCTTGACATAAATCTGAAGTGGTCACCAAACTGGCCTTAACCTATATCCTTGGAAGAGCTTTTTAGCTTGCATGAACTATACTACCTAATATGGGTACAAAGGAAGTGACTGCTGAGATGATGGGTAATAGAGATGTATGGAGGAAGACATATAAGAAGATAGAAATTGGCATGAAGGCAGGAGAATTATGAAATGAGACTATCTGATGTGTGTATTGATTTACATTGGGCAGGCTCAATTACGTATAAATGAACAAGCAGAGAACAATGAACCAGTAGCGCTGTATAAAGCCCTTTCTGGTCCACAGTAGTCAATAACAGCGTGTTGCAAGCCATAACAAAACTCTCTCAGTCACGGTGGTTGCCCACGTAAGCCTCATGTGTCACAGTCGAGTACCCTGCTCGGACGCAAACCAAATAGATCTACGATCTCCAAACGAACTCTGTTCGCCGTATCGTACGCTTTCCCGAACCAACCATGACTTTCAGCCAGCGGAGCAGTAAATAGCTGACACTGCTGATTAAATCCGTATTTATGAACGGCAATTAATTGATTTAATTGAAGCTAGAACTTCCTGTCTTTGATAAACACCAGTAGTTCTCATTAGAAGTCACGTAATTGACGTGATCTATGATGAAAGTCCCTGGATAAGGGTATATATATAAATGAAAAGCTGTTGAGGTATTTTCAGTACAGTTTGTAGCCCTCCAAATACATTTCTACAGCTTAGCGAAGGGTTCAGGTCTATTTATCTATTGTCTAATGGGCCTGCTCGTGGTTCCGATTTTGATTGACCAGACCCCTATCAAAATACGACTCTCCTTTTTCTTTGGGCTAAATCTGCAGCTGTTTCACTACAATCGCAATAACCCAGTTAAGGAAAATTAAACTTATACTGTGGAAACAGATAAATCTACGAAATATTAGTCAGTTATTGACGCAGATATTCAAATTGGCTAAACTCGTCATGATAATTCAGAGAATGGCAGTTAGATATATCAAAGCACAAGACTATGATACAACCTAGCCATGAATGCGGCAATAAAGCACGGAATTGATCGACCTATTTAACACGCTACCATTATATTGTCTTACCGCCAACGCTATTTTCATTATTCAAAAGTTAGCTAGCTAAAATCAATAAAAATACGGAACGTGTGTTATTGTATGAAGGTTACGTTAGATAGTCATGACTAAGCTAATGATCTATTCTCAATAAGGCTAAAAGTTGCGAATTGAATAAACTGTTAATCATTTCGAAGAATCACTCGTTCATTGCAAATAATGTATTTATTCAAATGGACACGTAGTCAGTTGACTACATTTGAATACTTAGATACAAATAATACAATACCCAACGTACAGCCAGTGACAACATTTTTCTCTCGTTGCAAACACTACTAAAAATAGCTAACGCTAGAATTGGTATGCTGTGCTGGTTCTAGGAAATTACTGATGTGTGTTTCGATATAATTAACTGAAGACTTGCCTGACATTTTAGCTAACTAACTGCCTTGCATTTCTTACTTTTGAATCATCCTCATGCTATTCTCCGAATTTACATTCTCATACCTAGCTGATTTTCTGCTAGCTGTCAGCTCAGTTTTCCTTCCGTACCTTCCTTCAAACCGACTACCGTAAGACTTTTATACGTTACATATTTTCTGCGACATGTTCTACTTTTTTATACTTAACAAATACGACTTTTTTGCTGACCAAGCCCCAACCAACTTGTCTACAAACAGAAAATGCACGTTTTAGCCTAGAAGCCATATAATAATATCTTTTGTATTTAGATGGAATGTGAAAACATGTTGTATTGTCAGAGCTTATCTCGGCTTGAACTGACATCAGTATCATTAGTCGTGCACTCCGCCAAGGACAGGTGGCGTGACGCGAGCCAATCCGGGACGAATGATCGATTCTTTGTCTATGAGCGAAGATAGATCTTACTCACTAAGTAATATGTCACACAAATACTTCACAGACAGAGTTCACGTCTAATTGGAACGTTTTAAACTGATAATGACTACTAAGACATATACATTGGTACAGTCACGACTCACCAGGCTAGAACGTTCAAAGTTTCTAACCTGATTACCTATATAGTATCGACATTTTCAGCCGCCAAATTAAACTTTCGGCTAGCTAGACTAACCTAAATAAAATATTACCTTTGTGCTATAGATGTGCCGAAGAACTTTTCATTGTTCCAGTAATGGTTTTCAAACTGATCCATATGAAATTAAAAAATAGAAAGAATAATAAAATGTACCTAGTTAGAAAATGTCATCCTACATTATAAATTAGAGAAAAAAATACTACAACAGCCATAGGGATAAACGCAAGTGAATAATGCACTTGTATGATGTATCTGAGGCAGTAAGGTCAGCAGAAGGCCACGCCTGGCGCAACTAATAATAGAGGCCTACGTAATACTTTAATGCTTAATCATTCAAATATATTTATTACTTATTGTGATTTTTTTTCCATGCACTATATCGTCAGCAAATATTAAACTATTTACTTTTGTCTGAATTACGAGCATTTAGTCCTTTCACAGTGTGTTTCATAGTAATTTAAATTTTAAACTCTTTCGTCATGGGTCGTTTTCAATGTCTTTGTGTAAACGGATTCCAATTTAGACTCCAAAGTTGTAATTTCTTCAACAACGAGTTAATGGACTACCTACTCATAATACTAAATTTAAAGGGCCAAATCGGGGCTAAATCCATAAAGCTAGCGTCGGGGAGATTATTTACCTTGTCATGACAAGGCAACATGAAAACTGTAGCAGGCCTAACAGGGGCGACTGCTAATGCGTTTTTAAGTCGCACTTTACCTTCACTAGCTATTTATATCCAAGTAATTTCATTACTAAGCTCTATTGTGTGATAAAGAACAAATCCCAAACTGGCAAAATAAGTAATCTTTCTTTATTTCTTTACTCGACCCCAATCGAAAAAAGAAGGTCGCAAGTCGGATGATAATACTACAACTTTGAACTCAATCAATTACAAGAAGTAGTAAAAAACAAACACTTGTACACAAGTACTTGTGTACACTTGTACACAAGTACTTGTGTACAAGTGTATCACTATATAACACGACTTATCTTATTATATTATCGCAGATTATAGAAGGTGTTGTTTTGCATCCTCGTCAAATTCAGGGAGGTAACTATGCTAATGATTCTCGTCCCGAATCAATAATAAAATGGGTAGGTAATTTTTTTTCTTTACTTAAATCGGTAAGTGTGAACCACCCGTGTTTTAAACGCGGACCGTCTGATTCTCGCCCTACTACCGCGCATCCACATATACAAACAATCTCGAACGTTTATTCGATAATTTCTTAATTCCCCAAACCACGTTAAGCGGGTTAATCTGAAATACTGACAAACTTAAACAACCAAAAAAATCAGCGTTTATTAATAATGAACTAGGTACCGCTATTTTAATTGATTATTTATGTCTTTTGTGACAACGTACTCAATTTTGACAAGGATGCAAAACAACACCTTGTACAGCAGTTGCAGTAATGATAAAAATTGACAAGCATTCTTACACAATCTTATCAGACTGTATAATTTTATTTCGAAAATTAAAAGATTAGTAGGTATCTGTTCTTATTATCTTAGTTAAGTCATCAATACAACACGAGGTATTCCATGAAGCACACCCAAACGAAGCACACCCAGACGAAGCACACCTAAAGTATTCCACTTAGCACACCCGTAGGTGAGCTTCAAATAAAAATTTAAAATAATAAATTTCCTATTCCACGAAGCACACCTACGAATATCACTCGCATAGTGCGGAGACTAAGAAATAATAATGCCGATAGAAGAAAATATTTATTATTTAAAAGACTAACTTAAATGTCTAACATCATTCAGTTTCATTATAATAATGTGACACAATATTTGTCATTTTTGTAATCTTACTATTTAAAATCACAGATTGTTTCATAATTGCAATAAAAACTTGGACAAATATCAAAAACATTGTAATAGTACATTATGATATAAGTGCGGTAAGTTGAAAATTACAGCCGAGGCGATATTGCTAGCCCGAGCCGAAGGCGAGGGCTACAAGAAAGCAGAGGCTGTAATTATCAAAGCGCACGTATGTCATACGACGTTTTATAACACATTTGCGAGGAAATAAATAAAATCGGATCGGATGACATTTTCAAACAAAAACAATACAGCGTAAAGAGAAAGCGCGCGGAATAATTTTTACGCTTTTTTTTTAAGGCAAAGGCACAAAAACAGCCAGTATTACTAATAAAGTAAATTAATATTTTTGTGTTTTGTTACAGATAAATGGTTGTAATTTATGCTCAATATTGATTAAATTAAAGAATTAAATGTTTATTTATTACATTTTATCTCCCAAGTTAATCTATATATATAAAAGAAAGTCGTGTTAGTTACACTATTTATAACTCAAGAACGGCTGAACCGATTTGACTGAAAATTGGTGGGGAGGTAGCTTAGAACCAGGAGACGGACATAGGATACGGTAGGGTAGGGTAGGTAGGTAGGGTAGGGTAGGTAGGTAGGGTAGGGTAGGTAGGTAGGGTAGGGTAGGTAGGTAGGGTAGGGTAGGGTAGGTAGGTAGGGTAGGGTAGGTAGGTAGGGTAGGGTAGGTAGGTAGGGTAGGGTAGGTAGGTAGGGTAGGGTAGGTAGGTAGGGTAGGGTAGGTAGGTAGGGTAGGGTAGGTAGGTAGGGTAGGTAGGTAGGGTAGGTAGGTAGGGTAGGGTAGGTAGGTAGGGTAAGGTAGGTAGGTAGGTAGGGTAGGGTAGGTAGGTAGGGTAGGGTAGGTAGGTAGGGTAGGGTAGGTAGGTAGGGTAGGGTAGGTAGGTAGGGTAGGGTAGGGTAGGTAGGTAGGGTAGGGTAGGTAGGTAGGGTAGGGTAGGTAGTAAGGGTAGGGTAGGGTAGGGTAGAGTAGGTAGGTAGGGTAGGGTAGAGTAGGTAGGTAGGTAGCGTAGGGTAGGGTAGGTAGGATAGGGTAGGTAGGTCGGATAGGGTAGGTGGGTAGTAAAAAGTGCATTGCAACGCATGCTGGGTACAGCTAGTCTTATTCATAAAATGTTGACCACTTTTCTGACATAAAAACTCTTTGCTAAGATTTAAAAAAATACCGTTCGTTTTAGACGGAGCATTTTGATAAGCCGTGCGTTTTACATTACATTACCGCACTAGTGCGTAATGAGATACATTACGATACTGAACTTGGTGCAATAAGAGACCCTTTACGAGCAAATGTGTTATAAATATTGTTTTACATAGAGATCTATGTTAAAGTTTTCTTATAGCTACCTGTTTAGTGAATAATAAAAATACTCTACTTTAACATAAAATATCACAGATTGTTTCATAATTGCAATAAAAACTTGGAAAATATCAAAAACATTGTAAATATAGTTTCCATAGAGATGTTGAAGTTTTCTTATAGCTACCTGTTTTACGTCTTATCTATGGGATTTATATATGAACATTATGAAAATTACAAATATTGTATCACATTATTATAATGAAACTGAAAGATGTTAGATATTTAAGTTAGTCTTTTAAATAATAAATATTTTCTTCTATCGATGTTTTTATTTCTTAGTCTCCGCACTATGCGAGTGATATTCGTAGGTGTGCTTCGTGGAATAGGAAATTAATTATTTTAAATTTTTATTTGAAGCCCACCTACGGGTGTGCTAAGTGGAATACTTTAGGTGTGCTTCGTCTGGGTGTGCTTCGTCTGGGTGTGCTTCGTCTGGGTGTGCTTCGTTTGGGTGTGCTTCGTGGAATACCTCTACAACACTATTTAGCAATCAATTTGAGAGTATAGTCGAAGTTTGTGTTCAAAGAATCCCCAATAAAACTGATATTAACTCTAAAACTTTGAATACCTCATATGGTTCGAAGTACAGACTTATCGCGCAATTGAATCGAAACACCGGATAGAACCTACCTAATTATTTTGCAATAACCTTACTACATAAGTATATTCACAAGTTGACAATCGCAAAATGTCGATAGTTTATAAAATAGGAAAGGAGAAACTAACCGCTTTCTCAAGAGTGTTATCGCAAAACTTGTTCTGATTTCATTCAAGCCTCCCGTTATAGACCTGTCAATAAAAACTGGATTTATGAGCACAAATTACTGATTATTTGCTTCATGTATGTTTGCAAATTAATAACGAAAACTGCAATTTATTACTAGTCAAAATGCGTGTTTTAGACAAGCTAAATTGTAATAATGACTACAAATCAGGGGGTCTACTCTCTAAGTCCGTCAGCGAAAATACGGGTCCGTCCGTAACTAGCTTTATACTTCGAAATGAACCCTACTCCCTAATATTTACGGATTCATGAGTTTTGAAAACACATTGCAAGTAAGGACATCTGTCAAATTGTGATGTCATTAATTTTTAGTTCGGACCCCTAACGAATCTTATGTCCGTAAGTGATACGGAGTAGGAAACAACCGTAACTTCGGCCGAAACTACGGATTTCGTGCTTAGAGAGTAGACCCCCTGATGCGGAGCCAACGACGGATGGGAAAATATTTTAAGATTCTAACTAAGATGTCGATAAATTCATTATCATGAGAAGAGAAAGCTTCCGCGTTTTCATTGTGTGAGTCGACTTGCTTATGAACCTAACTGAAATCTAAACTAGTACAGCAAAAGCTAGACAGGACAACGTAATGGTCGACAAAAAATATTGTGAAGTTGATGTGATAAATTAAAACTCAATGGAAACTGAGAATTGTATATCAGAATCAAAACATTCCTTTTAACAATCGGTCAGAGGAGCCTCATCGGTCACAGTAATTGAACATGGAAGTTGATGTAAAACGACGCTATTTAATTTAATTTAACCAGTTTAAACAACGTTAATTTCTACGTCTGATTGACATTAATAGAAGTTAATTAACCGCATCATCTATCTTATACTACGAAAATACGCGGAACTAGATAGATGAGACTAGATAGAGGTGCCTGGTGCGATACGGTACCATACCACTGTTCCTCAACATGAATAGGTTAAGGTTTTGCAACAGCCAACTAGTTAGAATTATTTATTAAAGTTTATAATATGCTCAATTAAATAGAAAATACATCTTAATGGCATATGCTTTGGGACGAGATTCCTATGACACTGTATGAAATACCTACGTTAATGTCAGGTGCTTTATGTTTGGCTTTAATTTTAAAAGTGTCCTTCGCGCTCGGTCACTGGTGACAGTACACACGCTATGGCGTGATGTAATGCCATAGTGGGCAGCCAACGAGATACATTTTGTCCAACTATTTCAAAACTAGCAGCAAACTAGCTTTATTGCTGTAATCCTTTAATAGGTCGGTAGGTGGTACTGATCCGCCAACGTTTCAGACTTGGTAATTTTAATCATTAGGCATCTGGCGTTGTTGTGTTTCGAAATTTACTTGGGGCTTATCTCGACGCTATGTGATGGAATGGTATTCTGTCATTTAAAAAATATTTATATAATCTCTACCTAAAAGATATGTATCATCTAGTATCGTGTCAGTATAGTTGATTAAACCGGTGTTTAGACTGGCTGTTCCACCACCATCACTATTGTTGAAGTTAAAAGTTTCATCAACCTTGATATGCTAGGACTTATAACTATCATTAATTAATTTCTGAAAAACAGAAACGTTTTCAACTTTTCATTTTCAATTATCCAAAGGGAACCACATAAAGCGTTGGACGATGTGGTGGCCTACAAAAATTTTGTTCCCGTTTCAAAAGCTTATAGTGATATCATATTCCTCATCGTGCATCATTGTTTGATCAGATGTGGGAATACTAACAGTAGTTAAGTACTGTAGCACCTATTATCGTAACCGAGGAAGTACGATGCGCTCGAGTAGACTCGCGACCTACGAACGCACTTGCTCCACAGTCATCCACAAAACCACTCATATGAGCAAATGTTCGTTTGTCTACCTGTCTCACCTCTGTTCCTACGTACCACCTACGTATAATATTGCTACTGTTTGTCTACTGGAATCATCATCTATTTCTCGGCTGACATCGTCATGAAATATATTATCATCTATTTTGGTACTTATGCGTTTTTTCTTGGAATCTGCTAAGGTGTTATCATTTATAACGTTAGCTAGGATTTCTAATATACTTAATTCGGATTTATATATCTATCGTTTATATATGAAAGATTTAAATATCCGATGTACATTATAGTTAATTTTATCGTTTTCAATGCTATGTTATGTAATTGTATTAATCAAACGACTGTTAAATAAGAAGCGGTAGATACTGACAGATATGTTATCTAAGTATATTTTTATACAATATGGTATATATTGCTCCTTGGTGATATGTATATTATATTTTCGATTGACACGAATTTTCAGAGCTGTTTGGAGCGTTCCATTAAAAATAATTGGCAGTAATTATTATCATTGCAGGTTAACATTTGTCACAATCAACTAAAAAAACAAAACAAGTTGGTGGTAAATGAAAATAGAGATATTATTTGTAATGGCATTTAATCTTAATGGAAGAGTTATCTAAAAAAAAGAAGCACAGTATTAACGATGAACAAAAGAACATAACAATGTCAATGACTTTCTAATGACCGGAGTCAGGATGCCGAGGATAAGACCACAAAATACGTAAGTATAATACGATTTTCAGATCGAGGGCGGTTCTAATTGCATTATTCGAAATACCACCCACACTTGTACAAGCGAGGCAAGCAATAAAAGGCTGTTGCTAAACCGATAGAGTTGAGGCATGACTCATATATTATAACCAATATTACTTCTCGCTAAGTTGAGAAATCATTCACTTCAATACAGACATAGAATAGGCCACATAGCTCTGACATTGGGGAACGACACGAACGATAACAAAAATATTTACTTCGACTAGGCAATCTGCCAGCTGCGAGTACGATGAAAATCAAAGTATTTCATAGACAATGACTGTAAAACATATTTGTATATATGTGTGCTGTGTCTACTAGAGTGCAGACTAGATTCGACAAGCTACAAAGTATCTGGAACGGTAGTGTCAAACACATGTCGGGACAACGGACTAGGCTAGGCATGCATAATAAATTAATTCATTGACTATCCACGTAATATAGTTCATTAGAGTTTGCATAAGTTAATAGCAATAAAAATGGTTTTTAATTTTAAATAAATTGACTGCAGAGCTAAACTGCTTTAAAGCTATTCTCCCAAAGGATTTAATTTCTACTGTTTGGTGTATATCTTTGGGTAAGAAATAAAGTAACGGAGAAAGTGCATTCAGGTTTCAGAATAATGCTTATGTTCAAAACAGCGTTGTAACGACCAGTCTTCTAAACGTTAATACTAAAACTAAAACTGAGCAAACTATCATAGCTCTTGCAAAAACAATTGAGACATTAGACGCTGGTAATTTCCCAATGACTCTACAACGAACATATTTCATAATCTTCATGGTAACGATCAATAACTCAGCAACGAATCAAGCAGGCAATGTGTTACACGAACAAGGCAATACTGTGACGATGACTCGTCCGGAGCATTCGGTTAGAGAAACAACTACCAAGTTCACGAACGGTCTACCATTACCACCACCCTTATGCTCTAAGTAATAAGGTTGAAAAGTGGTGGACCGTCAGTGAACTCGGTAGTGCATAGTTGTGAGAAGGGATTGCGTAAGTAACACCTCGTTAGGCAGACCGTCATGTTCATCGTGCTACACAAATTGGTGACCATAACGAGATTCTAAGAAAATGACTCCTATTTGGTACACTGTTATAGAAAACTATAATATTAGATCACATTACACTAATACTAATGGAATCACTGAAAAAAAACAGTCCGATAATATTCAAAAGTAGATTGGTAAAATGTCAGACGAGAAATAGCCGTTAATAAAATTGAATCATTGTAACAACTCCGTCTGTATTCATTGAATTTCAATGTAACAAAAGGTGACTACACAGATGATTTTTCACGGTCACCGTGTAGCGCACTCACACATGTAAACAAAGGTGATAAACACAGCGACGTCGGCATCGTTAATACAGAAAATATTACCTAAATAAATCGTTACGTCATATCTACGTAATGTACGTTCTCTATTTTACTTTTTTCTAACATTACAATTGGTTATCTGTGATGTTGATTGGACATTTAATTGGAGTACCTTGAGAATCTGCACAAATTTTTCTCAATGTAAATATGCCACTGTAATATCTCCTAAAAAGCGTCGTTTTGCTATAGATGATTCATTGCACGCCAAAATCTTTTCACCAAATCTTTTATTTCAACAGATCAAACTTTTTTTTTACAATGCTTTGTCGTTCGTAAGTACATCTTACATGAAAAAAATGCCTGTTGCATGTTTCTTTATAATTTATTATGACCTGTATTATCAGATAGACGCTATCAGTGTAAAACTTACAAATTTTATCTCAACAGTGGCGCACCTGACGCCATTATCTTGAATGTATGCAATAACATCGTGACGGGGGATTATCGTTGCGGTCCCGAATTAATGCAAGTCCAAGAAGGCTAAGTCGATAAAATTGTTACGTATTTATAAGTCTTGTATTAAATACAAATCCACATACAAGATCATCTGTTAGTACGAAACGTTTGGTTAAATCTACATTCTTAACCTTCAATCAAGTCAAGTTAAAATTCATGGTTGATCTTGCGTAAGTAAATTATCGATGACTCACTCAAAAAATAAATAAAGACTTGGTATCTATTACTATATCTAATATGTTAAGTCTATACCATATTTGTAACACTATAAACTACAAAGGTCATATAGTAACATTTTCGCACCAAACATGTACAGAAACTAACAATAATACACCATAGAAAACCTAATTAAGCATTTGATTCTAACGTTCTCGCATGGAACGCTAATAGCTGTGTGCATTCATCAATCTAACTGCAGTCAGAATGTCAATTACCTATGCTGTTGGTAGGGCATGTATTACTATAGGATAGGATGCTCTGCTAGTTTAGCGACCATCAACATTTGACCTAGTTATTTATGATGCACGTAATTGTACGAAAATGTTGATGTCAAAGGGAGTGATTAGAACAATAATAGTGACAGGAAATTACTCACCCACAAGTGCAGATTTCACAGATGCACTGTTCCTTATGGACAGTCTTCTCCGGTTTCTTGGGGCCGCCTCTAGGCTCTCGTCTCGTCTCATCAATGATGACGGTTTCCTCGACGGTGGTCCTGTCGTCTCGCATTGTTCTCCTGTCGTCGATGATCTTCTCATCGTAGACGGTGCTGACGGTGGTATCCTCTCTCGTGGTGTCCGTGATAGCACGGTCCACCACGTCGTATTCTCGAATAACGTCTTCGGTCGTTTGGACATCGCGCTGCAATGCGTGTAAAGTTTTTATCTCCTACACTTCTAGATAATCTATATAAAGCTTTTCTCCGTGCAGATAAAACAATAATAGATATTAGACTATCAGTCTTGCATTATTGTGATGCAAACATGTAACAAAACTGGAATATTGTTTATCAAAGTTGAGCCAAACTCGTTGTTGATTAGAAGTGAAAGTTGAGAAGCTACTTAATAAGTGGTTAAGGAAAATAAATCATGAAATATTAAGTATATTTTACGCTTACCAAGTTTTTGACGTCTAACGCGCTCTTGTCGACGTAGACGTCCGTTTTGATCTTGTCGTCTTCTTTAGCATCTTCATAGGTTGTTATTTTTCTTGTAATTCCATTCTTAGTTACGAAACGGGTGACTTCAATTTGACTCCTTTTCTTTTCTACTTCGAAAGCCTTCCTAGTTGTTTCACCTGTAGTGGTAGACAATACAGTAGTTTCTTCTGTATCAAGTCCTTCATAAAGATCTTTCACATCTTCATTAATTTTAGTTCCAAATGTTACTTTTTCAATCCTCTTAAATGGATACTTCTTAACAGTGTCGATTATCTCCTTCAGGATACGGTCGTCAATGTTCCTGTTAATCACAATATTTTTGTTGCTTACTCGCACGTCTTTGTTAAACTTTGAGGTTTCAATTATCTTCCGCAAGTCACTAATGGATGTAAAATCTTTAATGTCCCTTGATGACAATATTATGTTTTCTTCCGTATCTTGTCGCTTTAAGTGGTGTCTTGGCTGTTCAGCTCTGCCAAACGGTGACATCTCTTTAGGTCTTTTAGGCCTGTCATTATCTGTTTCGTAGACAAACTTTCCATTCCATGTCCCGGTGCTCCCTTCGTATGTCGTGAAATTGTCTTTCGTTTGAGAAGTGGTGGTGGATGTTGACTCTTTAATTAAGTTTTGTTTCTCTGTAGTCACGAAATCAGTAGTTTCTTTGACATCTCTAATATCTTTTATATGAGACTGGGTATCAGAAGACGTCTTATGGGTTGTCGTCGTATGAACATTTTGATCAGTCGTATCCTGAATATGTTTATTATTCACAACGTCTCTATCAGTGACATATTCAGTTATTGCTTTCTTCTTCGTGAAATCACCTCCGTATCGGTTGCTAGTAGATGCAATTTCTTTCCCATTCTTGTACAACGCTGATTCCTCAGATACTTCCAGAGAACTTTTTGGCACTCCGTCTTTACCAGTGTCATAATGAGATTCTTTATCCAGTACATGTCGCGAATATTCGTGTTGAGGTTTCATATCTGTACCACTGACATTGTGACTTTTCTCATAGGTAGAATGTTCCTTATTATCTCCCCATTCTCTGTGAGAAGTGTCTACGATCCGTTCTTTACCATCAACAATTTCAACAACATAAGAAGAGGTTGAGGCTTGCTGAGCACTGCTTGTGTTACTTTTCATTATTTTTGTGGAAAAGTTAATATTCTCTGTATTAGGCACCTGTAGTATGTCGCCTACTTTCCTCAGTTCGTTTTGAATGGTGGCGTCATAACCATAAAAGTTGGAAGAATCTGTCTGATTCATATTGCGTCGTCGATTATCAACTCTTTCTTGATTCGCTGAGACATTGTCAACAACATCTTTACGGTTTCTATTGGTAATGTTAGAAACGTTTTTCGACTGGTAGTTATCATCTTTGACTGATGATGTTTGTTGATCAGACGTTGTATGTTCACGAGTTGTGTACTGCTGATCCGATGTAGTATGATCACGGGTTGTGTAATGCTGATCCGTTGTAGTGTGATCACGACTAGTATTATGTTGATCAGATGTCAAATGTTGACGAGTTATGTCGTGCTGTTGATCAGATGTCAAATGTTGACGAGTTGTGTTTTGCTGTTGATCAGATGTTAAATATTGACGAGTTGTATTTTGCTGTTGGTTGGAAGTTGAAGTATCACGATTTGTAATATACTGTTGATCACTTGTCATTTGATCATGGCTTGTTATGAACTGTTGATCAGCTGGTAAATGATCGCGGTTTGTTATGTACTGTTGATGTTTTGCAATGTTATCTTTCTCTTTAGTAATACTGGAATGTGACGTCATTTGATTTCCATCCTTAATAAATTTAGAGTCTTCTTTAACAATCATTTCGCTTGTTGGTTTCTTTCCATCTTTACCTGTGTCATAATTTGATTTCATATCATAGTTCTGGGTGCTGTGGGCAGATTGTGGCTTGATATCAGTGCCACTAACGCTTGCATAAGCTTCCTTTGATTCATGTTCTTGGGCATCGCCCCACTCCCTCTTCGAACTATCTATGATACGCTCTTTACCGTCAACAATTTCAACAACATACGAGGATGATGAAGATTTTGTGACATTGCTACTTTTACTCTCATTTGTTTGTGATGTGCTGCTATATTCTTTAGTGTTACTTCGTTTGTCCAAGCTGCCTTCACCTCCGTAGAAATTAGAAGTATCGGATCTGACCGTTTTGGTCCTCTGCGATGGTTCAGGAGAGTTGCGGTAAGTTACTCTGTCGCTTTGTTTCAAGTCTTGTCGGTCTTTCGACGAAGATGTTGCCGATTGATTCTCTAAACTCTGTCGCTCCGATTGGAGAAAAGAATTAGCAGCGTTTGCATTTTGAGATCGTTTCATATATGTGTTAGAGTTCGAGACATTATCTACGAAACCTGTGTTAAGAGTTTGATTGGGAGCAGAAGAATCTGCAGTTCTGTCAAATGATTGGGTGTGACTAGAACCCGACTGCTGAACAGAAGTCGATGAAGTCTGGAATGTTTCGGTTTTGGCGTGCTGTTGATGGGTCGAGGACGACTCCTGTAGCATCGAATTAGAGACATATTCGCCCGAAGTTGACTGTGCCATGTCACTTACGTTATGTTCCAGTGCTCTAGTTTGAGACAAGTCACTGATAGAAGGCGCCTCCGTGATGATGTAGTGCGGGTGGCTGTTGTAATGTTCCGATATGGTCGAGCCGGCTATCGAAGAATGGTCGGAAATGTCCGTTATCATTAGCGGATCATCTTCCTCGACCTTTACCTCGATATAGCGGACCTTCTTACCAGAGCTGACCTTCTGCAGAGTGTTACTGCTCTGCTGCACCGACGTGGATGAACTCGTCTTCTGAACACTAGTCGATGCACTACCAGAAGATGTCACTTCCGACGTTTTTGATTGCTTAGTCTTTTTATTTTTTATCGTCATTTTGGTCCCACAAAATAAATTACTTTATCATAAAAACTTTATATCTATTTGATATAGGAGATTCTTAAATTACCACGTATATTTTTTAAATAAAAACTAAAAGCATAATATAAATATCGTCAAACAATTGCCACATAAAAAGTAAATATTGGTCGCGAGTGTCGTTCGTATCGTGTGTCGCAGAGTGCGCGCGCGCTCCTCGCAACTGACTCGCGGATTGTGTCTACGCTCTGCGCGGGCGCCCCTCACACCTTCGCGCCGCCGCCGCACATCGCGCCCACCAGACCTTTGCGACACGTAAGCGCTTACATCTCACTGTTGGACTCATACCAAAAATGGTGTAAAAGCTGCTAAACTCACTGCTTACTTAATCACGAACCTTAGTCACCAACACTTCGCTGTTTGTACTTATCCGATCAATTATTAATTAAATCTTTGAGAACGCACTGTTTTATTGAACTACCACACATTAAGTCCATACCTAAATTAAAAATATGGATTTAACTGATGTTAAAAACAGTTTATTTTCTATCAACCACAACAGAGATTCACAACACTCGAAGGCTTTTTCAATCAATAAGTTCGAGTCAACATAATGTCGTCGAAACAACCCTCCTTTTGCGTCGGGGGTAATAAACACCATTTTCACGGAACATTATCGATAGTTCCGTAGCTGCAGACTTGCACAGACGTGCTCATGATTGTGGAATCTTTGAATATACTAGACTTACATGGCTTCAGGCGTGTATCGACGGTAATCCTATGAAAAGCGAGCGCGAAGTGGGTAACTTAGGTGAAAATGACCTAGTTTTATACATTTTCTGTTTATTCATGAAAATCGCAGCCATCAAGAACAGGGTCATATTTCTTTAGTGGAGGAATTTTGTCCTAAGTATTATACCTTTTGTTATGCTGCACTTACTATGTTTTCTCTCTGCATCACCCTAAGGTAGACTGGTAGAAAATGCCTAAGGCATTAAGTCCGCCTTTGTACAGTGTTTTTTATACTTGTGCATAAAGTTTTAATAAATAAATATACTTATTTATAACTTATATAACATATCATAGCATCACGCCTGTAATCCCCGAAGGGTGAGGCAGAGGTGTACCTAATAGTACACACACATTTCGCCAGTTATGCTTAAGTCCCGTGTAATAGGGGGTGCTATACCAACTCACTTATTCGGTAGTAAGTATACTGTTGAAAATCAGCATCTACTAAAGACGAATTAATAAAACTACATAAAGGGTGTAAAACACCTCTTAACGAAGCCGAAAGGCACTGGTTCTCCCTGTCATTGCCATCATTTTTTTGTTCTACACAGTACCTGGGAACCAAGTTTTTTTTTAAATATAAGTTTTTAATGTAAGATTTTTACTTTAAACACCTTCACGACCCCGTACTCTTCAATCCGTCCATCAGCACAATGTCGTTTCCCAGCAATAATTTTTGCGTAAAGTTACTTATAATTGGCTTTGTGATGAGGTGATTTACACGGTGTATAAAGTTCTCCGTGTGGACATCTATTAATTATTTTATTTTGTGTGGATAAAGATTGATATGCAGCATTGGCCAAAGCTACTCCACCATACTGTTGCCTAGAATTAGGTGACGCCAAAGACAATAAAATACGCTAATCAAGCAAAAATCATCATCACACTCTTGCCCTTATCCCAATTTATTTAGGGTCGGCGCAGCATGGCGGGTTCTTCCATAGTTCTCTATTACTTGTCATCAAAAACAATTTGCTAGGTAAAGCACGGCTTCTTATATTCACATGAATTTAAAATAAGCAGAGCCCACGTTTCAACTAAGTAAACCGAATCAAGTGAACTGATCTCAGGGTAGGTAGGACCTGGTAATGTGACATCGATATTTGCATAATATTTTGGTGCAGTGCAACTTCCAGATTCAGCTGAGCCGGTCCGCCATCGACGCACTGCGTTTCGATCGGGCACTACTGCATTCGAATGACCTGGTTTTTTTGCTGACATAGAACAGGTAAAAATATGTACTAGATACCTCAGTATTTCTGTGTTTTTTATTCTTATTTTTTTTACATAACGTGGACCAATCCAGCGAACGGGAAAAAAAGGGTACAGACACCAAGGAGTGTCCCTTGGTGTCTGTCCCTCTTTTTTTTTTATTTTACGGATGGGAAATCATCAAATTACCCCTCCCGCTCTGGGCGGAGCGGAAGGAAGGGTCAGACTTGACTGACTAAAACCCATCCATGTTCCTCTCAGCCCTTTGTGTTTCAGGGCCACGGTATCGTTTTTTTTTTCAAAATCAAAATCTTTTATTCAAATTAGGCTGTTATTCAGCACTTTTTGAACGTCAAAATAACAAGAGACAGTCCCCCAAAACGCCCGCCCTTCGCCACCTCCTAGTGTTTTAGCTGGGAAGAAGAAGTGGCGGAACGAACTCCCCAGCAACTTTCGAACAGTCCCGCAGTCCTGGCAGGTATCGGCCCTCTCGGACCCTTTCCGATTTGCTGACATCTCCTTGAGGTGAGCGTGGAAAACGAACGCGCCGTCGACACGGCCTGTCGTCATAACACGGTCGGACGGTGAGCTAGCCCATTACTCGCCGTCCAAAGGACTGCGGTGATTTTTATCCTCATGTCAGCTTTTATGTTAAAATGTGTTCTGTCAAATAAATAATTTTCTTCCCTTTCCAACCAACTTCTAAAAAGGAGGTGGATCCATTCGAACAGCATATTTTTTTTTCGTGTATACCGTTTTCTTCGTGATAACAGGTTCGATTTAAGCGATTGTTTTTCATTTGGTAGAAGATGTTTGCGCGGTGGTCCCTTGTTAATTTTATCGGTACTTTATGAGTTATCTATCCTCTATGGTATAATTTGTTCTTCTTCGCCCATGTGGATGATATGCTAATAATAACTTCCAGTTACAATGTAAAATTGTTACATGACAAGAATGTGTGTTAGACCACAAAAAAAGATTTTTCCTATATTGTTTTTTGTGAATATTGAAACAGAACAGAATGATTTCTGAAATTCCAATGTAAATCGTATAGTGATGAATTTGTTTACAGTATAAAGCATGAACAAAGTTTTATTTTGGTCTGATTGAAACATGCTTTATACTTACAAACTTCTCATAAGACCTCGAATGTCCAGTCAGAGATATTCTGAGGAAAAGTGTAAATGGGTCGAGCTGACGTGATTCATGTTTTATTCTTGAGTAAATTAATACATCTGTATTCTTTAAGGTCGTTAAGGTTGTATTGTAATTAGTAATGAACTGATTAACGCTGGTCGCTAGGTCATAGGTACGATCACAATTAAATAAACATACAATTTTATGAATCCATACTTCTACAGGGTGTAACGGAAAGGGTATATACATACTTAAGGGTGTGCTACAGACTATCAAACTAAACATGTTTCTCATCATAAAACATGTTTGTGTTTCAGCAAAAAAAATATCTGCTGCCCCATTGTATATCCTACTATTATTATAAATGTGAAAGTTTGTGAGGATGGATGGATGTTTGTTACTCTTTCACGCAAAAACTACTGAATGGATTTGGATGAAATTTGGCACGCGGGTAGATTATAACCTGGATTAACACATAGGATACTTTTATCCCGATAGTATATTCCCGTGGGACAATTATCGAACTCCACGCGGGCGGCGCCGCGGGCATAAGCTAGTGTATACTAATATTAAAAAGCACTGCCGACTCTACTGCTCTGGATGATTGCCTCGTAGGTCGAGTGGTCACTAGCGCGACTGCTGAGTATTAGGTCCTGGGTTCGTTTTCCAGGTCGAGCGAAGTGTTATTGGGTTTTCTCATCAAGAATTTCTCAGTAGCAGGCAGCAGCCAAAAAGTATGGGTTTGTGCTCGGTTGATGCCAATAGGCTCGCCCCCTATTACATGGAACTTAAAACATAACTGGCGAAATGTGGGTGTACTATTAGGCAGAAGTACACCTCTGCCTAACCATTTGGGGATTACAGGCGTGATGATATGTTATAAAGAAGTAAAGTTTCTAAGTTTGGATGGAAGTGATCTCTGAAACTATTCATCCGATTTAAAAAGCTGTACTATTTATTACTGAATGACATTGGATAATGTTTCTAAGAATTACGTCATTTCTTTTAAAACTATTTATCTACATAAGACAGAAACTACAAAAATATAAAAAATACTATCTTTCTCAACTATTATAAGATAATTCTTAAAAAAAAAAAAAAATTTGGTCGATCTCTTGGAATAAAGCTGATATTCCACGAATTATTTTTCGATCGAAGAAATATACTGTAGATTCTGCAGGTAATTGAGGAAAATAATTTAAATATTCCTGTTTTCCTACCAAATGTATCCATGTATGCCATCCGTAGTCGTTGCACTCGTATCGTGCGTAGACGCGTACTTTCCTGTCGTAGCGGCGTAGTTGCCTTGTGTAACTGCGTAGACACTTGTCTTGCGTAGCTGCGTAGTTATCTTGCGTAGCTGCGCTGTTCCCTAGCGTAGCTGCATAGTTTCCTTGCGTAGCCACATATCCGGCTCGCGCAGGTGCTTAGATGCCTTGCCCTCTCAATCATCTTCATTACAGATCAATGTGATTTGAATTTGTAACCTCAACGACAGACATACAGGTATGAACATAAGTAACTGAAATATTTTAATGAAACTAGACACATCAAAAAAGTCTAAGTGTCGCCGCACACGGGCTACCTGCCACAACCACAAAACGCCGCCACCGGCATATTTCCTGTAGTTTTCATACATTTTATATGGACTCGCCGCACACGGTTGACGCTGGTGGCCGCCACACGCTACAACCGTCGCTGCCCGCTTCTTGTGGCCCGCACCGGCCACTAAACGCCGACACGAAACGTCACTACACGCCACTCGCGCGATTCCGAGTCCGAGTCCATTATGATACTGCATGCATGGGTTAAAAAAAGTAGCAGCCACCGACTGCAAGTGGCGACCACCGGCCACAATTGGCTGTCGCGCGCTTCAACTACTTTTGTAGCTGCGTCTAGCTTCTCGTGGCGGCGTTTGTGGTTGTGGCCAGTGGCCCGTGTGCGGTGACCCTAAGCAACACGCCAGCTATAACATTTTATTTTTTTTAAATTAACCTCTATTTTCAAAAATTTTAAGTACATTTTAGATTCGAAAAAAAACAAAATACATACGCATTTTTGAAATACAGAAGGAAAACTAAGCTTGGTCGCAGTGTAGGGCATTTTGTACTGTATAATTTGAGGGCTTTTCTTTTTTTTTCTGGTATAAAAGCAATTATTACTTCTTTCTTTTAACTTTTGTAACTAAGCAACACGCCAGCTATAACATTTTATTTTTTTTAAAATCACCTTCTATTTTCAAAAATTTTAAGTACATTTTAGATTCGAAAAAAAACAAAATACATACGCATTTTTGATATACAGAAGGAAAACTAAGCTTGGTCGCAGTGTAGGGCATTTTGTACTGTATAATTTGAGGGCTTTTCTTTTGTTTCTGGTATAAAAGCAATTATTACTTCTTTCTTTTAACTTTTGTAACTCGAAACGTTATGTCACGTGGTAATAAAACACGTGAAGGGATGTCTAGGGATCCGGGTATGTTGGATGGTGGCCACCGTCAACGCGAAATTGAGATCTAACATCCTGCAACCAAGAGTAATTTACAGATTATGGGAACTTTACTGGCCTAAAAAAGATGGCGGCTAACGTTACCTAGGCAGGTATAGGGGCACTGCCCAGAGATAGGACCGTTTTCGCGAGGAAGTAGCCTCAAATTCACCAGTTCGAGGTTGGAAGACTCTTGTCCCAGTATCAGGTTGTGATCAGTGTTCAAACTACCAGGAGATGATAGCAGAAGGGCAATCTTAGCTCGCATACCGGTAAGAGTTCTAGCTCTGCCACGGAAAATCGAGGGCATAGTGTATTGTTGGTATACGCACATTTGTACAAGACCGACACTCAGTGGTCAAGTGTTCTGTTTTGGTATGAGCTTTGATTTGGTTTTCATCCTGATTTAAGCAGAACAGTGCGTGTTTGGCAAGATCGTAGTCACCAGAGCTGATTACGGAATCCTCAGTCTTCATCCTTCTCTAGGCAGAACGCTTTTGGTCTGGGCTGGAAATCACCCGGGTAGAAAAACCGATCTCGTTTTGATATACAGTAAAAAAATCTGTTCAGCGAACACAATATCACGGTATAAGACCGGCCTACTAAATTCGCTGATCTCAATTCCATTGAGCTTACATGGGATTTGCTTAGGGGAAGAGCTTTAAGTAATCTTCACCATTAAGTTACCAGAATAACTTATTACACATCTATCCAGTGAATAGATCTTATATCATAGATGTTAATCAATAACGTCATATTCGGTATACATGTGTCGCCGATGTAGAGCCATCGTAAGTGCTTTAAGAAGACCAACCGAATACCTATTAAAAAGTTGCTTCAGACGTTTTTTTCTAATTTAATTCATAGCCAGTCCTCACATTTTCTTAATTTCCTAAAACTTGAATTTAAAGATTTCGCCTCATTTCAGATATTATATAAATTTTAATTTTTCTCTTAGAAACTTCTTATCGAAATGTAACAATTAAATGATGTATTAAATTATGCTTATATTGATGTATGACACCTACGACAAAACATCAAAAATAAAAATATTTGCAAGAATATCCTGGTAGCTTAGACTTTTGTGATGTGTGTATTTTAAATATGTTCCAAATGAAGCACAGTTCAACTAATGAGATCCCACTTCATATATGTTTTTATTACATAGCAGTAGGTGCGGAAAGCAGAGTATTCTCCTCGACGGTAAAGGTGCCTCCGTTTTCGGCGAGCTTCAATCCCTCATTAAGAATTCCAGTCTTATCTCCCTCGCATTGCTCAGGAGTTAACTCTGAGCTCTGCACCCCTTCGTTCTGTTTGGACTTAAATATAGTGCCCGTGAAATGAGATACTGCTTTAACCCCTTGGTGGATAATCTACTAAATCATAGCACAAAATCTATACAAATCACACTGTTAAATATTGGAATATAAAGACATTCACTTAGATTTATATAAAAAAAAAACTTTTTACAAAAAAATATAACCGACTTCAAAACAAAAAAGTTGAAAATAATTTTACTTTCGTCAGTCGGTGACTTGTTTGTTTCATGTACTTGTTTGCCACCGACTTCCGAAAGTAAAATTATTTTCAACTTTTTTGTTTTGAAGTCGGTTATATTTTTTTGTAAAAAGTTTTTATTTTACCCTTTTCAGTTGTGGTATCTTACTTAAATTCTTATCTAGTATCATTTTTACTTTGTAACTAGACACCAGCACATCGTCCATACATACGTGAAAGGACAAAATGCATAATAAAGAGGATAACTCAAAAAGTACCTAAGCAAAGATAATAAAATTCATATGGGCCCACCGGGCAAGCTTTCTCTGCCAAATGAATGAAGAATCATGTAAATCGGTCCAGTCATCACGGAGAAATAGGTGTACGTGATAAATTTACATACAAATAAAATTAAAATAAAAAACATATAAAATGAAAACTACGGGGCCAAACTATATAAAATTTTTATGGGACCAAATAGCAACTATTCCGCATCAAACTAAAGAAGCATTACGCAAATCGGATCATAAATCTCAGCGTAATCGGTGTACATTCAACAAAAACTAATCGAATTGATAACTTCCTCCTTTTAGAAGTCGGTTAAAAAAAGAAAAAGTTTTTTTTTTAATTATTACTTGTACCCACACCTAGAAAGTACATACCGTTACAATTCCAACAAGCCCAAACACAGCTACGATACATTGTCTTATTATCGAGTTCCGGTGCCTGTCTCTGGGATTCATCATCAGATCTGATGATAGAATGGTTCTTATTGAACGCAAATGCTTCACTTGTTGTAGAAAATATCAAAATCGCTGTACGTTTTCCTATAAAATTTGAAGAGTTCCCTCGATTTCGCCAAGATTCCATCATCAGATCCCGACTTGGTGAATATGGGACCATTTCAGAAGTATCTCCTTTCGAACGAAAAAAGAATTTTGAAAATCGGTCCACAATTGGCAGAGTAATCGCGTAACATACACACAAAAAAAAAAACATACCGTCGAATTGATACCTTCGATTGAACCTCCTCCTTTTAGAAGTCGGTTAAAAAAAACACTTTATAGCTTTTTGTGTAAATCATGCATACGTATACAGAGTGGCGACTGGGCAGCAACGACAGATTGCTTAACTGATGTAGCTACAGGAAAACCTTCATATGACTGATAGAGCAATTGCTAACCGCATTCACGAAATTTGGAAAAATCGTACAGCCAGCTACAAAATCAGGGGACAAGGGGCCTTTACTGACCCATTTGAAAACTACCTGTACCTGTACCTAAATAAATAAATTTCCAACTGTAGGTACTGAAATATGGGTTTGAGTCTGAATGTGGATGGGTAATATGGGTATAAGAGTAAAGGAAGACCAAGAAATTATGGATGGACTGTGACTGACGAGTAATAGAGAAGTATCGAAAAAGACATGCTGCGCCGCCTCTAAATGAATTGATATTTATTATTTACCTAATATCAATTGCTTACCGAATTATTGCTGGCCAAAAAGCCGATCAGTTAAAGGCATTATACCCGCGACAGACGTGGGTTGCGCAAGGCCCCGTTGCCTTTGCCTATACATGGCAGTGGTGTGGGTGACTTGCCTTTGAATCACGCGCCCACGGACCAATTGTTTTGTCTGAATGGCGAATGCAACTGGCACACAAATAAGTGCTTACTTAATCTCCGCTCTACACCGTTACTTTAAGACATTTGATTAATAGGATCAGACAGTTAGATTTACTTTCCAAGTAGCCTCAATGATATGCGAAAATCCGGTGCCAAAAAAAACGTTGTATTGTTTCCAATGGCCAATGCCTGCAGAAAATAAAATCGAGAGGGAATCTAAAGGAATCGAAGAGATTCCGTATCGTATTATAGGAGTCTGTTAGAGTCTAGAGACAGACTGCTGTTGCTTTATCCAGTGTTTGAAGTGTTTCAGTCAGTTTTAGCTTTATGCGGTTATGACACCGCGCCGTGCTCTGTCTCGTAGCGTGAGGCCGCAGATAACCTTGCATGCAAGAATCTGAGTTTTTTTGAGTAGAAAACACGCTAAAAACTTTCAAAACAATTCAAGATTGTGGGTGCTGCCATCTAGAATAAACAGTTAAAATAATAAAGAGCTTGGTATTGAAAATAACGTATAGAGGGCGTTAGCATCGCAAGCTAGTGTTGTGCTGCCATCTTACTAAACACTTACCAATCAACATGACTATTACTCTCAAGCATTCGACAGTTAAGTGCGTTAAGTCCGGCAGGTGGCAACACTAGTTGCAAAGTCGATAAATGGCCGCGTGTGCGTCACACCACTGCGCAATCAAGCACGGAAATAAAATAACAGCTGTTCTACAATATTCGCTCGGGCAACTCAGGCAGCAGCTGTACCACGCAGCCGTTTTCCTTGGGATCGCGATTGTTTGGACGTTGCTTTCTCATTGTTGTAATAATCACCGTGTAGTTTGGACTGTTCTTTCGTCCATTTTGCAACGTATATTACTGTGGAAATAATTACAGTATTGACGTTAAAAGTGTGTGAATCATAAATCCATAAGCTACGCTGGAGCTATGTTTACCAAAATTCCTCGTTCGTTGTTATTGTGACTCAAGTTGAAATGCCTCGTGAATACGTGGACCGCAAGGAGAGTTCCGCAGTGTTATGTTAATAGAATCTCTTTTAGATAGTGATTTTAGGAAAATTAGTTCTTGACAATGTCTAACGCGGTTCCGACGAGTTCTGCACTGAGGGCTTTGGCCTTAGAGTATAAGAGTCTGCAAGAGGAGCCCGTGGAAGGGTTCCGAGTGAAACTTGTAGGAGAGGACAATTTATTTGAGTGGGAAGTTGCAATTTTTGGTCCCCCAGACACGTTATATCAAGGTGGCTATTTTAAGGTAAGCTTTAAACTTTATATAGCAATGACATGACAGCAGCAATCAGCATCACAAAACACGACTTCACAGGTTTTAATAAGTACGGCTATACGAAATATCAGTGGTAGAGCTAAAATTCGATTGAAATCATTCAGAGAACAGATTAGATTAGTAATTGAATTTGTGGGGGTATTTTTAGTTTCGCCATTTCACAACTTGATCTGAGTTTCTTGGATAAATGTCATTAGTTTCCCAAATACTTGTTGGATTTTACATGATTATTATTACATGGCTAACTGAAAGCAATGACAAGCAATTACTCAATTAATGTGACAATTATTATCAGCTAGGTATCTATCTCTTTCCTGGATTCCCTGATAGGGTAGGCAGACTTGTACTAGTAACTGTTTTGTTGCAAAACCTTTTGCTACAATACAAGTCTATGACATATTATCAAATTTCAATCAGGTAGAATTCTCTTCAATTGTAATTGATTGTACTTAATCATTACATAGAATACAATTATCATTTCACAAATAGAAATATAAAACTTACATGTGTTAATTCCTGTAAATTAATTAATTCAAACTTAAAAATCAAAGACTTAACATACCCATCGGTGTTTTCACTATGTGTTAGAAAGGTTGAACTTAAAAAATAACATAATTAAGGCAATGTATGTGGCTGCACACATAAATCTATTAAAGTTACTAGTTTAGAAAACATGTTATTGGCTGAAATGTCAAAATTAGTCGCCTTTTCTTTGTGTCTCTGAATAAGATTGAATATGGTAAGCATTTAATAAGTGGTTGAGTTTGTTGTAGACGTCTGATAGGCAGTTGCTCCATGTAAAATACTGGCATTTGGCTGCATCCCATTAGCCTGGATGCTGACTCCAATATACTTGGGAAAAGGCTAAGTAGATGATGATACTGTAGGTTAACTGAATTAAATAATTAAGTGAGTAATTTTCATTATCAGTTTTCAAAATTTGTTTGTACTATATCTCTATAGTAGCAATTAAGCATTGATAAAAACTCCTTGATAACACCAACATCTTACCCTGTGGTTATCACTTCTTATAGCATTGTATTCTTATTACCATTTAGCAGATAATTAAAGAAAATGAATGAATGAGTATGAAATTATTCCTATTATTTGTGTTCTATTATTAAATAAGTAGCGAAGACATGCTGTAAAATGTATTGTGTTTATGATTGGGACAACAAACTATCACAGAATGCTAGAACTAAAACTCATATATAGAATGTTAGCATTCAAAAAACAGACCCAGCCAAGTAAGAGGCCCATGGGAAGCATACAAACTCCGAAACTATATTAGGCATTAAGGTGGAAGTCACAAAGTGGCCTGTGAAACTCAAATTTTCTCACTTTTTTTGCAATTTGCCTGTCAGTCTCAGGTTTTATGTTAAATAAAATATGATATGCTGCCGTAAAACATATGTATTTATTTACTTAATTGTAGTCATTAAAATCATCAATACAACCCCTTTAAGTTCAATTAATCCCAATGAATGACTTTCATGAAAAATTTACTTTTAGGGGTTGTATTGATGACTTTAATGATAATAACTCAGTAAAGCCATATTAGTTATGGCCGCATATCATATTTTATTCAACATAAAAACTGTCTCTGACTGGCAAATTGCAAAAAACGTAAGAAAACTTAAGTTTCGCGGGCGGGGGACCCTGTCACTTCCACCAGAAGATAAAGAAGAAAGAAGCATTTTTTTTAATGTTGCCAAATTAAATATTAACATTTATTTTTATAACTCAAGAAGGTAACTCAGGCTGCAAAGGACTATTCAAATAAATAATTGAAATTGGAATATGTGAAATTGTAGTCCAAATGCAGTGCAATTGCAGTGAAATGTTTTGTATTATTCTATTTATGTCTGAGTAAAAGAGTTTAGAGAATTTTTCATTTCATACAGACTTTCAAGTCCTTATTTTCCGAAATGACTGAACCGGTTTTATTGATACTTCATACACATAAGCAGGATACATAGGTCCAAAAAGTTTCTAGAGAAAATTTTCGAAAAATAGTGTTATAGCTAAATTAGACCGATTATAAGCTATCCATAGAAACAGAAATTTCCAATATTCTTTTGTTTTTAAAGGCATTTCCAAAATGATCTCTAGTTGGTTTTTGGACCTACGTATACTGCTTGTGCATCTGAAGTTTCATTAAAATCGGTTCAGTTTTCGGAAAATAAGGACATGGAAGTTTGTATATGGTGAGGCGTAAATGGTCTTAAAACAATATAAAGTAATCAACTGATGAAATTATCTTGACTGTTATCACAACTCACAAGCTAATAAAACTAGCTTGGTTCACATTTAATTGAAACACAATACAAATAAGATTTCTTAACTAGATCATCAGGTACTTAGCTCTTGCCCCAGTTTGTAATCCCAACTTAAAACAGATAGGTAGAAGTGTATCTAATAATATTATATTATATTTTCCACATTTCGCCAAATACGCTTAAGTCCCATGTCATAGGGGGTGAGCATATTGCCATCAATCGGGCATAAATCCAGAGTCGGTGACTGCTTCTGAGTAATTAGTACTAATGTTTTATCATGTTACAAGCCATATTAGGAAAAAAAAATTGTAACTGACAAATCCAGAAATCTTAAGAACAAATCAACCGGGTTGATGGCAATAGGCCAACCCCCTAATACAGGGGACTTAATTATAATTGTGGAATGTGGGTGCGCTATTTGGTACACTTCTGCCTAACCTTTCACGGGTCAATTTGTATTAACATAATAGTTAAATTACATGCAGGGTCAATTTCTGAGAAGGGACTTGAGGGCAAGAACTTACAGCTATGACAAATACAGCAAAGAGGTCTAAGTGACCTTGAATTAGTTTGATGAAAAAAAAGAAACAGTATCATTGGTATTGCCTATTATGATTTAAACATCTTCATGGGTAAGGCTGAGTACACACTATATGTAACATGAAAATGTGTCTAAACATGTCTTAATGAGAGTCATTGTCTAAACATGTCTAAATGAGAGTCATTGTCTTAATTTAGCAATGTTATACATTTACAGGATGACAAGGAAACTCGACCTTATCCTTGAAAGGGGTTATACTAGAGGTCATTAGCAATTAATTAAGTCCAGTAAAAGTGAGTAAAAACTGGATGGTTAGCTGTGTTGGTTCTTCTTTTTTTTTTAATTTTCTCATATGGTACCTAAAATAATTATGAAAAACTACTCTAAACATTTAGTTAAAACTTTTCTGAAAACTAACAGTTTTTTTTTTTTAATGTATGGCAAACTTACGTAATCACAGAAATAAAAAATCTGTAGAGGTAATAATGACACTTTTGAACAGTCAAAAATAAGGATCTACAGTCCCTGCAGAGCTACTTTACCCCTGACAACAGCAATCCAACATTTACATAAGGTAAATGCTGGATTTGCTGAGGATAAAGATCACTATAATGATGATGAGGAAATCCAAAAACAGGAGCAAAAAACTGAAAGAACTGTAGTTGCCCATTAAAATCTAGATCTGTATACATACAAGAATAGGGCCATAAAGTCAATGGTTCCCCTTTTGAATCAAAATATTGTTACGAAACTGCAACCAAAACCTTCAATAATAGGGTAGTTGACACACCAATCAATTGTCATACATTTTATGAGCTGTCAATATGCACTTCCCCATTAGATTTTGTATGGCAGTAGCACACTGTGACATCACTATTTAGTCAACTCAATGACTCAACTATTTCTTGGTTTCAAAGCAACTAAAAATTGAATTTAGCAATTAATTGAAAACTAATCAGGTGCTCATTTCTAAAATAAAGTGTTATTTTAGGGAAATGGTTTTCTCTGCCATTAATGGGGCTATGAGACCTCGGGCCACATATATTACTTTAGTAATCAGTAGTGTAACATGTTTACCTATGAATCTTATGTCAGCCCTAAAAGTTCCACTACTGAACATGGGACTACTAATTTTTAAATGGAATTTAAGCAACATGCCCAAGTCAATAGGAAGATGTTCTTCTTATTATTTAGAAGGAAATCCCTCAACTACCTAATGAAATAAAAATAGGGTAGGTACTAATTTATTATTTTTTTAACTAGGCTCGACTTGCGAAATATTCGTGTACAATTACTCTGCCTAATCGTTGGGGTATTACAGGCATGTTATGTTTATGTATTTTTTTTTTTGTTTCAGGCACATATGAAATTCCCACCAGACTATCCATACTCACCACCTTCCATTAGATTTTTAACAAAAGTATGGCATCCAAATGTGTATGAGGTAAGTTTAAAAATAACTAAGTATAGTAATTAAATTATTGCCTTTTTTTATTCTTAAAACAGGTTATCTAGATTTATCAAAATAAAAGTATGTATAAAACATAAAAAAAATATATTAAAGTAGATGGCCCATCAGCATCAAGGACCAGACTACCAACGGTCAGGGATCATACCATGTCCAGAACTACTGCTTTCTGAATCAAACCCTTGAATCAGTCGCGATGAACGGATGACCAATGAGTTGCCATTATTATTATTAGATATTTAAAGTAACTAATAGTTATTATCCTTATTGTGTGCTCGAATCTTTGCACACCAGATTTGCCTGTTCAAATATATGTTCTAGGTTTTTGCAATATCATTTTGTAATAGAATTTAACACGGTCACAGTTGCATATCTATCCACAACAATCAACATGCGTATATTATAATTACGTAATTGCCTAACGGAAATTAATTAACTAACTCATTGTTTTAAAATAAATGGTAAAAATAATAAATACGTATCATTCCTAGTGATGCAAACGAAGTGCATGGAACCGCAAATAAATTTAAAAACTTGTTCGATTGTAAGAGTTAATTAGAGAGATTAGAGCCTCATAAGATAATTAATAAGCTTCTTGTAAGAAACAGGATCGATACGCGTAAAAAAATGCCTAATTTCTGGCTGACTGTAGGTGTATGTTTTGTTTTTCAGTCATGATCAAAATTTCTCATAAAAATGCGGACAGTCTCCTGAAACCATTTTCTTGTAGCTAGAACGACTGAGGCCCTTACTGCCCTCAATCCAACCTAATGGCTATGTGACATCCGATCAGACTGACATGAGGAAATTATAAGAGTTCCATTTTTGCCACTTCAATGATAGATGTTTATTTTGCAAATAGGTTTTTACAAACGCTTACACGTCGTCTTTAAACTAGATGAGGCCGGTTTCGTACCTGACTACTCTGAGTTTTATGTTTCTTACATGGGACACACCCTCCAACCTTCCCATGGCCCTTCCAACATACATTATACGGGCCGAAACAACAGATGTAGCATGATTAGTTGTATCTCTACTCTAAGCAGGCGTGGATCCAGCCCTCATAGTAGGTTGTGGTCACGGTCGCCCTAAAATCGGCAAAGTAAAAACAAAAAAAAAAGGGAGTGTTTGTAGTTTAATGATGAATTTTACAAGAAGAAACTAATAATTCGCAAGCGAGTGCAGCGAGCTCTATTTTCCTTGCACCCGCCCGCCCGCCTCTGATATGTTAGATTTTCTGAATAATCAACAAACTTTAGAATTCAGGAGCGAGCTCGAAAACCCACCCTTTTTGCACCCTGCCTCGGAAATATTAGTTTTTCTTTTTATATTTTACTTTGTCGACTTATGCATAACAGTTTCAGAATTAATGGCTAAGTGTAGGTATTTGACTCCAGAATGCAAGAGCGAACCAAACGAGTTCGAAAAATTTTGTAGTTCTCGGATATGTATAGATTTTATTTTTACGGGTATTTTGTACAGGTTAAAAGAAAGCAGAATGTCAGAGCTCGAACATTTTAGCACTACATCGGGTAGGGTAGATTATCTTTTGACCATTCATACAGGATTTGTGTACTTACACACATCAAAAGTGTCTAGGGATCAAGCATTTTTATGCGGATTTCTTGAGATTGAGATGTGGCTTTGTTATAAATTTATGATTTTATAAATTTATATGGATCCTTTTTGGTGCATTTCATAATTTGAATCAGGAACTGTGAATCAAATTCGAGTAAAAGATGAAAATCAGCTGTCAATATTTTCCCTATAAAAACATACAACGCATTGAAGACATTATTAGTGCTACTGTTTCCCTACTACTGATTAAAACCAACGTTATTATGGAGCGGCGACGTCATTTAAGCAGGGAAGAAATGCTCAGAGCCGTGGGAATGATAGAAGCTGGTTCCCGGCAACGTACTGTGGCTTTAGCTCTGAATACAAGTCAGAGTGTTATCAGTCGACTTTGGACACGTTACCGAAGCTTTGGTACCGTGGCTGAGCGCCATGGAGGACGGTATCGCTGCACCACACGGAGACAAGACCGATACATTCAAATCTTAACTCGAAGAGCTCCAACAATAACCGCCATGATGTTAGCCGTGAGGCTTCATCACTCTTCAGGGAACTTAATTAGCGACCAAACAGTCAGAAACCGCTTGCATGAAGTGAACCTTCATTCCCGAAGACCGCTACGGGTACCACCTATAGCAATGCACAATCGTAGGATTCGATATCAATGGGCTCTTGAACACAGAAATTGGGCAGAAGAACAATGGCGTTTCGTGTGCTTTTCTGATGAGTCTCGTTTTGGTATGAGACCGGATACAAGACGTATACGACACTGGAGAACCCCTGGACGCCAACAGCGATTAAAATCCTGCCAGGAAGTCCATCCTTATAGTGGTGGAACCATCATGGTATGGGCGGGTATTTGGATCGGCGGAAGAACTGAGTTGATTTGGATCAGAGGCAACCTCAACGCTCAAATTTATGCTGAGACGATTGTATCAGACGTCATCGTTCCTCTACAAGTGCAAATCGGTCCCTTATTTCAGTTAATGCATGATAATGCACGACCGCACACCGCAAGAGTTGTAAGACAGACTCTCGCCGCAGCTAACATCAATGTCCTGCCCTGGCCTGCTCAGTCGCCAGACTTGAACCCGATTGAGCATGCATGGGATATGCTACAGAGAAGAGCTCTGCCGAATATGGAGGGTATCCAGTCGCAAGAAGACCTTTTTTTGTTGTTGCAACGAACATGGGCGGCCATTCCACAGCGTGATTTGGATGAACTCATTTTGAGTATGCCAAACCGATGTTCTTGTGTTGTTAGTGTTCGCGGTAGAAACACGGATTATTAATTGTTTAAGTTACCCAATAAAATTTTAAAGAAAACTGTTATTTCAGTCTTTTTTTCGAACTTTAATGTTAGTGGTTCAAATGTCAAAAATCCCTTTATTAGAAAATGGCAAATTTCTTTATTAATGCAAAGGTGACTTGGTTTATCGTTACTGTGACAAACGAAAACACTTTATTTGATGAATCCTTAAAGAAAATTTTAATTAATATCAATCAGGAGAAAAGTTATTGCAAAAATATATGTTGATCCCTAGACACTTTTGATGTGTGTATTTAGGTACTTAGACGACTGTCGCAGAAAACTTTGGAGAAGTAAGAGAATGAAATAGCGAGCGAAGCGCGCTCACAACTTTTTTTAAGTTTTAAGATGAAGAGAAACTAAGAGCGAGCGAAGCGAGACGGATAATTATATGAAAAGGATGTATGTGTTTATTAATTAATAAACCTGTAAAATGTTAGCCTGTTTCATCTTGAAAGTTACAAAAGTATGTTTGTTTTAATGCATAGCAGTGATGCTAGTTAGTTAGTTTGAGTGGTTTAGAGTTTAAATGTGTGAACATTTAAGCTCTAAACTACTCAACCGATTTTGATGAATAATTAAAAAACATTTTCGTCTCTGCATGAAAATGGCCCTCCGCGGTGACAACGTTGACCGGGCGAGTCACGTAAGAAAAATTTAATGCTAGGGTAAAAGAGGATTATAATCAACATCAGACTAGGTATCAACCACAATTAGGGTTGTAGGCATGCCCACCGTGTCCACAATGGTAGATCCGCGCTCGACTCTTAAGAACTATTGTGTCATTCAACACACACATTTCTCTTCTCATTTTTGTAATTTGGGGCGTAGAAATCTTTCTACGATCAGTTATTTTGTCTTTCATTTTTGATAATCTTGTTAAACTCACATGAGGACTGTTTTGCTGCAAAACTCAAAATATCATAGTAACCGAACCTATTTTCCTTATTGATGACATTTAATACATAATGTAAAAACTACTTTAGGCACGTGTAAAGTTTCAGACAGTTTAATAATTAGAACGTGACATTTTCCTATGGAATTTCATTCTGTTTTTTTCGATACGATTGGAGATAGGACGCACCACCCCATTATTTGATTGGCAAGATCTGAAGAACCATCGAATACTATGTACCTACTCGTACCTAAAATCGTTCACTATTAAAATAAGGGAACTATATTTTCTATCACCAAAATTTATATTTGTCATCAATTTGTATCACCTAATAAATAGATCTATCGCCACGAAATATTTTCGTTCTCAGATAAACAAAAATTGTTCCCAGGTATGAATTATCAGTAAAATAAGAGATCGATAACCAATAAAATTATATTGCATTACATGAATATAAACTTCGTTCTTATAATAACAGTTTTGTTACTTAAATAATAGCTCTGTGCTCAGAATGGTAGATCTGTCACCAAATAAATAGATCAGTTCCTTAGAGACATAGGGCACATCAACTCGGACAGGTTAGGTTCGAAGGGGATGGCGGGATCCCCTTCGTGTTAGGTTACTTTAAACCCTGCAGAGAGAAATAGGAGCCCCGCGTAGCGGGGCTCCGTCGACTACGCCTTAGTTCGGAGCTGTGATTTTCAGGTTTTTAATTCTGGTGATCATTTACTATTTCTGGTGATCATTTACTATTTTAGGCAGTATAAAAATGTTTTTTAAGGTTATATTTACTTTATCTGGTGTTATGTTAAACATAAGTCGACTACTATTTGAACTTAATGCAATTTTCTAGTAACATAATATGATTTATTGGTGATCTCTTTAAATTAGTTTGCTTAAATACTTATTAGGACACACCTATTATAATACATACAAAAACATTTATTTGGTACTAGACCTTATATCTCAGGATTTTAGGTGATTTATTGTGGAACTGATTTTGCATTGTTTGGTGACTACATTTTGGTGACAGATCTACTATTTTGAGGACAAACCCTATTATTTAAGAAACACAAAACTAATTAAATTGGTGATAGCTTAAATGATACCCTTAAAATAATTGCCAATCATTACGAAATAATATCAAACCGAAGATCGTATCTTAGTTGTATAGTTCATTAATTTTGTCGATATAATTACACATGGTCGTGACGTAAACCGATAAGAGATGGTACATAACGTTGAAACATATGTATAATTTGTCAATTAATTTAATTAAAACCACTTGACATTGATTTTCTATTCAGGTAAGACTAGCTGCTACCCTTCGGCTCCGCGCCTAAGAAACATTATCTTATGCCTTGTAATACACTAGAATCTGTTTGGGGCTTTAAAGGACCATCTAAGACACTAATCTGCGTAGTCCTAATATGAGTTGACCAAGATTATTAAAGAGACTATGACCTCTGACTTTTTTTTCTGCTGTTTCTTCTCAGAGTAGTCAGGTACGAAACACCGGCACCATCTAGTTTAAAAACAAAATGACATTTAAAAGTGTTTGTAAAAACCTATTTTCAAAATAGACATTATTTAAGTAGATAGAATAATCAAAAATAGTGCTTGATTTCGGTTGTTGTTTGTTCCATGTCCCATGTTTTGTTCTAATAGTCTTTGTCACTAGGAACTATATCTAATAGTCTATCTAAAATATGTATATCATTAGTGGATCTGACATCTACTTTGTATACCAAGTACCAAATGTCCTGTTATAATATTATGCCTCGCCAAACGTTAAATTCCTTTCCTCGTATAGGTTCCGATGACGCACACTTTCCAGAATATGGGAAAAAATAAATCATTTCGATTAGAAAACTTCCTTAATGCGTCATACGTGTTAGTAAACTCAAAGATGCAAATGTAGCTAGTGATACACTGATTGATTCTGGACAATTTAGACCTCGTTACAACGTCATCATCTGCCGAGGCTTTTTTCCAACTCCTACATTGGGGTCGGCTTCTAGTCTAACCGGTAAACTGGCTAAATACCAGTATTTTACATGGACCCACTACCTGTCTGACCTCTACCACCCATTCAGTACTGGGTCATACATATAAGAAACCCCTTTTTTAGACTGGTTGTCAGACTTATTTTGTAGAAATCCCGGAACACGTTATGCTAGATCCAATATTCGTTACTATAATTCCTGGGAAGCCTGCTGTATCACTGAGTAATTGTAGGTAGGACGAATAAACAGGACGTTGAACGCAGAACCAGGCTTTCGTAGAAACTAGGTGAGATAATGAATTAATATTGGGGTTATACAGCCCCTTTAATAAAAGTCTGTAGCTGGCTCTAGCTATAGAACTTGCTAAATCCATAATACAGTACTAGCCGAAGACAACAGGGCCAATCTTGTAACTATTTTCTCATTTATTTATCAAGACAAACAGGAAGCGTGTGTTTGTTAAAGGTTAAGATTTGCATTCTTCTAATAAATTGCTTGGGAATAAACATTTACAGACAGAATGATAAGAGTCACAATGAGTAGCCCAAAAGAACTAGACTCTAAGAACCGGTATAGATTTATACCAATGTTCAGGACTCCAAAATCCAATCCTTTCAAAACTTGGTTTACGCAAAGAGTTGTACAAGTTACTGTAAGAAGTACGTCTCACCTAAAATCACCCCAAGCACCTAGTTGGTTTCACTAAACAGTTTTCAAAGAAAGAGCTTTCATTGAAAAGGAGTCACGTGGAAGTGTGGAGGCGGGTTTCCAACGACCTCTCTCTGCGAATCCGGAATTGCCAGTTTCCGCGTTATAAACGCTCTAATTAAGCCATACCATGGTCGACTATATCAGAATCATTCTGTTAGTATTCTTTACAATTATAGAAGTAACCAGACAGGTCCAAAATAGAATACTCATTAGAGAAGAATTAAGATTAGACAGCGATGGTGTGACTGCATCTTTATTGTACTGTCGCACCGATATAAGTAACTAGCTTTAGCCCGCAACTTTGCTTGCGTTATGGTCTCAAATTATCCTACGGTAACTTTTTAAATATAACCTATGACTCTCGAGTATAATGTAGCTTCCCATTATTGAGAACATTCTCGGAATCGGATCCATGGTTCCAAAGACTACCCCCTCCGTCTAAACTTTACCTCTTTATAGTATTAATATAGATTGTACATGCCATGTCGACAATTCAACTAATCTTAGCTGTCATAGTTATCTAGTCGAGACTTGCAACACAGTCTTGGCGTCTTTGACCCCGGCACTGCGAAACGTTTCACACAGTATCACACTTTGACCTACTTTGTATGAATTAGATTTTAGTATTTAAATAATTTGAATCGTCTTCTTTCTATTATTTACTAGCCATCAGTTAGGAACCTCTGGATTAGTTAGGTGTCTGTTTCTGGGTTTTGGCATTCTAATAAGTGTTTAGTGAAGCTTGTAGGCTCCATTGCTCACGCATCTTCGGTCTGCAATTCGCAATTCTCACTCTTGCACATATCATTCCTCCATAATATCAGGACTCGCCACTTGAATGATCAGTTTCGTCAATTGACTCGTATATTGACAATACTATTTGTATTGCGGTAAATCAATATTTGTAACTGGGACACGGCATGCAATCCTGTTTTCGACACGATCCTGGGGCTTTCTTGTAACATAGACTTCTAACTCCTGCGCGCTAATCCATATTATCATTTTTGTATGCTATGCCATTTTTTTACCTTCCGGAATTTCTCAGTATCAAGCACGGAGTCTGGATTTGTGCCCGGTTCATTGCAATGTGATGTTACGCCATTTTTTTAAACTCAACATACAGCCGGTTGTATAGATTTCGCGTCGCCTGAGCGTTACCGTTAGAAGAGTCAAGAGACTCACAGTCAGAGGACTCTGTGAGTCGCCGGCATTAAATAAGCTGGTGTAGTAGCAAACCAGCGAGGTCATCAAACCGATTGGCTGAATCATACTGTGACGCCGTGACGCATCCAACACCCAGCCTACCTTATATTTAAGTTTCTAACAAATGATACTAAATTAGATCAAGTGTTACACGCATTTGATACTTTGTAATAGGTAGTTGATTTATATTCAAATGTATGCAATGTGACGATTAAATGTAGCACAGATTAGTGAGTTGTGAATGTCAGTAAAGTTTTAGTAAACCAGTGCCTTACTCTACTTTTACGGCTAGTTCTCATAAGCTAAACAAACACGCCAGACGCCATGTCGCGAATCAGCTAAGCATAAGAGATTTTTTTACATTTCTGACGTGAACATTTTTTCTTTAGTATGATACATTTCAGAATCATTAGGTAAGAATCTTGCAATATTCAATGTTTTCACGATATTGTGTTACACACAGTCCACGAAAAGATCTACATCAAATAGGATGTAGTACAAGTTGAACGACCTTTTGCATGAAGTGAAGCCACCGCCGATGGTAACCAACCAACATAATATTTAATTTAAACGCTTGTGAATCACTTTGTAGTCGACTAGCTTTTGCCGGCAGCTTCGTTCATGTTGTACATATTTTATGATTGCTCACGGAAAATCATATGTACAGTAGACGGTAGACCGTACGTCAATTTTAATAAAACCAGCATAATCTGGGCTCTTATTCTACTGAAACTCCGTCGTTCGCTAGGTCAGCTCAGGTGCAAGTGTTACCACAGGCTTTCGATAGACTGTAATAACCTCCCGTGTTCACGATCAATTTTATCGACAAACAAGCACTCTGTCTACTCTGTTGGTAATTTCCTTTTACAGGTTCCAATTGAAATGTTCGTTTAGATCGAAATGCTCGTCGTGAGTCGTCCTACCCTAATCCTGATACACGCACGTATCGTATATGTTCTAGTACTTATATTTGCCACTCAATTCATTCAAATAAAAAGTTGGCTTGCAAAATATAGACCTACATCGACTATAGAAGAGTTAACTCAACAAAAATATTTGTAACAAGTAGCCGTAGAATCCGTATTATTCGTGGTATGTGTAGTATCTTTACAAACAAGTGGAATGGCGTCATATCAGCTTCTGATGACGACGTTTGCTAACTGTTGTTCAACGGCACCGCTGGGCGTGATAACTAATGCTATAAAAAAGATTTCATAAATAAATCTATTTGGCACAATGTCAAGGGGAATTAATTTGTTTTTATTTCCCCGTAGGAGAGTCTTTCCCTTGAGGATCATCCCGGCCGATGTTGGCACTCCCCGGCCTTGGGGTAATTAACCTTATTCCCGATCTAGTCGACCTGCGTCGCGGTGGCCGCTTTGAACTTGTGCTACATTCACACGCGGTTCTTTAAATAACGCCCCCTGAGACGCGAGCGTCCCAACTCCCAACAGTGAAGGCAAGTGCCAATATCTCAATCAGACTCTTTTAATACTGGCCACGTGGTTCCCCGCACACGCGTTCTCGACGACCGATACTGAATATATGAATCAGTCAATACTTTCCTTACGAACAATAGTCGATATTATTGCAACAATGTGTGCAATTTATCGAAGGCTATTCACTCGAATTCAAGACCCGTACGTTGTGTTACGCAGTAGACAATATCAATAACAATGTTTCCTTGAATAAAATCTTCTTATCATGACCGCCATCCTCAAGAAAATTTCTGATTCTGAAAAACTGTCTGAAAATTTTAAAACAACAGATTCTGATCCAGTCGGAATGCCGGATATAGTGAAACAGGGTCTTCGCATTGTTTATTCTGGTGACAATAATTTGGCTGTGTTTAAAGAACACTAGTCGTAAGATAAAACAGGAGGTGAGCTTGTAACGTGGCGGGGGCGCTTCCGTGGCCAGTCACGTGCGTCACCGGGCCTTCAACCCACCCGCACTCCCGCAGCCGAGTCACCAAGGTCCTCGCCTCACGACTCAGTACTCGGCCCAGACTAGCCACTTAGTCTTCATAATATATTCTACTAAGTTATCGAAGTCAATGCTGAATATATTCTATATATGAATTTCAAAACGGACATTTTAGATGCTGATTTGTTGCCTGATCAATCACACTGTTGAAAACTGCCGTAGTACCCACCTATATGTATTAAAATTTTGTTTTTGTTGTAACTCTTCCGGACATGAATTTATAAGCTATGCTAAATTAAAATACTCAAAAGATTTTCCTTCTTCCGCCAAACAGTTACTCAATATCAGGGATAATGTAGCGAAGTACGTACGCTGTAAGATTTCCTTCGCGGAAAAAACTGACTTGATTGAATCTAAACATTGTCCGGAAGAGTTCCGCAATACAGAAATGTTTGAAGATTTTAACCTCCAAATTATCATGAGATTCACAATATTCCTTCCATAATGCGATCTCGTGATTGGTTTTCCGCTCTGTTAACTTGTGCTTGACCATTGACCGTGTACCTTGACACAGTTCAGAATAATTTATAACATTGTAGACTTCTCGTTCTAGATGTCTATGAGTATTCAGTTAAATAAACATTGTGTATATTTTTCAAGTGATTCCCGATTTGGAGGTCAGAGCAGAACACACGCATTTTCTTTGTGAGGAAGCGCGCAGTGAACCGGTGGCATATTTTTAGCCGAGGGCGACGCTCCACGCCATCACGGCATCATCGTAATGTCCGCGCCTTTATGCTCTATCATCATGACTTCTCTTACAAAAAGCTACTTATTCTATTATATCGTTTAGATGTATTTTTGCTATACTAACTCAAAAATAACAAGGAACAGTGCTAGTTCAATTGTTCCCCTTCTAAATTTCCGTCTACTTAAACATAATGTCATGTTTACTGATATTGTTGTGAAGAACATGAATTTCATATTGCTTTTTATTGGTTAATTCTAGATCATTCGATTAATTGGAATCAACACATACATTTAAAAAAATACGACGCTGTAACATTTTAATCCTTGTCCGCAAAAGCTCAGGTACCAAAGACCCGTTGAGTAGAGTGCGTCAGAGAGGACCCGTTAGAAAGAAACACTTTCACTGTAGTGGCTTGCTTGGTAATAACAGTTCAACTTATCAATTACTAGCTGTACCCAGCATGCGTTGCAATGCACTTTTTACTATCCACCTACCCTATCCGACCTACCTACCCTATCCTACCTACCCTACCCGACGCTACCTACCTACCTACTCTACCCTACCCTACCTACCTACTCTACCCTACCCTACCCTACCCTTACTACCTACCTACCCTACCTACCTACCCTACCCTACCTACCTACCCTACCCTACCCTACCTACCTACCCTACCCTACCTACCTACCCTACCCTACCTACCTACCCTACCCACCTACCTACCCTACCCTACCTACCTGCCCTACCTACCTACCTACCCTACCCTACCTACCTACCCTACCCTACCTACCTACCCTACCTAACCTACCCTACCTACCTACCCTACCCTACCTACCTACCCTACCCTACCTACCTACCCTACCCTACCTACCTACCCTATCCTACCTACCTACCTACCCTATCCTACCTACCTACCCTACCCTACCCTACCCTACCGTATCCTATGTCCTTCTCCTGGCTCTAAACTACCTCCCTGCCAATTTTCAGCTAAATCGGTTCAGCCGTTCTTGAGTTATAAGTGAAGTAACTAACACGACTTTCTTTTATATATATAGACTAGCTGTACCCAGCATGCGTTGCAATGCACTTTTTACTACCCACCTACCCTATCCGACCTACCTACCCTATCCTACCTACCCTACCCTACCCTTACTACCTACCTACCCTACCTACCTACCCTACCCTACCCTACCTACCTACCCTACCCTACCCTACCTACCTACCCTACCCTACCCTACCTACCTACCCTACCCTACCCTACCTACCTACCCTACCTACCTACCCTACCCTACCTACCTACCCTACCCTACCTACCTACCTACCCTACCCTACCTACCTACCCTACCTACCTACCTACCCTACCTACCTACCCTACCCTACCTACCTACCCTACCCTACCTAACCTACCCTACCCTACCGTATCCTATGTCCTTCTCCTGGCTCTAAACTACCTCCCTGCCAATTTTCAGCTAAATCGGTTCAGCCGTTCTTGAGTTATAAGTGAAGTAACTAACACGACTTTCTTTTATATATATAGATGAGGTTTCTCAAACTTTGTAGAATTATAAAACAATGAAGCCAAATCACTTGACGTAACATTCGTCAAAATATCTACACAAAATTAAATTGGAACTAGAACTCTAGCCCGAGACTCGTCATGTAACTAGTTTGCACGATGATTAGAATCGATTTCTTTTGAAAAAAAATTCAATGCCTGGTATTTTATTGTAACCGTGAGGTTAAAGACAGACAAGACTGAACATATTGTGCATTGTCATGCAACTTGAATTGATGTGTCAGTATGATTTGGTTCATCACCACCTGTAGCACTTAGATAATTAACCCCAGACCAAAAAAGAAAGGTGTCATAAGTTTGAAGTGTGTATATGTGTGTCTGTCTGCAGCATCATAGCTCCTGAACGGATGGACCGATTTTGATAAAGTTTTTTTCGTTTGATAGGTGTATTAATCGTTATTTTACATTTTACGACTTTTTAACTTAGCAACAACTTCGGAAGAATCATTTAAGTACGGAAATTGAGATTTACAGATATTATGCCTTCTCAAGAACCTCCCTCTTTATTTCGTCTGTCAAAAAGATACACTGTCGTTAATGATTATACCTACTGTAAAGTACTTATCGCGATAGACGAATCTAGGTCATGCGAATAATAGAGTAGGCCACTGGTTAGGATTAAAACTATTCGAGCTACCTCTGAATATAGTATATCATTATCTGTCATAATTATTATAGAGTAGGATGAACTTTACAGTTCAATTTTCATACAACGTAAAAGTTTATTCGATAAATCGGATAAAAACAACCTTCACGAATCGTTGAGCAGATTACAATGTAAATGGGGTGGGTCGTCAATATGCTGCTTTACCGAGACCGTCAAGGTCAAATTGCGGAGGTAAGCCTCTTGTCCGTTCCGTCTCGCTACCTCCTTCCGCTATCTCCTTAGAAAGACATGGAGCTAGATATCGTGTGTAATACATATGGTAAGGACCTTGTCGATGATGTCGGTGCGAATTGATGAGTTAGCAGCTATTATCAAGTGAAGGGCAATGATGACCTTAACATTCATACTAATATTTTATTCCAATGTTTTTTTTTAATTGCTTACACATATAGGATTTTTGCATTACAATCAGCCATAACACATTGCATTGGAATAATTTCGAATGTAGGGCCAGAACAAATAAATCAAATAACTGCCAAATCTTTCGATAATAATGCTGGCTGGCAACACAAAACGAGTTGCCATTTCCGCATCGGTCGATGCAGATTACAGTCAGACGTCTTGGTTTCTGAGATACCTTGATAAGTTCAAGAGCAGTATATTCAGATTCATTAACGTAGAGCCTACACCTAGTGGAGATTTTTTTTTTGGCTACTCCTTAAAAACTAGAAACAAAGAGGCAAATTTTATTAAAACTAGGTACACTACAAATGAATAGACATTACCAACAAACCATTTTACTTTCCTTACAACTTGCAGCAATTGCAAGTGATATAATTAATCTAAATTCATACGAACAGGAAACGAATGTAGTTTATGTGATTAACGATATAGTGATACACACCAGTAACTTAGTAACTTCCAGGTAGAAACGGTTGATTCCATAACCATGAGTAAGTCTTGTTTCCATACACTCATCTAGCTTTATTACGTATTTATTTATATATTTTTCGTCTTCCATTCTCCCCTGACGACGTCACGGCATCATTTACTCCTTTCTCTTTTATATCATTCCTCACACAATCCATCCATTTTTTCTTTGGCTTTCCTCTTCCTCTCCATCCATCAACATGTATTTCCATTACTCTTTTAGACACATGCGTTTCATCTCTCCTGATTACATGTCCTTACCAAGACTTTCTATCATTTTTACTGTAACAGGCATTTAACAATCTTACAATAATTTTACTTATTCTATTACAATAAGTTTCTATTTAGTTATTTGACTCCTGTAATTGAAGATTGTTTTGCTTTCCAGCATAGGCCTCCACCAGAGCTTTTATACGGTTATGCACTTGTCACATCCAAGTAGTACCCACTGTTCTTATAACGTCACCCTTCTACGACGCTGTCTCTCTTTCTTTCTTTTGTATTATCTTGAGCACCACTCTGTTACGTTCTTGGACCGTCGTTGCTGTCAAACAATAGTTATTTGTGCAACAAGAGAGCAAAGTCGTTTTTTGCTGCGAGTGCTGATTTTGAATCCTGAGCAAGCGAAGGATTCAACGATTGAATCACGAGCGTAGCGAGTGATTCTAAAGCTGAATCCTGAGCGTGGCGAGGGATTCAAAGGCACGAGATGCAAAAAACTTTGCTCTCGTGTAACACACATAACTTTTCACTTCAGCAGCGAGAACACTTTAGGAGATAAAATAATAAACAGGAATTGATTGAAATAACTATTTATTGTGAATCAAAATAATTAACATTAGAGATGATCACCTCGTCTGTGATAAATCTAAAAAATAAGATAGCAACACCGTCTCCGAAAAACTGCTTGCGCCCTTTGTAAGTCTCGCTGAAGACATGGTATGCTTTCAGATATTTCTTGCGAGACTTCTCAGGTAGGAAACTTAATTCTGCATTAATAACTGTCTTGTTGTTTTAACTCTTCCGGTGTTACAATACTGTTCACGTCGCTAGTTTCACTCATATTTTACGATTATTTTATTATTTTTAACTTATTCAACTCTTTACGCCAGCCACGATTTTTTTCCCGCTCTTTTATTTAAATTAAGGCGTGTTCGGAAATAGCACCCATGATATTTTATTATTCAAATATATTACGTAACATTATTGAAACTAGAAATAAATATTTACAGGTTAAATATCAGTTTTATTTGCAGTAAATACTTATTTTCGTTTAAATAAGTAAATAAATAAAATAAAATAAATAAGTTAAAAATTCAATAAATTACATTAAAAGACATTTTTGCAAAATCTCTTTAGTTAGTACGAAATTCCGAACGTGTTCGAATTCAAAAACGGAACTTCGAAAGGGCTGGTCTTTGTGTCTCTCTCTTTCTAATGGGCGGGAAAGAGATAGAGTGTGAATGTTTCGAATTGTATGATTAATCCAAGGCTGAATAAGAAATTCGGGGCTTTCTGAAAAAAATAATTAAAAAGTTACTTTGTCTCACTCAGTGAGCAAAACCGCATTTTGCTCACTGATTTCAGGCAGCAAAACCTACATGTTTGAGCTACTGTAGTGAAAAAGATCTTTTCATCACACTTGCACGTAAACAGTGTCATAACATACAGGTTAACTTGGCCGTAATGCCCCATATAAAACCCTAGGGAGGTAAGTATTTTTTTTTTAATTTTCATCACACTTGCACGTAAACAGTGTCATAACATACAGGTGAACTTGGCTGTAATGCCCCATATAAAACCCTAGGGCGGTAAGTAATTTTTTTTTTAATTTACAGCACAGCATGACAGCACACAGGTCAAATTCAAGCAAGGAGTTTACACGCAATTGAAAAATTGTCTTAAAATGTTATCTAAACAGGAATTTCAGTCAATCTCGCTACATGTTACTTAACTACTCAACTAATGTTCTAAAATCTAAATAATCGATAGTTTTTTGTATCCAAAGGTCGAATTTTTTTTTTTTTTTTTTACACTCCGTCACGGCTGTATACCTAGGTAAGTATTTGCCTTTAGCGTTTCTGAACAAAACATTTGTATAATCTGTGGTGTGGGCAAACAGCCCGCCATCCGCTTAAAAATCAGTTCACGTATTTCGTAATAATGTGTTGACTTGTGTATATTCATAATTATTAACTCGCAAATGTGATGAAAAACATTGTATGTTTCACGGGCGGTACGGGAATTACGAACCTCGACTCAGAAAGCCCTCAGTCTTCGACTTCGGGCTTCTACTAGAGCCTCCATCGTAATTCCTTACTTACCGCCCTTAATACACAATATACTATTTCATCACACTTGCACGTAAACAGTGTCATAACATACAGGTTAACTTTGCTGTAATGCCCCATATAAAACCCTAGGGCGGTAAGTAATTTTTTTTTAATTTACAGCACAGCATGACAGCACACAGGTCGTGCAAGTTCAAGCAAGGAGTTTACACGCAATTGAAAAATTGTCTTAAAATGTTATTTAAACAGGAATTTCATTCAATCTCGCTACATGTTATTTAATTAATCAACTAATGTTCTAAAATCTAAATAATCGATAGTTTTTTGTATCAAAACGTCGTTTTTTTTTTTTTTTTAACGCCTTCATGGCTGTATACCTAGATAAGTATTTGCCTTTAACGTTTCTGAACAAAACATTTCTATAATCTGTGGTGAGGGCAAACAGCCCGCCATCCGCAAATCAGTTCATGTATTTCGTAATAATATGTGCTGACTTGTGTATATTCATAATTATTAACTCGCAAATGTGATGAAAAACATTGTATGTTTCACGGGCGGTACGGGAATTACGAACCTCTACTCAGAAAGCCCTCAGTCTTCGACTTCGGGCTTCTACTAGAGCCTCGATCGTAATTCCTTACTTACCGCCCTTAATACACAATATACTATTACTGTCCTTGCAATAAAGTTGCTGTTGGTGTCATCGTCATTATCCACTGCCCGACTCCACCCACTGCTGGGTATAGGCCTTTCTTTGACTGGGCCAAGCTGCACGTGCTTGTGTCTCATCTAGGTGATCGCAACAATGTCGTCTGCCCATCACGGCGACACGTCTGTCCAATTTACAGTGACCTTTATATGCGTAACAATAAGGTTGCTGTTAAAACTACTATTCTGCAACGACAGCTGCACCGATTTCCATCATTAAATATTAATACCTTTGACATGTCTTTGGCATGGTTTATTGTAACCAAAGAAACAGCTGAATTGAAAGTAAAATGTATGGACTAATCGGATTTTCCGTGCACCTATCTTTTATTGTCGCTCAGAACAGTTAGTTGCTAGAGCGAGAAACAACGGGAATGCAATCGCGGCAGCATCGACGATGAGCTCGGCAGCACGGGACAGACGTGGTTCAGGCCCGGACTCCATCAAAGCGGAGATTTGCGAAACGGAGAGGAGAGAAGATGCGTAAAGGCTAGATCCACCGAAGCTGTGATATGTGCAAAGCGGAGAGTAGAGATGAGCAAAGTGGCATACCGCACGCCGTCACAGCACCCCACACGCTACTCACGTCTTCTTGTCTTCGCTGGCCTAAACAATTACGAGACATCTCCTCAACCGATTTGTTCCTGTTGTCAGTTAAGCGGAGACGAGAACTGTAAATAACGGAATTCTATTGGTTGTTTACAACACGTCTCCTTTCCTCTTGTCTCGTCTCCGCTTGGGTGAAGTCCGGTTCCAACCATCAGGTCACCGCACCACACAAGAGATCCATATACAATTATAGTGATGGTGGGGAGATAGCTAAGTATCCTGAAACGCTCAATAAACAAAATTGCCTATTGTAGGGATTAGGGATGTATAAGATTTATTCAATCTTTAAGAAATCGTTGTTTAGATTCGTTTATCTGTAATTTATTCATTGCTAAAACGTTTACAAGATTATTTTAAGGAAGACGATGGGTTTTACCCGTGACATCTGCCGGCCTAGCATGACCGCCGTAGAAACGAGCTATGTCTACGGAAGAATCGACAATTTGACAGATATTTCTATCGTCCCAAGCATGGCGATATTAAGAATGTAGAAAAGAAATGTTTCTTTTCTTCAGTCGACACAAGTCTACAACGTCGAGCATGACGACCATATTTTCTCTTCTTTTGACATTTGGGGGTAGAAACATTACTTCTGACAAATGTCAAACTAGTCTTAATAAAAACTAAATACGAGAAATACGTTTCGTGGTTGCGTTGAGTTAGTTACGTTCAAAAGGTTGAAATGTTATGTAAAATATTTAGGTTTAATTTCGCGAAAAAGATCCAGGCCTGGATCCAGGATGCAGCAACACCATCCCGCCCACGAAAAATGAAAAACTCGTGCAATTGGCAACTTTTTTTTGTTAACTAAACGTAACCTTTTAACTTTCCATAGCAACGTCCCCGTTGCTATGGAAAGAATTTCTGTCTATGTCTTCGTAGAAACGCGAGTCGACGGTGCGCGCCATGCTCGGGCAGAAGAAATGACAAGTTGTAAAGAAAAGATTTCTTGTCGTTTCTTGGTAGAATAGAGATAGAACGGTCATGCTAGGGGGGCTGAAGTTCGGAAATTATCTCATTGGAACTTACTGCCGAGATCAAAACTAACAAGGGATAATAAGATAGTACATTTAGTACTATCTTATCCCAGCTTATGATCTACCTGTGTGCCAAATTACGTCGAATTCTGTTCAGCCAAATGTAACAGGCAGACCGAGTTTCGAAAAAAGACTTACCTCACGTAAATTCTGAAAGCTGATTTTTACGTATATTTTAGGCAATATCCTTAATAATAAGTCGCCAATACTGCCAGACACTTTTCGTGGGCCGTTTTGCTTAACAGACGCTTTAAAGCTCCAAAAATTATTACTTAACTTCACGTAAATTCTGATGCTCCATTTTTTTATATGTCCACCAGACAACTATTTTAAAACCTTTTACAAGAAGACAGACCGATCCAAGGGGCCAATCATCCCCAATTCAATTTTAATGTCTCTGTGGGTAGGAGCGCGAGGGCACTATATCTACCCGCATGAGATTGAGCGATATATGTATTAGGATACATTGACTTCTTTCTCTCTCACTCTCTTAAAGTTTACTCATATCACTTAATTATTAATATAAAAAATCAGCGAAAAATTAAAAAAAATCAGGTAAATAATTAAAAATTTACTTGTAAAAAAATGCTCATTTGACTACAATCTATATATATAAAAGAAAGTCGTGTTAGTTACTTCACTTATAACTCAAGAACGGCTGAACCGATTTAGCTGAAAATTGGCAGGGAGGTAGCTTAGAACCAGGAGACGGACATAGGATACGGTAGGGTAGGGTAGGTAGGTAGGGTAGGGTAGGTAGGTAGGGTAGGGTAGGGTAGGTAGGTAGGGTAGGGTAGGTAGGTAGGGTAGGGTAGGTAGGTAGGGTAGGGTAGGTAGGTAGGGTAGGGTAGGTAGGTAGGGTAGGTAGGTAGGTAGGGTAGGTAGGGTAGGTAGGTAGGTAGGGTAAGGTAGGTAGGTAGGTAGGGTAGGGTAGGTAGGTAGGGTAGGGTAGGTAAGTAGGGTAGGGTAGGTAGGTAGGGTAGGGTAGGGTAGGTAGGTAGGGTAGGGTAGGTAGGTAGGGTAGGGTAGGTAGTAAGGGTAGGGTAGGGTAGGGTAGAGTAGGTAGGTAGGGTAGGGTAGAGTAGGTAGGTAGGTAGCGTAGGGTAGGGTAGGTAGGATAGGGTAGGTAGGTCGGATAGGGTAGGTGGGTAGTAAAAAGTGCATTGCAACGCATGCTGGGTACAGCTAGTAATTATATAATTTTATCTTGTAAGCTGTTTTGATAAATTCGAAAAATAATATTGGGAATAGTTAGAGACATCTACACATTTGTGTCGTTAATGAGCTTCCAGGGAAGCCGCATGAGCAGAAGGAAACAGACTTCTTACAGCCAAACTTCTTTATCTTCAACGTAATCCTGAATTTTGTAATATGCTTTTTTAATAAGAACACGTTTGATGCAATTTTTAAACTTTCCATCGGTCAGTTCTGTAACTGACTTTGGCAACTCATTATAAAAGGGGAACTATATTTCTTGTCACCAAAATTTATATTTGTCATCAAAGTTGTATCACTTAATAAATAGATCTATCGCCACGAAATATTTTCGTTCTCAGATAAACAAAAAGTGTTTCCAGGTATGAATTATCAAATAAATGTTGAAATATGTGTAAAATAAGAGATGGATTACCAATAAAGTTGTAGTGCATTAGATGAATATAAACTTCGTTCTTATAATAATAGTTTTATTACTTAAATAATAGCTTTGTGCTCAGAATGGTAGATCTGTCACCAAATAAATAGATCAGTTCCTTATTTCTATGAAGAAGGCGAAAGTACGAGACATTGGGCCCACCGACTCGGACAGGTTAGGTTCGAAAGTAAGACCCCGACATCCCCTTCGTGTTAGGTTACTGTAAACCCTGCAGACAGAAATAGGAGCCCCGCGTAGCGGGGCTACGTCGACAACGCCTTAGTTTGGACCTGTGGTTTGGAGTTTTTATGTAAACATTTTTACATTGTTTGATGATTCAATTTTCGTGACACTTCTATTATTTTGAAACCTAATAAAATTACTTGATGATTGATATTAATTCCAAGTAATTCTTAATTAATATTTAGGTAAGCGTTTTCATATTATTTGATAATTCAATTTAGGTGACAGATCTACTATTTTGGGAACAAATATTATTTATTAGGTCAATGAAAATGCATTTATTAGGTTATTGATAAAATCATACCCTTATAAAAGCGTATACTGTTTATAAGAAATGACTTGCTAGTTTTTGTTAATCTAAATTTGGGTATTACAATTTCGTGTTTACTGCGCGTGTTTATATATATATATAAAGTAAAGGCAGAGTCAGTATATCTCTTTAAATTTTTCTCTGAGGAACTCGCGTGGACCCATTTTATAGATCGCGTGGACTGCCCTCTTTTGCAAAATAAAAATTGAATCAACGTCTGCTGCCGATCCCCACAGCAAAATGCCATAAGACATAATACTGTGGAAATAAGCGTAGTATACTAACCTAGCTGAAGCTACATCAGTTAACTGCCTTATTTTCCTAACTGCATAGGCAGCTGAGCTTAACCTCCCCGAAAGAGTTCCAATGTGCGCGCCCCACTGCAGTTTTGAGTCGATAGTAATCCCTAAGAATACAGTTTCCGCGATAACATCAAGTTTTTTACCGTCAAGATTTAAATTTAGGTCACATTGTCACGTCATTTGGTAAAGAGAACTTATGACATTTTGTTTTGTTCGCATTCGCATTTGTTCATATGAGATCCGTATCTTTTATATGAATTTTAAAAATTAGCGAAGTGTTATCTGCAAATAGAATTATATCCGATAATTTGGCCATCATATAAGGGAGATCATTAATATAAACAAGAAATAGGAAAGGCCTGGGAATTCAACCTTGGGGCACGCCCATCTTGACTATAGACCCGGAGGACGTCGCCCCATTTACATTTAATTTACTTTTTGCTGCCTGCTTGATAAATAGGAAAGAACAAGATCAGCAGCTCGACCATGAATTCTGAAATGGCGGCTGCACTCGACGGACATAGGAGATTTTTAATATTAGGTCAGCACGAAAAATCTGCCAAAAAGTTATTTTGATTACATAATATGTTTTTTTTTGGCCGAAAGAAAAGGCAATAGCAGATTTTAAAAAAGCGGAACCGCTTATGTCTAAAGCGGAAAGCGGAACCATTGTACTAAATTTTCCAAAAGGTGGGGTAAAAAGCAGAAAAGCGGTGTATCTGACAACACTGCTTGCGAGTGAATGTAGCTGTTGGCCCAAAGGGGGCCTTGACATTGCAATCTGTCTCACCTGAGTGAGACACACGCGCATATGGCTGATCTCATGCGCGTAGATAATGCCCTCGCGCTCCTACCCACAGAGACATTAAAATTGAATTGGGGATGATTGGCCCCTTGGATCGGTCTGTCTTCTTGTAAAAGGTTTTAAAATAGTTGTCTGGTGGACATATATAAAAATGGAGCATCAGAATTTACGTGAAGTTAAGTAATAATTTTTGGAGCTTTAAAGCGTCTGTTAAGCAAAACGGCCCACGAAAAGTGTCTGGCAGTATTGGCGACTTATTATTAAGGATATCGCCTAAAATATACGTAAAAATCAGCTTTCAGAATTTACGTGAGGTAAGTCTTTTTTTTATGTACGTACCTTGATTACCTGATACCTGAAAATTGGCCGTCTAAGCAAGCTAGCAGGTACGCATGCGTTCTTAGTACATACTAACACTACTCAATCGTCCACATTTCATTCGTCAGAAAATACGTGACGTCTGGCGGCCCTGGGATCTTACTCTATAATAAGTAATATGGATTTATCTATGGTTAACGATAACCTCCACTTCGGAGGATAATATTCTTTAAGGAACACGAACTTACATTTCAATGCCTCTAAGACCTTAATTAATAACTTGCAGACGAATGCCGATACTTATCTAATTATGAATAGCAAAATATCAAGGCAACGCCTATAACTTTACCCTAAGTACGTGAATGGTCTTGCAACGAATAAAATAATCTTAAAACTTCTCTTTGTCTGCTATGATGATGATGGAGCTTTATATTATGATGGTTTTTTATTTCCCTCACTAGCTCGCCCTTTACCACAATCGAAGAGCCAAAATATACTTTAAACCATTGGCATGCATACAGGGTTAAAAAGAAATAAAAAATATCTAGGTCGACCACAACTTATTTAGAGATCGATTTTGGCATGCACAATTTTTTGTAGTTACAGCAGTTTGTTCAATATCCCAATTTCTCTATTCGCGTATACTAAACACGTAAGAACTGTTATGAAGGTTTCTGCCTCGCTAGTAATTTGCGAGTCAGAGCCGAAGCAACAATGGGCTTTATATAACACCTTGTATTACGCGCGCTCTAACGCAACGAAAACGAAATCTGTCTTCCTAACCGTGAAGCATTTAATCATATCAAGATTTAATAACTTCGGCCTTCGCAGCTTATTGTGTAAACTTCGATTTGCTGATAGACAGATAGCATAGACTAAATGTCTGCGATCTGGCGAGCATAGGTTCGAAAGTAGTCAGTTTTTTAGGGACTCCTCCTATTACTGAGACTTCGCTGTCCGTCCGTCTGTCACCAGGCTGTATCTCATGATTCGTAACCGTAACTATCAAGTTAGACAGTTAAAATTTCTACAGATTATTTATTTCTGGTGATGCTATAACAACAAATACTAAAAACAGAAAAAAAAATATTTAAGGGAGCTCCCATACAAAAGAGTGATTTTTTGCTCGTTTTTATAAATAATGGTACGGAACCCTTCATGTGCGAGTCCGACTCTCACTTGGCCGGTTTTTTGGTATCGATATATCTATTCGCAGTAATAGTAAATGAGTAAATACACATTAAAACGATTCCAGTAATGACGAACTGAAGATTTCTGATGAATGAGTAAGTTGAATAATGCTAGAGCGAGAAACAGAGCGTGCTGCGGAGCGCGTCGTCGATGCCACCGCGTGGAATAGCACTCCCGCTCCCTTCCTCGCTTTAGCAAATGACGGTTCTGTAAGACAGAAAAGGATAGGAGCATAGAAAAATGCAATTCCGTGCCACTAGATGCGCAGCCCTAATACAGGAATCCAAGCAGTCTTCTAAAGAAACTTGAGTTGACCATGATGTACCTATGTATTTTTCTGGGTTGTATTGTATACACCTGTGGTTTACCTGTTCTCTTTGAACACAGAGTGATCATATTACGGCGCTTTACTTTTTTTTTGTAAACAATCTCTTGTCACCACTGATAAAAATACTCAGGTACTTACGTAAAGCAAATGAATGAGAGAGAGTTATAGAAAGCAGCTAATTTTAACGAAAACCAGTTGACAACTTTGTGCTTATTATCTTGACCTGGTGTTCTCAGGAGATCGAGTAAACATTATAAATTTTGTCTTGAATTTTCTGATAACTTGTCCATAAGGATGAGTGCAAGTCACATTATCTCCGGGTGTTCTCGTCTAGCTAACGGAGAATACTTGCATAGAAACAACCTTGTACCCAGGATTATCCATCAGCAACTTGCTCTGAAATACAGTCTTGTGGAATCGGAAGTGCCGTACTATGGGTGTGTCCGACCCAGTTTTCGAAAATGGCAATATCACACTGTATTGGGATCAGTCCATCATCACTGACAGGACTATTGTAGCCAACAAGCCTGATATAGTAGTGGTGGATCGATCAGAGCGGCGCGCAATGATTGTTGACATAACGGTTCCGCATGACGACAAATCAAGTCTCTGAACTTGGCTCACGAGGTTGTCGACATTTGCGATGTGGACTCTGCAATAATTGTGCCGAATCAGCAATTATTATTGGCTGATACGACTATAGGCACTGACGATAGTCGTATCAGCCAATGGCTTAATTGACAAGAGTCTCTACCAATATCTGATGACGCTCTCGTTACGCCGCTGGATCAAGGGCTGTATGCTTGACCGTGTAGCTTGGAGCCTGTTCCCGATACCGGTGGGCTACATTTTTTTTTATATTTTAAATGTTTTTTATTTATTTTTGTAAGGAATATTTAAAAATGTAATGAATTTGTGAAGAAATAAATAAAGGAAGATAAGTGCAATAAAAATATGTATTTAGTCTCAGACAAATTTTTACATTATGGTTTTTTTTGTGATGAATTGTTTTTTTTTTTGGAACGAAGTTCGTTATCGCGCTTTGTGAAAGGGGGCTAGACGGAAAAAATTCTTACGAAAAGTTGTCACGACACTTTTTGCTATAGTAAGCTATTGTAAGCTTTATTTCTTTAAAATAAAGTTGAAATTTCCTTAAATTACGTACAATTGGGGTGTGTATGTGAGTAAGGATAGATATGATTATTATTTTGAGTGACCGAACTACAAAGTACAAATTCGGTTGTGCAGTTAAGTAAGACGTATTGCTTCGAATTAAGGAATAATCTTCCTTAAATTAAATATTTTATTTTTCGCACACTAACTTAAATCTAAAATGTATTGATATTATGTACGTGAAAGGAACTTCGTTCCATCCGGGTGTCCCTTGACACCTCTCAAGTTTTTTTTTTAAAGAAACGTTGCCCCACACTAGGAATTTCTCCTGTATCGTGCGTGCGTTTACAAACATTTAAACTCACATACACAAACAGCCAGACCCGGAACAACTATCTGTAGGCGATACAAATATTTGTTCCGTGCGGGGATCGAACCGCGACACGCAGCGCAGCAGTCGATCGCTCAGCCACTGCGCCAACCGTGTCGTCAACTGTGGTGATGTAGAGAAAACAATTGCGTGCATACGTTTGGGGTTAATGCCAAACAATCAACGGTTGAGTGATATAGACACACTCCTCTTGCCTAGACATGATAGATTTAATGATCTAATTGCACAATGTGTTTGAAATCAAAATTAAATGGTAACATGGCGATAAAAACCTCATTAAAAAAGACACATCTAGCGAATAAGTAGGAGACGTCCAACTGTCATACATCCTTATAAAGATACTGTGAAGATTCACTTACATACAACTAAGCATTGTCTAGACATAATAGGGATGTTGACTCATTTTTTTTTATTTGTCCATAGGGTAGATTATTAAAAAGTATTTGACACGTATTTTTTCTATTTTCACGTAATTGTAAAATTACGGAGATATTTTGGGTTGAAATGGCGCATGACGTCACGGCTCAGTACATTTTATACCTAGTTGTGACGTATTGAGCCCCCACTCTCCAACTTTAATGCGTTTTAACTAAGTATTATTTTGTTAACTTGATAAAACAAAAAATAAGTATCTAATATTTTTGTATTACCTGATTAACGGACAAAATAGAATTTCCTTTTCTTTACCCAGTCATCATCCCTATTGATTTAATGTTCTAATTGAATGATACTGACAGTGTTAGCCTACGTTATTGCACTGCTGGGCAAAAGCCTCTCCCTGTGAATTCTAATTGTTTCGATCCAGTGCCAATGTGGACCACTAGCCCAGAATGTGTAAGAATAAAGTCAAAAATCGTGTTACTTGACAATAAATTAAAAAGTCTTCTCGAAATAAAAAGGATTAAGTAGAGGACACTCAAACTCCTAAGAAAACTGAAGTTCCACTTACTAAGTAATCGTTTTCAAAATGTTCCAGAATGGTGACCTGTGTATATCGATCCTGCACCCGCCTGTAGACGACCCGCAGTCGGGTGAACTGCCTTGCGAGCGCTGGAACCCCACGCAGTCGGTGCGCACCGTACTGCTCTCGGTTATCTCTCTGCTCAACGAGCCCAACACGTTCAGCCCGGCCAACGTCGACGCCAGCGTCATGTACCGCCGCTGGCGCGACTCCAAAGGGAAAGATAAGGAGTACGAGAATATTATCAGGTGAGTTGTTGACAATAAATAGAAGGTGGAGGTCAGATAGGCAGACGCTCCATGTAAAATACTAGTGTTCAGCTGCATCTGGTTAAACTAGAAGCCGTACTTGAGAAAAGTCTGGGCAGATGATGATAAGCTAAATTTTAATATGGTTCCTCAGCAGAAAAGCAGAAACTGTTAGCTTCTTATTTTAACAACATTTTCATGGAAATAATCATTCAAATTTAAACCACCATCTTCATGCCATTACATGCCTTGTTCCATGTTACTTGGGGTCAGCGCAACACGTTTTGTTTATTCCATTCACCCCTGTTGACCTCCAAGCTAGAGTTTACTTCTTACTACCTTTTCTTGCTTTTCCATTCTTCCTAGTTTAAAACACTGATCAAAAATGATTGGTGCCACTTATGCTTGAATGACATGGCTAAGTTGAGTTTCCATACAGATGCATTCATGTTTCTAAGCTGATTTGATACGCATGACATCAGGCTGTCTATGCAGCTATTATTTAGGGTTGGGTATATTTTTGCTCTGCCCTCATTATTTCTCTAATAGTACATAAGTAGAAATGGCGATAGACAATGAAGCGCAGACTATGAATAGGTATTTCGTAGCAACTACTAGTGTAGAGCACAAGATTGTGTTGCCAGTAAGTTAAATAAAATAAACGAACAATTTAAGTAGGACTAAAAATATATAACATCTTTCCTATTTTCTGTTACTTAAAAACTCGTATGTCTTCCAAAATGATTCGGTAACAGTTATGTTATCAAATCAAAGTTCAAACTGTTACTTGTACGTACGTACTGAGTGTTTCATTCTTCCGGATCAGCGCTCCAAAGCTGATTTTGTTCATACCCTGGCTATTGGCCTTATTCAGCCTGCGTCAAACCACTTAGTGCGTATCACTTTGGTGCCAAACGGCTAAGGCCCGGCGCCCACTATCGGCATCGGCACGGCTGAGGATTTTAGGTGATAAAAAGCATTATACATTAACTTCATGGCAATAAAGTAGAAATTTCCATGAGCGGTTTTTTTGTTACTACGATCATATATCATGGAAATTTCTACTTTTTGAAATGAATCGTGCATTAGGTTGATGCGTGGCAGTCCGACGGTCACACCACTAGCAGTGGCGTATTTTGGTTAGCCGCCCCGCAATTTTAACAAAAAAACCCTAAAAAAAATATTAGCATCTCGGTCTAACTTTACTAATTTTGTCAGGTTATTGTAAGAAATAAATGTAACTTAATTGACATAAGGAGACAATGCTAAAAATAAAAGACCTAAGGCTCTAAGAGCGAGCTCGAAAATTTTAACTCCCTACCCTGGACTGGACAGTTTAGTATTGTTTTGACCCTTTATACAGTTACTTGGTCGAAATGCAGAATAAGTCAAGATTGAAGAGCAAGTAAGCTGCAAGAGCGAGTGAAGCGAGCTCGAAATTTTTTACACACTGCCTTGGACAGTTTAGATTTTTTTCGATCATTCATACAAGAGCTAATTGGTGGACTTTTAGACAAAGTCAAGTGTCAGAGTCCTACGGACAAACCGCCGCCCCACCGCCGCAGCCGGCGCGCCTGTCTGTAATAGGATCGCTCCGCATCTTGATTTCTATCAAACTTATAACCAAAGTTGACTTGTAGTTTTTGTTAATTAGGTAGGCTTTTTTTTAATTTCTCACGCATCTAAAGTCAAAAAAGTTGAGCGAGGTGTGGCTTGCGGGATTATTCCGATCTGTCACCCCGCTTTGTCCCCTTAGTGTGACAGATAGGAAAAAAAGTTTGACCTGTCTCCCTGTTAGCCATGAGGGGACAGTTCGAACTTTATTTACTCCTTAACGGTTTCATCTGTCCCCCTATCACTGATAGGGGACCGATGAAAATTTTTATTCCTGTTTGTCCCCACAGTAGTTTTCATTTGTAACTAGGCTATAGAAGTCAAATCAGAAGACTGATTGTAAGTACAATACCTGCTGTGATTTATCGGACTGTGACTGATTCTATCAATTAATAAAAAAACAAAATATTCTTATTATTAGTATATTTTTTATTGTAATTTAGTTGAATTAAGTCAAATCAGAAGACTGATTGTAATTGTATCTACTATACGTACAGACATTTATGGGACTGTGGCTGATTAATAGAAAAACAAAAGAAATATTTGTTACTTATTTAAATACAGATGATTATAAACCTAAACCACTAGTCTTTAGTTTAATGTAATGTTGCAGTATGTGTGGCATTACTTTTAAGAATCAATATATTAAATATGTAGGGGACAAACAGGAATAAAAAGTTTAATCTGTCCCCTATCAGTGATAGGGGGACAGATGAAACCGTTAAGGAGTGAATAAAGTTCGATCTGTCCCCATAAGGGAAAAAGCGGGGTGACAGATCGGAATAATCCGGCTTGCGCCGCTCCTGGCACCCTGTCGCCCCAGGACATGGCCCTTTTGGCCCTAGGGTAAATACGTCCCTGACCACTAGGCTATCACTGCTCAAATCCAGTAAAGGTTACTTCGGGTCGGTGCAATAAGTTTTCTCCCCTGTCAGCCGTGGCGCTATCATTTACTCGGACCGTCCCGACATCAAAGTTACGGAAATGTTCGGCCCCACTCATCCACGTCGATTGTTGCCATGTAACAAAACACAGTTGCATCGTTCGGTGAAAGTAATATAACACAATGAGTTCATTCGGTCGCGTCCTCGTTTCACTGAATCTGTAACTAAGACGCTCCAAATTTTGAGCGCTGAAGGTGACGTGTATAATTACTAAAAATGTTGCCATATTTTGTGTGGATTCACCTTTATTTTAATTAATCTGCGTTGTCCCACTGCCGGGCACAGGTTTCCCCCATAGCGTTCCATTTCTCACTGTGTGTAAAAATCCCACAAATGCATCTAGGTCATCACGTTTGACCTAGTTGTGTAAATACTCATCATCCATCATATCAGTTCCAGCTAGTGGATGTGGACCTTAGACATGACCTCTTTGCTTCAATCTTTCTCAACATTGGCTAATTGTTTCATGATTTGGATTAATGATAGCTATGATAAGTTTTGTATCATCATGATTAGTGACGCGATGCAGCTGAATACCAGTATTCATTGTATTAGTATCAGAGAGTTTTGTATATGAGAAGATGACGACAAAACAGGCAGCTTTGATATCTAGACATTTTGCAAACAAACTATGAAATTGGCACCTTTGTTACAAATAATTACTGAATTTACAGACACTTAATCTAAAGTGTGGTCACGAGTACTCGAGCTGTTATCGTTCGTTGCGACGTTATCGTGTGTTTATATATTTTACTATAGAAACATGTTCTTAGTCGTATGCTTTTGTTTTTTTTTTACAGAAAGCAGGCCCAAGTGGCCCGTACGGAGGCGGAGAAAGAAGGCATAGTTGTACCTCTAACGTTAGAAGATTATTGCATTAAGACACAAGTCAAGTCGACGACGCAGGAGCCACAGGTTTGTTCATACTTCATTCTGACATAACATTACCCTTGTAATCCCCGAAGGATTTGGCAGAGATGTACCTAATAGTACACCCACATTTCGGTGGTTGCTACTGAATAATTCTTGATTTTATATGAATGACATATTAAATGAAATAAATTATTTATTCCAAAGGTTAACAATCATACGATCAATGCAAAACTGATTAGTGATAGCTACGAAAAGTATTCCATGACTGCGGATAACTTTATCAGACGTTCCATTAAACACTGTAAAAACTAAACGGGCCTGAAAATTGGGAAACGCATGAATGCATAATACACAAGAAAACCCTGAGACGTTCGTTTTAGTTCTGAAATAGGGCTATGAATCCGGTCGCAGTCATCAAAATTTTTTGATGACAGAATATTAGCAGATCAAACATAAGTGACACGTATGTCTATGTCTAGAAGAACTTCATCATATCAGTCCAGAATAACCCTCTGCTGGGTATAGGCTTCCCCTTTTTTCTGCCACACTTCCAGGTTCTGTGTCCAGGTGTTCCCCGCGACTTAGACGAAATCGTCAACCCAATGAGCTTTAGGACGGTCCTGGTTTCATTGGCTTAAGCTTAGGTGCCATGGACCTACCTCCTTGTTCTAGAAGAACTTAAAGATAAATTTGTCTGTAAAGTCTGTTTACTGACGATAGTTGAACGTGACAACGCTATAGGGACGCGTGCCTCTCACTCGCTCTCATTGTGAGCGCATAACGTGAGCGGAGCGTAACGCAGTTTCTTGAAGTGTCACCCGGCAAACCAATTTATAAGACGTTGTCACGTCAATAATCACCAAGCAAATCTTGTGCACATCATCAAATTGTCAAACAGATATACCTCTTCAATGTGCACTTTTAAATGCATTAGAAACCGAATGTCATGCAGTTATCAAGAATAACGACTAGCTCATTAGAAAACAAGTCTCAAATGCATTGAGACGTCACAAACAAGTTCTATAGCAGTTCAACTTCAAAACGACATTGATTGTCTTTTTTTTTTCAGTTGGACATGACAGATTTCTACGACGACGATTACGACGACCTCGATACGGACTCCGATGAGGAAGTTGATGGGGGGGACGGGGATGGTGACGACAGCGGCAACGGGGAGTCGTGAGGCCGCGCCCCTCCACCGCACCTCGCCCCGCGGACGGACCACCCCGGTAACACACCCGCTAACACTCGGACACCACCCGCTACCGGCCTGCAACACCCTGTAACTACTGTCCTACCAGTCGTAGAACCTCAACCTCACTTGGGAGCTACATTACAATCATCATCGCCCACTCCGCAATTATCTAAAAAAAGGAAACTTTCTTATAAGTAATTGAGTAGGAGGCAGTTTATTATATTGACTGAAAACCAATCAGTATTGAATCGCGTCGTTTTTTCTTCCTGACATGCATAACTTTTTTCTATAATAATATTATGCTAAACTGACGAATTTTAGTTTCCTTGCAATTACGTATCGCCAAGGCTAAGCAGCATAGTCGTGAGTAGTAACTTCTTGTAACGACTGACTGCTCATGCGTGCTACACCTCACTTCCGTAGTTATACAGTTGGGTTATACAACCAATATTACATGCTGTTGCAGCGTTTCATTAAAATTAAGTCCAATTCCTTTATCACCTACTTGGAGGACCTAAATGCTGGCAATTATAGACCCATTTACTGTTCTTCTGTCTCCTTCAGTAAGTTTTTTCCTTATATTGGGTGTATAAGTACCCTTAAAAAAGCATAAAGGCACTTGATTCTCCCTGTCATTGATTGCTATAATTTTTTTGTTCTAGACCATACCTGAGAACCTTCTAGTTACGAAGATATTGGGGGTCAAAGTTCCACCCTTTTCACTTTTTTTTTTTCAACTTAATGTTTTTAATGTTATTACTTTAAATACCTCCACGACCCCCGTACTATTCAATGCGGATGCATTGATTAGCACAACAATTTTTTTTGAGTGCTTTACATTGAGTCCATGCGTGATACGTGATTTTTTACCACAAAAAGTCGTTTCCTAGCAATATTTTTTGCGTAGTTACTTAGTTTAATGTTCAGAATGCTGGCTTCGTAAAGGGAGGGTCCGTTTTAACTTATTTTCAAAGTCAATATATTTTACCATGGCAACATTTTCACTTGTAAAAGTGTGTGAAACATAGAACCCACTCGAATAATAGTGTCAAAAACAACGCTTTTCAATTATAAGTTTTTAACTTGAATTATTTAAATTCCCAATTTAAAATCAATGGATTGTTTTAACCGTGTAACCAACAATTTAATTAATGAAACAAGGAAGTGTTTTTAAAAAAATGTGCATTGGGGAAATCCTAAATTGTAGACGAATATTCCGAAGAACTTAAGGTTCCGAGATTTTGACCTGAGCAATATTAATAAATACTTTATTAGCGTTGCACTTGGTCTTGAATGATTCGGCAAAATTACAAAACCGCTGTATTTAGCAGGAACTTCGATTATTCTTAATATTGTTACTCCCCAATTCAAGATTACCCCAATGCAGATGAATCATTTACTAAGAAATTGAGATTTATACTCAGAAAAAAAAGATTAGAGGACAGAAATTATAATAAGTACTTATGAATAATAAAATAATCTGTATAACGGAAAATATGTAAAGATTCCACTGGATCTATTATAACTTGAATAATGATTATTATAAAAATATTGTGTATCTAAACAGTAGACTATTAAACTATTTTTGAAAATCGTATTTAATTGTAAACAATTACATAAATTAATCTGACTATTTAATGCATTTGAATAGTTAAACACGTTTATTATTTTCAGTTGTCCGTACCGCTTGCCCGAACTGGATAGATAATGTTAATTTTATTATAACAACAGTGAATGTCGTGAATGAGTCATTCTTTGTTCTATTATAATATTATAACTCTATGGCCTTTATGTAAATGTTAGAATTTTTCATAGACATGTATTTATTTGTTTGTTCATACTATGTGTAACAATACTTCTGTGATTGTAAAACATTATTGCCTGAATATTCGTTTGTCTTTGTTTAGTTTTATTATTATTTTTATTGATTATTAGAATCATTAAAAGGTAATAACAATAATTTCTGGCATTTTAATTTCTTAAACACAGTCATATTATATATCTCGTAGTGTTTAATTGTGTTGTTTAAGGAGTCATACAGAACTGGCAAGTAAATCTAGCTAATTAGTAGTTCAGATTTCTGTGTTCTTATATTTTGATAACGGTGAGCATACACATTAGAGCATTCTCTTTACGAATTGAACAATGAGGACGACACTCGATGTTTGAAAAAAAAAAAAAAAAAAAAACTAAATTGTATAATCGTGTATTAAGCAAAGCCACTAGTGCGACAAAAACGTACGACGGAGAGCGGCATGCACAAGAGAAAGGAACAAACGAATCCTCAATCAACTTGAGTAGTTCGTCAAACGAAATGCTTTTATGAATTGAGCTTGTACTTAAGATCATAAAACGTGACAATGCTCTAATGTGTACTCTCCTTTATAGTGTCCATGCTCCACTCATTTGATCCTGAAAAATTCAGAGTGTACAGAGATGCAATAGCTCAGAAATCTCTATGGTTCTGTAGTACGCTCAAAACATATTATAATAAATTACACAGTACATTAATAAGAATGTTTAGTGATTCATGAACGAAATTATTTGTAATGTATATTAAGAAAAAATGAATTTTAATGGTTAGTGTGCACTAAGTTAAATTTATATAGATTTGTAATGTAATACTTGTATGATTTGTAATTTTAAGAGTAGAATATCTGCGACTTTGGCTTCTAAATTCCTATTAAAGCTAGCATGTAACAAGTTGTCTCCGATCGCGATGCTATTTTCGTAATATTTAGTGGGTCTGCACACCGACCACTTACTTGGCGACCAGTGGACGCCAGGCATTTGGCCCGCCACTGGTTGCGGTCACGAGTGGACTGTGTGCTGACAGTCTTAATGCGTTGATAGATCCTACCCAATCCTTTGTCAGAACATAATATTTTTCGAAATCCTGCTAAAATCGTCCAAAAGTTATTCGTTAGTTATATGTAAGATAGAGTAAGCGGTTTGGAAAATTATCGTAGGAAAATTCACGATGAGAATGTTAATTACATATTAAATAATAAACAGAATGTGTTTGGATGAGAAACGCAATTTTTTAATTACTCCCCATAATCAATACTGGAAAAACCCAATTTCTTGCCTTTGAAACTTTCATGAATTAAAAGACACATGCATTTAAATCTTAACTCAATCATCAAACAACAGGTTATCAATTAAGGTTCAACCATAAGTTGATAAACTTATATACACTATGTGCATTGAGTGGTATGTACGACATGATAAACCGCCGACATGATGACTGTCCAAAACTGCCAGACTGAAAGATAAACAAAACTAACTAACCGAAACGTGTCCCCTTGGTCTACGCAGTTGGATAGGGTTTAGTTGCAACACCACTACTGCGACATCATTTTTATCGCACAATACCTAATTATAATTTCATCAGTAGGTAAGGAATCCCTTATCACATATTTAAATTATTATTCAGCACCCAACACATCGTTTTGAGAAGATAATCAGTGAAAACTAAGTAATATTTATTCTGGAAACATCGCCAATTAATTAATAATGTTATTAGATATACTTTTTCTAGATCATACTCAGAAGACCCATCTATATTACTTACTATACTCTTTGATCCATACTCGCCTTCGGTAGTGAACGCTTTTAGTTTATCAATATCACTATAAGGACTGGTATAAACTGTGTATCAACTGTTGCATAAAAGATAAATATTATATTACTGTATCTAGCCTATATTGCCCCCCTGCTGGGCAAAGGCTTCCTCAATTCTTTCCAACGGTCACGATTCCGTGCTACTTCTTTCCAATTCCCAAGGAACAAAGAACTGGATGTCAGTTCATTCCGCCATCTCCTTCGTACAATGGTCTGCCGTGACACCGTGTCACTGTGTCAGGGCACCAATCCTGAGCTTTAAGGGCCCACAGCTCGTTCGGCATGCGACAGACATGTCCTTCCCAGTGCCATTTAAGTTGGGTAGCCTTTTGAGCCATGTCAATTATTTGTGATTTGGAGCGCAGTGTAGTGTTTCGAAATGATGAAACAAAATGATGTTTATTTTTGCAAATATGTTTTTACAAACACTTTTACTACTCTGAGAAAAAACAGCCGAAACAAACTCAGAGGTCAGTCTCTTTTAAGGCAAACCTTGAGTTTGGACTTTTGGATGTTAGTCAAAGACCCAGTTTGTGCACCATATGTCAGGATAGGGAGAATACACATTTCCGTTAGCTTTCGCTTCAGAGACATGGGCAGAGTGCCCTTAAAATACTCCTTCATGGACCAGTAACTCTTCCAGGCATTTTCTGTTCGTCTTGCAATTGTCTTATATTATTAATTTTATATTCTCCCAGCCAACGTGTTTGCTCCTCTCCACTGGTCTTCGACATGTTCATCTTCAGTCCAACCTCAAGACTTGTATCGCTAAGATCTTGTAACATTTGCTCTAGTCCTATGGCTGTGGGGGAGAAAAGGACAAAGTCATCAGCGAAACGCAGATTGTTCAACCTCGTTTCACCGACGACAAGCGCTTTCTCTTCCCATTTGACTGCCAGCTTCTAAAAGACTTCTTCTAGGGTACTGGTGAACATTTTCCGAGACGTCGTGTAAGTTCTATCTGTTGTTTGTGAGGGCATTAAATATATTGCAGAATGCTGATGATTTAGAGTAATCGACAAATGCAAGATACAAAGGAGTTTTATGTTCTTGGTATTTCTCTACTATTTGATTAACGGTGTGTAAGTGGTCGGTGGTGAAAAGACCTCGACGGAAGCCTGCATGTTCTAGACCTTCTGGTTCTGTTTGAGATCTAACTGGCCAGCTATGCGTTTTTCAATTACTTTGCTATAGTTTTATAAACATGAGAAATTAGACTAATTGGCATATAATTATTGATGTCGGACTTATCACCTTTCTTATGGAGTAGTATAATATTGGAATGGTAACAATTTGATGGAAGATTACTGGTACGAAGAATGTCGTTATACAGTTTTGTAAGGTAAAAGAGAAGCGATGATTCACCCATTCTTAAGGCTTCGGTGCTGACACCATCTTCGCCGCAGGATCGGTTATATTTTAATATGCTCAATGCATCTCTGACCTCTACTTCTGAAATGGGTGGAATATTTTCGGAGTATATATAGCTGGATATGGGTTGTGTTTTTGATGTATCGGAATAAAGAGTCTTATAGAATGTTGTGCAAAATTCTAGAACCTTATCTCTGTTAAGTTATTTAATGCCTCTGTTGTCTGTTAGATATGTTTAGCTATTTTGAGTGATCGGTTATTTCCTAATGCATTTTATATCTGGTTTATAGTATAATCTCTTATATCTTTTCTGATGCTGCAATGGACTACTTTATCTTGTACCTATGCTATATTGTAAATCTCTATTAATTGTGCTTAAAGGCTGCTTCTCTTCTATTAGTTTCTTTGTTTCTCCTGATTTCTGGGTTCTATGTTTATTTTTTAATTGGTTAATAACTTCATATTGAACATTGTTTAAAATTTGTTTTTTTTTTAAAGATAATTAGCGATAAGTATTAAATATTTACTCAATTAAACAGGCCGATGCGTCTTACCGATTTGTCTCTTGAATAGGGGACCGGACTGGGTAAAGAAAATGACATTCTATTTTGTCCGTCAGACAGGTAATACAAAAATATTAGACACGTATTTTTTGTTTTATCAAAATATCAAAAAATTACTTAGTTAAAACTCATTAAAGTTGGAGAGTGGGGGCTTACTACGTCACAAGTAGGTATAGAACTTACCCACATGTGACGTCATGCGCCATTTCAACTCAATATATCTCCGTAATTTTATGACCACGTGAAAAAAGAAAAAATAAGTGTCCAATACTTTTCAATAAACTACCCGACGGATTATCCCCTATTACCCAGAGGAAGAGGTCCAGCACTGACATACTAACACTGTCAAAAATAAAAATCGCCTAAAAACTATTTCTATTTAAATTATCTGTTTCTGCATAGAACGAAATGGATAAAAAATGACGTTTATGAAACGTCAAATAGTGGAACGTACCTAACGTCATTTGCATCATTTATTTACGAAGTTTCAACGATAAACCATCCCAAAATAGTTTTACAACACTTAAATAAGTTTTAATGTTCTATTATAAGATTTGATCTTTGTTTTTATTCAAAACAATAGAAAATAAAAATGAGTTGCGTCAGTGAATTGTCACAGTCTAATGAGTATCTCAGTTTTAGAAGCAGCATTCCCCTGAGGAAAATAGTGGTCGACTCAGACGGATCCAAGGTAAACAAACTTAATCAGACATTATCTATCGAGTTTGTTAAAAATTTTAATGAAGGAAAGTTGCCTGACCCACTTTTTAAATAATGTGGCTTATCTTCTTCGATTCTTTGAAATGATAAAGTAAAATAAAATTTCTTTGTTTACAACTTTCTCAGGCTTGGAGAATTTTCGACAGTGGGCCCAAATCTGTAAGCTGTCCTTTGATATGTCTGCCGCCAGTGTCGGGCACGGCCGACGTGTTTTTCCAGCAAGTCTTGGGACTTGCCACACGGGGGGTCAGAGTCATTGCAGCAGAACCGCCACCATACTGGAACATGAAGGAATGGTGCGATGGCTTCAAAAAACTTATTGACTACCTCGAGCTAGACAAAGTTCATGTTTTCGGAGCTTCCTTAGGTTGGTTTTTTCCTATATTATTATCATTTGTCTTTTAATCATATTAACTTATCAATAAAACACAAATAGTAGCAGTATGTGTCATCACAGTAGTTTCCATAATGAGTGAAACAAATTCGAATCAATACTAATGTTAGAGACATTATAATAATTACAAGTTTGCTGTTCATACAATGAAGCTAATTGACAAACAATAGATAAGTTATCAGTCTGGTTTCTTTTTATTTTTTAAATAAAAAGAAACCAGATTGATAAGTTTGAATTAATTATTTTAAACACTACAGAGGAAAACTTGTTTTAATTGTGTTCATAGTTGAGTTCAGATTTTAATGTAAATTTATTTTTAGGTGGATTTATAGCACAAAAGTTTGCAGAATTAACAAGCAACTGCCCCCGTGTTGCATCTCTTGTTCTTTGCAACACATTCACGGACACATCTGTGTTTGAATACCATGACTCCTCAGCCCTCTTCTGGCTTCTGCCTTCATTAGTGCTGAAAAGAATGCTCATGGGCAACTTCACAATGGATAAAGTTGACAAAAGAATGGCTGAATCTATTGACTTCATGGTTGAGAGAGTAAGTAAGATATTAGGATTACATACATCATAAAAAGTAATGTCTGAATCGTTAGTAATAATAATTTCTTCATGCTCTGCTGAACAAAAATGTAACTTTATACCAACAAATATGTCGACATTAAATCTCGTAACATGATATTGTAACCCTGCCACATAATTTCTGTTCTTCTAATAATATATCAGCAACAGCCAAAATCATAGATTGTTATCTAAGCTGTAATTTGAATATAACTTGATTTCTATCTTCTTCTTTTTGCTTTTGGTGTTGCACTATTTGTGCTTATTGTCACTGACATTATCTTTGATTGTAGTAATGGTTTTTAACTGGAATCTAAACTATTCAATAATTAAAATATTATATTTACTAGAAGACAAATATCTCGTAAATCGTCCGTCTAGAGATAACCATCTGTTTTGCGACATATTTAACGAGCAAGAACAAGATGTCTGGCGACGTTGGCCGTCTACGCCCAGAAGTTTTCTAGAGATCCTGTCGTGAAACACATCCATATGAGGCTTTATAGATCCATCAAGACCGACTTGGCCAAATATTTGTTTCAATATTACTTGTCCTGATTCTTATCTTAAACACATTTTTTTTAAGCTGGAATCTTTGAACCAGGCAGAGTTAGCTTCAAGACTGACTTTGAACTGCACACCTTGCTACATAAAACCACAAGCCCTGCTTAACTTGCCCATCACAGTGATGGATGTGTGGGATGAATGTGCCTTAAGTTCTCGTGTTCGCGAGGACCTGTACAAGTCATATCCCCAGGCAAAACTAGCACATTTGAAAAGCGGCGGCAACTTCCCTTACTTGAGCAGAAGTGATGAAGTCAACCTGCATTTATTAGTGAGTGATATGTTTCTGTTTTTTTAGGTTTTTGTTCCTCGCCTTGAATATTATTCCTCATTAATTACAGAAAATCGCGATTCCCCCGACGTAAAGTCATCGTCTGTTTGACGACATTTCCCTATCTGTTCCTAGCCTTGGCATTCTGAAGCGCTTCTGCGGAGTTTTGTGTCCAGTAATTAACGAATTCGGTTCGGCCACCTAATTGGCCTAAAATCCCTCAGATGCTTTCCATCAACCTTGTTGCAACCTTGCCAGTAATTTAACTACCAGCTACTATATTTCCCAATATTTGAACAACCTGTAAAAGTTAAAGTAAATACACTCTTGTATTTTTAATTCCAAACACGTGAAAATATAAATTCATGTGGAACATAAACCGAAAATAAACCATATTTTTGTGTTTGTTTTAGATCCATTTGCGACAATTTGACGGTACAGATCTATCAGCTTCGTATCTCAGTTTGCACAAAATGCCAGCTCCTACGAATCTTACCCAACCAGAGGAAGGCACGGTCAGCTTCTTCAATCAGAGAGATAAAATCGTGAAAATATCTTAAAAACATCTCATGTCCCTTACACAGTAATACAGGTTTTTATTGTTTTGTTTTTATGAATCCACTTGATATTTCTTTTATAATGATATTTGTATAATCCACTATGTAAATATCCATTATTTATGTAAATAACAGTTATCTAAATCTAGTTTTGGAACAAGTTATTTTTATTTATATCCATGCATTTATATACAACATAGACAATCAAAATGTATATCTTTTTTTAATGAAAGAGGATATGGCTATTGTTTCTTTTTTTTTATGAAAAATTGTTAAGTTTTAAGGAATGCCAAAATTGGGTGATATGGCTTTATTCCATTTTATGGTATAATAACAGAAAGGTGATGAATGATATATCTGTGTTGTATCTAGTTTGAATTGAAGGAATGTTAGCAACAATACATTCCTTTAGTAAAATTACTAGGATTTTCACAAATTTAGTAAAATTGCTAGGATTTTCTAAGATTTTTATCTTAAGACTAATATTATACGGGGTGGAAAGGACACCGACGCGAAAAAGAATAAACAGTAGGAACATCTCTCTGAGCAACACCACAAGAAGTGTATAATTAAAAAAAAAACAGTTGTTCTATACATTTTGACCTTGTAGGTATTGCACTTTTGCAGGAAACAGCTGTTTTTTTCCTGGCTCAGATTGTTGTACTGACTACGTAGTAACTGTTATCGCGTCGGTGTCCCTTCCTGTATTAAGTTCTAAGGCTGCATAGCACAGTCGACTTTATCATGAATTAGGCCGCTTTCACATTAGGACGTTAGTAGCGCGGCAGTAGCACATGCCTTCACATTATAAGAACAGCCGCGCGTTAGCAGCGCCGCTGTTTTGATCAGTGTGGCACACTTCATTTCAAAAGTAACGGAAAACATCTTGTATCTCCCGAAGGAAAAGTATCGTGGCAGAATAACATGATATAATTACCTAAATAAAATAATAAGAGATACCTGCTGCATTTTTTTCGGACCCACTGTTGTTTTCGAAATCAGGAATAATGCACGTAATTCTCGCCAGGGTTTTTCTACCTTAGGGTCTTGTTGTTGTAATCGTCGCTTCTTGAGTCACACAAAACAGAAAAGATTCATTATTGAAATACAAATGCGTCGTATTTCAATAATAAAAAAAAAATTAAAAATTTAAAAAACCACCGACAGACAAAACCTGTAAAAAACCAAAAATAAAATTAATCCAAGCGTCGTAGCGTCGGGGGTCAGCTTTCTTTGTTAAGTGTTTGTACTAAGCGGTCTACTTAGCGGTTAATTAAATAATGATTAAATTTTTAATTTAATTTTTATTTCATGCTTTAACTTAAATTATTTTTTCTTAGCCTTGACTGTTCCACTCTTGGGCATAGGTCTCCTCCCATTCCTTCCAATTTGCTCGGTATTGCACCTCTTCTCGCTAATTAACGAAAACAAGGAAAGATATGAATTTAAAAAAAAAAACTTGAGCTTTTAGGGGGGAGGTGGGGTGTGCAGCCTACCCCCCTGGCGATGCCCATGGTGACAAGTGACAAGAATTCAAATTTCCAATCAACTAGACCCGTAGAAGTTGATTATATCCCTTCATCACTAGAAAAGAGGTGATGAGCTTCAAACAGCTGAGCAGATTTTCTCGAAACATAGTTAAGAACACTCTCGATTAAAATACCTTTCAAATGACACCAATTTTATCAAAATAATTTCATCCGTTTGGGAGCTACGATGCCACAGACAGGTACACACGTCAAACTTATAACACCCCTCTTTTTTGGTCGGGGGTAAAAAAATTCGTCAAACTGGCTCATTGTGCAGTCAGTCTATTATCATGTGCGCTTGCAACACTGGCTCATCGCCGACCGAGAGGACTAAACTATGAAATTCTGACAGCGCGAAATCAGGCATCTGTCGCGCTCCTAAAGTCGCCTAAATGTGAGAGCAGTCTTATAGAAGAATGTATATTCATGGATTATTATAACAAACAGTTCAGACAACATTACTTAAACATGCCTGGTTATAGTGCTACATTAGGTAGCAATTAAAAATGTTACCCTATGGCTTTTGAGACTTATTTTTATATGATTTAAATTTTGGCTATTGTCATAGTTACGAAAATAAAATATTTTTATATGATATTTTAAAGTTTTATTTCTCCGGAGTTATTTCAAAATAAATAACTTAAGATGACAAACTAATGAGATATGATTCACTTTCAAAATATAGCATATCTGTACATTAACATTTAATACACTTGGAACTGACTGTATTGTACAATATATGAAAATAAATGCATTTTATTGCAACTGACTAATTTTCATTCAGAACTAGTCCCTAATGCACCAAGTTACACAACAAAGTTTCATAGCTACATTTATAATGCAGAGACAATCTTAATTTTTTTTTAAAACAAGTGCTAAGTAACATATCTATGTTTCCTTTTCTATTTTTTCTAGCTTATTTAATTGTTGTGTGTGGTAGTCTTTCTTCTCTTTGTGAGACCTCAATGCCTTTTCTCTTTCTTCATCGTCTGAAAAGTATTCTGATAAGGAGTCATCAAAGCTAGCTATGGCTGGACCCGCCAAGGTGGAACCTTTTTCTGTTAACGCGTTAATTTTGACTAGAGGCTCCTCATATTCCTCGATTTGCGGGATATTCTTGGTCTGTGTGTTGTGTGCTGTCACTGTAGAATATATTGACATAGCCTGGAAAGAGAAGTCATGTAAATATCACACAAACATCCATACAATAAAGAAGTAATTTAGACGTAGACGAAAATATTCGGTGGCCGCGTCGCTTGCTTGCACATTTAATTTTTTATTAGCTAAGGAAATAGACCGCACTTTTTATAAAAGCACGGTGCACGGGGTCGCAACTTCAAAATTCGCGGTCGAATAAACGCCCCCTTATTCTTGCAGTGGAGGGTGAGTGATTTTTAAGTCAATCTGAGTTAACAATAGGATTTATTACAGCACTCATTTCTGCCTAATAGGCCAGTTTTTAAAACAAACAGTTTTGCGTAAAGTACCTGAGCAACTAAGTTGGAGACGTCTCCTGCGTTGGCCGGTAAGATGAGAGTGTTGTTCGTCCTCGCCAGCTTGTTAAACGCCGATACGTACTGCTCAGCCAGGGTCAGGGATGCAGCATGCTTGCTGTCCTATGATATACATAACAAAGATCAGATGCGTAGTACTCGCAACCGGCGTACGTGTATGACCAGATATATGAACGTGGGAGAGGCAAAAGAAGTATGTAATGATCGTAGCAGGTGGCGTTCTGTGGTCGTCTGCCTACCCCCTTGGGAAAAGGCGTGATTTAATAAATGTAACATTACGCCATCAAATCATTTTTTTTTGTTTTAGACTAGCTGTCCCACGCAGCTTCGTCTGCGTCACATTTTTTCCGTTTTCGCAACATTTTTCATTGCTGCTCGGCTCCTATTGGTCGTTCCTCGATAAATGGGCTATCTAACACTGAAATAATTTTTCAAATCGGACCAGTTTTTCCTGAGATTAGCGCGTTCAAGCAAACAAACTCTTCAGCTTTATAATATTAGTATAGATAGACCAACATGGGCACTTATAAAACGTCAACAAAATGTGCATGGTTCGGGTTGGTCGTTTCCTATGGAGAAGAACCGACGAGAAACTCCATGGTTACTCTTGTAAAATCATTTAGGTTACAATATTTGAATGTTACAGCGTTATTACTTAAGTATGGGAGGACATTGTAGGACTGACAGTATGTCATTGCTTACTACAAAAGGTAGCAAAAGATAAAGCTAAATATAAAAATGCCAAACGTTTCGGCAAATGTTTACCTAATAGTACAACCCCAGTTCGCCAGTTATGTTTAACCTTTTGACCGCCACAGTCGTGTGTAGACGACAAACCAAAATGTGCCCAGCACGCCACGGTCGCGAATGGTTGACAGAATTTTAAACGTAAATAAATGTCATTAAACAGCATTGTTTTGTGTTTTTCCCTTGTTCATTATTTACCTTGACTCTTCTTCATTTATTTGAAGTCAACTGCTTTCATTAGATTTCATCTGTAGTAACATAAGATGACAAAAAAGAAAACCAGTTAAAAAGTTCGTGCCCTCAAAGCCACAGTCACCTCAACAGGACACGTAGTGATGTAGGCAGCAGTCAATATAACAAGAATATCGACCTCGACGGCAACCTACGTTATATTTGATTTACTCTGAATTCTGTATTATTAAACAAATAAAACATTTGATATTGAAGTTTCATGTTTGAGAAATCAAGAAAATTTTATAATACTGAACTATGCGCTCTTTAAAAGTCGAGTGTTAATAGATTATCGATTGATTGTAATGACTGCAATGCCCATCCCTATCACCCATTGTATTGTCTGTGCCGGGAACGCCACAGTCGTCTATGATTGACAGTCCCATGACGTCAAACGAGGAAAATTTTTGAATAGAGTAGTTCTTTTGCTGTTATTATTATTGTTTACTGTATACATGATTAATAATGGATAACTATAATATGAGTAGTGAAGACTTATTAAGTATATTGCAAGGAGTCGATACTGACACGTTTATAATGGTTTTTTTTTTAATACTATCCTACCTAAAAATACATACATATATCGATATAAATCAATTTACAATTGTTCAATTAAACTTATGTTGATTGTCTTATACATATTGAACGGTATATAATGTGTGAAGGTATTAAAAATGGTGTGATTGTTCTACCAATTTCTACCACCCAACTTTTTAATAAAAAAACTGATTTTTATAAAATGTTTTATTTTATCTTTTGTAAACTTCATGTTTGTAACACTTAAGAAACTATGTCCAGCTAGCTACCATTATTCCTCATTATTTCCTATTCATTACAGTGTTGTAAATTGTCTACATTCGAAAGTAAACAACACTAACACAGTAAACGGTATTTACTTCTGCACTGATGTCATCAGTGACTGTCGTTATACTAAAGCATTAATATTGCTTGTTCTTCCAAAGAAACTTAATTTTTATTAGTTGACAATGTTAAAAGTACAAAACGAACAGAATAAAATATTTCGATATTATTAATAAATATCGGTGTCGCACCTCTAGAGAAGAAGCGAGCAATTTCAAGAAATACGTGCCAACTGCGCCACTGTCGTCTTAGGGTGACAAAAAATTACGTCATGATGGACAATAGTGCTGTAATACTATTGACTTGGTTTTATCGATTGTTGTTTCTATTTGTGGAATAAACGCCGTAACTGTGACACAGATTATTACATTTATGTCATAAAGTACAAAGCGCGATGAAATAAAACTCAACACAAGGATGGTATAATAATCTTTATTGAAATTAAAACCCATGTAAAAAAATGTTGTCAGTTTTCTATGAGCTTTATCGATATAATTTCGCCCTCACTAGTATTTTGTAGGTATTAAATTATGTATTCGGAGCTTGGCGCTGAGGGCACGCTTTTTCTTTTTTGACGTGGCGGTCAAAAGATTAAGTGTCATGTAATACTATTGCTACCAATCGGGCACAACATCAGGCTCCGTAGCTGCTACTAAACAATTCTTGATGGAAAAATCTAATAACCCATATTTTTTGAGTCAAGCACAATGCCCCAGTACATTAAAACAAATAAAACAGAAGTATCTGTAATTTTAAAAAATAACAGCTTTTTTCAATGCATATGAAAATATATACGGTAAGTACTTATAACAAAAAAAAAACCTCCCGAATTTCGACCACTGGTCTTACAACACAACATTAAACTAGTGTTAAATCCAACTGACCTTTTGGGCGAGCGCACCACCAACAACCCTGAGTCCCTTCGCGCGCGCCTCCGCTACAGCAATCATTGCTTGGGCTTCTCCAGAAGCCTTGTTTATCTGCTCTTGTTTCTCAGCCTCTAAAAGTTTCCCAACAATAATTAGAGGAAACTTCCGACACTATAAGCACGTATCCACAATTAACCTATAATTTTCCCACTGATGGAACACAGGCCTTCTCTTCTGTGAGAGAGAGTGGACTTCGATCCACACTGGTTACTCGGTGTGGGGTTGGTATATGTCACTTGTCTTCGAGTTTTCCCACAACCTACACAATACGTTAGTCTCGGACTGGGAGCCATTATCACTAGATAACGTCGGCTCTTTGATTCTATGAGCCAGCATGCTGCTAAAATAATTTTACCAACTAAAATAGGTAAAGTTAAGAGGCTTATTTAATTATGTATACGTGAAAGTTTACCTGACGCCAATATCCTAGCTTGTCGCTTGCCCTCGGCGACGTTAATATCGGCAGCTCGCACTCCCTCGGACTCCAAGATGGCTGCTCTTTTTCGCCGTTCCGCTTCCACTTGCATCTGCATAGCCTCGTGCACTCGAGTCGGTAGTTTAATATCCCCTGTGAATATTAATTTTATAGTATAGTGAGGAGAAAGTCAGGCTCCATGCTTCATCACCCTGGTATCTATAGTCAAAGTTATTAAACATACGGTTAGTTAAAGTTATTAATCGAGCTTAAGTAATTACTTATACAATAGACAAGAATTTAAACGAAGTAAGAACCGAACATGTGGCGTCACTTGGGGAAGGCCTATATCCAGCAGTGGACGTCATTCGGCTAAAATGATGATGATGATGAAGAACCGATTAAGAAAGCAAAGCTAAGAATTCTAACTTTTGCAGTTCCAACTTCTAGCAATTATAATAAAAATCGTATCTTAAAATGAATTAACGAATGTTGACTTGATTTTAGATACCGTTATTTAGACTCTGCTGTCTTAGCCTTAATTCTTAAGCTCAAATCAGTCCAAAGCTCATCATTTAATCTATTTAAAAACTCAATAATTGATAGTTACAGTCAATATAATTAAGTTCATGAAATCAGACTTACGAATTTCATATCGCAGACATGTGATGCCCCAAGCTTCACTGGCCTTGTTGATGGCATCCACGATGCCTGTATTCAGAGATTCTCTCTCCCGGAACACTTTGTCAAGAGAAATTTGACCAAGTTCAGAACGCATGGTTGTTTGAGCAAGCTGAGTGATCGCAAACTCAGGATCTTCAACACCATACGATGCTGAAATAAAAATTAAATTCGAATTAAACTAGAAAAGATTACAAATTCTTATTCACTACTGGCTGTGCCCGCGACTTCGTTCGCGTGGAATTTAAGAAGTAGCCTAAGTTACTCCTTATAAAATCAGCTATCAGCCCATGAAAGTCCCTTCAATATTGATCCAGCCTTTCCAGAGATTGCTCAAAACAGACAAACCAAAATTAAAAAAAAATGTTATTTTGGTATATGTACTGTATATCCATTCATAAGCATGTAGTAAAAAGCGGTGATTTTAATATTACAAACACACATGATGGCTCAAAATTGAAAATATCAAAACAGTTAAGTAAAAATAAAAAAAATAAAACTTTGAATAAGGGCACGAGAATACCTGCTAAAACTAGGCAATTACCACATAGTTAAAAAAAAAAAAAAAAAAAAAAAAAAACCAAACTTAAATACTTTACCTCTTTATACTATTAGAGTACAAATAGAACAACAATTAAAATATCAATGAAAAATTTATGCAAGGATTGTCACATGTGGAATTCATATAATAAATTGCCCATGGAAAAAAGGCGTCTTTTTCCATGAAGGTACAAGAAACTACAGAATTCCTTCTATTGTGTGAAATGCTTATGTTTGTATGTTAAAATATCACTCTTACCTAAATAAGGGTCAATTATTCGAAGATAAAGTACTCCATCGATGCTCAGCGTGACGTTATCAGAAGTAATGGCGCTCTGTTTTGGAACATCTATAGCTATCTCCTTCAAGCTCTGCACATACTTTATCTTATCTACTATAGGCCATAGTAGGTTCAGCCCAGGCTCTAAAATCCTGTGAAATTTTCCCATTCGCTCCACTATCCATGCCTGGAAATATCAAGTTTTACAGTTAAGTACATACATAATATATTACATGGACGTAGTTATGCAAAAACCACGTGTCCGTTTCGACCGCGCGGCCATGACGTTTTTTTTTTTAAAAAACTATAAGTATTAAGATTTTGTAATAATTTGTAAAAGTTGATTCCCAAAACCATAAATTTGTCAAAGATAAGGTTAAAAAGTTATAAGGGTTTGAACGTGGCCGCGCCATCGAAACGCGGAGAACCGCGCGGCCACGGAGATCTTTAAAACTACGCGTTGCAGAGACCTGAAATTCAGGAAAACAACAGATTCAATTTGTAAAAAATTTGTAAAAATATAGAAAAAATACCTAGGTTTATATTTTAGGAGCTGTAAGACTAAAACCCCATGGCCGCGCCATCGAAACGGTACCAAACACATTATCGCCGATATCTCGCTGAAATAGCATCGCCGACTTCTGAAGTTTTTTGTAGAAACCAGATTTGAATTTGTCAGAATTTGTAAAAATACAATGAAAAATCCTAGGTTTATATTTTAGGAGCTATAAGAATAAAACCCCATGGCCGCGCCATCGAAACGGTACCAAACACATTATCGCCGATATCTCGCTGAAATAGCATCGCCGACGTCTGAAGTTTTTTGTAGAAACCAGATTTGAATTTGTCAGAATTTGTAAAAATACAATGAAAAATCCTAGGTTTATATTTTAGGAGCTATAAGAATAAAACCCCATGGCCGCGCCATCGAAACGGTGAAAAACACGTTATCGCCGATATCTCGCTGAAAAAGCATCGCAGAGGTCTATTATTTTTGTAAAACCTAGATTTGAATTTGTCAAACAATGTAAAAATACACAAAAAAATCCTTGGTTTATATTTTAGATGCTGTAGTACGGATTCGCGTAAAAATTAGTCGTGATTATCTATCGAAAAAAGTAAGTAATAGCGAGTGTTTTTTTTGTAAACAACACCTATTAATATGTAGAACTACCGATAAAAGGCAAAACAACTTTTTTTTTTCAGAATATCAAACCTCCAATACGTTTTGAAAGTTTCGATAGGGTGACCATGGCTTAGTGTTAACAGAAAAGTCTCAAGTTTTCTTATTTAAGTATTTTCAGCTATCAAGCAATGGACTGTGGTTCTGCATGAGTACCATAACAAATAATTTGCACAACATTCGTAATTCCAGTAAGATAATAACATGTAACCTATTTTCCTGTATTTGATAAATAATTCAAACCCATAACAACGTCTAAGGCTAAATACTTCATTATTATTATTACCCATTTATGAATTAGGGCTGTTTGTCTGTCCGTCGATACATCACAGAACTTTTACACCCAGACTATGGTACGACACACACAGTTGTTTGGAGAGTAGGTGCGTTCTATAAACCACTACACAAATATGATGTGAAATAATTATAATACATATAAGAGGGTTGAAAAAAAACTACGTATATAACTGTGTGGGGTATAAATCTGTGGCTCTTAAAAAAATATATACTTTTTTTCTTAAGTCTATGTTAATGAGGTATCTGTTTCCAAAGTCTTTAACGTTGTGTGTCTCCTTAACTTCTGAAGTAAGAGTAGGATTCTGAAAGAAAAGGTTTGTAGAACGTAAAAACTTTTTCATCAAACTTCATCAGTTAACATTGTATTTCATAAAAAATACCATGAAAAACCAATTTTATTTTGCGGTTGAGTGTAAATCTAAACAATCAGCGTTAAAAAGATTTTTATTATATAATACAAGGTGTAAATCACTTCATCACGAAGCCGTCAACCAAGCATTCTGTACATGAAACTAAGTAACTTTACGCAAAACTTATTGCTGGGAAACGACTTTTTTTGTGGCGGTGTAAAATCATGTTTTGTGGTAGAACTCAATGTAACGCACTCAAAACATTGTGCTGATGGACGGATTGAATAGTAGGGGGTCGTGGAGGTGTTTAAAGTAAAAAATCTTACATGAAAAACTTGTATTTAAAAAAATACTTGTCAAAAAGTTGGAACTTTGACCCCTAATATCTACGTAACTAGAAGGTTCCCAGGTGTGGTGTAGAACAAAAAAATGATTGCAATGACAGGGAGAACCAGTGCCTTTCGGCTTTGTTAAGAGGTGTTTTACACCCTTTATAGTGCGGAACCTTGTGTGTGCGAGTACGACCCGCACTGGTTCGACTATTTTAAAGTGCCTGTAACTGGCCTACTTTAAATAAATGATTTTGATTTGAATTGGCCGATTATTATTTGAAACACCCACTTACGCCGCGCACGATAAGAGTTATCCTTGTGTAACTTGATGTAACTGAGAATCGTACACATAGCATCTTAATAAAAAAAGTCATTGTTTTGAACCCTTCCTAAGCATTTGAAATTAAAAAAAAATATGTTACGCTAGAAATAACCTCTGTAATTAACTCATGTATCCCAACATCAATATATCATGACAAACGCCAAAAAAAAAAGATGTTGTGTAAAAAAAATAATTAATAAGTTCTTTGGATCTGAAAGATACTTAAAAAAAACATTGTCTTTGAGCGATTTAGAATCCTTGAGATATAATATCTAATACAATAGGTGTTTTCTGTTAACACTAAGCCATGGTCACCCTATCGAAACTTTCAAAACGTATTAGAGGTTTGATATTCTGAAAAAAAAAAGTTGTTTTGACTTTTATCGGTAGTTCTACATATTAATAGGTGTTGTTTACAAAAAAAACACTCGCTATTACTTACTTTCTTCGATAGATAATCACGACTAATTTTTACGCGAATCCGTACTACAGCATCTAAAATATAAACCTAGGATTTTTTTGTGTATTTTTACATTGTTTGACAAATACTAATCTAGGTTTTACAAAAAAAAATAGACCTCTGCGATGCTTTTTCAGCGAGATATCGGCGATAACGTGTTTTTCACCGTTTCGATGGCGCGGCCATGGAGTTTTATTCTTATAGCTCCTAAAATATAAACCTAGGATTTTTCATTGTATTTTTACAAATTCTGACAAATTCAAATCTGGTTTCTACAAAAAACTTCAGACGTCGGCGATGCTTTTTCAGCGAGATATCGGCGATAATGTGTTTGTCACCGTTTCGATGGCGCGGCCATGGGGTTTTAGTCTTACAGCTCCTAAAATATAAACCTAGGTATTTTTTCTATATTTTTACAAAATTTTTACAAATTCAATTGTTGTTTACCTGAATTTCAGGTCTCTGCAACGCGTAGTTTTAAAGATCTCCGTGGCCACGCGGTTCTCCGCGTTTCGATGGCGCGGCCACGTTCAAACCCTTATAACTTTTTAAACTTATCTTTGACAAATTTATGGTTTTGGGAATCAACTTTTACAAATTATTACAAAATCTTGATATAGTTTTTTTAAAAAAAAAACGTCATGGCCGCGCGGTCGAAACGGACACAAAACCACAAGTCACTCCACAAGTCACTGAAAACCAAGATAATGGTACCCGTTTACCTGTTTTGTCACCTTCTATCATATTAGTAATAATGTGTCAGACCTATAGTCCTATATTATGATTTATAATTCTCACAATACGTTCCAACCCACCCACACATGTTCCAAAGAAGAAGCTTCTTTTTTTTTTTCAACTTGTTATACATTCTGAAAGGTTTTTGATAAATACGATTTATAAATAATACTTTGTCATAATGATTCAATAATCTTGGAATGTGGGGAAACCCAGGCTTGTAATCCTTTTTTTTTTATTTCATTTTTTTTTTGTTTTACTTTGTTACAACCCTAATATCATGTTAAACTTACAGAACTACATTAAAATACTTAGTGGAACGATTTTGCAAAATAATATTGAATGGGCTTTCATACAAAGCACATTTTTTCCAAAATATTCCAATACAATTTTTTTCTAATAACTTACCGTTTAAATGTTATTTTCTAATGATTCTATTTTTCTTCAATAAAACCAATAGTTTTAGTCTATAATAGTAAAGGAAAATTGTACTACTAAAACACTAAATTGCATTTATCTCAAATTCGCGAATTTGAGTCATTGTGGACTGGAATGTTTTATTAACTATGTCCACATGAGAGTTGCTTGCAAGTTTTTTTTAAATATACATATCAATTGTCGCATTTTCCTGAAGAATTCAGCTTTACACTGTAATATATTTGAATTGATTGATCAGCTTTAAATTATGAATACCGATAAACAATTATTAAATACCTCTTGTTGGGGCACGAACATCACGATAGTATTAAGCGGAGTTGTAGACCGACTTCTTGCGGCTGTGATGCTGTACACAATTCTGGCATTGTTTTGATATTCCACGTTAAAAACATTCTGAAAACAAATGTTCAATTGTTAGGTTAGGTGGGGCCGTTCGTATTTGGGAATTATTATGTAAATAAATATTTATCGTACAATACTGACCCGTAATGGAAGAGCCCTGGTAAACAAAAATCTTGAACGACTGAACATTTTTATATATTTCAAGAATATTCCCTTGAAATTCCACTTTCCATTACACAAATTCTCTTTTCAGCCAAGATTTACCTCTTCAATCAGAATCAGAAACTCGGACTCGGAATGATCACAGAGAATGATGAAAAGAAATGTCAAATTTGATTTTTTGACAATCAAGTGATGTCTGTGTCCATCACATCTCCATCACCATTTAGTCGATTCTGCAAAATGGATATTTTTTGTATTTTTACTTTGGCTACACCGCATGGTAAGTGGTTGTCAAGCGGGGGTTTATTCAAAATATTGAAAGTTTGATCAATATTAGTAAATAGAAGTATTGTAAACCAAAACTAAGCGTTTTATGGAATTTCATAATGGATTTAACGTCTACAAAGTCCGTTAGTTCGTCTGATATTACGCCAACATCAAGTCTGTCCGCTAAAATGAAACGATTACAAATTGAAGAAACTCTTCTACTTCAGAGCATACATAAATGTGTTCCAGAAGCGTTGCAAACAGATGGAGGGGTTGATGATGCTACAAGTTACTTATCATATGTAGAGTTCAAAGCTTTTTTAGGAAAAACAAAATGTTCTTTTAAAGAAATACAATTATTATTTCAAGATATACAGACTTGTACGTCTTCTAAAGAAATGTTGAAAACACTTGGTGAGTATTAGACAATAAACATCTTAATACACACTTAAGCAACAAGTGTGTATTAAGATGTTTATTGTAACACTTGTTGCTTCTTGTTATGAGCTCTTCATTATTTAGGATTACTGACGGGACTACAAGAGAGAAACAACAAATATTAGGGAATAACCAGGTAGCAGTAGTTATCCCAATAACTTGGCAATAGGAAAAAACAAAATAGTAATTAATTCTTTATGGATTAAATTAAAATAGTATAAGAAGGTAAATCTGCCCCTAATACGAACCATTGACCATATTTCTGTACTGAAAAGATATCTAACTGGTACTTCTAACAAAACTTTCCTCGTTTGATATTGATACTGAAGCCTACGTAAATTATTTTATTCCATTTCAGATATAGATGATGTAAAAAAAACAACGCTTGAGTTAGAAAACCGTATCAAAACATTTAAGACATATTTACAAACAGAATTAACAAGTCTTAAATCTGCTGAGCAACAACTACATGAAACTGTAAGTAGCGTAACAAGACCATGGTCATAGTTCTTTCTTAGTCATCATCTTTTCCCTGTCCTTCTTCCAATTTATTTGGGATCGGTGCAGCGTGTCTTCTTTTCCCATTCTTCTTTTAGTTGTCATCTCTATATATATATATATTCTAGCCATATCATCTTTCACAGGGGGGTTACTATGACGCTACGGTTACTGTAAAAATATATTTGCATTGTATAGATTCAATCTCTTAGTATCATATAATTGCATAGCACATGTGTGAGTACCATGTACTGTAAAGCCACCATTTAATGAGTACCTAAATCTTTCATTGACGCGAAATTACCCTGGTGGTTGAGTGAATGTCATGCTCACTTAAATGTCACGCTGATGGTGGCGGGTGTGTCGGGTCGTTTAGTTCCCTTCAAAATGGTTGAGTTGAATGATGGCTGATACATGCGTCATGTTCGTGAACGGGCGCTGTCAGTTGTGACTGGTCATCTCTTAGCTGCCACGGTTTATTTTAATTACTTTATTTTTTTTAATTACTGATTTAATCTTTTACTCTGGACGCTCTTAACTTGCCCGTATTTCTACATTGTTCTCACATATTTTTAATTCTTAACATGAATGATGTAACCAAGATTTTGTAACATATTTTGATTTAAAAGAGTGTCCATGGAGTTTCTTGCCCGTTCTTCTCCATAGAGATCTACGCTACGGAATGGGCAACTACAGTACTTTCACAAGTTATTATGCCTTGTGACTGGGACTGTAGCTTCGCGTTTTATTTTGTTTTGTTGACTTTCAAAAGTGCCTGTAATGGTCTAATTGAAATAAATGCTTTGACTTTGACTTTGCTTAAAACATTATTGTTCCATTCCTATTCCAGAGTGGGAAAGAGATGGAGCTAGACGACCTGTATAACTCCGTCTCTTTTTCACTCTGGAATAAGAATGGAACAATAATGTTTTAAGACGTCATGGTACGCCAGCTGATCTTTTTTTTGGTCTTTCTGACGACATTTTCGTCAATCCCTTCGCATCATACTTATTTACAGATTTTACTAGATAATGACGTAATTCATTAATTTTACACTTTTAGTTGAATGAAAATCCAGTTTTAATTAGTAAATTGAAAAGACAGCCGAGAATCCAAACAGCAAAATACAACGAGATTGTGCCAAGTCCCGTAAAAACTATGATGACATCACCATTCAAGTGTTTAGTAAGTTATATTCTAATTGAATAAAATACAATGTTTTCTCTTCTTTATAAATTATTATTTGAGTCATGAATGGATTTTCAGGAAGTTCAACAGTTTCAAGAATTTATGATGAATAGTGCAAACCGATATGGAGGATGGAATGAGTATCACCATAATATATTTGTGAACCACTGGCAAAAATATTTTGGATCTCAAATTGACACTTCTTTTGATGGAATTAATAGTCCCGTGGAAACTACTCCAGCATTTCATTTGTTTATCTATGAACTTCTTCCGAAATTACTAGGTGAGATACTAAATCCAAGATTATTCAGGTATTTTTCTAATTGGAATCATTTGTAGTAAATATTATTTATCATCGAGACGGGCGGCCAGGTGTGCAGACGATATTGATCCCAGGTTGGCTCAAGCAAACAATGGCCTATATCCAGCAGACTAGCAGTGGGTGAAGTCGGGATGTAGAAGATGTTGATGAAACTATAAAGGCGCAAATAAATATTTTAATTCATTTATACTTATCAGTTTAGTTTGAGCTTATCTTGATTTGGAAGTAAAAAATCCCCAGATATCCGTGAAGAAGATATTATATCGCACGTCAAATGGTATTCAAAATACATCTACCTAAAGGACCGGCAACAGAAAGCAATAGATAAATGGCGATCTAACAGACAAGTTATGAAGTCTGCTAAGGTAGGCAGTTTAGTTATTTTTTAAATTTCTCTTACATCTCCATAGATTTAGTGCACTACTGGTATTGATCTTCATCATCATTCTTTTGCTCTTTTCCCTTTTTATCGCGGTTCCGCATATCTTCTTCTTCCATACTTTTCTATTATTCATAACTAGCTGTACCCAGCATGCGTTGCAATGCACTTTTTACTACCCACCTACCCTATCCGACCTACCTACCCTATCCTACCTACCCTACCCGACGCTACCTACCTACCTACTCTACCCTACCCTACCTACCTACTCTACCCTACCCTACCCTACCCTTACTACCTACCTACCCTACCTACCTACCCTACCCTACCTACCTACCCTACCCTACCCTACCTACCTACCCTACCTACCTACCCTACCCTACCTACCTACCCTACCCTACCTACCTACCTACCCTACCCTACCTACCTACCCTACCCTACCTACCTACCTACCCTACCTACCTACCCTACCCTACCTACCTACCCTACCCTACCTAACCTACCCTACCCTACCTACCTACCCTACCCTACCTACCTACCCTACCCTACCTACCTACCCTACCCTACCTACCTACCCTATCCTACCTACCTACCCTACCCTACCCTACCGTCCTACCTATCCTATGTCCTTCTCCTGGCTCTAAACTACCTCCCTGCCAATTTTCAGCTAAATCGGTTCAGCCGTTCTTGAGTTATAAGTGAAGTAACTAACACGACTTTCTTTTATATATATAGATTTCGGCAGTCAGTTTCTTCCAAGCCTATCTGCTCTAGTACCTACCGTTTTTTTTTTTCGCATTATATATTTTTCCGAAGCCCGAGTAATAGCCCGCAAAATTGCCAAACTTAAGAGCGTTTATACCTTACCGCTTTTCATACAAACTTTCAAGTAGTTTTTTTCCGAAATTACTGAACCGATTTAAATGAGACTTTATACGCATAAGCAGGATACATAGTACATAGGTCTAAAAAGTTACTAAAAAATATTTTCAAAATGTGTTTTAAAAAAAGAGATAATTGGAATTTTCTGTTTCTATAGAAAATTTATAATCGGTCTAATTTAACTGTAACACTATTTTACGAAAATGTTTTTTAGTAACTTTTTAGATCTGTGTATCCTGCTTATGTGTACAAAGTTTCATCAAAATCAGTTCAGTCATTTCGGAAAATAACGACTTGAAAGTTTGTATGAAATGTCGTAAGGTGTAAACGCTCTTAAGTGCCAGTCGGCAGGGCACATTGCTCGCACTTGGTGGATAGTATGCTTACACCGGGAGCAGCAAACACTGCGTTACCGTGCTTCGGGTGACAGATCTCGGCGATAAGCGTAAGTCCATTGATGTGGGGCCGACTTTGGGTTACATCTCGGTGGGTCTCTTGGACGCAGAGAATATCGCAGTGAGTCCTGCGTGTCCTGCTGTTTGTTCATTACAGGAACTGGTGGACGCTGCAGAGAGCGCCAAACTAGTGGCTCAGTTCTGGGCCGATACAATTTAGATTGCCATCGACACGCTAAGAAGAAGAAGATTGCTCGCAGAACGGATAGCCGATGGGGCCCAAAAGTTCTGGCGATCGCGAACTGGAAGACGATGCGTTGGAAGGCCTCCCACTAGGTGGACCGATGACCTGGTGAAGGTCGCGGGGTATGCAAGTAGCACGGGACCGGTCAATGTGGCGACACTTGGGGGTGGCCTATGTCTAGCAGTGCACGTCTTTCGGCTGAAATGATGATGCTGATGATATATTTTTCAGGTAAAGCTGGATGTAAAGAAGGATAGTAGCGTAAGAATCAAGAATAACAAAAGAAAAACCGGCAATAATTACGTTAATGACATGAATAGCACTGGTAAGAATATCATGCATGTAATAGATTATCTTAATTATAGTTATTGTATGTAATACCTAATTTATATTAAAAGCTTTTATTATACAATCATTTAAATTCTTTTTCTCCAATGCGGGTAGCAAAAAACCAATGAACGCCACCTGCTACTATTCTTACAAAACATTTCAACCTGTTTTTGTAATGTTGTACCTACCTACTTAAAATACGATTATTTTCGATGTTTGTCGAAATATAAGAATTATTTACGGACTCTGCAGCTCGTAAATGAGTGTGGTATGATGTTTTCATCAATGTTTTATTGATTTAGGTATATCATTCTTCACCAATTATTGTAATATAGTTTCAGATGAGTTAGCCGATTTAAAATACTTAGTTCCTCAATCCCCAACCCAAGATGAAGTTCGGTAAGATTTCAAAGACGTATTATTATTACTAATGTCGATTTATTCAAGTTTGCAAGAACAAATAAAAATAATCTTCTTTTTAGTTTTATAAGAATATGTTATAGTGAAAACGTTCAAGAAGGAATTTATCTCAGTGAAGAACGGTTCAGCAATTCAAGAAATGAAGAAAATTTGACTTCAGAAGGCTGTGAAGGCTCTGAAGACGATGGATTGCTGCATTTTCAAAAGCCCACAAAACAATGGTGTTTTAGGGTAAAAAGTCTTCAAGACGATAACATTGAAACTAAAGTGAATAATATTGAAAACATTAAGAAACTGTAAGTAACTGATATTATAGTACATACAACCCAAATAGTTTGTTTGTGAAACAAAATTGAAGTTAATCTTGCCTATCGTTTCAGACGTGTTCCGGCGTGGAGAGTCGGATTATGATGTAGGTGCATACATACTTACTCATTGATGAATTCATCGTCCAAATCTTAAAACTAGCCTGTACTTGTACTCATGAATCATCTATTAGAACATAGTTTGTTTCTCAATATATCTATTCAGATCGCGAAGCTGCTTTTATGGCTAACGAATTGTGGAGCTATTTGATAATAACGAATAGAATTGCATGTAATCGAACCTCGCCATATAATCCGTAGGGACATGCATGGACAAGTGGAGCGTCTGAAAGGTAAATCTATCTTGTTGAAGACAATTAAGCTATGCTAAAGAACCAAAGATATCGAAACTCCTAGCTGGCCCGGTATTGATGCGTAAAAACAAAACATCAAAATACGATCCGACGTAAAATAAGTTGAACTTTTAAAGCTAATCCATCATATTCCCATATGAGATTACCGATTGCTGTCAAACTACGGTTTCAAATGGACAGCTAGCACCTTTTTCGCTACCACCGCTAGAGAGTGAGTGAAAAGTCGAATCGAAATGTGAAGATGATTTCGAGGATGCCGAAAGTTAAGTGGAATTACCAGTTGCTCAACAAACAACAAGAGAACTCGCAATATCGGGAGAGTTCTGCACATCCGCCTTCCATATCATTGAATAGAGGTCCAGTTCGTATTCAAGACTAGTGTAGAGGGTGAATGTACTTTAATAAATTACTACCTACTATTTTGTATTGTTTATGTTTTGATAGCCATTTACTGTTACTTTTCACATCATTACTTGCAACTTGAGCAACTTCTTCAGGCGTAGTAGGTAATTAGGTATCCATGGTTTTGTTACCTAAAACAATTATTTCCGAAGATGTTCGTGACAATTTTTGATAATCCACGAATAAAGTAAGCCGGTGGAGTTTCTTATTGAGGCGATTCGTAAACCATTTCGTGGGAAGGTACTACACCTATAATATAATAAATACTCTTTTGTATTGTTTATGTTTTGATAGTCGTTTCCTGTTACTTTTCACATGATTCTCTGTCACAGCTCTGTCAAACCATCTATATTTATTTTATTAATGTTATATTTTGGCCTATTTATCGCGGCTTTGTTTGGAACAGGTACTGATAACAGTCCTATACTTACGCCTATATTAATTGCATAAATAAAAGAGTAGGTACCTACTTGTTTACTTAATATTTTCTATGATATGATATTGGTCTGAACTAGAAGGTTATTATGAAGCTTTTATAGGCACACGGTCTAAATAAACGAAGTAGGTACTTACGTATTTCTTGAAAAAAATACACGTATATTTTCGCGGTTATGATGGCGCTAGTTGAGTACCTAGGTTGCTCATGAGTTTAGTATTAATACGAAAATAACGAAACCTACTTTCTTTAACTTCTCGTTTCCGAAATTCGACTGGGATGACTCGACTAGATTGGTTCGGTTAAAAAAATGGAAACGTCCGTATAATCTGTGCACGTATAAAATGACGTGGTTTTACCATTTGACTGTGAGTGATTTGACATATTGGCAGCGGGCGACGACCGCGCATCACCATCGAATTCATTTCGTTTTTGTTGCGTGTTCGTTTGCCGGCGAAGAAGCACGAGACTTGGCTCCGTCCAAAAAAAATAATTTAAAAAAAAACATCATCCTACCAGTTAGGATTAATTCGTAAAGATAATAAGAAAAAGGATAAAGCTTGTTTTAATCATGAGCGCTTTCGCAGCAGCTCTTGGTCTTCTTCTGGTAATCGCCGCTGCGCGGTCAGAAGATGCTCCCAAAGGACCTAAAGTAACACACAAGGTGAGTATTGTTGTCTACTTGTCTGGATATTGTCATTCAATTGAAGCACCCGGGCACCCGTGTGATAATAATTAGGTATTTTATTGGTGTGCATACAGTTCCTTCGTAAAGTTCATGATTGCCGATGATCGGTCGGTGACCTCTAGTGATGTGATGACGCTACAAGTTTTTGCCGGCCAAAGTAATATTAGCTCTTCGCTTTTCAATGCACGTTTTCAATTTATTTTAATAGTTATTGTATCCTGTTCAGAATAATTATTTCGATTTATTCATGTGAGGAAGTCTTTGTGACTACTTCATCACACATGCTCACAATAGTTGAACAATTGAGTTTGAATGTAAACTCATAAAAATACTACATAATGAAAAACTTATCAGATACCAAACTTTAACAATCATTGCTCAATTAAGTCGACTGAAAAAGAAACAATTATGGCACCACTTTTTTTTTGTAAATTGCAGTGCCATGTGGCATTGTTTATGATGTGTAGAGCTCTGATTGGCCCATGCAATTGGCACAATAAATATGATGGTGTCACTGTGTGAAATGTAGGAACTGTTTATTCACTTAGATAGGCTACTATAATAAAATGATTGGTCAGGTCATCATAGAGGCAGTTTGAGATAAGAATAAAATTCAACTCTGACCTTCACACCTATCAACAAAAGGATGTAGCAGATAAAAATAACATTGAGTGTTGGCAACCTATCCCAGTTTACATCCCTTTGTCTCTTAAATGTTGCATATTGAGAATTGTATTATAGGTACTCTGGATTTTCTTATGTAAAAACTATAATTTATTTCATTATTGTGCATAATTTTTTCCACTTTAATAATTATTCAAACATTTGAACAAATATGATTTAATAATTATTTAGCAGGATGTTTTTGAAGTTTAAGTTGTTGAATTTTCTAATTAAAAAAATAACAATTCATACTTTGCCATGCTATACCTCCATCCTATTTTTACCGGACTGAGGAGGGTTATGTGTTTATTATTTGATTGGTCTCTTACCTAAGGTATAATATTTTTTATTATTTTCTTTGACAAAGTTACAACTAGGCTTGCAAATAAGAGCATTGGGTCAGTGGGTCGTCTTAGGGGCGGCATTGTTTTAATGAAATGTTCATAAATACTTTTTCTAATTCATTATTCTCATTTAGGTCAGCTTTGTAATGAAGCTTGGGGAAGAAGAGCTTGGCACCATTGTCATTGGATTATTTGGAAAGACTGTTCCCAAGACTGTTGAGAACTTCGTTGAGTTGGCAAAGAGACCTGTAGGTGAAGGCTACAAGGGCAGCAAGTTCCACAGAGTCATTGATAACTTCATGATCCAAGGTGGAGACTTTACTAAAGGCGATGGCACTGGTGGTAAGTAATGGAAAAGACTACCCTATACACAATGGCCCATTCACAAAGTGTTTCTATTGGTTTAGAATAAGAAATCTGTTACAGAAGAAAACAATAAGCATTTAGCAAAAGTATTGGCCATTGTTTAATACAGTGTGTTATTTATGACCCAATGTCCATTTAAATTGAGTTGATAAACTTCCAATTCATTTTATGTTCACCTTTCTAACTGCCAGTTACAATACAATGGTTTCAAATTAAACACTAAAGAAAGTTATATGATTTACATATGCATGAAAATTGATAACTCTAGGATATAATAATATGTGATATCATTGTCAAGTTATTTGTGTGTCTTATGAGAGTATTTGTACCCTTATCTTTATCTACCCCAGTACTTATCTTGGTTCAATAGATTATATGCTTCACAGAAATAAAATCTTTTTTATTCTTTGCTCAACAATTATGTAAATATCTTATTGAACATTTTTTTTTATACCTTAGGACGCAGCATCTATGGCGAACGTTTCGAAGACGAGAACTTCAAGCTTCGCCACTATGGCGCTGGCTGGCTGTCAATGGCCAACGCTGGTAAAGACACCAATGGCTCTCAGTTCTTCATCACCACCACCAAGACGCCCTGGCTCGACGGCAGACACGTAGTCTTCGGTAAAATCTTGGAAGGCATGGTAAGAATACCTACCAAAAAACTGCATCCTTTATATGAGATACTATATAAGGATTTATTACATTTGTATTGTGCAGCTGTGTAAACACAGGTGGCACAGTGAATGTAATAAATAACCATTGAGAATAATTAATTCAAATATGCTAATTTTTTATACAAATAGAGTTAAGCATACTAAATTAACATATTTTAAATTTCCCATATTTAGTAGATTCATCTACTATTTTTATATTGATTTCATCCATTATTAAAATAAAATATTGAAAAGTCTTGTTTTCTAAAAAGAAGTGAACAATATTGTTTCAAGTAAGTCAGTATTGTGCAGCCATTTTTCTTGGTATCATGCTTTGTTTCAGTTTTAAAACAGAATGGTAAACAATGCAATGTTTATCGTTCTTTGAAATCGAGTCTCAGGAAAGTTCTTTCCAAGTTCATATAAATTAATGACAATGGTATTTGTTCACAGGATATTATCCGAAAGATTGAAAAAACTGTTACTTCTGCCAATGATCGCCCTGTCAAAGATGTGGTTATTGTAGACACCAAAACAGAAGTTGTGGAGGAACCTTTCAGTGTAACAAAAGAAAGTGCTGTTTAAATAAAATAATATTAGGTATATATTATGTACTTTGTAACAAATTCATGTTTATGATGTATGCCTCTAAGTTTACAAAACAAATATGATTAATTTTGTGCCACAAGTTTTCTGTAACAGGGTGTGGACATATTGAGATTTATTAATTTAGTTCACTGGGACTTTCTTTATACATTATTATTATAAGTAAAACCTGCCAACACTATTTTTCTTAAATAAAATTGTCTTACATAAGATTGTTTATTTCTTTGATGCATATTTCAGCTTCTTGTTTAACTTCTTGATTTTTTGCCATGACTCCTAGTTTCCAAGCATGCCCACAAGACTTTCTTGCAGCATCTAGTAGTTTTGTTTTCATGTACACCCTCCCCAAATTCACATACATGGTGCCTAACTCTTCCATCTCCAGAGAGTTTGCTAGTTCAATAGCTTGGTTAAAATAGCTTATACTATCGTCTAACTGACCAAGGCGATCACACACAGTGCCAATATCATTTAATTGAACTACTATATGTTCTTTTTCTACGTCTGGCACTTCTTTAATCCTGTCTAAGGAACTCTTCATAAGCTTCAGGGCATCTTCACATCTATCAACGTCTAGAAACAGGCGTCCGTACCAATCTTCAGCCAAGGCTAGAAGTTTTTTTGTACTATCAGTAGGATCTCTTTCTAATGATTTCTGTAATTTATCTAAACACCAGTCATATCCTAACTGTGCAGTAGAGTAATCTTTTTGCAGATGGCTGACTCTAGCTAATTTAACACTTAGATGCACTACTCTAGGATCATCCTCTGTTGCACCATCTGCCATAATTCTTTGTGTTACTGCAACAAATAGTTCCTTTGCTTTGTTTAACTGTTGCCTCTGAAGTGCTAAATTTGCCATAACATCATAAATATAAGTGATTCCATTTTGATGTCGAATTTGCTGAGCTTGTCTCAACGCTACATGAAGTAGCTGTTCTGCCTTGTCCAGCTCATTCTTCTGTATGAATAATATACAGTGCTTTATTGAGTGCACGAGTTCATCTTCTGCACTAATTTTCTTATCGAATCCGAGCCAAGTAAACAGGGTAAATCCGAGTAAATATGGTTTTGATGTCCTAGGAATTTTAGAAACATTCTCTGATAAATTTTGTATTGTTCTAAAACTTCTAGATACTCGGAAAATTTGGCTCCATAAAAACCTGGATGTATTCGACATTTTCTTATTAAATTATACTGTGTATAGATTCACAAAGCGTATTACATAAACACCTGGGTTCTAAGAAACGTGCAGTCACCGTAAACACCTAATTATTATAAGCTGAAATTATAATAATTCTTCAATCATCGAGTGATTTATATATATACTTAAAACTGGGTGGTTATTTTTAGTTAAAGTTTTGTACAAAGAGAAACATATTTCTGTGTATTTTCTGTTCTTTTTGGCACTATCGGTAGGTATCCTCTAAGTGGAATCTGTATTAGAAAAGTGACAGACCAAACTGACAGACACCATCTGACATTGACAACTATGAACTACTAGTACCTCGGCCTCCAGCTCATTGATAATTTGATATAAATCAATGCTCCAGCTAGCTAGTCTTACGTTCGATTTATCGATATTTTCTTTAACGTATTTCTCAAGTGTTTCTAATTATTTCGATGTATCGATATTGAGGACCAACTTTTAAAAACTTTTCAAAGAAGTTTATAATGTTGTCCGTTCATAACACCATAGAAGAATAAGCTATGGAGAAAGTAAGAAGCAAATCTCCGAACAAATTTTTTTTCAACGACACACAACAAAAAAGTGCTGGTGATGTGGCACAACACAACCAATGAATGGCATTTTATTTTTCATCCATGAATGAATAAAATACAAAATTATAATTTTATTTAGTCTACTTGTACTTATGGCTAGTTAAAAACAGACAAATAAATATAATAGGTGACCAGCAAAACAACGTAGTTTGGTAATAACCCTATTATTATTTTTTGTACAACAATTGTATTTACTTGTAATAATAATTATTTTTAATGCCAACTTAACCTCTGTCTTTTTGTTCAGACATAATCAAGAAAATTATTCATCCTACTGAACATACTAAATAGTTACTGATAACTGAACTAAAAACATTTACTTTATCATTCGGCTGGCTGGGCAACGGAAATAAATTAAAGGTGGAAACACACTTACGTGTCGTGGCGTGTCGTGACGCGGCAGAAGCGTACAGTTTCATACATCGTTGCGACACGACACGCCATGCAAATATGTCCCTAACCATATTAAATTATGAAACCGATTTGCTTCTGGCGCGTCACGACACGCCACGACACGTAAGTATGTTTCCGCCTTTAATTTATTCCCGTTGCCCAGCCAGCCCTATGCGAATTTGTTAGCCCCTGTCTTGAGCTACCAACGTACCATAATATTTTTCAGAGAGCACTTGTGTCGGTTTTTTTTTTTAAATTGCCACTCGCAGATCAACCTGCTAAGGTTTTTACTGCTTCCCGGACTATCCTGATTCCTGTGGTGACCTCAAATGAATTAAAGGCCCCCAGCCCGGGCTTATCAACTAAGTGGGCAGCAAGGGACAGGCTGGGTCATTTTATTATTATTTAGGGAATTTAACGCTACATGCTCAGCGGCGCGGCCTGGTTCGTCGGGCAAGGGTCGGGGAGTGATGTTACTGGGACGTCGCGACGGGCCTCGTCGGCGAGGCCGGTATACGGATCGGGTATTATGTGTTTTCTAAGTGTGCTAGTTTCCCTACTGCTCTCTTGAAGGAGAGTAATGGGTTCCGTGAGGATATGCCTAGGACGGCGAATCTTCCCTATCTTGGTGGGGACGTATCGGGTGACCGACACCACTGGGTGGGTTGGGGTGCTTCTCAGCAGAGTCTAGGAAACGCTTTGAAAGGCGTTTAATGACCTGCTTGATGGTGGGGATCTTGAGATCGACATTCCTAACGAACCGCGGTGCACCCGTGGTCTTTCGGAGAAAACGGTTCTGGGCGTCTGTCGGCGACTGAACTAGTTTTTATATAACGTCTATGGTCTTATGGCCAATGTACAGGTCAAGTCAAACCAAAGACTACAATATATATATGGGCAAAGTCAAACTATGCCATCTCTAAAGCTTTTTCCACTATGCTTGCAGCTCTAGACCACGCACTACTACAAATAAATTGTCAATTGCAAGAAAAAAGGCAATTGTCTGTCAATGTCAAGTTAGCAAAGCAAAGAAGTGAAGCTTTGAAGCGAAGCGAATGAAAAGAATAAATTATTTTACACAATACATAAATCATCTCGTGGTGTGATCATTTTTTTAGTGTCGTCATTGTAAATAGAATTAGAAAGCTAGAGAACAACTACGACAGAATCAAAACGTGTATGTTTACAATGATAGGACTAAGTTGACGTAACGGTGCCCTATTCCAATAACTTGATTATTGGAGTAATGCTGCCACGGGCTCAAGACGTTTTCGTAACAAACTAAATGGCAAAACAGTAGATAAATATGAACATGTACGGTGCCAATGGCTCAGATTTACCTCCCGTAACGGAGGACACGTTTTGTAAATATGTATTATACTACGAGATAAATAATTCAAGGTACGTAAATGTTCTGCGTCCTTGGTATTTTTTGCGTGTGTTTTTGTGCTAACTTTGTTGTTTTTTTCGCAGGGTCCGTATTTGGGATTTAATTATTTTGATACCAAACGCATTGTTTGTGCTGTTCTTAGTGGTAAGATTTAACAAAGCTCAGTTGAAATTGCGCGCTACAAGCAGTCCTATATTCTTGACGTTCTACACATTGGTATGGGGCAATGTGATCATAAGCCTGGTGCGATGTGCTGTGTCCATGACTGTGAATGCGGCAATGCCACTGGGTGGGATGGTGGACAAAGTGTTATGGGTCATGGTCAGATTCTTCCTGCTAGCCACAGAGATGAGTGTTGTCATTTTTGGCTTGGCTTTTGGTGAGTTTTGACCTTCATATTTTTTGCTTAGGTGACTAATCTTGTTCTAAATTTCATGACCGTTAGACCATTGTCATGCAGACACACTTTCTCTGTTTATTAGGTTTAAAGGTACTTGTTGTGAAACTTCAAATTTTAATAGCTGCTCCAATGTCCAATTAATAAAAATAATAATTTAATTCTAATATTGTTATTCTCATATTCCAGGCCATTTGGACAGTCGCAGCAGTATTAGATATGTGTTACTGGCAACTTCACTGTTATCCCTTGCTTTCACTGTCACGCAAGGCACTCTTGAGATAGTCATGCCAGATGATATATTTCACGTTGACACTAGGGATTATGATCTTTTTGGACATGGAGGGATGCTGTTTTGGTTTACATCATCTTTAGTGTTTGCTCTCATTTACTTCTTAATATTACTATTGCCCTGGATTCCACTGAGAGAATATCTCGCTTTACCAAGTTAGTATGATTTTTTTTATCCTAGTAGTTAATTAATGGGAAGAGCTTGCGGCTTAACTTGCCCGTATTTCTACATTGTTCTCACATATTTGTAATTCTTAACATGAATGATGTAACCAAGATTTTGTAACATATTTTGATTTAAAAGAGTGTCCATGGAGTTTCTTGCCTATTCTTCTCCATTGAGATCTACGCTACCGAATGGGCAACTACAGTACTTTCATAAGTTATTATGCCTTGTGACTGGGACTGTAGCTGCGCTTTTTTTTTGGAATTTCAAAAGTACCTGTTATGGTCTAATTGAAATAAATGCTTTGACTTCGACTTAATAATGACAGCCGCTCAGATCAATCTAAGGTTAAGCCGTGCTTGCCTAGGTGGGTCTGTAGATGGGTGACCACCCATTACATACCGAGTTTCTTCTGTGCCTCATAAAGCACATTAACCCGTTGATCACTCCATGTAAAATATTGGTATTCAGCTGCATCTGGTTAGACTGGAAACCGACGCAAACATAGTTGGAAAACGGCTAGGCAGATGATGAGTTATTTATTTAATGGATGAATAATCATTAAATAAGTATAAAAGAATCATTTAGACTAATTAAAATGATATTTAGTTATGTTTATTGTAATATAACAATATTGTAGTAATAACAAACATTAGAGAATCTTAATTACTTCATCAGATGTACATAATTACCTAAGCCCTGTTTCAAATGACTTGTAAGTGCACATATAGCTTTTTGATAACCGTGCAATAATGAGTATTGTTTCCTCCTTCCATTATCAATATTTATTAATTTATAAACAATAAATTATGCAACGGTAACATGCAAATCATAATTTATATTGAGCCAAGATAGTATTGTTTATTATTGGATATGTATCTGAAGATGTCTTGGGGGCCATCCATAATTAATTATGTCACACGAATTTCATGATTTTGGTCACAGCAACATTTGTGAGACTCACAAAAGAAATTATTAAGTTAAATGCATTTATGGATTTGTCAAAGGGCTCATAGGCGACCGGCGTGTGTTATGTATGTATGTTCATACATACAAGTTTTTAAGCTTTTCGTACACACTTCAACATGACCTCACTTTATCAAGATCACAATCAGAGATCCAAATAAACGGGTTTTGTAAAGCCTGAGCTTTAGATTCATTCTCACATAATGTACCATCTCAACATGAATGATCTAAAATGATCAAACACCCTGGTTTGTAACAAGATTCTCATTCTGTTTCTGTCATTTAAAAGAGTGTCCATGGAGTTTCTTGCCCATTCTTCTCCATAGAGATCTGCGCTTTGGAATTTGCAACTACAGTACTTTCACAGTTATTATGTCTTGTGACTGAGACTGTTACTTCTACTCTCTTACTACTTATTGTTGTTTGACTATTCAAAAATGCCTGTAACTGGCCTACTTGCAATAAATGATTTTGATCGGTCGCCGTGCGTTCATAGTTAAAATTTTGTGTTTAAATACTTAGATATATTAGACTTTGAACTATGCCGTCACGAAGTTTAGGACCCTTCCCACCCTTGTCTCGCAATGTCTCATTTCGTCGCAACCCCCCTTAACATTTGACGTAATTTATGAATGGCCCCTTAGTAGCCTATCAACATGTAGGTACACAATGTTTGTTGTTGTAGGGAAATTATTTTCTTAATGACAATTGATGCTTGATTGATGTATTATAATACTTTTTCACGTACTTAAAATCTACCTACTGCAATTTGCAAGATTTTGAGGAATGGGCATAGCACCATGTTTAAATTATTTGGAATATTATCTTAAAATATCCTGTATTTTGGATTAAGATCTAATTTTCCAAATCTGCAAGCTAAAGTTATAAATGAGAAAGAAACTGACTGTTATCTTTTTATGCCTTAATGGCTAAACAGATTTCGATAAAACTTGGCACGTGTAGACCTTGGTCATAGGATACTTATGGTCATGTGTGAAGGCTAGCAAGAAATAAGAGTGATGAAAGAGTATTAGAAACACTGATTAATTCAACCTTTGTTATTGGTAGTCTGACCAAGAAACATGATCCCATGCTCGTTGATTGTGATTATCAATCCAGACTAATCTGAAACTGTCGAAAACTGTAGTTAAAATCATAAAAAAGTATTCCAACTGTATAAATTCGTAATGGACACATCCAGATAGTATTTGGACTTGCCATTATTACATTTATGCATTGTTTAACTCCGAGCGTGTTTGTGTATGGCTTCGAAAGCTAATAACGTGTCTTGTTTTCTAAAGGAAAATGAGCCTCAGACATAATAATATGTCTTAAGATCTTTTTTTTAATATAGATTTAGAACATGACAAAAAAAAATTGCGATATAGGGAGATGAAGCAAAACTAGGTAGGTTAGGTTCAGTCTTCTCTCATGGTCATGACTAAAAGCGTGATATTTTGTAGTTTTTTATAAGAGTAAAAAAAACAGTATCAATACCTATTCATCAATTTAATATTCTAGTATCATCACCAGCTTAGACTTGTAGCAACTATATTTGGGTCGATGACGCGATTTACGACATCGTGAGACGTATGCGTATTGCGTATAAAGCAAACTAAACAGTTCAAGTTTGCTTGATGATACCACCAGCCAGTACCAACACCACCAAGAAAGAATAAATATTCATTAGTCGCGGAAAAGACAAAAAATATATAACAAAATTAGATAAAAACATGAAACAAGAAAAAAAATAAGACATATTTAAATGCTCCTGTACGTGGCCAAAAGACCCCTATTTCAGAATGGTGCTGTAACATTCATAAAAAAGTCACAGCGCAACAAAACAAAACGCGAAATAAACAAATAACACCTGTTTGGTTACAGCTAAACTATCGTTCTACTTATACGTGTTGCTACTGGCACTGTTGGATACGACGCAGGCCGTCGGCGCAGGTCTGCTGGCGTGGGGCAGCATGCAGTCCGGTCTGTGTGTCGTGGATGTCACTACGTGGCTCTACTTCTCACTTTATACTCCCCTCGTCTATCACACATTCCTAAGCGAATTTTTCAGGTCAGTATTTTTATTTTGTTTTTCTAAATGTAAATTGGGAAGGCTGCGTCGTTGGTCGAGTGGTCGCAAGCGCGACTGCTGAACATAAGGTCCTGGGTTTGATTCCCGGGTCGGGCAAAGTGTTATTGGGTTTTTCGATCAGGAATTTCTCAGTAGCAGTCACGGAGTCTGGATTTGTGCCCAGTTGATGGCAAAAGGCTTGTCCCCTATTAACTGGCGAAATGTTGGTATACTTTTACGTTCAACTCCTGTAATCCCCGAAGAGTGAGGCTCTTCGGGGATTACAGGAGTGATGTTATGGAAAGAAGGCAGGGAGGCCTTTGCCCAGCAGTTTGTCGAAATAGGATAAAACGTACCTAGTAAAAAAAATGTCTAGACGATTAATTCACGCGTCACACAATCTCGCATTTTTATTACTAGACCAGATTGTAACTGTTTGTAGTCTGGTTTTGAAAATTAAGTCCGTGTTCCACTGACTGCACATAAACGGGGACGTCATTTTCCATTTATACGTAGAAACAACTTGTCTACTATTATTATTAGATAATCATGATACTTGTTAGCTATCGGGACGACAAACAACCACATGTCCATGGCAATAAGTCGCCGGAACGTGGATCCGCGAACTAAACTAAAGTTATCTAAAAAAATCCCGAAATTTCGTTTTGCCGTGGATGGTATGGACAGATTGTTGAGACTTGGACTGATAATAAGTACTGTAATTTAACTGTCAATGTTTGGTACTGGTTTGTTCGAACCTTTACTACTGACGCAGTCAACGGCCGTTGACCAGTATTCACCCTTATGCCCAGAGTGATAAGGTTGAAAAGTAAACCGCCAATATTCGTTTATATCCTACATACTATAAATACAAAACTATACATTAATCAATATTGTGGTTTCAGCGTATCTCAACCAAGCATCATGTTCTCGTACAAGGCTCAAATGGACGAGCCTATGGACGAAGATCAGGTTTCCTTGCCCCACCAGCAGAGCTTCAGCTCTCTCAAAACAGATTCTGATTATATTTATCAGGTAATATTAATATTTTTAGCCGTAGGTTATCCCCGATGTTTGCCTCTCGCTCATACGATTTTGATGCGAGTGAGAGGAAAAAATATAGCTGTCTTCGTCATCATTAGCAGTCCATTGTTACTGGACAAAGATCTCTTCAATCCTACTCCATTCAAAGATTCTCTCAGCAACTGCTAGCAGCCACCCTGCGAAGATCGTCGCTCTACTTACCCCAAAGGGCTACCTACCATACGCTTGCCGCTACTCAGGAACACTTCTAATCCAATGGCCACCGGTTCTAAGGCTAATAAGCCGTCATCGTTGATCTCAAAAGTATTCGCTGTTAACCTACCGTTGTAAAATCATAATCATATCGTCTTTGGGCTATTTTCTACTGGGTGAGCACCTACAAACTATAGGGGCTGAATGTTTTATTTGATTATTCCACTGACCCGCCATCCAGTGGGAAAACGTTGAATGTAAAATCTCCACTTTGGGGTGAGACAGCCTGAAACCTTAAACAATTCCATCCATTTTAAACCGACTTTAAAAAAAGGAGCAGGTTCTGTTCGACATTATTTTTTTATTTTTTCGTATAGTTGAAACTCAAATGTCTGTATTTTCCAGCAGAGCAACAGTGTATACGACAGCACATTGTTCGAGGCCGGTGGGACTACTCCCATGAACCCAGTGTATAGCGCGTCACTACAGAGTCCCGACTCGATAGCGTCCGGACAGTCTATAGACATCGGCGCTGCCAACTCGGGCTTTCAGAGCCAAAACATGCCCTCAACATAACAACAATCACGACACTGTAAGGGTGGTTTCAGGTTAGCGTATTTTTTGCGCGTATGAGCTCGTTTTAAGACGCGTGTGTATGTAGAACTCGTACGAGCGTTGACGCGCGTTTAAGATCGTACACACGGCGACACATCAAGCTATACATTTCCAGTATAACATGACCTCGCTTTGTATAGGTTGCCCCTACAATAAGAAATCCGCATAAAGCTGGTTATTTACAGCTAGATTACTCGTCGTGCGTAAGAGTCGCGAAATAAGTCGTGATTTTTGCAGGCAGCTGTCTTTTTAATCAAGTGAATAAGCGCGTCCGATTATTTGAATCGCCTAATGTGGCGCGCGTAAGCCCGTACGAGCTTATACGCGATACAAAATACGCTAGTCTGAAACCGCTCTAAAAAGCTCGTCATTGTGTTATCCAATTCCAGACATCCAAAGAAAAAACATTAACTATATAATTAGAGTCGCGTTTACGATAGAAACTAAGGAGAGGTTAATAGTTCGTTTTATTTTCTACTTTAAAGAATCTCATAGGCAACTCTTTTTTATCAACACAAGCATGTTGTCTGCTAACCATTCTTTTTGTGATAAGTAAAGCCAGTGATCAAATCGAATTAATTGAGACTGCATTTCATCTCATTTCTGCTAACTTTATCTACCTAATCATCGTGTAATGGCTCCATCCATAAGATTTTGACATTAGATTATATGATAGTGGTTATAATGTAGATATAATATAAAAGTTACTGTGACGGTAGTGACTTGTCTTGTGATTTTATATTTAGTTGCCTTGTTCAGTTTTTAGACATTGCAACGAGAGAACTTTTAAAGTTGTATGCGGAAGCCTGGCAAAGGTTTATCCACGAATCCTCCAATATAATTAACTTTATTCTGTAGCACTTGCGATTGAACACTATTGGTTATGACTACATCAAAAATGATATAAACACGCGAAGTATAGAATCAATTAAATAATTTGGTTTATGTTGAGTAAGTAGGTAAATCGAATTTTACTTTAATTTGACCATATCGTTTAATTTTATTATTATAGTAAGTATAACTCATTAAATCAACATATCTGAAATAAAATAAATAACTTATCAGTATAAAGCAATCATTTGAAATCTAGTGTTCATTTATTAAGTGTTTGACTGTACTTAGTTTTAAATGAACTTTCATGAAAATATTATGCACTTAAATTAGTCCTTAATCTCATTACTACAGTATTCATACTTCAAGTATTAGGGACCTGTTGTAAAATATATCTCTATTATTCTGTAAAATGTGCTACAGATGCTTTACTGTAAGAAATAAGTTCTATATGCGTGATTGGTATGTTACGGGCAAAGTCCGTAAGTTGTTTATGTTTTTCACTGAGACCCTGATAAGATTTTTCGGGTGAAAGCTCTAACTATACTGACGCGAATTATGCGGGGCAAAATTCACATGTGCCGATTGTTTCAACAAGGCGCTGCGCATATGGAGCAATTTTGATCATCGAGTAACGGCCACTGGAAATCCGCAACTGCTTGTTTGACATTTTTCTTGGTTGCACATACCTAGTCGTTGCTCCAACCGAGACACCTTTTGAAAAGTTTGCAGTTGCGTCAACTAAAGTTGCTGTGTGTGTGCAGCGCCTTACTTGTATCGAGGTGGTCAAATTCAAACTACGCATAGGCATGAATACCTAGTTGCGTGACGTCAGAATGATGAATCAATCGAAGCGCGCAGTTGCGTCCCGCATGTGTATTGCCTTGGAAAATATGGTAGAAAAACTCGAATAAAGAATGTAAGAAGGGTCTTTTCACGAAGAGTCAAGGAAGTCATGTGTTGAATTTGTATACTACAGAGTCAGACTTTGCCAGTAACATACATTTTGGTTTGTTTAAATGTTATTGTTCTGTGATGCATTATATCTACTTACTTTTGTTGTTATATTTTTTTTATGGAGTGAGTACCTTACGAAATGGCAAAAATGGAAAGAAAGCAATGTTTTATATAGTTTTAAAGATTAAAGAAGGCTCTATTATAATTTAAAATTATGTCTTAAGTGGTGATCCCATTGATATGCTTTTCTTTACCCACCTCTACTCTCTATAATCTATCTCTAACAAATTTTATTTTGAAAATATTAATGTTTAAAACTGGATGGTAAATACAGATAATTTACACACAGAAGCGCACTTCATTAAAATGCTGTATATAAGCCAATTTATTTGATATTTAACTACAATTATCTGATCTGTGTACTCATTTTGGTTTTGTGATTATCAAATACTCTCAGAATAAGCAGAGGTCTGAAGTGGTCATGTCAATTCTCTACTGCAGTTAGTTTTATTACCATCGATGACCAAGTCAATTTTTCTTTTTAAATTGTGATAGTCCATATATTATATTAAAACCTTAAGTGATATTTTGGTTGATGGCGTATATTTTTGTTGTTTTCGTCTCTTAGAAGTTAATAAAGTAAATACTTTTATTGAAAAATTGTTTTATTAAACTTTATCTTATGTAACAAAATAAACAGGCTTTATTAATTTTTAGTTGCATCTTTTTTTAATTCCTCTAAAATGAATGGATGCTTCAAGCACTCGGATACTGAAACTCTTTGACTAGAATCTAGCATTGTCATCTTTTCAAGCAAGTCTTTGAGCTGTGCAACTTTTTTTTCTTCATTCAGAAATACACCCTTATAAGATTTTCTGAGTTCGTAAAGTAAATCTCGGCTAATATTAATATTGCTTACTTCAACAACCTTTTCTCTGCCAGTAAATTCATCTTTTTTATGAAGAAGGAAGTTATTATTGTAATTAAAATGTTGATCTTTGAATTTTCCTCTTTTTAAAAGCTTGCTAGAGAATTTTCCTTTTAAATCCATAAAACATTTCAACATTTTATTGTTAGAACTTCCTGTAAACATAATTTTCCCAGTAGCCATTTCAAAAATAGTACATGCTGCTGACCATATATCAATACCATGTTTGTATGGTACTCCAAGAATGATTTCAGGTGCTCTGTAAAACCTTGATACTAGATAAGGGGTAGGTTCATTGTCATCACTCTTTGCTGCTGAACCAAAATCGCACAATTTTAAAACATTTTTCTTTTCATTTACCAATATATTATCAGGTTTTATGTCAGCATGAATAATTCCAAGTTTCTTGAGAAGTCTTAATGCCAGGAGTAACTGTCTGCTATAACTCATTAATGCTTTTACGTTGATACCATGATTTTTGCCATACTTCTTGATGACAGCTCTTAAATCCATGTGTAGAGATTCTAGTAAAAGGCAAAGGTGCCCTTTGTGCATAAACTGTCCAAAGAACTGAACACAATGATATTTATTGTCTGGGTCAGCTTGCCTTAGTTCTTTTAACATGCTTATCTCTTTAAGACTTGTTCTATACATTAATTCATTGTTTCTAATTATTTTAATGGCAACATAATCATTTCCGTCTGTGTTATCTTGAGCTCGAACAACATTGGCAAACACTCCTTGGCCTAAAATACTTTTAATGGTGTATCTATTGTTTATAACATCTCCAATACGTATATTGTAGTATCCATCGAGATCATCCCAATTATCAGTCAAATTTAAATTTGTTTCATTGTCGTCATGAGTAATATTATTCGATGTACTGTTGTTTGAATCAAACTCATCCTTTTCTGAAAACATGTCTGTAATTTGTTTTGTAATATTTTGGTCAGCCTGATCACCTTTAACATTTTTGATGTTTTCAGATTTTGAACTAGTGTTTTCATTGTTTGATTCATTGCTTTCACTGTTTTTGTCAAGAGAATCCTTTAATTTTTCTAAAAGTTGTTTACGTTGTTGTCTTCTTTGCTCAATAATACTTTCTTCATCTTCTGAATCTGCTTGTGTGTGTTCTAGTTCTGGTGACGATTCATGAATCGATTTTCTTTTAGAATTTGTATTAGTCTCCTTCTCTTTGTAGAGTTTTTTATTTTTAATTACTTCATAAGCATAGTCTTCTTTGGAATGCTTACGTTTTTGTGTCTCTTTAGTGTCAGAATGTTTTACTATGTTTTTTAGTTCCTGTTTAAGAGATTCTCTTTTTTGTAGCAATTCTTCCAATGTGGAGGTACTTCTGGTAGGTAATGGAGGTGTTTTTGACTCCACATTATGATATTTATGATCAGAATATTTAGATTTCCTAGATTTGTGTTTCATCAAAATATCTGTTTGTTGATATCTTGTTGATTTGCTTTCAGAATGTCTGCTGCTGTAACTGTCAGCCATTTCAACTCCTAATGATTTAAGTAGCACTTTATAAATTCTGTAAGAACAGCACCACTAATCTGTAAAGATACATAATCATTATTAATCTCAACAAATTATATTAGAACTACTGAAGCCAACATTAAGAAAAAGGTTTGAAGTAGATTGGGTATATAAAAAATACATTGTTTGTATTAAAAGCATGAGCCTTGTGTCACTTTCATGAATGTTGTTCAAAGACCCTGAGTATTGTTTTGGTACAGTCTGAAACACATCACAACCCTCATGAAGTTGACTGCTTGCGCATCTATACATAATTATTGTTAACTATATCTTTGATTACATTTCCACCCTGCCACTATCATCAGGTCCAACATTACTCAGTCGTCAATACTTTTCATGTTGAATGTCGACCTCTCATCTCATTTTATATTGTCCATTGTATTATATTGTCCGGTCACAAGTCCGTGAGTGATCAATGTGTCACTTAACACTTCCGTCCATGACTATTTATCTGTTATGGACTTCAAATCATAATGTCTATGTGCTAGCTAGAAAAAATTGTGCTAATTAGTGAAATACAAAATTATTACACCAATACAGTTTAAAAATGTAAAATACACAATCTATGTATGTTGTTATTTTTCATTCTTAATATAAACATGTTTGTTTTAACAAACATGTAGATACTAAGAATTAATGGTTTATTAAAACAGTATACATAGCATGAAATTAAGACTTGCAAATAAAAACATTTGGTCAACTTAACACAAAATGAGAATGTCATTCGTATTTTGTGCTTATTTTGTGCTTATTTTGTTCATAAATAATTGTTTCAAGCAATTTATCAAAATTTTACATTTCATAACTAAAATTCATGATACGAATACTGTATTGCAAGATGGAAAGTTGTGTAACACAGGAAACCTCTCGCTAGCAGATGCTATGTGGTTTCTTGCGTTACACGATTTATTGTTGTTAGCTTTCACAAATCCCTGAATCTTATAAAAACTGTAATTCTCAAAGATGATTCATCAAATCAATAAATTCATCGTTACATTTCGTGTCACACTTTGTTATTGATATCTCTCAATTTATTTCACACAGATCTTCAGTATTAGAAATTCAACAACTTGAACGTTTTTCACTTTAACGACGCTGATATTCATTGAAATTATGCTAACAATCAAATAATGAAGAAAATAAAGGGTAAAATCAAAAATTTACGTCAACACCTCCATTTGTATTGTTACGTCACTTACTTTTTTTTTTACCATATTTTTTATTGATTGGAGTTCTTGGTTTTTTCGACAGTTTCTCTACAAAGAGTTTTATCCCTTTACCGCAGCAGTCCTGTAAATTCGTTCTTTATTTATTGTATCTACCACCGACTACTTAAATATAGTCAAGAAGATTATAGGAAAATATCTTGAACATAACATCTCGCTATGATACCTTGTATATTTTGTGGACCACTCGATAGCATTCCGAGTATCACATACTATGCCATATTTATATTAATGCTCTCAGTAGACAAAATGTAGAATCTTTTAGACAAAGGTAAGAACATCGCTGGTATAGCAGTAATTATAAAATTAGAACGAATAGATCCAAAATTCAAAATTCTCAAGGGAGACAAACAGGGGGACTCGTTATCTCTAAAGCTAATACTCTAAGATGTGTCTAGAAAGTTGGCGACCGCTTGGGAAGAGCGGGGTATCTGCCTCGGGGAGACAAGTTGGAGAAATCTGCACTTGGCTGATGACGTTGTACTCTTCACATAGACGGTAATAAACTACTAACACTATGTATATCCAAGAGCGCATCTACCTGGGCCAAGTCGTCTCCTTCCAGGCGAGGCAACACAAGGAAGTTGTAAAAGTTAGGAAACCCCAGGAGGGTTCTAAACTTCTTTGTCCCTGCTGAATTAATTTAATAATTCAACGTATATAACTGTGGGGTATGTGTATCGATGGCTTTTGAAAAATTGTATCGAACTTCGATATTTTTTTCTTAATTCAATAGTTGATGAGATACTCGCGTCTAAAGTCATAAAAATGTGTCAGGAGGGATGGGAGGACCCAATTTTTACGACCGGCCCGGTACTCTCATTTGTAAAATAAAAAGAGGAAAATAGGTTTGTGGTAGTTTGTGGAACGTTCTTTTACGTTCCACAAACTTATTTTCCTCTTTTTATTCAACGAAAATTGAATTGAATAAGATTTGATTCTAAATTGTTGTTGTCTCAAATTGGGCTGTCCTCGTTGTCACGTGATTGGTTTTCATCATATCTTCGTGGTCGCCAGCAGGCGGTTCGTGCTGATCAGGATTTCTCTGATTGGTGCGACCTGGTTACTGGTGTTCCACAAGGCGGTATAATCTCTCCTCTCTTATTTTCTTTATTTATAAACTCCCTTACTGCTTTCCTCAAATGTTCTTACCATCTGTACGCTGATGACTTGCAACTATATGCTCAATCAGATGTTGCTAATCTTGACAATTGCATTTCATCGCTCAATGCGGATCTTCGAATTATCGCGGAATGGTCTGGCAAATTTGGGGTTTCTGTAAACGTCGGGAAATGTCAGGCCATCCTCATTGGTAGTTCGTACTATTTGAGAGTTGTGAACACTAGCCAACTTATGCCATTGATGTACGAGAACTCCGTCATTTCTCTTTCACCACACGTAAAAGACTTAGGTCTTTACATTGACGACAGTTTAAGTTGGAGTAAGCATGTGGCTCAAGTGAGCCAGAAAGTCACATTCTCACTGCGGTCTCTTTATAGATTCAAGCATTTCCTCCCTTCTAGCACCAAAATCACTTTGGTCCAGTCACTTGTGCTTCCCATTATTGACTATGCTGATGTTTGTTCTTCTGATCTATCCCAAGAACTTCTAAATAAATTGGATCGACTACTCAATAATTGCATTCGCTTTGTTTTTGGCCTTCGAAAATACGATCATGTTTCTTCCTTCCGTTCTCAGCTTAAATGGCTGCCTATCCGACTCAGGAGATCCCTCAGATCTCTCTGCATGCTCTTCACTATATTGAACGATCCATGTGCTCCTGATTATCTGAAAACTTATTTCAAAGTGCTGGGCAGTTCTCATAGTCGTAACCTTCGAGCTTCCAAAAATCTACTTTAGTCCGGGGAATTTACGCCGAAAATTAGGCCAACTCTGCATTAATTAAAAACAGCGATTTTTTTCATTGAATGTGTAGGGTATGGACAGGAGAGTATGTTATGCTGTATCCCGCGAAAAGTTCACCTCCGCGTATGTGTTTTTTTTAAGAAAACGTCTAATATGTTGTAACTTGGTGGAAAAAAATATAAACAGGTATGTTTATTTGGAGTATTGTAGAACAGATTGAGTGCTACGAGTAGGTCAGCAAATTAAACATTTTTTGTCCACGGAACAATCAGTTTTTTTAAAAAATCATATAATTTGACTTCGTACTTAAGGCAAAAATATTAACAGGACAAAAATAGTGCTAAAGTGATTGTTATCAACATATCTAACTATTATTATGAAAATTAAACAAATTCTGCTCCGGACTTCACAGAAAATCAAAAAAATCCAAAAATCTTGAATACTACTTACGGCAAAAATGTAACAGGACTGAAATTCATTTAATAATGGGATATATATCAATCCAAACCTTAATCTCCCAAAATTAAACAGATTAGAGCGTTATTTAATAAAGTAAAAGTAAAAAATAAATTATGATGAACGTGACGTCAGCGCTAAGCAGCGAGCAGCGTACAGCGTGTGCTAGTGTGCGTATCCAAGATAAGCGCTGCGTTCATTGTATGCGTATGACTGTGTTCTTTTTTAAGAGTCGGTGTGTTTTTATTGATAAATGATGTTTATTTTGCAAGTAGGTTTTATTGTGTTACTCTGTAATTGTAAAAGCATAGGAATAAAAACGGCAAGCCATCAGTCGGTCAGTGGCGACATACCTACTGTTTACAAACATGATCGTCATTAACGTTAAATCTTCATTTAGAAAACCGGCCAAGTGCGAGTCATACTCGCACACACCGAGTTCCGTAGCACCAAACAATATAATAAAAATATTTTTAACGCTAATTAATTTGTAAACATACACTCAACAGTAAAACTAAATTTGTTAAAGTGAAAGTTTTATTACATCGTCTCAAACTTTTTCGTCTGTGTGTTGCATGTCGCGTGACGGTCGGTTTTATGTACTCCGCGTTTTATACCCTTAATGCAATATTATTCCAATTTTTTTTAGATAAATGTCAAAAGTATGAAAAAAAGTTTCACTTTTACCGTGGTTTCATAAAACCACACAATCCTTTTTCTTTTATAGTATGTTAATGATGAACAAAGTTACTGCTGCAGTTTTGATAAAAAAGTTCCATATCTCGAAACCTAAATGATTATTTCAAGAGTGTAGCACCCACCTCGTTTTCTTTGGCTAAAAATACAGAAATAGTGTTATTTTATAAAGGACGATAACAACACAGTTTCCCAACATGTTAAATGCAGGTGAGGTAATTATATTACTTATTTCACCATTACAGTGCAGATAGCTACTACATACTTAAGGTGGAAGTGGAAGGGTAGCCTGCGAATTTCAAATTGTTCTTTTGCAATTAGAGGGTCAACAAATGGCTTTACAAAGTTATATATATATATATATATATATATATATTATAAATAAAAATAGAAGTCCTGACTGACTGATTGACTGACTCATCAACGCCAACCCCAAACCTATGACCCAGGAAAGCTGAAATTTTGCACAGAGGTTTCCTTTATAATGTAGACAAGGAATAAGGAAGGATTCTTCGAAATTCAACCCCTAACGGACGGTTTTTAAATAGGGGATGAAAGTTTGTATGGAAATTCGTCATTTTTTAAGTTAGAAGGCTGAAATTTCATATACAAGCTTCTGGTTAGAAATAAATAAATACGTATTTTAGAGTTTTTAAGAATTTACCCCCTAAGAGGGTGAGATAGGGGTTCAAAGTTTTTCACAGCTTGAAATTCACTATTTGTGTTTCTCGATTGAATTGACGTGTAACACGTATCTATTTTTTTGAAAATTCCACCCCTCAGACGAAAACAGGGATGGCATTTTTTTGTTATTGTTTTTTGTGTTAGCACGTTTGTGTGGACAAATACGCTAAAAAAAACTTCATTTAAGTACACACTTCTAGGGAATCTGGGTCATTTGTGGGAAGGACACTTGCGGTAACCCATTTACGCGAAAAGATATTTGCGCGCATGGACACTTGCGTGACCGACACTCGAGGGCTGGACAATTGCGCGACTCAATGGCTTCACGGGTGTCGTTTTCGTGGTTTTAGCGGGTCGCTGGCAATAAAAAAAAATCGGAGATGGCCCCGAGGAAAATTTCCTGTTTTTCGTGCATGGGTGTCGTTTTCGTGGTTTTTGGGGTTGCTGACCAAATTGACAGCGAGGAAAACATTCGGTTTTTCTTTCACAAGTGTCGTTTTTGTGGACTTCAGGGTCGCCGATAACGAAAATGACGACCTCGTTTTCTAGGTGCAAATAATAAAAATTAAAATACGCAATGTCTCAATATCCTCCCCTAGGCTATGGCTGGCATTGATTTAAGTGATAACTGTTTCTCACGTGTGCAGTTTTATGTTGCGTGCTCCGAAGTGAGCTCGGCGAGTATCTTAGTAATTTTAGCCCCAAAAGGAAACACCGCAAACGTCATTTACACAGAAGAGCTAGGATAATTCATTAGTATAAAAGGGTGTAAAACACCTCTTAACGAAGCCGAAAGGCACTGGTTCTCCCTGTCATTGCGATCATTTTTTTGTTCTACACCATACCTGGAAACCTTCTAGTTACGGAGATATTAGGGGTCAAAGTTCCAACTTTTTGACAAGTATTTTTTTAAATACAAGTTTTTAATTTAAGATTTTTACTTTAAACACCTCCACGACCCCCGTACTATTCAATCCGTCCATCAGCACAATGTTTTGAGTGCGTTACATTGAGTTCTACCACAAAACATGATTTTACACCCCCCAAAAAAAAAGTCGTTTCCCAGCAATAATTTTTGCGTAAAGTTACATAGTTTCATGTACAGAATGCTTGGTTAACGGCTTCGTGATGAGGTGATTTACACGGTGTAGTTTTCCGGGAGTTTAATCCGATTGGTTTAATCTGAGTATTTTTTAATTTAAAATATTGAAAGTTAAGTAAGTTAGCTCATTTACACCATAACCTATATCGCTAGGTGGATGGATGACCGGGGCATTTGAGCTACAGCATCGTCACTCGGAAGACATGTATAAAATAAATTCTGGTTCAACCCATTTAGGTCCCTAACAACACAAAAAAAATTTTTAAAAAAAAACGCCGTAATATACATTTTTCTAACCAGAATGAATTATGTGGCGTCTTACTTCGAAAAGCGCAGATTTTTACACAACTATTAAAATGTGTCCTATACTTACACTTACGCGCGCGCGAAGCCGTGGCCAACAACTATTATCTATAACATTTAAATGACTATTTTCGACATTATTTTGGGGTGGTTAACGCATACGTGGGCAATTGCCGAACTTCACGCGGGCGAAGCCGCGGGCAAAAGCTAGTCATTAACATTATGAATTAAAAAAAAAAATATCTCACGCGACGAAAAATTTCATTTGGCCCGTGATGTTCAAATTTTCTTACGCTTTTTGCAATTTGCACAGCAGTTTCAGGTTTTATATTGATTAAAAACTGATTTAAACGGATCGTAAATACGTCGATTTCAAAATGGAAAATACTTGTATTACGTACAATATTTCATAATTTATTTCGTATATATGGATGACTCTGACGAACAACGTAACGTGAACATCGACATTTTACGTTTACACCATGCGCTCGTGCTAGGGAACTTATTTACTTGAAAGTATGACAACCGGGAACACATCAAAACATTTGTAAGTCTTAATAGTGTTTTGTTACGTATACGCGATTTTACACCTTATCTCTATTACGGAAAGATCAAATTCCTATGAAAGCGCTGCACCAAATACAAGAATGAAGCTTGCAAACGTATTTTACGTAAACATTATTTTTATTTTTTTTCAGTATTTGCTTTAAAGTGTTTAATTTTCGTGTAAATTGGTTAGAAATAGCCTTTAGATGAAAGTTAAACAAAATTAAACCCTGTTACATTTTTGCCCCGACCGCTATTGTAAAAAAACTGATATTAATAACTTCCGTGAGTCAAATTTGTTTAATTTTTTTAACGGAGGTTCAATATATTAATTTAAGTTATTTTATGTAAAAAAACCGCTGTTTATATTTTTGCCTCAAGTACAATCCAAAAATTACGTAAATGTTTTTTTATCGAAATTTCCGTGGACGAAAATGTTTAATTCTGAAAAAATATATTACTGTCACCAGTTCTTTACCTAAAATAATTAAATTCGTCCTGTTAATAATTTTGCCCACGTTTTTATTCACAAAAACGCGTTTTCGTCTTTTTGACCTTGATCCGGCCTTGGAAAATGTTTAATTTTTTTTTATTATTTGGAGAGCTAAGGTCAAGTACACGATTCAAGAAAAAAATCGCTGTTTATATTTAATGCAAGGTTCAAACCTAAAAGCCCCGTACTACTTCTCCAAATTCCTTCACACCGTACCGGTTTTTTGTCAAATTCTTATGCCATCTCAACTATAAAACTCTGGAACGCGCTACCCATTAGCATTAAAAAAGCCGAAAGTAAATTCACTTTTAAAAAGAAAGTTCGCAACCACTATTTAAGTCAGACTAAATAACTCTTAATTTTAAGTCTTGTCATAGTAATTATTATTAAGTTTCTCCTTTTTTATTTTAGCCCCTTACTGCATAGCATGACATATCGGGCATTAGGGGTTTTTGTCACATCATTTAAATTTGGCCCATTATTTTTTCTTCTTGCAACTCTTAAATAAAACACCGGTAATATTATTTGACGTTTGGAAAAAAAAATTGTGTCCAGCACTAAAAGATTATAAAAAATGTCAGTTTGTTTCCTAACAGTCGAGAACAGGTAAGTGGGCTGCGCATTCGGGGTGTTTTTGCATGGATTTTCACGATATAGAGCTGCGATAATTATTTTGCATACAATAGGCTTTTATTGAAAGGCAATAGGCAAAAAAAAATTAGATTCGCATGAATGATTCCATATATTTTTGTTGCTAAAGTTAGTGCCCATATATGGGTTAGTATGCAGTCGTAGGAAAAACTTTTTGCCAGATATGGGATAGTATGCAGAATGACAACAGAAATGATAAAGCCATATTTGGGATAGTATGCAATAGTGTCAATTTTAAGAAATATTTTGAAGAAGTGGCTACAAACGTTTTTTTTTATTTTCTTTGGTTTGATTAGGCTTTCGCTGCTTTTTCTCCCCAACAGTTTCTGAAGAACACTGGCGAGACGGAAACAAGTGCATGTAGTCAATATTTCTGATGGGATTGAAGACGAAGAGCTTCTGATGAAGATAAGGAATGGAGAGATAATCGAGCAGCGGACCCGTTATATTATTTGTATGAGTCTGATGAAGATAGAATTGGAAAACCAATCCGACCAGCCTTCAACTAGTCGACAGGGGAAGGGAGGTAACAATGGGAAAACTCCTAAGAAGACATTTATATGGGAAATTGGTCAGCTGCAGTATAGCGAAGACAATTACGCCTTTCTAGGAGATATTAGCCTCACAGATGAAATAAAAGGTTTAAATACACCATAAAAACCAAATTTCATAATACTCTGAATAAATAAATTAAAAAATAGGTGAAAATAAGCGTTTTTCTCATTTATTTCCGTATCTCCCTTCACGTATACAATCTATCACACGCCTGGCGAATACTTCCTTAATCCGTTATTACCTATACATTCTCATTTTTATCTTAAATTTTTGATTCGCCAGCTACTTCTGCATACAATGACATATTTGGCAAACTTGATAATAAACCTACAACTGCATACAATGCCATATTTGGCATCGAAAGTTTTTGCTAAATATCTTCCAAAATACTAGGGGTAGATTTTTTTAAATATTTTTAGTGGTATTTCTTGGGGTAATTCTACGTCATATATTTTTTTCGTCCCAATCAAAAAATCCATGCAGTAAGGGGTTAATATTAGTTATAATATATATTAGTATATTTTATTTGTATAATGTGTATTAGTATCTATGTAAGTGTATGAATTTTATTTATTTATTTATTTAACACTTCAAGCACATAGTACAGAGGCGGACTTAATGCCATAGGCATTTTCTACCAGTCAACCTTTGGGTGATGCAGAGACAAGCAGTGGCAGGTGTATATCTATAGATTATTATACATTGAATTTTAAAACACACTACAAAGGATATATACAATACTATAAAAATATATCAAAATACTATAAATATATATCAAAATATAAATAATAATATAAAAGGACAAACTATAGGGAAAATATTAACGATGCCGATGTGACGATACTGCTAGCTTTTTCCGAAAATACTCGCGAACTTTAATTTTGAAAGATAGGCGATTCGTAGCCATTCTGATTTCCTGGGGAATCGCGTTCCACAGAGATATAGATTGGACGAAGAATGATCGGTGAATGAAGTCAGTGCGGTGAGAGGGACATTGAAGAACACGGTTATGCGAAGAGCGCAGACTCCTATTATGGTTGGCACAAATGTATTGAAAGTGAGGAGCGAGGTAGCTAGGGGAAGTGGGAGAAACAAGAAAAGAAAATAAGGTGGTTAGCGCCCTTAGCTCCCTACGCTGACGTATGGGCAACCACTTAAGAAGAGACCGCTGCTCAGAGACATGATCGTATTTACGCAGATTGAAAACGAATCGAATGCAGTTGTTCAGAAGGCGGTCAAGTTTGTCGAGAAGATCTGCATTCAGGTCGAAATAGCACACATCTCCATAATCGATGATAGGGAAAATTAAGGACTGTACAAGCATTGTTTTCGTATTCGATGGTAAAAAGTTTCTCAAACGGTACAGAGCTCGTAACGTACCAGTAACCTTCTGGCTGACACGAGCGACTTGAGTATGCCATTTCATTGTGTTATCAATATGCAAGCCTAGATCCTTTACATCCGTGCTAAAAGGAACGACCGTACCGTCGAAAAGAACTGGTGGCAAGGTTGTACCATCTAACTTATTAAGACTGCGAGAACTCCCAATAATGATCGCTTGACATTTGTTAGGGTTAACTGCTACACCAAATTTATCGGACCAGGTTTTAATTGCCAACAGGTCCCTATTTAAACTGTTGATCAGATCTGATATTTCGTCAACCGTTCCTTGACAGTACAACTGCAAGTCATCTGCATACAGATGATACGCACACTGAAGCTCAAAAGTAAGGAGATTAATAAAAATAGAAAATAGAAGAGGAGAAAGAATACCGCCTTGAGGAACACCAGTTTCCAGATCACACCAACATGATGAGGAATCCCCAACATGAACTGACTGCTGACGTTCCTGAAGGTAAGAGGAAAACCATTCCAGTGCTCCAGGAGAGACCATAACATGGGATAAAATGGCTAAAAGGATATCGTGACTAATGCTATTGAAGGCATTCGAGAAATCGACCAGCACTAATACAGTAACCTTGGTGTCTTCCAGGCCTGCCCTAATATCACCAGTCACTTTAAGAAGGGCGGAAACTGTGCTGTGCCCGGGCCTAAATCCAGATTGAAGAGGGCTGATAAGCGAGTTCCGGTGGACAAAACTAGAAAATTGTTTGTGCACACAGGCCTCCAGCACTTTGGATAAGAAGGGAAGAATTGAAATGGGACGGAAATGGGTAGGAAGAGAGGGATTGGGGACCTTGGGTAGTGGACAAACATAGGCCTTGCGCCACAAGGAAGGAAATACTCCGGAAAACAAGGAAAAATTCACAATGTGGGTTATCGCAGGTAGGAGATCATCAAGAAGGGTAATGATCATACCACGGGTGATATTATCACAACCCACTGCTTTAGACTTTATTGAGAGAATGATCTTTTTGATTTCTCCCGGCTCAACTGGAACGAAGCAGAAGTGGTTAATAGCAGGACGCGTTAGACCAGAAATTAAGGACAAAGTTTGTTGCTTGGTTAAGCGATCCATGGTGGTAGTTGTAGAAAAATGACGGTTCAGCTCGTCCAGGTCAATAGAGTTAGGAAGGTCTAAATGTCGCGGCTTGCCGATACCTAGAGTTCCAAGAAATTTCCAGATATCGGCAGAAGAGGAAGAAGTAATATTATCCAGGATGTGGCGGCGTTTACCGTGAATTTTCGAAAACTAGTAGTTGTTTGTAATTATTTTTTTTTGTACCCTACCACTATGTTGTCGTATTTTACCCTATGGTTGACTGGTAGAGAATGCCTTGTGGCATTAAGTCCGCCTATGTACCACTATTGTACATGAAGTTTAAATAAATAAATAAATAAATAAATTGGACTTTTTCGTAAAACTGCGGTAGTAACATAGTTTTTCATTAACATACTATTTATATGTTTAGCTGTTGAGTGTTCTAATGTGCTTTTGTTAGTAGCATTTCATGAACTAAATTCACTATTCTGGCAACCATGTCATTAAGTATTCATATTCACTCACAGTCAGTCTCTATAATGTATGTACTCTTTGCTGGCAACCCTGGTTTTGGTTGTCTATATAACATAACCTACAAAAGTACAAATTTCAAAATCTTATTCACCGATATAATCAGATTTTTAAATAACTAAAATGTCTCTACTAGTAAATTCTCTTGTGAGAACTAGTTTCTATTCAAATTTACGTGTAATAGCACCATACAGGGGCGTTCACGTAACTCATGGTTTGTGATTTTATTCATGTTTTTGAAGATTAGGCTTCTCGTTCTTTATTTTCCTGTAACAGTATAAGTAAACATAATTTCCCATTTCTATTCAGAAAGATCAAGAAATTAATCAAACACACACCAATTGTAGTGATACAGAAGATTTAATCTTTTATATTTCCAGTCAGAAACCTCTATTCGCCTGCCGCGTTAGGAATCGATGGCTTCTTACAAACAAGAAAGAGAGCCAAAGAGCAATTCACCAGCTATTCCGACAAGTTTAGAAATAAGATGAGTGAATTCGTGGCATCTTCAGAACAGATGGTATTTACAGAAGATTTGAAGAATATGATACACTTAGCAGAACCTACTGATTTGAAACTTATTTTGGGTATGATACAAAAGTAAGAAACTTGTATTATGCAATGCACAGTTTTTAATTACTTGAATAAATCATATTATGTAGTATTTGATCAGAAATTGTTGGTTTTTGTTACTCTACTATATGATTTACATAATGTCACCCTTTGCTTAAAGTTCTATTTTTCTTGTTAAACCGCTTTTCAATACCATAAACAACTACTTTTATATTATTTTCCAGGTTCAATTCCCAGAACAATGAGCTAAGGTTTGGGTCCTACGTCTTTGGACCTGTTGTAATGAGAATGTTCCATTTCTTAGATGCACCGAAAGAAGCACTAGAGGTACATACAGATTTTTAAACAAAATTATTTTAATATTGTATTATAAACAAAACTGTTGTCTACTAAATTAAAGGTCAGTGTGTCGTCTTAGGGGCAGATTTAAAAAATCATTATCATCAATGACTAAAATGTTAAACATTATTTATACAATATTATCGTTTAAACAATATTTATTTTGCCTCTGTGTTTTTACGAGCAATTGACAGAAATAGAATTATGATCAAATTAAACATATTTAAATGATTATTCAATTTCTGTCAAAAGCTTGTAAAACTTGCACTTCATGCGTAAATGTGTGGTGCAAGCAGGGTCTAAAATAACATTTGATAAGATTATCAAACTCATATTTAAAAAAAAACTTATTGTGTTATGTGATTCAAAGCCTATCTCAAAATACTGCAGAAAAGACTAGGCAGATGATGATTCCTTATACCTGTTACTATTACTTATTTCAGTGTTTCTATGATCCAAAAAACGATACTTTCTTTGACCAACAAGTGTCATACCACATTCTGCTGGACTTGTTGTATAGTCATGAGATGTATGACGAGATGTACAAAGTATTTGAAAGGGTACAACAGAAACAACTTAACATGAGCAAGTTCCCCAAGTATTGTGTCGTGATGGTACTGGCAGCATGTTATAAACAAGTGAGTATCTTTAAAACATTTTCAGCAAAATGAATATAGAAGTTTACTAGACATTGAAAAGTTAAAGTATCTCAACAGAAATAACAAAAGTATTTATGGAAAGAGACCCACTCTTTCCACAAATACATGTTAATTAAAAAAAAAAAAATTCACATGAATTAGTAGCGCCCGCTTACAAACAACAACTAACAAGAGAGCAGAGAGAGAGATTAAGTAACAAGAGAGCAGAGTGAGCCCACCAACGATACGACATAGCAGATCAGTAACTCCAACAAAGAGCAAAGGAAGGGCGACCTCCACAAGACCAGCGAGTGGAGTTGGCCCATTCTTAAAACGAGTATGCCTATGGCATGAATCCAGCGTTGCCAGACGAGCCGATTTTGACGGGACGTCCCGATTTTTAAATCAAAATTAAATGTCCCGCACGGGACAGGCTCAGTCCCACTTTTCGAAGCGAAAGTGGGTGGCACAGACAAGTGTGTAAGTTGCAATTTGTAACACTCACTCCCACAGACTATGGTTTGAAACGCCATATTTTTCTAATCAATAAGACTTTTTTGATTTTGATTTCTGTTTTTTTTCTTTTTTATTCTGAAGACGAATAAGACTCAACTATTTAACGATAGGGTAAATCTGATTTAAAATATTATATTTTTATTAAAATAAATTTTCTATGGCTATTTTTGCTATCTATTGTCACGTTACCGTAATTTTAATTCAAATAAAAAGATAAATATTTGAAAACTTTTGATTATATACGTTTTTTACTATGTCCCGCTTTTGACGAAAGAATCCCGCTGTTTTCACTCAAAAAGTTCCAAAATCATGACTTGGCAAAAAAAAAAAACTGGCAACGCTGAATTAAATGTTAAGATAAAGATTTATGTAGTATTGTTGCAAAAAATTAAATAATTGTATTCAACAACAAATAATGCATGATATTTTCAATTTCAGAATACACCAAAGAGTTTAGAGTATGCATCAAAACTATGGTCAGCTATGGCAAGTGCTGGGAGTGTGCCAGTCCGAAGAGCATGTACATTTTTTGCCGGTTCGTCCGTTATACGTAAATTAACATAACGCCTGTAATACCCGAAGGGTTTGGCAGATTTGTACCTAATAGTATCCACATTTCGCCAGTTTTGTTTAAGTCACATGTAATAGGGGTGAGCCTATTGTAATCAACTGGGCACAAAACCAAATTGCGTAGCTGCTATTGAGATATTAGTGATGGGTAAACCCAATAACACTGAGAATCAAATCCAGGACATCACGCTCAGCAATAGGGGATGATCACATTTTTTTTTCTTTGTGTGTCGGGTAGATTATTGAAAAGTATTGGACACATATTTTTTCTTTTTTCACGTGGTCCTAAAATTACGGATATATATTGAGTTGAGAGAGAGGAATGGTGCATGACGTCACATGTAGGTAATTTTTATACCTACTTGTGACGTAGTGAGCCCCCACTCTCCAACTTTAATGAGATTTAACTAAGTAATTTTTTGATATTTTGATAAAACAAAAAACCAAATGTCTAATATTTTTGTATTATCTGCCTGACGGACAAAATAGAATGTCGTTTTCTTTACCCAGTCTTCACCCCTATTGCGCTTGTGACGACTGGACCAGTGAGGCAGTACATTTCTAACATTCCAAATATCGATAGGTAATGTAACATGTTAGTGTAAGGTATTATAATTTCTTTTTTATTTACAGCTTTGGCTTTGAAACAAGGAGCTCCACATATAGCTATGGAATCAATATCGTCACAAAAACCGCATTATGTTACTATTAGGAATATAAAGGTAAGTGTTCACATCAAAACAGCAAGGTTTTGTAAGGTGTGGTCATATTAAGGTGGAATTTAAGTGACATTCAAATATTTGGCCCGCGAAATACAAATTTTCTTATGTTTTACACTTACATACAAGTACAATTTGCCAGTCAGTGTCAGTTTTTATGTTTTAATTTATTTAGTTATTTATTTATTAGGGACATAAAACAGAAAATATAAAAAAAAAATACTTAACATCTTAACAAAAGAATAACAGATGACAATGGTAGACAACCGATTTTACAGAATACAGAGCCTTCTGTGATAGTTGTATTTAATGTGTAACCAATTAAATTATTCCCATTTAAATATAATATTATTAAATTCAAATTATATCAATTCCATTAAATTATTGATTACATTCAATTCATTTCCATGAAATTGTGTTCAATATATTTCAAATCTAAATAATTCAATTCAGTTCAATTCAAAATAACGCAATTAAAAATAATTCAAAATAAAATTCAAAATATAAAATTATTATATGACTCAACAAGGCGACGAAGAAGTCCAGCGTTAGTTAATAAAACGCGATGTTGAATAAAATATGATACACGGCCGTAAGGAATGACTATTTCATGAAAAAGTCATTCTATGGGGTTAAATGAACTTAGAGGGTTGTATTCATAATTTTTATGATTACAACTCAGTAAAGTCGTATTAGTTACGGCCGCGTATCTTATTTTATTCAACATAAAAACTGTCACTGACCGGCAAATTGCAAAGAACGTAAGAAAAATTTATTTTCGTGGGCCACCATGTCGCTTCCACCTTAAGGCATAGGAAGAGCTCGTGGCTACATAATAACAGCCGCTCGGGTCGATGTTAAGGTTAAGCGGCGCTTGTTTCCTCCAGTGCTTGGAAAGCACGTTAAGCCAGGGTGTCATTTGTAGATCTTGACACACAAAACTATGAGCTTTGTAACAGGTAGTCAGTGGCCCAAGAGTCTGCAACCAGTCTTATCAAGGGGTATTGTATTACCCAGTACTAACTGGGATGTGGAGGTCAGATAGGCAGTCGCTCCTTGTAAAATACTGGTATTCAGCTGCATCTGGTTTGACTGGAAACCGACCCCAACATATTCGGGAAAAGGCTACACAGATGACGGTCATGTTCTGTTGGAAATCGAGACTAGGGAGGATTTAGTCCAACACATTGATGTGTCTTTCGTGATTATCAAAGCAGAAATACGTTTACGCACAACTACGGCCGAGATAAGACGAAGATGCCGTGCATGCATTCGCAACAGTGGCGGACAACTCGAACAAGATTTGTGATTTCTGAATTAAAGTTTTTTTTTTAAATTTCAAATTCTTAAAAAGTTGGTTCCTGTTTAAGAAAGAGATAGGACACTACGGACTAGTGACATAACAGTATCTATCTACTTACTTGAGGCATGTTATTTATGCTAAAACTACTTTATTATTCTTACTGTAATGTCGAATATCAGCCTAGTGTCTCGATTACACATTTAGTTAAAAATTAAAAGATATTAAACGTTTTTTTGGACATATTGCATACCGTTGGAAAGGAGGCAGACTAGAGAACTTTTTAAAAGAATTCGAAGATCCCGATCGCTTTTTTTTTTTATAGCCATTTAAAGTTGAGTTTTAGGTTTATTTTTCTTTTATAAAAACTTTAAGAGCTATTAAAAATGATAGTAATTGTTCCTAGCAAATAATTTTAAATTTTATAGAATCATAAAACAGTACACATCAAAATTAAATCGAAATTTAAAGTTTAAACAATTTTTTTACTTTTTAATTTGACATAAAATGTTGAATTTAGGATTTTTTTAAATTTAATTTTGAAAAATAAAATTTTGTAATAAAAGAACCGGTTTGGCAAGGAATGAGTTAAAGGGCGTGAAGAGATAGCAAATGACCTCTACTTTCGGCCTATTTGGCAAACGATGCACCAAACACCCTGTATAAGGGTAAGGACACATATTTAAGGGTGTTTTTATGTTACACAGGCGATGGCATTAGCAGATATGGGCAGAGTGGAAGATACGTTGCCCATTCTGAGGACAGTCTTGGATATTGATAGCCCTATGCAAAAGGATAAACACACATTCTTTGACGAAACAGTAAGTTTCTAATTGACTTACTCATTTTTTTTGTTCATAAGTTCACAATACGCACAAAACATCGTGCAAGTGAAGTGTTACTAATATAATTTTAAGTTTCTTATACGAACACAATTGTTATAGTATGTATATTTAGGTTAAGGTATTTATCTATGGGTCGTTGTAACCTGAAAATAAATGAATTATATAAAGGGTGTAACACTTCTTAACGAAGCCGAAAGGCACTGGTTCTCCCAGTCATTGCGATAATTTTTTTGTTCTACACCATCCCTGGGAACCTTCTAGTTACGGAGATATTAGGGGTCAAAGTTCCAACTTTTAGACAAGTATTTTTTTAAATACAAGTTTTTAATGTAAGATTTTTACTTTGAACACCTCCACGACCCCCGTACTATTCAATCCGTCCATCAGCACAATGTTTTGAGTGCGTTACATTGAGTTCTACCACAAAACATGATTTTACACCCCCCAAAAAAAAGTCGTTTCCCAGCAATAATTTTTGCGTAAAGTTACTTGGTTCCATGTACAGAATGCTTGGTTGACGGCTTCGTGATGAGGTGATTTACACGGTGTATATTATATATATTAAAATAATCTAAAACGAAATAAAACTTTTTTCAGCTCCAAAAAGTACGAGTAGCTGTAGAAAAAAATCCAAACAAGGATGTGAAAAAAGAATTTGATGACATCGAGAAAGCATTGAAAGATAGAGGGCTTATTGAAGATAAGGTAAGCAGTAATCTAAAATGTAGCATTTTTAATAGGAAGCTGAATACCAAAGTGTGTTAATGTTTAATTCATCATAATCTTGCCCTTGTCCTATGTTAATTGGGGTTGGCGAAACACGTTTTTGAAGTGAAACTTCTAATGCGACTTCCGACAAGGTTGCGTTAAACGTTTAACGCTACCATGGAGGGGGTATGAAAGCACTGTTGCGTTAAACGTTCAAAGCTCCTGGGGAGGGGGAATATAAAGAGACAGAGCAAGAGAAAATGCGTGGCACTTGAAGTTTCACTTCTTCTGCGCGGAGGGACTCCACGCACTATTTTTTTTTCTTCCAATCTGCTCTGTCATAGATGAAATGATAGTGTGATCTATCATTTCCTCCTATTTCCTTCTTATCATATCTCACACAATCCATCCATCTTTTCTTTGGTGTTCTTCTTCCGCTCCATCCATCATCATTAATGTTTAATTACTAGATTATATTTATGAGTTCAATATGGTGCGCTGGTGTCTACACTTATGTATGGAAGTAAGTGTTGGGTGTCGCAAATAAGGCATGAAAGTAGAATTAATGCAATGGAAATACGTTCTTTCGAAGCATGTGTGGTGTAGCTGTGTCTAATAAATTGAGGAATGAGGTTATACCAGAAATTTGCGGTTAAAAGAAGATGCAGTGCCGAAAATTTAAAACAGCATGCTTAGATAGATGGTTTGGTCATGTGGAGAGGATGACTGTAAGGCGACTTACAAAAGGCAATTACAAGGCAGGTGTGACTGGCAACACCTGGAGCCTAAATTTTTTCCAGTAGTGGCAACATTATGGGTTGATTATTATTATGCTTATATTTATAGTGACTATATATATTATTTCCCTTTTTAAGCCGAGGATCGTACCCCACACAGGGGGTGCCCTTAGCGTGTAGTCGCTTAGTTTGTAAGTAGTTTTATGCCCTGGCTGGAGGCCTTACTCTCAAGGCACTCACAGGATAGTCCGGTTAAGCAGACGACAACCTCCTAGGTTGAACTGGAAGATGCCATTCATAAAAAAAACCTTTCTTTTTCAGACCTTGGATCAGCTACTGAACAACGAGATATCAAGACAAAAACCACCTGCGGATCTTTCACGTCAAACGCGGTTTCCTTTCCAATACAACCAGAGACCGCAGTTAGGGCCACGTCAGAAGAAACTAATTGTATAGTATTTAGTACTATAGAAGTACTTATTCAGTACCGAGACATTAACACAAAAACATTAAAAAGTAGCTTGTTATTAGATTACTATTAGGTTTGTACCTTTGTACATAGTTGTTTTGCGATTGTGTGAATGAAATACAATTATGTGAAATTACAACTCGTTTCTGTAACTCTTGCACTCAACCGATCTTTTGAGTCCGGGAAATTCAAATTTTGGAATGATTTTTTATGAAGTAGTCGTTTGAGTGGGATTAAATTAATTTAAAGGGGTTGTATTGATAATGTTAATGATGTAGTCATAAAAATGCATACGTTTCACGGCCGTGAATCATATTTTGTTCGACATAAAACCTGACACTGGCCGGCAAATTTGGCCGAAAAATTGAATTTCGCGGGCTACCTAGGCACAATGAACGCAATATTTTTTAATTGTCTTTTGAAAAGATATTGGGAGAGTGAACGTGTTACACAATTTGCCTGGAAGAGCCCTTACATAAACTCTTGTATACAACGCCATTACCTACCTTATAAAAATGTCAAGATGTAGCTTATTTATGGGGTAGTTAATAAACGGCGCTAAAACTGACTGACAACAAAACTGAACGCGTCGAATGACCACCGTAGAAACGAGTTTTGTTTACGGAAGAATCGACTTAATGACAGATAGACAATGACAATGTGTCAGTTTGTCGATTCTTCCGACGACATAGCCCGTTTCTAAGGTGGTCATGCGACGCGTGCTGATATCTATAAAGGCGATACCTCACCGGCAAATGCCTATAAAGTAAGAATTCAAAATTTGATTTTGTATAGAAACAAGAATTTATAACAGAAATTCCCACTGATTTATCTCCACCTCAGAGTAATTACACGTATTTTTTTCCCAGAATCCCTACTGTTTAACAAAACACCGCCTGGTGGGGATTTTTGGGAAAAATAAGTCTAATCATGTTCACCAGATGTTTTTAAATTAAATCCGTGATTTAGAAACGTCCCCACTGGTGGGGATTGGTGGGGAAACAAGTGAATCTGAACACTTACAATACAGGTGAATGCTCTCAGTGAAGGAGCGCCAAAAAGCGCACTATGAACTGAAGCAAAGTTTAGTCATTTTTATACGAAAATAAATCTTATATGTTCAATGTTAATCTTCATATTCGTATGATACGCTTGATGACAGATACAAATAAGGTTCATTATCGGATGAAGCGCTACTGCTACTACTCTTGAGTCTAGCCTAGATTCGAAGTAGAATGTATTGATGCAAGTTATGTATAAATATGGTTTTTATTTATATTTTGTTAACCTGAATGTATGTTGAATCCGTGTTAATAAATGAAAAGTTCATAAAATATATATTTTTTTTACCCCACCGTTGCGTCAAGACTATTTGTGTGAAGTAGTTCACTAGGTCACGAGAGCCTGATGGTAGACACGATTTTAGAGTCGTATCTTTCTTAATCTTGATATATAATAGAGACATGAGTAACTCTCTACCTGTATTTCAATAAAAAATATACAGCTATATCTAAAAAAACAGTCGACTTGATAACCTCCTCTTTTTTGAGGTCGGTTAAAAACAATAAGTTACAACTAGCTTTCTACATATAACTCTACATTACATCCTATATTCTATGCCTTTCTCTAAGCATAGTTCCTATTATTCACTCGTCACTTGCAGTGGCGTAGCAGACGACTTTGTTCTAGTTGGTGAAGATACCCGTGATCCAGAGCAGATTGAAGAAATGGCAACAGAAGCTGGAGAATGTGGGCCTGAAAATCAGCAGAATTAAAACCGAATACAGTTCCGGCGTTCTATCCAGTCCTGGTGTCATAGCGCTAGATGGCGCGTTTCTTACTCCGACTTTCGGTATCTCGATTCACTCGTGCAAAGCGATGGCGAAATAGATCCACAGAATAAACATTGGATGGACGATATGGCGGCGGTTCACGGGAACTATGCGACTCCCGCATTGCCCTAAAACTTAAGGGGAAGATTTATAAAACAATGGTTAGACCAACCACAGAATGTTCGGCCACAAAAGGGATGAATGAAAGACATTTTGCTGAGATTAGAATGCTAAGGGGGATGTGTGGTATTACGCGAATGGATAAAATAAGAAATGAGTATATAAGAGGAAGTCAAAGTGGCGCCGGTGACTGAAAAGATGTGTAGTAATCAGTTGTCGTGGTGTGGGCATGTGATGCGGAGGAATGAGGAAAATTTCGTGAAGAAAGTTTTGAGTATGAATGTGGATCGGTATAAGAGTACAGGAAGAGCAAAGAAACGATGGATGGACTGTGTGAAGGATGATATGGCAAGAAAGGAGGTGTCTCATGACTTGACAAGTAATAGAGAAGTATGGAAGAGGACATACCCCACACACTACCCCAAATAAATTGGAATGAGGGCAAGAGAATGATGATGATGAATTGCAGTGGCGTAGCTAGTCCATGATGGGCCCTGTAATGAAATTGTATTGGAAACCCGTCTTTCCCAGACTGCGGTAAAGCAGAAAAAAAACGGATATTTAAAATAAAAATCTTTTTTCAAAAAGAAACAGTCTTGCAAAAAAACATTAAACATAACTTTAGTTTCGGCAGTCGGTGACTTTGTTTGTTTCATTGACTTTTTTGCCACCGACTTCCGAAAGCAATAGTACATTGTTACCCTAGGGGTGAAAGTGACTTATTTAGTCCCGAGACGGGGTTTGGCGCACGAACGAAGTGAGGGCGCCAATAGTTCGAGGGACTAAATAAGTCTTTAACCCGAGGTAAACACTGTGCTTTTCATTACGAATAGTACAAGGAAAGTAAAAATAAAAACATGAATTAGCTAAAGAAAAAATGAGTAAAACCGTTTGCTGCTTTCCCGCCTGTTTTGTTTTTTTTTTCTGTGGCCAGCCAGCTATTCAGTCTTTAACTTTTCATTTTCATCATTGAAAAAATGGTAAATATTTTACCCAAATCAAAGTTGTTTAAAAAAAAAACTGTGCAAACTAAATTATAATAAACTGTTTTAAAAATATATATCCTTTAATCAATACTTAACTTAAGTTATTTAAATTTTACATCGTGGCTGCATAGAAAGTTGGAACATGGTTCAATAAAAATGTGAAAATAGAACTAGTTTTTTTTTTAATAATTTGATATCTGTCAGTTGAAAGCGATTCTCCCTAGGGCTGAAAAGTATTACTTTCAACCAGAGCGGGTTCAGTCAGGCAACTTCAGATCTACTTTCAGAGTATGAGTTATGAAAAGATATTTTAATGATTTTTTGGAAGAGCTGTGTTTAGGTTGTGGATGTCCTACCTATAGGCACAGATAATATAATACTACGTAGGTAGTCGTTCCATATAAAATTTTAGATAGGTACCAAACAATCAGCTGAAATTTAGCTAAAAAAAATTGCAACGTCCTACTGGAATCTTATCCCAACACAACAGTTGGCGATACGTAATAATTGGAAAAATTTGCATTGGTGGCCCAGTGGTAGCAGCCCCAACTTACGAACAGTAAGCCGTGGGTTTCGAAATCAGGCAGGCGCATTACTTTGTGTAATTACTTCATCACCGCTGCTCTCAAAACGATGAAGGGAAACATAGTGAGGAAACCGGCATGTCTTAGAACTAAAAAATCGAAGACATCTAACAACCCGCACTGAGCTACTGCCCACCCCATCTCATAGAGAGGAGACCAGTGTCCCAGCAGTGAGCATTATAGGCTGTTTATATTAATGTTTACAAAAAAAAAATTGACACAGTGAAGAAATAAACTTACATCGAGGTCAGTATCTTAGTAAATACCTAACTCCTCGAAGGAAATAAGAAAATATCAATACAACCTTTCTTATAATATATCGTTTTAACAAAATAAGCCAAGTTTATCGTCGAAGAAATCTAGATAAATAAATGAAATGCAAGTGTCTGTAATTTCAAAATATCAGTTTTTTACTGGTTACAAATGAAGACATATACTTATAACAAAAAACAATATTTGTAATTTTTTCCTGTCTGTCTGTTTGTTCTGGCTAATCTTTGAAAGTGCTTGACCGCTTTTAACGGGACTCTTACTGGCAGATAGCTGATACTATAAAGACACGTACATAACTTACGCTACTTTTATTTTAGAAAAATAATTGGGGTTCCGTGCAAAAAAATAAAACCCTTGAAATTGTTTACAAAATCCGATTCAAATCGTCAAGTCATTTTGTTTTAAACTCACATCACGCGTGGACGAAGATGGCGGTCAACAGCTATTAGTCGTAAATAAATCTTATTACCCACAACACCAGAACGAGAATGCCCTCCACATTAATACGGCCGACGTATTTCGATTCAGGCTACAATACGTAACGGTTGCAGGAGTAATTACCTTTCCCGATTCATTCCATTACCTACCGCTCGTTCCCGAACGGAAATTAAAGTCTTTTCTATAGAAACTAGACACGCTGCGCCGTGGTAGAAGTTCTTTAGAGAAAAATGATTTATTTTTACGAGTCTTATTGCTCGGTTGGTTTATTTTATTGTTTTATTTTATTGATTGAGTGAGGAAAATGTTGATGTTTGAATGTAGACCGTTGTTAGAATAGAAGAATTGTGTAAAGGATGATATATGGCTAGAAAGAAGTTGACTGCTGAGATGACGAATGATAGTAGAGAAGTATAGAAGAAGATAATGCTGCGCCAAACCCAAATAAATTGGGTTAAGGCAGGATAACATGGACATTTTATTGAAGTGAAACTTCTTATGCGACTTCCAACAAGTTTAACGGATTCCGCAACCGTTCTCCTACGACCGGTTCATCATTGGACTTTTCGTCGACAGGACGATTCACTTATTTCCGTTTCCCCAGTAGGGTCTTTCACCTGTGGACATTCGCCGACAGAACCTTTCATATGCGTCACTTTCGACGACAGCCCTTTCTAGCTACAAAATGTTTCACCGACACGACGATAAACCTATGACTCTTTTAACTACAGACCTTTCCACCTACGACGGAGAGTTCGTCGTCAGTGTTAAGACAAGTGATATTACAAAAAATGCACATATCTATCTATAACTTACTGTATCTTTACTAACGGCCGAACCCAAAGACATATCTATCACATACTGGAGATAGAAAAAGAAACGAAACAACAGAAAACCTATATAATTTTTATATTATTTCATTTGTATCTCCAGTATGCCAAAGTAAGAATGAACAGTTTGCAGATAATACAATATGAAACTACCCGCATTTATTAAATTTGTCTAAAATTATTCGGTAAGTGTAAAGCACCTACTTTACTATCACTGACAGCTTATTTAATGTGTTCCTTGTATGCAAAATAATGAGTTGTAGCGCAATATTTATATAGATCATTTCCGGTGTAATAAAATAAAAGATTATGATGCAACTGCCGTACATAGGTATAAGTGCGGTATAAGACAATTTTATTGTTTAATTTTTATTTCATAGAATAGGATGTAAGTTATTTAAACTACATAAATAAGTACCTAGGTAATGATTGTTTTATAGGTAGGACTAACTTTTTTTAATATTAAGTTTTTTGAGTTATAAGCAAAGTTTGAATTCTCTAAGGCAAGTAGCCGGCCCTGATCTCTTAGTAAGACACAGTAAGCTATAGATATATATTATGTGCATTTTTTGTAATATCACTTGTCTTAACATTGACGACGAATTCTCCCCCGAAGGTGGAAGGGTCTGTAGTTAAAAGAGTCATAGGTTTATCGTCGTGTCGGTGAAACATTTTGTAGCTGGAAAGGGCTGTCGTCGAAAGTGACGCATATGAAAAGTTCTGTCGGCGAGATGTCCACAGGTGAAAGACCCTGCTGGGGAAACGGAAATGAATGAATCGTCCTGTCGAAGAAAAGTCCAATGATGAACCGGTCGTAGGAGAACGGTTGCGGAATCAGTTTAACGCTACCATGGAGGAATATTTTCTAAAACCCACTAAGAGATGGCAGTATTACAAGATTTGTGACTACGTATTTCCACTAGGTACGCAAGATGGCGTGCAAACAGTCATGCAATCGACTCGGTGTGACCAGTCTTCGCTCAATTTCCATGAGTAGAATAACTTCGATAAACTTATGTAATAATTATGTAGTAAAAATAATACAGCAAGAAAACAACAAAATATTATTTATAAGTTCAATAAAATAACGAGACTGAATGCGTGGCACTCGAACGCATGCGTGTAGTATTACAAAGTTTCACTTTTTCCGCGCGGAGGGACTCCACGCACTATTTTTTTCATCAGGAATTTCTCAGTAGCAGCCACGGAGTCTGGATTCGTGCCCAGTTTACCGCAATAGGCTCGCCCCCTATTAAATGGGATTAAACATAACTGGCGAAATATGGGTATAATAATAATAGGTAGGTACACCTCGGCTCTGCCTAAACCTACGGGAATTACAGGCGAGATAATATATTATTTATTGTGTTTGGGTGGCTTACAGCAAACAATACAAAAGTAATGGTGAGGTAATCTATGACAAGCGATTTACAAGATGATTTACAGAATTGGTGTTAGGTAAGTTTAATATTTCGGTTGGAGTATGCGCGGGGCACAGGAAAAAAGACAGTTTTTTTTTGAATTTTTTTTTTTGGTAAATTGTTTATTTTCTCGATTCTATCGTATAGAACACCTAAAAATAAGGCGAAAAGCTTCTGAGTGATTTTTGTCTCCGACCAACCGTTTGTCGGAAAAACGATGTCGACAGCGAAAGGATCGGTTAATTACAAAATGCAATATTCCTGTACCAGGAGAATTTAGGATACAAGAGCGAGCGAAGCGAGCTCGGTCGGAACATGGGGCATCCCGACTCGTATAGGTTAGGTTAGAAAGGCCATCCCCTTCGTGGTTATTTTTTTTTAAACCCCCCCCGAAAGAAGGAGGAGACCCGCGAAGCGGGGCGCCGTCGATATTACCTCCGGAATTACTTGACGTCTTTTTTTCATAGTCCCCGTTTCGTATCCAAAATCAAAATCAAAATCATTTATTTCAAGTAGGCCAGTTACAGGCACTTTTGAATAGTCGAAAAACAATAAAAATGAAGCTACAGTCCCAGTCACAAGACATAATAACTGTGAAAGTACTGTAGTTGCCCATTCCAAAGCGTAGATCTCTATGGAGAAGAATGGGCAAGAAACTCCATGGACACTCTTTTAAATCAGAATCTTGTTACAAAACCTTGGTTACATCATTCATTTAGAGATGGTACATTATGTGAGAACGATGTAGCAAGACGTGCACGTTAAAACTGTCCATAGTAAAAACGAAAAGAACAATTAAAATATGAAATCATTAGTTCGAAATGAGCCGTGGCAGCTAAGAGACGACCAGGCACAACTGACAGCGCCCGTTCACGAACATGACGCATGGATCAGCCATCATTCAACTCAACCATTTGGAAGGGAACTAAATGACCCGACACACGCGCCACCATCAGCGTGACATTTGAGTGAGCATGACGTACTCTCAACCGCCAGGGCACATTCAAGTCAATAAAAGACGTAGGTTTCCAGTAAATGATAGCTAGTACCTACAAAGTACTCACACAATATGGGCTTTGCAATTATATAATACTAACTTGAATTTATACAATGCAAAGATAGTTGTACAATCTTCAGCAGCTCCAACAATACTATTTAATGCTATCATTTTATGCGCCCCTGTCCTTGTGGAACAGGACCGGTATTGAGCCAAGCATTATTATCAGCGATATAATCGTCCAATTTGTAATAAGCCTGCTTACATAGTGTGCGTTTAATGCATGTTTTAAATTTTGTCTCACTCAGTTCAAGAATACTTTGTGGAATTTTATTATAGCATCTTCAACAGTACCCCATGAAAGATGAGTCTACTTTAGCGAGTCTGAAGCCCGGCTGAACTAATTGGTCTCTATTTCTAGTGTTGTAATTGTGTCTGTCACCTCTTTTACTAAAAAGATGCAGGTTTTTTCTTACGTACATTATGTTTTCATAAATGTATTGGCAATGTACCGTCATGATGTTAATATCCTTAAACAGTTCCCTTAGAGAATCGCGCCTTCGGAGATTATATATGGCTCTGATGGCTCTTTTTTGCAGAATAAAAATAGACTCAATGTCTGCAGCCCGTCCCCATAACAAAATGCCGTAAGACATTATACTATGAAATTAACTAAAATAGACCAATCTTTTGGTATCAACATCGGTATATTGACGGATTTTTCTAACAGCATATGCTGCTGAGCTTAACCGCCCCGCAAGAGATGTTAAATGAGAACCCCATTGAAGCCTTGAATCAAGCGTAATCCCCAGGAAAACCGTTTTATCGACAAATTCTAGTTTCTCTTTATTCAATATTATATCACAAACACTACTTTTAACATTCGGTAACGAAAATCTTATGCATTTAGTCTTTTTTTCATTTAATACTAAATTGTTTGCTGTGAACCAATTTTGGACCTGAAGTAGGGCATTATTAACGTTATCTAGATTTTGGGCCCGTCTATCTATCTTAAAAATTAGGGAAGTGTCATCAGCAAATAACACCATATTTTGTGGTTGGCTTTTCAATAAAGAGGGTAGATCGTTAATATATACTAGAAAGAGGAAAGGACCCAATATTGACCCTTGCGGAACCCCCATTTTTACTTTTAAACCCTGTGAATTAACACCATTTATTTGAACTTGCTGTTGCCTATCACTCAAATATGATTTTACCAAACTAAGTGCAAGTTTACCAAGTCCGTAATGCTCAAGTTTCAAAAGTAATGTGTCGTGATTGACGCAATCAAATGCTTTGGTCACAAAATATTCCAATGGCGTCTTGGGACTCTTCCCACGCTGTAAATATGTGCTTTAATAAGGTTACACCGGTGTCAGTTGTACAACGTCCCTTGGTGAAACCATACTGTTGATCGTGTAAAATTTTTTTAGTGTTAAAATGATTGAGCATTTGATTAAGCATTACCTTTTCAAATACCTTGCTAAGGACTGGCAACACGGATACAGGTCTATAATTATTAGTATCCTTACTGTCTCCGGATTTGAAAAGGGGGATGACTTTACTGTATTTCATTAAATCAGACAAAACTCCTTGGTCCACACACAAATTAAAAATTAAAGCTAAGTATGGTGCTATAGTCTCAATGATGGATGTACAAACTTTGATAGACATTCCCCATAGATCTTCGGTCAGTTTGATTTTTATTTGCCGGAAAGCTTTAATAATTGTCATAGGGTTTATGTGTTTAAATTTAAATTCAGCCGGGTAGCCAGACACGTTCGCCTTTAATAAAGCAAGTGAGACTTCAGGTGAGGAATTTAGAGTCTCCGTTGTTTTAAACGGTATATCGGTAAAGAAATTCACAAACTCTTGGGCCACTTCCTGATCAGAGCTTTTAAGACCACATTTCGTATCTAATTTATAGCTAGTGTTAAGTTTTTTTTTCCTGTTAGTCTCATTATTTATAACTTTCCAAACTGTCTTTATTTTATTTTCTGCGTATCTGATCTTGTTGCTAATGTGCAAGGCTTTAGGAACCTTGCATATATTTCTAAAGATTTTTGAATAATTAGCAACATACTTGTTAAAACTTTCAGTATTTATGAAAGGCTTAAGGCCATACAGCTCAAATAGTTTTTCCCTACTTTTTCTAATACCTGGAGTTGCCCAATCACTAAATATAAATTTAGGGCAAATGCTTTTCATATTCTTTTCAAAAGTTTTATTGAATTCAGTGTGAACTAGTGAAAAGAAATTATCATACAACAGATTTACCTTAACATCGTCCATATTTATTTATTTATATTTAATCAACAAGTAACAAGACTCAAATTAAGTTAGTAACAATGTTTCTTAACAACTATGTTAGTACACTTAAACACACTTAACCTACACTGCCTTATAGATATGAGAATCCTTGCTACAAGCTCAACAGCGATGTAGAAAGCTTGCAGCAACGATTAACACACAAACAGTCCAGTCTGCTCGCAATACACTGCAGTATAATGTTGGGGCTGGCCCGCACCCGGCGCACCAGGGAAGCGCATCTTTTTCGCATCGTGGTATAGAAACAATTGACACGAGCATCAGCAAACATCCCTGATGCGCTACAAAAGCGGAACAGCCCCATTAATACCCGGAACGCATTATTATATTGAACACGAAGGGCGCTGTACGATTTTTGAGTGTAATCTACCCACAGGCTGCACGTGTAAAATGAGGTGCAATAAGCACGAAACAAGGTTCTTTTTACAGCGGCAGAACAACGCGCAAACCTGCGAGCGATCATATTAGCTCTCACCGACAGCGCCCTCCTTTCTCTTTCAATATCATCATCGTCTCTGAGGTCAGCGGTCAAAAGATGTCCCAAGTACTTCACTTTATGTACCCTCACAAGCGATATTCCGTTCAAATTGACCGGAGGGATAGGGTCCGGACATCGACCACTGGCACCAAAGACAATGACTTCACTTTTAGTGACGTTGTAGACCAATCCATGAAGTAGCGCATATTCTTCACAGATGGTCAGCAATCTCCTAAGACCACAAACCGAGGCGCTCAGCAGCGCCATATCATCGGCATAACTAATGTTGTTTACACATACTCCGTCAATGTAACAGCCGGCGCGCTCTCTGCTGAGCACCTCAATCAGACCATTGATGTAGAGATTGAAGAGTGTAGGTGAAGTCAACCCCCCCTGCCTCACCCCACACTCCAACCTATAAGGCTCTGAAAAAGCCCCGGCCCAGCGTACCTGATTAATCTGGCCCCCATACCAGCATTTAAAAGTGTTTATCAACTCTGGAGGAACTCCAGCTTCCTCTAACTTCCTCCAGAGGATACCGTATGAGACCAGATCAAAAGCTTTGGAAAGGTCGAGGAAGCAAGCATATGTGGGAGTTTTCCTATCCGAGTAGTACCTCACAGCCCACTTCAGACACAAGATGGCACTCTCGGTAGATAGTCCGGATCGAAATCCGAACTGATTGTCGTGCAGCTGAACAAAGTTATTAAGTTGTCTGTTTAGCAGGCTGTCAAGCACTTTCGCAATCACTGTGGCCAGTGAAATGGGCCTGTAGTTCTTTAGATCAGCGATATCACCCGTTTTATTTTTAATAATGGGCACTACAATAGTTTTAGTCATATGGCAAGGTAAATACGCATGACTCACACAAAAGTTGTAAAACATTGCTAACACTCTTGGTAAATGAGGGCCCGCGAACTTGAGGTGCTCGATGCTGAGACCATCGTGACCCGGAGACTTGCCTCTTGACATACTGTTAACAACATGTTTAACGTCCTTGGCAGTGAATCTCGTTCCAAGGTCACAATGGTCAACAACATCAGGCTCGGAAACGCAGGGACCCAGTGGTGACTTTATTCGAAAATGTTCCTTAAAGAGGTCAGCAATGCCAACGGGATCACTCTCACCATTGACAGACACAGGGAGGCCAGGCCTACTACTCAGCTTATTTGTGTGTTTCCAAAACGAGCGAAAATCATTGCTTGAATGTTCTGAAGCCAAAATATCCATTTTTATTTAGTCTTCATTATTTTGGCACCATTTCAAGCGAGACTTAAACATTCTCTTGGCTTCCCTCATAGCACAAAATATGGGACCAGCAGAAGGCTTTCCATATGATGAGTCATGACAGTTAACTTGTTCTGTAGGGAATTATTATATCTATTTAATTTGCTAGTTGTTATAGGTCTAAATTTAATCTGAACTTTTTGCACTGGTGTGTTACAACTAAAAGTTACCGTTTGTCCGCTATGATCCGAAGGCAGACAACTTACTATGGCTTTATCTATGTAATCACAATCGCAGAAAACATTATCAATACAAGTAGCAGAGGATGGAGTGACTCTAGTTGGTTCTAGAAAAATGTTGTCTAAATCAAATGACTTAAAAAGATTTAATAACCTACTGCTATTCGAATTTTCTTCCAAAATATTAATATTGAATCAACACAAAAAATCACCACAGATAATTGCAGACCAATATTTCTTACCGAGAAAATATAATAAGATTCCAGTCACTAATAACTTAACATTTTGCTAGAGAAGGTATCTAATGGTTGAGCATGCAAAGGATAGGCAAAGTCTGTACCACTTTCAGTCAAAAATTTGTTTCTCCATGATGTCATATCAAGCATAATTATGCTAAATTTTAAAATTCAAACTATAGTTTCCTTAAATTAAAGTTTCTTCAGCTAGAACGGTAATTTTGAATACTGATTATGGTGCATAGAGTTTATAAAGAACCATTTACTAGCACCTAATGATACGAGTAATTAGGTATCAAACGAAGATATTTGCCGAAATAGGGTCAAAAATGTAGGTCTATAAATATGCGAAAGTTGAAAGTTGCAAAATTATTTCAAATGTCTCGTCAAATGTGTCCTAATGAAAAGTTAATGACACTAAAGTGTTAACTTGCGTCACAAAAATCGCAACTACCGTCCTCAGTGCAAATTACCTAAGTTAAATATGATCCAATTTGGCTGCCTGCCCGAATCTATACATATTCAGTGAAACGGTCGGTTAATAGTTATTTGTGCAACAAGAGAGCAAAGTTGTTTTTTGCTGCGAGTGCTGATTTTGAATCCTGAGCAAGCGAAGGATTCAACGATTGAATCACGAGCGTATAGCGAGTGATTCTAAAGCTGAATCCTGAGCGTGGCGAGGGATTCAAGGCACGAGATGCAAAAAACTTTGCTCTCGTGTAACACACATAACTTTTCACTTCAGCAGCGAGAACACTTTAGGAGATAAAATAATAAAAAATTGATTGAAATAACTATTTATTGTGAATCAAAATAATTAACATTATAGATGATCACCTCGTCTGTGATAGATCTAAAAAATAAGATAGCAACACCGTCTCCGAAAAACTGCTTGCGCCCTTTGTAAGTCTCGTTGAAGACATGGTATGCTTTCAGATATTTATTGCGTGACTTCTCAGGTAGGAAACTGAATTCTGCATTAACTGTCTTGTTGTTATAACTCTTCCGGTGTGACAATACTGTTCTCGTCGCTAGTTTCACTCATATTTTACGATTATTTTAATATTTTAACTTATTCAACTCTTTACGCCAGCCACGAATTTTTTTCCCACTCTTTTTTCTAAATTAAGGCGTGTTCGGAAATAGCACCCATGATATTTTATTATTCAAAATATATTACGTAACATTATTGAAACTAGAAATAAATATTTACAGGTTAAATATCAGTTTTATTTGCAGTAAATACTTATTTTCGTTTAAATATAACAATAAGTTAAAAATTCAATAAATTACATTAAGAGACATTTTTGCAAAATCTCTTTAGTTAGTACGAAATTCCGAACGTGTTCGAATTCAAAAACGGAACTTCGAAAGGGCTGGTCTTTGTCTCTCTCTCTTTCTAATGGGCGGGAAAGAGATAGAGTGTGAATGTTTCGAATTGTACGATTAACCCAAGGCTGAATAAGATATTCGGGGCTTTCTGAAAAAAATAATTAAAAAGTTACTTTGTTTCACTCAGTGAGCAAAATCGCATTTTGCTCACTGATTTCAGGCAGCAAAACCTGCATGTTTGAGCTACTGAAGTGAAATAGTTATTTGTGCAACAAGAGAGTAAAGTCGTTTTTTGCTGCGAGTGCTGATTTTGAATCCTGAGTGTGGCGAGGGATTCAAAGGCACGAGATGCAAAAAACTTTGCTCTCGTGTAACACACATAACTTTTCACTTCAGCAGCGAGAACACTTTAGGAGATAAAATAATAAACAGGAAATTGATTGAAATAACTATTTATTGTGAATCAAAATAATTAAAATTATAGATGATCACCTCGTCTGTGATAAATCTAAAAAATAAGATACCAACACCGTCTCCGAAAAACTGCTTGCGCCCTTTGTAAGTCTCGTTGAAGACATGGTATGCTTTCAGATATTTCTTGCGAGACTTCTCAGGTAGGAAACTTAATTCTGCATTAATAACTGTCTTGTTGTTTTAACTCTTCCGGTGTTACAATACTGTTCTCGTCGCTAGTTTCACTCATATTTTACGAGTATTTTAATATTTTTAACTTATTCAACTCTTTACGCCAGCATTTTTTTTCCCGCTCTTTTATTTAAATTAAGGCGTGTTCGGAAATAGCACCCATGATATTTTATTATTCAAAATATATACGTAACATTATTGAAACTAGAAATAAATATTTACAGGTTAAATATCAGTTTTATATGCAGTAAATACTTATTTTCGTTTAAATACAACAAAAAGTAAAAATTCAATAAATTACATTAAAAGACATAATTTTTGCAAAATCTCTTTAGTACGAAATTCCGAACGTGTTCGAATTCAAAAACGGAACTTCGAAAGGGCTGGTCTTTGTCTCTCTCTCTTTCTAATGGGCGGGAAAGAGATAGAGTGTGAATGTTTCGAATTGTATGATCAAACCCAAGGCTGAATTAGATAATTGGGGCCTTTCTGAAAAAAATAATTAAAAAGTTACTTTGTCTCACTCAGTGAGCAAAATCGCATTTTGCTCACTGATTTCAGGCAGCAAAACCTACATGTTTGAGCTACTGAAGTGAAAAATTAATTATATGCCTTAGTCTGACCAAACCCCGCTTGGCTTGTGCGAGGAAAGCGTCCTAAGTACATGTTCAATAATGGCATTTTATATTGCTGTTTACTGAAACAAAGTAGACGCAAAAAAATGTAGGTACCTGTCCAACGAATTTATATTTTTCACAAGGAAAAATAATCAAACACGATCAAATCGATTAAATCCAGTTTATTGACGTTAAGCGGTATCAAACGATTGATAACCGATTGATATTGTAAAGATAAATTAATAAAGTCTAATGTTTTTGTATCTTCTTGGTATGTAAAGGTTTAACTTTGACTTAATTTTCATTTCATTGCTCGTTACTGTATGTATAAAAGAGTGTAATCGTTTCAATATCAATTGCGTCGCATCGTGGCATGAGTAAATTTAAAGGATTACGCATGAGCTGATAGACTAATTGTTTTCATGTCATCATCATCATCATCAGCCTATAATGTTCCCACTGCTGGGATCTAGGCCTCCTCGTGTGTAAGTAGTAGTGTAGTGTGGGAAAGAGACGGAGCTATACAGGATGTCTAGCACCATCTCTTTCTCACACTGGGAATGGAGTAAAACAATAATGTTTTACGAAGTATATATGATAGGCCACCGGGTCATCTGCCGTGCTTTTTCTCAACTGCAGCTGAATACTAGTACTTCCCATGTAGGTAATAGGGTCTACTACTAAGTCTGACACTAGGTTAGGCACTAATCACACGATAAATAAAGTAAAGATGTAGGTATCGGCATTCACAAAACCAGCCTATTTGTTCAACAAACCCAGCCATTACCGAACATATACCTTCACCTGACCCCAATGAATGTGGAGCAAGCACTTCGCTAAATTGAGTGATTAATTTAGACACCGCACCCTGTGCTGCCGGCAGAGTTAACAAATGTACTGCAGAATCAATCACCATGTATATACATACTATACCATGTATATACATACATACCTACAAACATACATAGCCATGGTTGAGCTTTGCTTCGGGGCAGCTTTTGGTACGGGGTTGACGTAGATTTCTAGCTTGTTTATTATATCTATGGTTTCTATCGTTTATTTTGGGGATAGATGAGAATAGAAGCAGAAGAAGAGAAAATAATATCGCTGTTGCAGGTGGGTAAAAAAAAGTAACTTAAAAAAAACCTGCCTTTTTTTTTGCTTGGCGTCATCGTTGCTGGCAACGAGCTAGCACCGCAAATGAATAGTTTTGAGAACCCCCTCACTAGCTTTGATCATGGCTGTCGTTTTCATGAAAACAGAACACACGGGTTTGGATGGGATTTATAAATTTTTAATTTATTGTTTAAACAACAACATGTATTGTGGTAACAAAAAAAAATCGAGAATCTATGATATGATTATATTTTTGTCAATTCGATAACTATTATAACAACAGCAATAATTGATTGATATTATTTTAACAATCAATTAAATAACGTCTATCAGAGTGTAACGATGGATATTAAAATAATATTGAGAGCAATTAAAAACACAATATTCAAATATTGTGTTTACAAAAATTGAGTTTAATTGTTTTCTCGCAATTGAGTATTAATTGGAGGTATTAACAACTGTAAAGTTCGGTTCTATTAACAGTACGGTTTCGAATTTTGACACTATCATGGCTCTAAAAGATAAAATACGAAATTATTTGGAAAGAATTTCTTACGTGGAGGATCCCATTGAAAGTGCGAAAGCGATGATTAACTCTATTCAAAAATTGGTTGGGATTCTTAATGTCTTTGGTGATAATAGACGTAGTAAGTTTTTGTACAAATTATAATGTCTTATTCATGGAAAGAAATATTTTATGGAGACAACTTTCTGGTATGAAATTCGTATGTAGAACTGAGTAGTAAATAACCTGCTAAAAAAATAATTATGCTCCAGCTTCAAATCACTAATGAAACTGAACCTGATCAGGACATCTAAACGGTGTTCTAGACCTGTCTATAGCTGTTTTTTTTAAATATACATTTAATAATCTGGCCGGATTTGATCAAAACATTTATAGGATGCCATTAGCTTTTTATACTTTTTGTGTTTGCAACAAATGGCAATAATTATTTTTTAAAATTAAATGCAGCCAGTCCTACCTTAAAAATTGCTTTGCAATTTTCTAACAAATAGTTTTTTATTTTTTTTATTTCCAGGCTTCACCGTTTTTTCGATCATTACTACATTGTGTTACGCTGGATGTTTTATATACGTGGGAGAGTTGAGTCAGCTCATCTACCTGGTAAAGGTGTTCCCCGACAAGATCGAGACCTTCAAAGCTATGAACTGCATCAGCGCAACTTCTGTACCTCTGACTAAATACTTTTTCATGGTGTCTGCGAGGTATTTTATCAGTGTTTTTGATTAGTGGTGACTAATCTTAGACGTAGTGCCTTAGATTAGTCACCAGCTTCTTTTCCATATTGAATGAGGCTTGACTTGGCGTCAACTTTTAACTCTAAATAAAGTTCGTCTTTTTTTAATGACAGGGCGAACCCTCAACGTGCATTTGACCGGTTTTATGTGAAATACACCTATACTTACTGCATTTTCTTTGTAGGGCTCGTTTGAGGACAGTTTTTGAGCTGAGTCGCCATGGATTGCAATCAATACCAGATGGAACAGCATCGAAGAAGAAAATGCTCAGTACCTTGCAGCGTGCACGCTTCTTCTCATGGTTGGTGGTCGCCAACCAAGCTGTCACCCATTTTGGTTACTTGGTGATGCCTTTCCTTTTCACTGTTTTTGGCAACGATAGGTACTTGCCCACAACGCCAGGTGACACGTTTGGTAAGAAAACTTTGTTATATTAAGGGTTTAAGTAATGAAATATCTTTTTCAGGACACGTGCTCGAAAAGTGGCACTTATTCCATTGCTCTTGAGTTCTCAACGCAGTAACAAAATCTTGCAATACTGGTTTGAACTGATACCAGCTCCTGATAAATTCAGGTTTTGTTCGTGGCTGCTATTTCAAAAATAAAATAAAATAGTGGAAGTTAGATAGCTTTCATACCAAAATATTGAAACCCTTTTTATTAATATTCCCTTGCAAGTTTAGTGGGCAAAGCTTTGGGCCCGCATATCACAAAACTGGAGCCCTGTGACAGCTAGTCGCGGCAGACCGAGGACTGACGAGAAGAGCAACATCGAGAAAAGTGGAAAGAATGGAGCGAGGACTGAGACAAAACAGGCTAAAAAAAAATGTTTAGTGTGTTTAAAACAACGTTTGTACTACGATTGCTATATAATTTTTCACAATATTGTACCTAAATTTAAAAAAGGTTTTTTGTGCAGTAAAGATATTTAAAAGAAATAAATCAGAAACAGATGGTTCAAAAACAAAAAATGCCAAATACTAAATTATACCAAATTTATCGTTGCCGTGACCGACGTCACAATAAATCAAAGTAACAACATTCCCGTCGTTTTCAGGTTTAAGTCCAAAATACGAAACACCATTTTATGAAATAACATTTGTCCTGACGTGTGTTGCGACTGCGTTCTCTGCCATTAATCAGACTGGCTACATTGTGCTGTTCATCACCCTCATCTGCCACGAACTGGGGCATTTCTACGCAATCACAGAAGCTCTCGGCGAGATCCATACAATCTTGATCCAGAACGAAAAATCTCGAAACAAATCTGGCGAGGAAGCAGAAAACAAATCGATCAATGAATTGGTAATATTCTGTGTGAAACACCACCAATTTTTGATGCATTACCACGGCAAGATACGAGAGTTGTATAAAGTGGTATTCGGGGCTCACTTTCTCTGCATGACGATAGTTCTGGTGACGACCCTGCAGACAATGAACGCGTGGGATGTTAGGAACACGATACTGACCGGAGTGACGGGTATCATGCCGTTGTTTTTGTACTGCTTCGGCGGGGAGATGCTAATATCCGCGGGACAGCAAATGTCTGCATCTGTTTACGGCTGTGGTTGGGAGCTAATGGAGGCAAAACAAAAGAAGGTCGTCCTCCTTATGCTCTGCCTATCGCAGCGGCCCCTGTGTTTAACTGCGGCTGATATTTTCGTTATGAATAGGGAGACTTTCGGGGACGTAGCACAGGTTGTTTATAAAATATACGCCGTTTTCAATTAAGTTTGGTAGGAATCGCTCACGTTCGAGATAGATAAACAATGTAAATGTATGCTTGTATCATGCTTATGTAGTTTCTGCTTCACTAGCCTTTGACCCAATAAATATACTGTAGCAAAGATATTTGATTTTTTATTTACATAGAAATAGGTAGATCAGGACCGTAGCAAGTAGCGTTCTGTACTTTCGGCATACCCCCATTGAAAAACGGTTCCCTATCCATTTGCATAAAATTTTAAGACCTAATTATAACTTGGCATACTTTTGTTTCTCCTTATCAATATAATTATATTTTCGCGCATTGTTATGTTAAGCTGTTGCTTAAGCACAAATTCTCTAAATTTAATAATGATTAAGCATAGCATTCTAAAGCATAAATTTATTTACGCATGATGATATTAAAACATATTTTTAAAGGCATAACAAAGAAGCATAGGTAATAATTAACTCCAAAATGTTAGACACTAATAAACATTTACAATATTGCTGTAATGAAATTTGTAGGCACTTTACATTATAGGTAGAACAAATTATTTTTTATAAGTACAACATATTTTGGGTTTTTTTTCCCCTGTAAAAAGCATGTAAACAAGCTTACACCATGCATACAGCAAACATGCCGCATGTAAACAAGCATACACTATGCATGCAATAAGCATGCAGCATGCAAGCAAGCACGTATCAATTATTTTTTATAAGTACAACATATTTTGGGTTTTTTTTCCCTGTAAAAAGCATGTAAACAAGCTTACACCATGCATACAGCAAACATGCCACATGTAAACAAGCATACACTATGCATGCAATAAGCATGCAGCATGCAAGCAAGCACGCATCATGTAACATTCAGCAGGCATGGTTTTTGTCACGGCACTGGCGCTGCGTGCTCCGGCGGTCCCACGCAAGCTTATCGTCGCAGATGTGTTTTACGCTCACCACCGCAGCTTCGGCGCCTACGCAGGTTTAGATTACACACCAAGGGTAGGGCAGACAAGACTACGTAGAGTCGGTTATGCAGCGATTCTTTTTTGTCACTAACTTTTGTAGCACAACATATTGAATTTTTTAGACAGTACTTTAATTTTATTTTATTTAAAATAAATCCGTAAAAATAACTCAAATTTGTTTCCGTTATTTCTATTGATTGTATGCCTAAATACTATTATACTACTAGTCATTATGCCTGGTAATATTATGCAAATTAAGTTTATGCCAAAATAATTTAGTTTAATTTTATTTTTATTTATCCTTCAAGATAATTATGCCAACGCATAATTATCTTGAAGGGTAAAAATGTAAGCCAAAGAAATATGGTAAAGTATTATTGTGGCAAAACAAATTATACCAAAATGGGTATGCCAAAGTATATTAGGAAAAAGAACAGAAGGGGAACAGAAGATTATGCGAAAAGAAGGGATTGTAGAATATATAAAATAAGTCAACATGAGTAAATACAAAATATCAATCAATTTTATCCCAACTACATGTAGTATCAATAGTTCCGCTTTGTCCATTTAAAGCGTGAAAGCTTTCAAAAGCTTAGGATATATTGTGTTTTGCATCGGACATTTTTGGGAACAAAAGTTTCAATATTCCCATAAGTGTGGTGCAGGCCATTGTCTGTTTTGGTGGAATAATAGCTAGGTGCGTCCGTTCTCATGTTTCGAAGGCGACCTGTATTTTGTATGGTGACAATAGTTTGCCTGTACATCGATTATTTTATATTTGCTTTTAGTCCTAGTTAAATGCAATGGTATATAAACTAGTTAAATGACATTCTTTCAGTGTAAACGATACTGGAAATGTATTCGATGGATCATCAAAAATGTAGGTATAAAGGAAAGGTAGCTTATGTCAATCTATGACATAAGGTACCGAAAAGCTTATCCTTTGAAAGTTGTTTAAATCGATTGTCAATAGGGGATAATCCAACTTTTTTTTTCTTTGTCCGTCGGGTAGTTTATTGAAAAGTATTGGACACGTATTTTTTCTTTTTTCACGTGGTCATAAAATTACGGAGATATATTGAGTTGAAATGTCGCATGACGTCACATGTGGTTAAGTTTTATACCTACGTGTGACGTAGTAAGCCCCCACTCTCCAACTTTAATGAGTTTTAACTAAGTAATTTTTTGATATTTTGATAAAACAAAAAATACGTGTCTAATATTTTTGTATTACCTGTCTGACGGACAAAATAGAATGTCGTTTTCTTTACCCAGGCCGGTCCCCTATTGTCTAGCTGTTTGCCTTGGTTTTTAATGGATTCATACCATTTGAATCAGGCTACATAGAATCGCAAGAATCAACCTAAGTCTGACGAATCCCATCGAACGACGTTGCGAACTTTCGAGTAAAGAGCAAATGTGCAGAACAGGGAATGTTTAGAGATACGTAAGTAGACAATAAATATCATTCAATTTATTAACGTAATTTGCATCAAGAGAGCAAAATTTATGGTTATTTTTCTTTGTATTACGCATCTTCAAGTTGACAGCAATTTCTCCGTCGACGAAGATACGGCGGCGGAAATTTCTTGTCCGCTTTACTTTTGTTTTAGCGCAATTTATGACAAGGCGTTTGTCAAGCTCACAGGTTCTTGCCATTTTGAGATATACGGTAATCTGGAAAATACGGGTGTTCTGATTTGGAGTTTAATAAATGTATAGTCATTTGTGGAATGTAATGAGATTTTTATGTTTTTATACAAATGTTTGCATTTCTTTAAGGATACTCCGCGACACAACAACGTAGAACCTTTCGGGAGTTTGTCACTGAATTAGCAAATTATGTATAATCTGGGCAGCAATATTCAGGATAATTGTGATTAAAACGTATGAACTAAGAAACATCTTTCTGTAACGTTTATCCTGTGTTTGCAATTTTATTACCTTCTAAACTAGAAACAGTATGTGCATTAGAAAAAAAAAACATTATTGTATTCAGACCTTTAAAGTTCAGTTTGGGCTACAACTTCTAATAAACATAACATGATGACTTTTCAAAGGTTATTGCGAAATAAACTTAATCAACATTCACACAAACTTTATATTTCTTTAAATGGAAATGTCTGAAAATATCATTAATTTGGATAGATTTGAATATGGAATTTACATAAGCCACAGAGTCACGCAACCCGAGCTATCTGACTGACAAATGATACGCACTTCCCTGATTGACTACATTCAGCTGAATCGCAAGTCACCATTACATTTCCTAAATGCTTTTTTAACCTTCGAAGGGTTAAGGTCTAGGTTGGTCCGCATTTTTGGGATTATTACTAATATTATAGAGTGGCAAAACTGGCAAACGATGCCATAACGTTTGACAGAGGAGAATGGAAGAAGAAAATGTGTTGCGCCGACTGCAAATATATTGAGACAAGGGCAGGAAGATTATGATGATTACACAGGGTTACTGGTAACTCGACGTATTCCTTGCAGGACGTCGTAGTAGGGTTAAAATTATGATGATTATACAGGGTTACTGGTAACTCGACGTATTCCTTGCAGGACGTCGTAGTAGGGTTAAAATTATGATGATTACACAGGGTTACTGGTAACTCGACGTATTCCTTGCAGGACGTCGTAGTAGGGTCAAAATTATGATGATTACACAGGGTTACTGGTAACTCGACGTATTCCTTGCAGGACGTCGTAGCAGGGTTAAAATTATGATGATTACACAGGGTTACTGGTAACTCGACGTATTCCTTGCAGGACGTCGTAGTAGGGTTAAAATTATGATGATTACACAGGGTTACTGGTAACTCGACGTATTCCTTGCAGGACGTCGTAGTAGGGTTAAAATTATGATGATTACACAGGGTTACTGGTAACTCGACGTATTCCTTGCAGGACGTCGTAGTAGGGTCAAAATTATGATGATTACACAGGGTTACTGGTAACTCGACGTATTCCTTGCAGGACGTCGTAGTAGGGTTAAAATTATGATGATTACACAGGGTTACTGGTAACTCGACATATTCCTTGCAGGACGTCGTAGTAGGGTTAAAATTATGATGATTACACAGGGTTACTGGTAACTCGACGTATTCCTTGCAGGACGTCGTAGTAGGGTCAAAATTATGATGATTACACAGGGTTACTGGTAACTCGACGTATTCCTTGCAGGACGTCGTACTAGGGTTAAAATTATGATGATCACACAGGGTTACTGGTAACTCGACGTATTCCTTGCAGGACGTCGTAGTAGGGTTAAAATGCAACAAATTAAGCCAGCAAATGTTCTACCAAAACTGAGTCGTTTTTGAGTTATTCAATTTAGTTTTATTTTTATGGAACATCCTAGATCAAATCATTTCAAGCCAATTTAAAAACGATTTACGGCGCGATTGTTGCGAGGAGCTTGTGCTTAATAATAACAGACGCACGTGTCGATATTTAAGGGTCAGCCGTGCTTGCCGAGGTTGGTCCGTGGATGGGTGACCATAATTACATACCGAGTTTCCTCCGTGCCTCGGAAAGTACGTTAAGCCGTTGGTCCCGGCTGTCATTTGTAGATCTGTGACAGTCCTTACGAGTAGTCAGACGCCAAAAGTCTGACATCCAGTCTTACCAAGGGGTATCGTATTACCCAGTTACTGGGTTGTGGAGGTTATATAGACAGTCGCTTCATGTAAAATACTAGTACTCAGCTGCATCAGGTTAGACTTAAGACCGACCCCAAGATAGTTTGGGAAAAGGCTATGTGGATGATGATTACGGCACGATTGTACTGAAGTTTAAACTTGTATCATAGTTGATGCCGAAGCAGACCTTTGTTAATATTGATTAAAGCTCAAAATGTCTAAAACTTTGGCTTTATATCACTAATCAAACATTTATTTGGTATTGATGCATAAAAAATGTTATCTAGTGCAAAAAAATACTACGCCTGATGTAAAAATTACGAGAAAAGTATCCTTGTCTTATCAGCTATCTAAAAAGGTATGAACATTTATACTAAGTCATGGGCTACATTATGAAAATCGTTTTTTATTTAGTACTGGTGGCGGCCTACCATGACGTCCTAAAGCAGTATTGGTTTACTCTTATTCCAGTGTGGGAAAGAGACGAAGCTATACATGATGTCTAGTGCCTTCTCTTTCATACACTGGAAAAGGAGTGCAACAGCGCCATCTATGACACGACGGAAGAACTAACATCAATTTCCTACATCGCGCAAGCAGAGTTTACATCGAGTTAAGAGTATATAGAAAAACCCGACAACAACTGTCGGGCAGTTGCCCACCAGACATAACACCTGTCTGGTGGGAGGATCCTCCCTTTTCTATAGGGTATGACGAACTTTACACCCTGTTCCTCATACTCCCAAAAAAGTAAAACAATAATGTTTTGTTATGGTAGGCCACCAGGAAAGCGTGCATCTCATAACAGGTCAAATCAAATTAAACAATTTCGTGAACATAAGTACAAGAAAGACTTCGAGTTTCCAGCAAACATGTAGAGTGGTAAACTTAATAAGTCTGTAGGCATGTGTATTTTGAAGTTTGGATGTAGCGGGGTTATCTTCGGCTCTATTAATTCTATTCCAAAAACTTTTTCACTAATGGTAAGCTATATTATCCCGTAGTATAGGCAATATCTAAAAAGTTCCCATGGGATAATTTTCAACCATAACTCTAGTTAAGCCGCAGGCAAAAGCTGCTGATTTATAAAGTGTAAAATTGGTAAGTGAAAGTCAATTGAAAAAAATATACCGTCAAATACTTTAATAAATAAATTACCAGATCACAAAGCGTACCAATAAATACTTCTATTAATATAAACTCGTTTACCGTTATACAATGTTCACAATCAATCTATTTGCATGTCAAAAGAAAATAAACATTTTCCAATTATTTATGAATATTAATAGCTTTTTGTTGTTCAGTCAATGTTTTTAATAAATTCAATGTTCATTGGCGCGCCTTAATGAGAGATATAAGTAAATAAAAATAAACATTGAGAACATCAACGGAGCGAAATACGAACTGAGCAAAATTAATTAAATTGTAGGTACACGAGTAGAAATTTAATGAAAAAATCTGAAAAAATAAGTCCGGTCTAAGTACCTCATTACGATTGCAAGGTCTAAATGCAATAAGAATTGAAACTCAACGTGATCGCAATACTAAAGAGTTAGAGATAAAATCCCCAGCTCAAAAACTTAAAGTTACGATACAAAGACAAAGCGAATGGGTATTTGTAACTCAAAACCGTTCCTTTGAAACGCTAAAGTAATAAATCGTCGAACTATGCAGCCGTACGACAAAGTGCTCGTTCGCGTTGCACATTCGAAACTAGAACACTTACATACAAAATCCCTTTGTGGTACAATTCCGTTAAGCGGAATTAAAGAAGCACTTAGGATTGTTATTGAGCTTCTATAACACGTTTAAGTTGAATACATTCTAGACAAGTAGGGTAGGGGTGTGCAGGATAGCGCACTTTTACTACTACAAGGTGTTGTTTTGCAACCTCGTCAAATTTCAGGAGGTGGTCACAAAAGACATAAATAATCAATTAAAATTACGGTACCTAGTTAATTATTAATTAACTCTGATTTTTTTGTCTATTTAAGTTTGTCAGTATTTCAGAATAACCCCCTTTAACGTGGTTTAGGGACTAGGAAATTATCGAATAAATGTTTGAGATTGTTTGTATGTGTGTAAGCGAGGTTATAAGTCAAGAACCAGACGGGCCGCGTTTACAACACGGGTGGTTCATCTTACCGATTTCCGTAGAAAAGAAAAAAATGAAAATTACCTACCCATTTTATTATTGATTCGGGACGAGAATCATTAGCATAGTACTGTTACCCCCTTGAATTTGACGAGGATGCAAAACAACACCTTGTATAATTAAAAAGAAAAGAAGAAAGAGTTTAGTACCAAAACCAACATTTCTACATTTACTTACGTAGCTTAACAGTTTAAAGGTAAAATTTTAGAACCAGATAAAAAAATGAACTATAGTATAGATAGTAGTAGTGCAAGATTGCGCAGGTAGGTCAAGAGTGCGCATGATTCACAAAAGTCCCCATGGCCTACGTATGCTGTGCGTTTTTCATGCTACTGATTTCTGCAAGAAATACGCTCTTTCTAGTCATTTTAATTACTTTCCTCAGCAAAATCATTTAAAGTTCGTCAAAAGTTTAACCACTTATAACATTGCATTTAGCTGTTGGACAGATAGTCTCTTCTTTCGGTCTTAATCTGAGAAGAGTCTGAAAAATGCTGCCTACTGAAGATAGATCGCCAAGGATTAATTCCTGATGGCATAATCGCTCTGCGCACTCTTATACACAGCGCAATCTTGCACACCCCTACCCTAAGTAAGTCTTGCTTGACGTGAGATGTGGGCTACACAAAAGGAAATTATATGCAGCTGCTGTCAAAAAATGAAACTATTGTGAAGGCTTAATTGTGATGTGAAATATCAAGTTTTACGTGTGAGCCATCCACATGTTTTCAGAATACTAGTAACTGTAATGGCATGAGCCTGTAGGCTACCGTCAATTAAGTAAAGGCTTCATTCTATGTAGAGTTAGTGGGCGATATTGTTTCGAAAATACTAGTCGTTTATTAATAGTTAACTATACCGTATCGTACCGTACAATATCGTACCTAGTTAACTAGGTACCGTAATTTTAATTGATTATTTATGTGTTTTGTGACATCCTGTTGAATTTTGATGAGGATGCAAAACAACACCTTGTATGTTATAAAAGTACCTGCATAAAAAAATACTATGAAGTTACCATTTGCAGTAGATTGTTAACGTGAACTCGTCCATTCTCAGTCCGTTTCCAATTTGTTCAGGTGATCGCAGACCAGGAATGCTTCAGTCCAGCCGTATTCGTATACAGCTTTTCCATAAAACGTTCACGTTCCACCACGGATTCAGAGTAAGAAGTTGGTTCGAAATATGGCTGAGGGTGTTGTAATGGACATTCCAATCGTCGTGAAATGCCTTTACCGTTCGCGCACTTTTGATTAATGGTTAGGACATGGTGGACAGTCACGGGCCAATATATTGGCATGTCCGACCACTCTCGTGTATGACTAGATATGCCGCCGATATACAGCGTATCAGAAAGGTATGGTAGCATTGGGAAAGCGAATGTCTTACGCAATAACCCAGTTTACCTAAAATTCATCAAGCGCAGATTTTTTCGCGTATTTTTTTTTAATTTACTTAAATATGAAGGCATCCATCACGTCGTTATTTCATTACGTGAGAAGGTGATTGTTTTCAAAGGATCGTGGTTTAACTGTAACCCGAAAAAAATAAGTTTTAATAGTGTCAGAAAGACACCCGTAATTGGAAACGACAAATATTTTTTTAGCGCTGATAAAAATATTGAAATATCAATTGATTGAATAATTTTGGGTAAATGGTATCGTTTTACCTAGGAGCTCGTGGCTAAATATAATAGCAGCCACCCGGTTCGATCTTTAAGGTTAAGCCGTGCTTGCCGAGGTTGGTCCGTGGATGGGTGACCATAATTACATACCTACCGAGCTTCCTCCGTGCCTCGGAAAGCACGTTAAGCCGTTGGTCCCGGCTGTTATGTGTAGATCTTTGACAGTCGTTACGAGTAGTCAGAAGCCAAAAAGTCTGACATCCAGTCTTACCAACAAGGGTTATTGTATTACCCAGTTATTGGGTTGTGGATGTCAGATAGGCAGTCGCTTCATGTAAAATACTGGTACTCAGCTGCATCCGTATAGACTGGAAGCCGACCCCAAGATAATTTGGACTAGGAAGATGATGATAATGGTAGCGTTTTACCTAGAAACGGGGCATAGAGGTCAGATAGGCAGTCGCTCCATGTAAATTACCGGTATTCAGCTGCATCCGTTTAGACTCGAAGATGAGTTTAACATGAACCTCCTCGTATTTAGGTAGATAGTTGGGAGAAGGATGGGTGATGGCAAAATACTTTTGTGCTTAGCATACTGTACAATGGTAATCGTTCTATCTAATTTAATTGATCATTTGTTAATTATTCTTCTTATTAGAACAAAAATCTGTTTTTCAATAGTGAAAAACAGATAAAAAAAACCGGCTAAGAGCGAGTCGGACTCGCGCACCAAGGGTTCCGTACCATTATTTATAAAAACGAGCAAAAAATCATTTTTATTGTATGGGAGCCCCCTTAAATATTTATTTTATTCTGTTTTTAGTATTTGTTGTAATAGCATCAACAGAAATACATAATCTGTAGAAATTTCAACTGGCTACCTATCACGGTTCATGAGATACAGCCTGTGACAGACGGACGGATGGACGGACGGACAGCGAAGTCTCAGTAATAGGGTCCCGTTTGACTCTTTGGGTAGGGAACCCTAAAAAAAAAAAAACTCGAAAAGTGCCTTTTCGGAAAACTTTGTATAGATTCAGATAGATGTAGATATAAGAAAGATTTAGAAGTCCATCAAAATAGTGGCAAATTTTGAACTTTTAAATACCCTCAAAACCCCTGAACTACGTATTCAATGCATCCATTACGTTACATTGAGTGCTACTGTAAACCGTGCTTTTTCACATAGAATATTAAAATTGGATCCCAGTAATAATTTTTGCTCCATGTTACTAGGTTGTCCTTGGTTGAAGGCTAAGTGATGGGTAATATTACACCCTATAAGTAACACAGTAAAGTCTAGAATGAAAACGCTACCGTGGTAGCGTTTAATAAGTGTGCACGGACGAAACACCAACACATACAAACAGCATTCTAGCCAATCGCAGCCCCTTTCTAGGGTATCAATCGTGACGTCCAGTTTCGAAAGGGGGGCACTATTTCAGCTTCAGTTCACAAGACTCATTAGTTTTAGCGGGCAGAACAGCTTTCAGGACTGATGTCTTGGGTAGTCGGTGGTTCAAATCCAATACGTGTCCCATATCACTTGCATTTTTTTGATTTTCCGGTGATTGGTATTTTGGTAGAATTTTAAATTTTTAATGACTCAAATATCTTTTAATCATGTTTGGACCTGGAAGACTCACCCTTGCACATCCGACCAAAACCAACCCTTCTTCCGCCTCCACACCCCCTTCAGAAAGAGAGGGTTAATAAGTATATTGAAGCCTGCGTTCTGAATCAGAATCTTCAAATTGATTTTCTGTCAAATCTTATCTGTATTAAGCAGTCTCCTTTTTCTTTTGGTTAACTTTAGTGTCTAACGTGGTGTCAGTTTTTATGCAGCCCTTGGGTCTCTGACTTGGCTTTATATGCCATCGAGAAATATGTATATCTGAGGCCTGCTGGTTTCCTCAGTCACAGCACTAGGCTGTCACTATGTAGTGTAGAATACGAATAGTAGCTTTAGGTAGGTGTTTTCTTCTTTACTTGTATTTTCGTCTCGGGTTAAATTGCATTCTTTATGCTTAGTAGACTGTGCAATAGTAATTGTTCTATTTTCTAATTGAAATGATACTTTTTTCTTATTACTACAGAAATCTGTTTTTCAATACACTTACTCGTTATGTGCCTTTTATTGTACCATTTCTTCTCGCGCTCTGTCGCGCGGCGCCGCGCGGCAAAGCGCCGCGGCTTCAACTCGTTGATTGGTTACTCGATCCTAACGGATCGAAAAGCGATCGAAAATTTCTAAATTTGTTTTGTGTGTAGTAACTTGAAAATCGACTTTTTATTTGTACATATTTGATACATTTTGATTTTGAAAGTTAGAGTAAGACATAAAAATGATTGTTCAATATGATTTAAGTCCACAGGACAGCCCAATTTTAAGATATCGTCTGTATAACACATTAGTATGGCCTTTATAGGCCAAAGTAGGTAATTATAATAATATATTCAATCTCTGGTTAGGCACATGGAAGCAAGGGCTTTATTCAGAAAGCGGTACTCCTCGACACAATTCCAATCTATCACTTTTCGATACGTTAGGATCGAGTAATTAATTCGAGACCGCGCCGCGCCGAGTCGCGCCTGAGTGCGAGGTTTCGCAACGCGGCAACACCACTGTGCCGCGTCACACTGTCGCGTCGCGTCTTTCTGAAGGAGCTTTAACAACATATTATGTTTATTTTTCCCCTCTTAAGTGTATTGAAACACATCGTTTGAAGCGTAAAAGATTTTGTAAAATGCATTAATCTATTGGGGTACAAATTCTGTAGTAAGTAAAATCTATGAGGAAAACACATAATTGTACCAGTACACAACATCCACAGTACAGCTGGAATTTTTTTCTAAATAAAAAAAGGCATCCGATGTTACTTTCGTGGTGGTTTCGACTGTGACCATTTCCTGCGCTTTGCATAGACGCCCGCACTTTCCGTTCTTTTGAAACCTTTCCACTTTTCAATTCCGCTCTAGAACGTCCTTTAGCTGCAATTGCCTTTGATTGTAGTCATTGTTTTAAAAAGGTTCGGAATTGCGATTAAATGCGAATTCGCCTGTAATGTATCAATCCAAGATTCGATATTGCGCGTTACGTTACAAATAAGAACTCCCGGTGAGGGTTTTTTTTTTTTAGGCGAAGGCTTCTCTCATTCAATACACATTCAAAATTGTATTAAAATAAGTCGTTGTTAAAATTTTTATTAATTAGGTTTGCTCACTGTAATGCTCGGTCCTACTCACACATTGATGTAATGCTCGAATCGAAAGTACTTGGTTCCTTTTTAAGGGTGCGCCAAAGTTCACCTAAATTTTCAACTCCGATAATTGGAAATCCGAAAATGTTCTTCCTAACATTTTTCATCCTAACAATCACAATTCCTAACTACTCTGTCTCTAATGTTCATAATTCCGAAGCATTCAACTTCATAATGTCAGTAGCAATAAACATCTATTATACGTTTATTTGTTTTCCTATATTTTATCAACATAACCATCTTTTACACTATTATTCAAAGTCATATCTATCATTTTTGTTTAGATTTATTTTTTTTTGAATTAAAGGGTCTTGTTTAATTTTATTTATAGCGGTGTGTACCTGCAAAGATATCCATAGGTTAGGTTAGGTTAGAATAGTGACCAAATACGCGCGAGCCGAGCGAGCGAAGCGATCGGTGCCGCGGCAGCGGCCGGCGTGCGCTACCTCGAAATTGGTCGCGAAATTTTTCTAAGTATTTTTTTCATAGTGGGGACACTATAACTATTATCTTCTACCCACATATATTTTTTATTACACTTGGTAAATGTTTCTTTCTGAGTATGAAAGAAAATATTATGGTAATTATGTTTAGGGATAAAAGCGTTATGATAAAAAACAATAGGAGTTTAAATATATTTACATTAATGATATTATTAATTACAATTTTCGGAAACATGAGTGTTATGAACATCGCCGGTAGCACTACAAATAGTATGAATTGAAAACTTTAGGATGAAAAATTTTAGGAAGAGGGATCATTCGGATTACAAATCATTAGGAAGAACAATTTCGGGGAAAGAACTTTAGGTGAGCCAATATGGACCCCCTTTTTAACCGTCGCTCCACACTAGGAATTTCTCTTGTGTGCTGGGTGCGTTTACAAACATTTAAACTCGGGTCTATATTGGCTCACCTAAAGTTCTTTACCCGAAATTGTTATTCCTAATGATTTGTAATCCAATCATCACTTTTCCTAAAATTTTTCATCCTAAAGTTTTCATTCATACTATTTGTAGTGCTACATTACATATTTGATGTTCATAACAGTCATGTTTCCGAAAATTGTAATTAATAATATCATTAATGTAAATATATTTAAACTCCTACTGTTTTTATCGTAACGTGAAAATATAATGGTAATTATGTTTAGGGATAAAAGATCCCTAAACATAATTACCATTATATTTTCACTCATACTCAGAAAGAAACCAAGTGTAATAAAAAATATACGTGGGTAGAACATGATATTTATAGTGCCCCTACTATGAAAAAAATACTTAGAAAAATTTCGCGACCAATTTCGAGGTAGTAGTTGTTGGTCACCGTTCTTACCTAACCCAACCTATGGATATCTTTGCAGGCACACACCGCTATAAATGAAATTAAAGATGACGCTTTCATTAATAAAAAAGAAATCTAAACAAAAAAGATACTTATCACTTTGAATTATAGTGTAAAAGATGGTTATGTTGAGAAAATATAGGAAAACAAATAAAAATATAATATACGTTTATTGCCACTGATATTATGAAGTTGAATGCTTCGGAATTATGAACATTAGAGACAGAGTAGTTAGGAATTGTGATTGTTAGGATGAAAAATGTTAGTAAGAACATTTTCGGATTTCCAATTATCGGAGTTGAAAATTTAGGTGAACTTTGGCGCACCCTTTAAACTCACATACACAAACAGCTAGACCTGAAACAACTACCTGTAAGCCATACAAATAATTGCTTCGTGCGGGAACCAAACACACTGCGCTAACCGTGCCATAATGAATCCGTGCCATATTGTGTTACTGTTGAACTATTTTCAAAGCTTTCGAATGAAACATTAGCACGTTATTGCAAGGTTTCCAACTGTTTCATTGAAATAGGAATGAAAACTGTTTCTGTTTCTAATAAAATGCACAGAAGCGGGAAATAAATGTTTGCAAAAGTTATGAAATACTTCCGCCTATGGCTTCGCCCACGTAAATTGTTTTGTTATTTTTTTTTTTAATTATGGCCTGTGTGTTATTCTGATGAATATCTTGTATTAGGGTAACGTTTCATCAAAATTCAATCAGTTTTTGCGTAAAAGAGTTATAAACATACTCACAAATTTTCACCATGAATTTTACCTATCTGTAGAGAAAATGTTAATAATTGATTAATAATTACAATGAAGCACATAATCATGTATACGAGATACATAGCTATATTGACCAATAAATATATTTAAGTAGGTAGCTTTTTAAATATATTTATTGGTCAACATATCTGAAAAAAGCCATCGAATGATAACGCATTATCGTAAATCTTTGAAGCCGTGACGTAGAGACTGACTACATCGGAATTTTATGGCCCGGCCTTAGCTAATGAAATGACTGATATAGCGTCTCGTATTGATGGGCCATTCCGAGATATTTAAAAAAATATAGAACATCGAGAAACTATCCAGCCATTCCTAAATATTCATTCCTGTCCTTTCACAGTTTATTTACGTACCGCTAGCTATTAAGTGAGTTAACCTAAGGTTTGATAAATAAAAACCTGTGCTGGATATATCATCATCATATATTAGCCTATAGCAGTCGACTGGACATCGGCCTCTTCGATCGCACTTCACTTAGCTCGATTCTTGGCAACTCTCATCCTGTTGCTACCAGCCACCCTGCAAAGATCGTCTCTCCACCGACCCTGAGGGCGTCCCACTCCCACACTTTGCGTCACAATACCTTGTGGTCCGCCTTACGTTTCCCGTATTATCTAGCTGTTGCTTACTCTGCAAGCTATATATGTCGGTAACTTCCTTTTTTTTTGGATAACTTCATTACGCATCATATGGAGAGCCAATATTACATTCTTATTAGTCATCGAATAAAATATTCGCAGACAAATTCACAGGCTACTTGGCTATAAAAGTTTTTTAGTTTTTTGGCAAACAACGGTGATTAACGATATAAATGCCCGTTTTACAGCGCATCAGTCCTTGTTAAGTATGAAACTCACAAAGTTCTTAGTACTCTTCAGTTTAAGTACGTTAGTTATTAAAAACATAACACAGAACTCGTAAAAGTTCATAATGTAACATTGATGTGTCAGTCAAAGAAAATAAAGATCAATGGAGCAAGCATTAATTTAAATTGGTTTTTCTTTAAACTTTTATATTTTTTTCGTCGTAGCTTGTTACTTGTTTTTAAGTACTTTTAAGTAGCAATACAAGTAAAGGGACGAGGCGTTTTTATTATTTAACCTCCGATAGGACATAATACAAACAAGCTATAAGTTATAAACTTTTATTCAAGCTACCTACGCGGTGGCTATGAGCTATGAAACTGGAAAGAAAACATGTTCATCGTAGCTTGGCCTTTAATTATAAAGGGTGTAACACACCTCTTAACGAAGCCGAAAGGCACTGGTTATCCCTGTCATTACGATATTTTTTTTGTTCTACACCATACCTGGGAACCTTCTAGTTACGAAGATATTAGGGATCAAAGTTCCAACTTTTTGACAAGTATTTTTTTGTATACAAGTTTTTAATGTAAGATTTTTACTTTAAAAACCTCCACGACCCCGTATACCACTATTCAATCCGTCCATCAGCACAATGTTTTGAGTGCGTTACATTGAGTTCTACCACAAAACATGATTTTACACGCCCCAAAAAAAAGTCGTTTCCCAGCAATAATTTTTGCGTAAAGTTACTTAGTTTCATGTACAGAATGCTTGGTTGACGGCTTCGTGATGAGGTGATTTTCACGGTGTATAGTACTAATTTTGATTTAGTGCCTCGTTGGTCTAATAGTCGCAATCGCGACTGCTGAGCATAAGGTCCTGGATTCGATTCACCGGATCGGCAAATTGTTAACGTGCTTTTCGCTCCGGAAGTTTTCAGTAGCAGCCACGAAGTCTGGATGTGTCGGCTTGATAGCGGTAGGCTCGCCCTCTATTATACGAACCTTAAAAATAACTAGCGAATTGTGGATGTATTATTACAAGATACACCTCTGCCAAATCCTTCAGCGATTACAGGCGTGATGTTGTCATGAGTTAATTTTTGTTTAGTAGGTTAAAAAAATCTTACATGTAATAAAGAAATCTTGTTGTTTTTACAATTAATAACAAACAACAACCGTGCGTACCGGAGTCGCTAGTATTGTAATAATTCTATTTAAGAAAACAAAAATACGCGTGGAAACCTATTTATATAAATCAATTTACGTCGTTAATCGTACTCGAGTGCCTATCTTTAACTATGTAGGTACTCGAAACACCATAAAACCATGGGATTAGGACAAAGTAAACATAGTCCCTTTTAATGACTTTAGGCGGCAATAAAGTTAATCTTTTAATCTTAGTTTAGACGTCCATCCCTTTTTTTGCGTTTACGTTTTCGATTTGTAGTCGAAAATAATTGGAGCCATTTCGGTTTTATTGTTTACAATTTGTTCTGTTACTTATTGTGTCTTCTGAGGTTTCTTTTGTTTCAGAAAAGCTTTGAAAGATTTTTAAAGAAAACTAATGCTTTAATCTAATTTAAGAGTTTGGAGACACTTTCTAATTATCGATACAGCCTCTTTATTTATTCACGTAATTTTGTTTCTCTCGTGAAGACCTAAAAATAGAAAGGACAAAAAGATTGACACTGTCACTGTCCAGTGTTGACAGCTACAATTTAATTAATGTTGCCATCTTATAAATCTTAAATACCGACTAATCTAGTATTCTCTATTCGAAACTATTGCGTTAAATTGGAACTAAAGTTCCAAAGGGCTTTGTAAATTAACCTGTTGGATCGAAACCGTTAATTGTCACATGAGAGGTGATTAATACCGGCGAGCCATCAACCCGTGTCCTTTTGAGGGTGAGCAATGATACATTATTCAACACAGTGACTGATTGAAGTAGACACTTGACGCTTCATTTGTCTCTGTTCAGTTTGAAGGTGCTTAAATGTATTAGAAGTTTTTTGGTCGTTTTATTTATTTATTTCACCAATTTAATGCTATTGTTTGTGTGACGGGACCAATAAATATGGAGCGATGGGTGAATAACTTTCAGTAAGAAATTGAATTTTAGATTACTGAAAGCATGATTCAACTGAGACATTTTTGGAGGGGCTCGTGGCTAAATAATAACAGCCGCTCGTGTTGATTTTCGGGTTAAGCCGCGTTTGTCTAGGTTGGTCCATGGATGGGTGACCACTCATTACATACCGAGTTTACTCCGTGCTCTATGCTCATCGTCTAGAAAAGCTGTTCCAGAAAAGTATCGACAACATTTTTGTCACAACATCAACAATGAACACGCGAATATGTCAAATAGTTCAATAAATGAACTGTTAGACATGCAAGCAACGTACTTTTAAGTTTGGCCGGGTAATTAGAACCAAATATAACCAAACGACAATTCATCTGGTGACAACCTACAAAAATAAAACAAAGAGAAAATCATTTATGTCATTCCCACATCTTTCTATGGGTGAAAAAATTAAAAGTGAATCGTTCTGTCGGTGAACCGTTCAACGGCAAAACGAATGTCGGAGAAATGTTTCTGAATCCTTTTTCTTTTTCCGTGCCATAACACAGAACGAGAAGAAAAATAGTCAAAGCGTCCTTTTTTAACCCCCGACCAAAAAAGAGGGGTGTTATAAGTTTGACGTGTGTATCTGTGTGTCTGTCTGTGGCATCGTAGCTCCCAAACGGATGAAGCGATTTTGATAAAATTGGTGTCCACTGAAAGGTATTTTAATCGAGAGTGTTCTTAGCTATGTTTCGAGAAAATCTGCTCAGCCGTTTGAAGCTAATCACCTCTTTTCTAGTTGATGAAGGGATTTAAACAACTTCTACGGGTCTAGTTGATTGGAAATTTGAATTCTTGTCACTTTCTCACCATGGGCATCGCCAAAGGGGTAGGCTGCATACCCCCCCTCCCCCCTATAAGCTCAAGTTTTTTTTAAATTCATATCTTTCCTTGTTTTCGTTAATAAGCGAGAAGAGGCGCAACACCAAGAAAAGTGGAAGGAATGGGAGTAGACCTATGCCCAGGAGTGGGACCGTCAAGGCTAAGAAAAAATAATTTAGGTTTAAAAAGCATGAAATAAAAATTAAATTAAAAATTAAAAAAACCCCCGACAGACAAAACCTCTAAAAAACCAAAAATAATTTTTTTCCAAGCGTCGTAGCGTCGGGGGACCGCTAAGTAGACCGCTTAGTACATAAAAATATATATACAAACAAAGCGGACCCCCGACGCTACGACGCTTGGATTAATTTTATTTTTGGTTTTTTAGAGGTTTTTTAATTAATTAATATACTTTGTAATAATGAGACAAATATTTTTGTACGGCTGTGAAAAATCGTAGTAGGTACTCATTTATTTTAATATTATATTTACTATCTTTTAAAAAAAGTCGTCCAAATAAATGAATGAATTTTTCAGTTATTTATTATTTAAAGGACGTGGCCGAGGGCTGAGATTAGATACTTTGTAGTAATGGGGCTCTAAGCATCTACATTATCTGGATAATTTGGAAAATTTCGACATCACACCTTTTTAGTAATATTACATTAATATAGTTTTAGCCTATACTGTCCCACTGCTGGACAAAGGGATCTCCCAATTCCTTCCATGAGCTGATTTCCCCGTGCTTCCTCGAACCAGCCCTCCCGATCGTCTCGCTCATTCTGGGCCGGCCTCAGTGACTTGGCGCCGTCCGTCTTCCGGCACCCATCGTGTAGAGACTTTTGCCCAGTGGTCCTCGTGGATGCGGCTGAAGTGAGCCGCCAAAAACCATTTTTTTTTTAATTTTTCATTCCATTGTCAAACCAAGCCATACTTACACAAAAAATCACAGTGGTCCACTTAAGGGACTAAGTGCGGAAACCTAAACCCCATAAAGAAGAAGAATGATACACAAAAAATGAGAGGTGGTCAAGTCTTATCAAGCTGAGGTTCAAGATGGGGTTCACAGACGACACGACTGATCGGAGTGTGCTAACTCAAGTGGTAAGCCAACGAAGCCCCCCAAAGGACAAACTAGTGGAGCAAGCCTACTTTCAAAGTGAGCGAGTGAAGCGGGGCCACCTACGTGAGTAGGTGGGTGGCGCTCACTAGTGCCATAAGTGTGCTCGCTTAATCACGCTGGCTCATTTTTAAAATAGACAAGCTCAACTCACTTTTCTTGTCTTGCGAGGGACTCGCTTTTTTCGCTCGTTTTAATTTTAAGTGAAGAATAATTGTGACTTTTCTAGGCAAACAAATCCCGCCTCACAATTGGCTCACCTATATTTACATGCTCAACCTTCAGGTACTGTTGCATAAATAATAAAATAATAAGAATGATAAAATTGTTTTATTGACATAAAGAAAAAGGTTGGACAATTTCATTTGAAAACCTGACTCCTGTGCTAGGTGAGAACTGTGTAAGTACAGGAGTCAAACATTGCATTGAAAAATTCGTACTTTATTGTGATTGACATTTTCACATCAAAATAGTCTTTATGCTGATTTATAAGGAGGTCTTCTAAATGAAAACAAACACAGACGATCACAAATTTTATTACAGATAAATGTACAAACATTAAATCACTTTCGAATTTACATGTATATTATAAAGGGTATCATACATTTATTAAGTTGCTCATCGAATACTCATACAGATTTTCTATCTAGTACACAATAAATAGCTAGCTTTATTTAATTCTGAATTCACATCTAATGTAATGATAGTGGTACTCGTAGTAATGTTATGTTTGTAAACTCTCGCCAAGACACCCCGAGATTTGATTTGACGTTTTAGTCGTCTTACAAAGGTGTTCCGCTCAATATATTCGACATAATATAAAGGGTGTAAAACACCTCTTAACGAAGCTGAAAGGCACTGGTTCTCCCTGTCATTGCGATCATTTTTTTGTTCTACACCATACCTGGGAACCTTCTAGTTACGGAGATATTAGGGGTCAAAGTTCCAACTTTTTGACAAGTATTTTTTTAAATACAAGTTTTTAATGTAAGATTTTTACTTTAAACACCTCCACGACCCCCGTACTATTCAATCCGTCCATCAGCACAATGTTTTGAGTGCGTTACATTGAGTTCTACCACAAAACATGACTTAACACCCCCAAAAAAAAAGTTGTTTCCCAGCAATAATTTTTGCGTAAAGTTACTTAGTTTCATGTACAGAATGCTTGGTTGACGGCTTCGTGATGAGGTGATTTACACCGTGTATACCACCAACTACCTCTAAGTGCGATTTTGAAGTGAAACTTCTTATGCGACCTCCAACAAGTTTGCGTTAAACGTTTAACGCTACCATGGAGGGGGAATAGAAAGAGACAGCGAGAGTGAATGCGTGGCACTCGAACGCATGCGTATTTTTTTTTAATCATTAATTAAGATAATAGGTACAAAGAAAAAAAAAATAGGTACGGACCGCTCGCAATAGGTTGTTTCTAACTACATCGTGCGTCATACTCATAATACTTAATGAATAATAATTTTATTTTAAAATTATTGAAATCTATCATACCTATCATAAATACCTATCCTTTTATTTGTGAATGTTTGGTAGTCATTGGATACATGAAGTAAGCTAGCGTTGTAAGAGGACTAAAAAGTCAAGGTGCGCGGTGTATGGTAGCGCTCGTCAAGTCTCGGTGTTCCTCGCTTGCTCTTCGTCTCGCTTCGGTTTCTTTTAAGAAGTCTTGGGAGAGACATAGAGTGAGCTCTCGGCAGAGAGTGTACAGCGACCTTAACACATAAGTTTCACATACATATATGACACATTATGGAAGTAATTACACAGAAAATAACGTCTTTGTATGTAAAGATTTACGATATGCTATAAAATTTATGATACAAATAGCGCATTGTTTCCCGATTTCTTCCTTACATCTAGAGACTTATATACTAAAGTATAGTTAAATTTTTGTATTATAACCTATATAATTCTATATAAGCCGTAATAGCTTTGGCAACGTTTTATAGACTGGCTTATTTTACGTGAAATACGTATAAAAAGTTATTTATTTCTGACTTGTTATACAAACTGTTGTTTTGCATCCTCGTCAAATTCTAGGGGATCACTATGGTAATGATTCTCGACCTGAATCAATAATAAAATGGGTTTTTCAATATTTATTTACAAAAATCAGTAAGTGTGAACCACCCGTGTTTTAAACGCGGTCAGTCTGATCCTCGCCCTATATAACCACGCTTTCACACATACAAACAATCGCAAACGTTTATTCGATAATTTCTCATTCCCCAAACCACGTTAAGGGGTTTTTTCTGAAATACTGACAAACGTAAACAACAAAAAGCAGCGATTATTAATAATTAACTAGGTACCGTAATTAAAATTGATTATTTATGTCTTTTGTGACAATATCCTGAATTTTGACGAGGATGAAAAACAACACCTTGTATAATCGCATTACACATAAATATATCTAAATTACTAAAAAATCCTCGGTGTTCCAATACATCTGTCTAAATATATTAATTTTTAAAATAGATAATTACAATTTTCTCAAGGAATTCTCTGCGATTATTTTATTTTTTATTTAAGTAAGTAATAATTATTATGCTAATAAATGTATGTTATGACTAAGTCCGTTCATACATCACATACTAAATATCTTCTATAAATATAATAAAATTAATTATTTTACAATTACAATAGTTACAGGAACGTTAAATGCGTACAGTTTTAATATTCAAAATATTTTGTGTTCGGACTTGCGCTCGATGTGTTTGGGGAGGTTGGGGATTTTGCATCAAGTCTATTGGCGAGGGAGAATGGTCCGTTGGCTGCTGACTTGTCGGCATCAGTTTTTTGATACCCGTTGTGGTTCGGACTGGGAAGGATTGAGATGGTGGTGGAAGCAGTAACGAGCTGGTGGTTGTCGGTGGGGCAGAGCGGTGACGAAGAGGCGGGAGAGGCGGGGGCGGACGGGCCAGCGGTGGGGGCCGCGTCCTCCTCGGGCAGAGTGCGCAGGCGCGGCAGCCTCCCCCGCCCCCCGCCTCACACTGGAGACTGGTCGCCGCTCGCGCTGCCGCTTGTGATGTAATCCTGCGCAGTTAGAAGCTCATGTTATTTGAAAAGGCCATTGTAGAAAGGCCTTGTGGAGGTTGCGGGAATCTGCTCGATGCGAGTCGCACACTGGGGCCGGTCAATGTGGCGACACTTAGGGAGGCCTATGTCTAGCAGTGGACGTCTTTCGGCTGAAATGACGATGATGATTGTAGATAAAGGCAGGCCACGTCGCAACGCAACGCAATGCACAAAACCTTCTTTTCCTCGTCGCCCGGTTGCAGTTGCTTTGCGACGCGGTTTGTCGCGTACTCTTAAGTGCTTTAGCGCAATTATGCTATGACAGTAATATGTTCTTTGCTAAATAAAGTACTTAAGTTGGAAGCGTCAGGGTAGCACGCGAAATTCAAATTTTCTTACGTTTTTTGCAATTTTTCGACAGTGTTAGTTTTGATGTTGAATAAAATATGATACGCGGTTAAGTTCATTTAACCCTATAGAGTGACTTTTTCGTGAAATAGTCGTTCTTTTGGATTAAATGTAGGTACTTAAAGGGGTTGTATTGATGATTTTAATGACGACAATCATGTGAATACGAACTTATACGGCCGCGTATCATCGACCGCGTGTTTGCAAAAAACGATAGAAAATTTGAATTTCGCGGGCCACCCTGCCGCTTCTGATATCTATAAAATCTTTCACTAGCAAATTACAGAGTTTTTATACTTTTAATGCAGTCTAGAGTGACAAATATATTCGGTTGTTGATGCACCTCGTTTCTCGATTTTTTCACCAAGCATGATCAGCATAAAAACCTGATAGCTGAGTATGTAGGGAGGGTGTAATTAGAAAATACTTAAATTATATTCAATTCGCCTGTGATACAGGTTTATCCTAGAACAGGCATCGAACTTTGTTATACCTATATTATTTCTAAGATTTATGTTATATTGTACCAATTTTAAGTTTGAATAAAAATTTATTTATTTATTATTTATTTATATTTGAAAAGTTTCAGTGATAAAACGTTAAGCTTTCATTGCAACGACTTAAACAGGAAAAACTAGCCGAAGATATTGAGGGTTTTCACTAAATCTGACGAACTGTTATTCTCATTGTTTCCATTCAAACTTGAAAACTGCTAAAATCTAGAAAGAATTTAATCGAACCTCTGTCAACTATAATAAAGGGTGTGAATAGACCTTTAACGAAGCCGAAAGGCACTGGTTCTCCCGGTCATTGGGTTTTTTTTTTGTTGTGGACCATACCTGGGAACCTTCTAGTTACGGAAGCACGGAGGTATTAGATGCCAAAGTTCTAACATCTTCACAAGTTTTTTTTTATATATATTAGTTTTTAAGGTTAGAGTTGTAACCTTAAAAACCTAAAATATTAGTTTTTAAGGTTAGAGTTGTAATCACAAAAAATTAATATTTAAAAAATCAAAACTTGTGAAGATGTTAGTACTTTAAATAATTATCTCCATGAACCGTTTACTATTGAATGCAACCAACTTGTTTGGAGTGCGTTACATTGAGTTTTACAGTAAAATTAGATTTTTGACAACAAAAAAACAAAAAAAAATGCGTAGGATTACTAAGTTTGATGAATAGAATGCTTGGTTGACGGCTTCGTTAAGGCTCCGTTTTCACAGTGTATATAATACTTACAGCATGAAGGTGCCTGCCATCAAGTGGAGGCAACAGAGATGTTCTTGGCACCAGCAAAGTAGTGGTGGTAGTCTCCGACGCTGCAGACTCTCGCTTAGATGGGTGGCTGTACAACCTGCCCCACAGGCTTCTTGTTAACATCCGTATTCAAACACTCTCTGTGCATATACGCTAATATTTAAGTAACTCTAACAATAGTTCACCAAGAACATTCCATGGTTTTATATTAAAGACAAAGAAGAAGGTAGAACATTTTTATAAAAGTAAAATTTAATCTGTAAGTTTTATCTTTAGAGTAAGGAAACTAGGGAGAAAAATAAATATATGTCAAAGTTCTAAAAACCTAACACTGGTATGTATAACAAATTACTTGAGTGTAAGTAATTGCTTATGCAACTATTTTCATGCAATAGACAAGAATTTGAACGAAGTAAGAACCGTCAAAGAAAGCAACTAACTTATAACAATTACCGACAACACTTTGACTTATTTATACATAGATAAGGATATAAGTGCAAAAGTCACAGACTGTCCTTTGACTTTACTTTGCCAAGTAAAAACGGTTGACACAAATTTTATTGTAATGCATTTAATACTCATATTCGAATAAGCAAATATGAAAAAGGCTTTCATGCAACTATAAACCTTTTTCTTTTATAACTCATGTTGGTATATGTATGAAACGCTTAGTACGTACGTACTTGGCTAAGTAAAGTCTGGTCTGCAACTTTGCTCTGTCTTTTCTAGACATTATGTTTTAAATAAACATCGATATATAATTTTTAAATGAAAACTAGTTCATTTAAACATCTCCTTTGTTTCATTACTCTACAAGAAAACCCGCATGGTCAAGTAGGGAAAAGCCAGGATTTAGAAATTATTAAAGGTTTTCATGCCATGCATGCAATCAGCCTTACTTCCATGACAAGGGCGGTTTCAGATTAGCGAATTTTCGGCGCGTTTATGCTCATTTTTGGACGAGCGTGTGGCTGCTTATATACGCGCTTTTTGCCACACACGCAACTCTGTACGAATGCTGACGCGCTTATAAGCGCGAGCCACGAGAGAGCTTCCCCGCGCGCCCACTCTCCCTACGATTTTTTTAAAAACTTTGAAGCACAAAATGTGGGCGCGTTAATAGCCAAAATGAGTTTTCGCGCAAAAACTACGCTAGTGTGAAACCGCTGTAATGACAAAGATAGTCGCCTTAAAACACCTGTAAGGGACATCGACGCACAAACAGTTACCATTATTTAACATTTATGATTGAAGTCACTCTTGCTGAATTTTGGTGGGATATTAAAAAAACAGCTGTTTCGTTCAAAATGCAATAGCTCTCGGTTACAATATTTTTTTTTAAATTAAATTTACCAACCAACTTACTGCCTGTGGTGTGGTTGGAATTTCATTTATAAATTATGTAGTAGGTACCTTTCTGACTATTCTTAAACTTATCTGAGTTCATTAAATATAGATACCCTTTTAATTCATTTCTAGAAACAGACCTGACAATCGAATCCGATGCTAGCAATACGATCAAGACCGTATAGATTCAACTGGCCTACCATGACCTCTTAAATCAGTAATGTTTTACTCTGATTCCAGTGTGGGAAAGAGACGGAGCTATACAGGATGTCTAGCACTATCTCTTTCCCACACTTGAAAAAGAGCAAAACAATAATGTTTTAAGACGTCATGGTAGGCCACCTGATATCGGAAAAGCGTGGCTGGTTAGAAAATTTAACTACATTCCAATGTTTAGAAGTATGATGCAGTTCTGTACTAGGCTCAATTAGATGAAACGAGACTAAAATTTGAAATATTATTTGTTTTTGTTTAATTGAATCACTCAATTTTATTTATGTAAGGTTCCGGTAACTGTGTTGCTACAGCACACAATGTTGGTCTCTAGCTCTGTGTCTATACTGAGGTTTTACTTATACATATAGATTGTTTGCTTTGTCACAACTTTCAGCTGTTTTGAAACTTCAAAGCGAGTCGGAATTGCAATGTTTGGACAATATTGCAAAAGTTCTACTCTGTTTGTCAGCAAACGCCACTTTGAAATTAAACTTTGTCGTGTATTGTTTTCTCAGAGTCAAGCCATTATTTGTCGAAGGCGAATTGCCTGGAAATGGGCTAAAATATAAAATTTGATCGTACTTTTGGTGTCACTTTCTGCTGGATTCAGTTTTCGTACGAATGAAGGGAAAGAACAGATAATAAATGCTCTTAAGTTTTCAAATGGATTCATCAATAGGACTCGAGGTTATTTGGGAAGGGGATACCAAGATTTATTCCACTTTCCCTCCGTTCGTTCGCACTTTGCTGTCAATGGGTATGGAAATTCACCCTTTTAGGTAAGCCATTTTGAAGTCTACTACTTTCTGAGGCGATATCAATATAAATCCGAAAGGTATCTTGGGAAATAAAATCTATTATATTAGCACCTCCTAAAATTAGTTGCGAGGTTAGTGAAAAGAGATTTTTTATATGGTAATCGAAACTAAGTGTTAGCCCAAAGAACCCTCCCCAGGGATTACACCCGGTTTGATAACGCTTGGGTGTCTACAACATCTAAACATGCACTTATAGTTAAGTGAGGCATGCAATAACATATTGAAGTCAATGATGTTAATAATAGGTGCATTATGAAAATTGAACAGTGAGGTGCCAAAATTTAAAATGCCAAAATTAATGATCCATCGAGAAAACAAGATATAAAAAAAATAAAGGGTACTTAAAACTAATAAGAAGAATAAATAAAGCTGATTAAACATTGATTTATTGTAAAAATTAATAAAATATACGTAACAAAAATAAAACAATAAAAATTCCATCCAAATCCACATTATATCTTAGAATATCTTCTTAAATGCATAAAGTCCATTCCAGTAAGCCAATTCGTTGAATGTCTATCCAGATTGGATCCGTGGGCCTCTTCACACTGTGAGTCTATTGGGGAATAAAAAGATCTGATCAAATATGGATTTGGAAAACTGTTATTGGGTGCATATTTATGCGGGACAAGCGTGCAGTTAAGCGCTTCGTAAACACAATTTGTAAATTTTAGAGCTACTATTGATCCAAACCATTATAAAGGGGTACCCGGTTATCCCTTTTAAATATTCATATAGTGTAGCACTTCCAGGGAATTATAATTCAAGGAAATTGTCGTAAGAGCTGAGCCATTTTCTATTACGTGATCTTTTCCGTATTTTTCGCGGATCATATTTCATTATCTTTAACTAGTACGACACCCACGACTTAGTCTGCGTTAATTTCGTATTTTCCTCTCTCATATCCCCTTTAAGAGATAGTTTTTCAAAACTAATAATGACAAACTTTATTTTTTATATTGGTAGACATTATTTTGTATTTGTCATACAAATTCCCTACTTTCACCCCTTAATTTAAGAATTGCTTCAAAATTGAATTGCGTCGAGCTCCTAAAGTACAGGTACAAGTAACCGATGAAGACGCAGAGAGTTTTCTATAATTTTGGGGATGTCTTTTTTATTCATAGACCATGATAAGGCGATATCCACACGAAACTGTTCATCCACGCGGAGAGGCGGTGGGCGACGCTCGTCCGCGCGGTAGGGCAGTGTACATGTGTTAGGTATCAACGATTTCATACAAGCCAATGCGACGTGAGATCTACACTGGCAGACCGAATGGACCAGCGGTGTCGTGTGAGCATTGCCTTAAATTGTGGCTACTATCAAAACAACAGAATAGGAATAAGAAAGTAAACTTATTCTGCCCTGGTGAAAAGAAGATCCTAATCGGTCTTGCAGTAGTTATCTATTTTATGTATATTGTTTTGTTTATATCCTAAGAGTTCTAGAATATTCCTCAACAATTTATTCCAACATTCATTCTTTAAAGTGGTACTTCTAGTCCATTGAATCGTGACTTTCGTTCGGTTTTGAAATGAAGCTACAACGTGTTCTGCAAGTCAGAACTTCATTAGCAGACTGCAATGATACTTCGTTTTCTTGTAAGGGTACGTTCCTAAGAACTTTCGTTTTTTTACTTGCGAAAAATACCTAAAATTTTGTGAAACTTCCATGTTTATTGATACTTTTTCTACATTATTGGTTGTTTTGTGACCGTCAATTTGTAAAGTTGACACTCACGCAATAGGGGATGATCACAATTTTTTTTTCTTTGTCTGTCGGGTACATTATTGAAAAGTATTGGACACGTATGTTTTATTTTTTCACGTGGTCATAAAATTACGGAGATATATTGAGTTGAAATGGCGCATGACGTCACATGTAGGTAATTTTTATACCTACTTGTGATGTAGTGAGCAGAGAGAACAGTAGAGAACTCTCCAACTTCAATAAGTTTTAACTAAGTAATTTTTTGATATTTTGATAAAACAAAAAATACGTATCTAATATTTTTGTATTACCTGTCTGAGGGACAATATAGAATGTCGTTTTCTTTACCCAGTCTTCACCCCTATTATAGTAATTTTGTTAATCCTAAATCGTACATTCATTTTCTCACTGCTACTACAGACAATATGGGAAATCTTGCAGTATCTCCGATTTTGCAGGGTGAAACGCGAAGTGAACTTGTTAAATTATTTAAAAGTACACATGAAACTTACGTTGTTTATAGAAAAATATTCAAAGAAAACCAAAAAGGACGACAAGGATAATAAAAGAGGTACCGAACTATCGGTTCTCGCTGTTTCTACTAAGAATTCAGTACAGTATAACCAAAGAAAGTTTGACGCCCGAAAAATTAATTGGAAGTAGGTTATACCTGCTCCTTAATCATTCCAATTACCTTTTATTACGCTTCATCTGCTTACCAACCGATTCGTGAATCAAGCGGAAATTTCGAAGGGACTTATAAAAAAGTTACCCTAATTTGATTGAAAAGTTGTTGTCCCATGAAGTTTTGAGGTGAAATTAATGGATGGTGGCCAATAAAACCCTTTATGTCTATGTTTGATGAAAGTTTAATTTATTCCCCAGATTTTGAATTAGTCTTTTTATTTTCGGTTTAATTAATTGCGTGCACTAATGGGTTCTAGATACCGAAGCGGCCGACTAGCTGACATGTATCGGCCATTTTGCTGTCGGCGGGCTGTCAGCGGCTCGACATGTGAAACTTTGTTTAAATCAAAGCTGTATTGACCGCGCACGCAAGCCGCTGACATGATGATATTATGTGAGACTGTGTGGGCTGGTCGGTGGCTTTGGTGCATAGACCCCTTAAGACCTGAACTGTGTGTTTATTATTATCCACATGCATCATACGTGTAGAAAGTTCTTCTTACCGTATGCTCTCCGTCCGTGATCGCGGGGACCAGTCCTTGGAGTAGGAGGCCCCCCTCCGCCTTCCCCCTCCGATGGTCCTGCCAGTCTTCCACCTCTCCACATGGTATCTGATCGCGTGACGCACTTCAGTGTTCATGAAGCAGTAGAACAAAGCTACTGTGAAACCCTGGTAAAGACGTAATTTTTTTAATTTTCAGATGTTCAGTTTCGATTTTTTCGTGAAATCTATTTAAACCAGAGAAGTACTGAGGTCCTAACCTTTAGTAGACAAAACACTAATATTAGAAGAGTACCTACTCAATTTGGATTCAACTTAATAAACACAACAATAAAGTTGATATTCCAGGAGAAAATCAATATGAAAGTAGGATTTGAATAAACAAGTATCTACTTACTTACCAAGTTTATTTACGCTAAAGTTTTGATTCGACCATAAATTCGATATTGGATAAATCAACTATGTGGCAGAAAGCTCACACAACGTATAGGTACGCGAAAGTGGCTAAACTTTACTCCAAAATTAATCCATCGCAGTTCGAAAGATAAGCATGACTCGGCGTGAACATACGGACTTTACCACAAGTTCAAAACTTCATTACGCCACTGAACTTGCGACTTGAGGCTTACGTTTGATTGTTTCTCAAGAGGCTCCTTGTTTACAAGTCAAAGGGAAACAATTCTAAAGCAAACAGAAACAGGGAAACACAGAACATAAGCAGCCTGAAGTGATCTTGTGGTTTCCAAAGACGATTTACAACAGTTTTGCTGCAGCCGAGATCTATACACGTTTTATACCCATTATGAAAAATCGTTGAAACCGTGGAGCTCTGACAAGGAGAACGCGAATTCCAGGCAATCAAATTACAGGTAAAGGGTTACCCCTGTCACTGTCACACAACTGTTGAACTACTAGTGCTATTCAGTGACGAAAAGTTAGTTTTACTGCCAGACTGCCAGATACTGACCGCGTTGAGTGAATCATATTCAGTTATAAAACTAACACAAACAGCAAGTTTAACAGATTATGTGATAGTCTTTGTCGGAAGCTATAAATTGAGTGTAGGTATAGACTTCATTTCGACATCAACTGTTATATAGGATGACTGGTAATTAGTGACCGATACTTAAACACGTGATTTCGTGATTCACTTTTATCACAATAACACAATGGCCATATGAAATTCGGGGTTACGAGCTGTGAGGGTGCTCTGCCTACCCACTGTGGCACGGTACGATAGTAATGAGACAGAATGGCGTCATGGCCGCACACACACACAGGCGCACGCGCGCGTAAATTTCATATGGCTGTTGTGTTATTGTAATAAAACTGAATGAGAAAAAAAATGTTTCTTTGGGAAAGTTGTTTGTTATCATGGGTGCAATCATGTGTTTAAGTATCGGTCACTAATTACCAGTCACCCTATATAGTGGAATTTGTTTATCCCCGTTAAGTTTTTTGTATCGTGTTGTACAGTTTTTCCAAGGGATGTTGTATTGCCCAGTGACTTCGTTGTGGAGGTCAGAAAACACTGGTATTCAGTCAGGGCCGTCTTTAACCAGTTGTAGGCCCTGGGGAATTGAGAATAACGGATCCCTTGCAGGATGCAAGAGCGAGCGATGCTAGTTCGAATTAAAATACCCATTTTTTGCATAAATTGCGGCAGAGAATTTTAATTTCAATTATAACCCAGACAAATCTTTTTGATATCCATGAAATGGCTTTATTTTACGGGTAGTTTTATGTAGGTTAGTTACTGTGTGCAGTTTAATGTTTTTAGTTTTATGCTGGCTTTGTTTCGGCAATAATGCGTTGTTGTAGTATTTTCGCTTCCAAGTGCTCAATTGTTTTTAATTTCGTCAAATATATTAAAATTATGATAATCAGGACGTTACGAGATATGATTACTAACTTTTTGTGCCTCAATTGACCAAGTCTGGGCTCCATAGGTCAAAATGGGAAGAATGCACATATCCATGATTTTTCGCTTGACTCTTTCACGAAAAAATAACATTAATGCAATAACATTATCAGTCTGAAAAGCTAGATGTAAAAGCGAGCGGCGCGAGCTCTAAAATCTTAGTATCCTGCGGTCCTGTCTGGGATAAATTAACACTGCTATTCTTAGTAATGAACTCAATTAAAGTCGGACTAACTACGCTTACATTCCGCGCAGTTTGTTTATAAATTGGCGTATAAACGCCTACTTCTCATCTGTCAAATTTGAAGTACCGGAATACTATTAGTTATATACATGTTTCACATTGATTAGTAACATAAGACATCTTCAGCATTGATTGAATCAGAATGCAACTACGGGTTCGACAAAGATAGCTAGTGTGAGGAGGTACCTTGTTCTAAGAAAGAAATTCTAGGAATACGATTTGGTACATGTGTTCAACTTATGTATGTCATGGCAACAACGGTCGACTTAGTTCAAAAATGGATTTGGGAAGGCCTTTAGAAAATGGTTGGTTTTGTTATCTCTCGCGCCGACGGCTAACCTCCGCTAAGAATGGCCGCCCGGAATCGGTCAGCAGGACTATTATTAGTAAAAGGCTAGGCAGATGATGGTGATCCATACCTGTGTCGACAACATTAGCGCCCTTGTGTAGTCGAAGGCATGTTGGAACCAGGAGTCGTCACTCGGTCCACACAGGACCAGCAGGTTTGTGATGCCCAGTAGTGGTATCAGGACTAGAAGCGCTTTTGTCGCTTTCCGGTACTGCTCAGTTTCCAAGGTGTTCGCAGACCGGAGTTTTGTTATTAGTACCTGTTGAATATTTTGAAGAGTTAGTTGAAAAATATTGTACTTAGACTTAAATAAAATGTGCCTGATAATAAAATGTGTGTTTTAAAAAAAAACATAAATGTGGTTTTTTATGGTTGGTAGTTAGAACTGATAAAGAGCATAGAAAGTAATCACAACTTTAGCATATAATAATATGTTTATATTTTGGAAGAGGTTCTGTTAAAATAGCTAAGGTATTCAAAATTCACCTGTATTTATTTTATGTACTTCTTATTACTAGATCATAAGGTAGATAAAAGATAACATCCAGTATGAGCGTGATAAAAAGTGTGGTCTACAAAATTATATATTTTTTCGAAAATACTAAAAACTTGAGGAACGAAAAAAGAAGAGAAAAGTGTTGTCGGTAGTCAATTTATTTCAATAAGGTTCCTATTGGTGCTTAATACGCTATTCTAATTTCCCGAGGGGGGTTTAACTTGTGGCCGGGTCATTCGTCGAATTAATTAAACCCGATTGCAAAAAACTCTCAACGGACTTTGTAAAGGGAAGAAAAATGATTTATGTTTTGGAGCGGTCCTGCGAATGGCAGTTTAATAGCTAAATTATTATTGAAATAATACTCGTTTTTCTTTAACTTTAGGCAAAACCTAAATAAATGTTTCAGTAAAAGCGTTTTGTATTCCCCAGCATCTATTTTTTCCCCGGTTTAAGTGATTCTTTTTTCATTTGGTAGAAAAAAGGTAGCAGCTAGCTAGCTAGTAGGTAGCTTGCGGTGGTCCCATATACATTGCATTAGCTTTAAATATGAATTAATACTTGACAAGTATTTCTGTGGAATATCACAACTTAATACCTAAAAAATCAATGAAACAAGCGAAAGTCACGGTTAAGTTGGTTATTGCATCCGGTTAGACTAGAAGCCGACCCCAAGATAGTTTGGGAAAGGCTAGGCGAATAATGGTTATTTATTTTTTGCAAAAATGTTTTTCAACGCTCCAGTTGGCGTTGAAAATTAAAAATTCAACGTCGTACTTTATGTGCGCTTTCATTAATGCTTCGCCTAGTGTAAAAAGGCGTGTCAAAAGAATTTAATTAAACATAAATCAAAAAACTTGACTGCATAAAAAGCGATCACAAAAAAGATGAAAAGAAACAATTATTATAAAATAAAAAAAGACAAAAAGAATTTTAAAATGTACTTTTGATTAATTAAATCATGTTATGCAACCAGAGGGGAGATAATGCTTAGTCAGTCAGTTAGCAAATAGAGAGCTTATTACTGTATATACTGTATATACATACATACGCATGAAAAACATAACCCTTTTGTGAAAAAGGGCGTAGAAAATACTATATACAAGGTGTTGTTTTGCATCCTCGTCAAATTCAAGGAGGTAACTATCCTAATGATTCTCGTCCCGAATCAATAATAAAATGGGTAGGTAATTTTTATTTTTTTTCTTATTTACGGAAATCGGTAAGTGTGAACCACTCGTGTTTTAAACACGGCCCGTCTGGTTCTCGCCCTATATCCTCGGTTACATACATACAAACAATTTCAAACGTTTATTCGATAATTTCTTGTTCCCTAAACCACGGTAAGGGGGTTATTCTGAAATATTGACAAACTTAAACAACCGAAAAATTCAGCGTTTATTAATAATTAACTAGGTACCGTAATTTTAATTGATTATTTATGTCTTTCGTGACCACCTCCTGAAATTTGACGAGGTTGCAAAACAACACCTTGTATATTTGACTTTGTATTCTCAACTATTTCGACCGACAAAAAGATCTACTCACCCACATAATCCTGATAAGGAAGAACAGATTTAGGGCGAGTCCAGCGAGTGCTGGCGCTTTATGTATCCAGTCTACTTGGTGCTCGTGCATCCATATGCACATCTTGGTTTCCCCCGAGACGGCCAGCTGCAAACAAACGGCATAATCAGTCTCATCATCGTATTATTGAAGGTCACCAGGTGGTCTACCATGACGTCTTAAAGCAGTATTGTTTTATTCTTATTCCAGAGTGGGAAAGAGACAGAGCTATACGGGTCGTCTAACTCCATCTCTTTCCGTTATAGTAACCTTCCAGGTTAGGCGTTAACCAAACGAACGGCTTGACTTTCAGTCAACATTACAATACTGCTTACCATTCGACTTTGTTATTATTATTTTTGCATTTAAACTTTATAAAATATTAAATACAGGGTGAGAGGGACTTCGACCTTTATCTGTTCTGTGCTTCGACCCACAAAGAGTTACCACGTATTCAGTACGCCCCCGTTACAATACAATATCCTTTATTTCAGGCAACTAAGGCCCAAAAATCACAATACATTTTATATAATAATAAATAATAATAATAATAAATTTATTTATTGGCACAAACAAGCAATTTATACGGTTGTGAACCACTGGTGCCTGCGGTAGGTAGTAGAACACCTGTATTACAGGTCACCAAATATATAGTATACATGTATGTATGTATAGTATATACATGTATATTTTATAGTTTTTGTACAAAAACAATAACTCTAACTAATAAATACTTTATAAAAAAAAACTTACATCGTTACATCAACCCCAGAAATTTCACATCGCTAATAATAAAAACAGCTGTTCCGTTAATTTTGACCGAGACACTGCTGTTTTTATTTGAAAAACAACACAGTAAGGAGCAATTCGGAATGATGTACACACGGCGACACATCAAGCTATATATTTCTAGTCATGGTCTTACTTTGTATAGATTTCCAATACAATGAGAGATCCGCATAAACTGCTTTTGTATAGCTTGATTGATCGCCGTGCGTACTTATTACGGGGTAACCGTTTGTGTTTCGATGTCGTTTCCACCCTGTATACAAGGTGTAAGTCACCGACGAGAAAAAGCTTACCATGGACTTAGAACATCATTATGAACCCTTAGGATTTTTTTTTATTAAAAAAAGTCTGCTGTTTCCTACAAAAGTGTAATACTGTGTCAAAATGTATGGGCCAGCTGTTTTTTTAGGGTTCCGTACCCAAAGGGTCAAACGGGGCCCTATTACGGAGACTTTGCTGTCCGTCCGTCCGTCTGTCTGTCCGTCCGTCTGTCACCAGGTTGTATCTCATGAACCGTGATAGGTGGCCAGTTGAAATTTCTACAGATTATGTATTTCTGTTGATGCTATAACAACAAATATTAAAAACAGAATAAAATAAATATTTAAGGGGGCTCCCATACAAAAAAGTGTAATAATGGTACGGAACCCTTCGTGCGCGAGTACGACTCGCACTTGGCCGGTTTTTTTAAAAATTAATGATGATTAAATTCTATGTGGGGGTTTTCAGAATGATATACTGAGTACCTGGTAAGCGTTTTCGCGTCGGTCTGCCTTACATCCCGTATAATTCAGCTGATAATAATTAAATTCATGACAATATTATTTCCCAGCTAGAGCATAAGTCACTATTGGAATTTGGTTTGTATGACATGTTATTTGACAATTATGGCAAGCAAGTGATATGATGTGAAATTATATTGTACTTAAACTAGACGCTAACTTGTCAAATCTAATAAACAGAATAAACATAATTTATATAAGTTGGATTTCTCACCGCATCCGTTCCGTTGGAAGGCACCACGTTGACGAAACACCTCGATATCACCCATATTATAAGAAACACAGCGGGCGCACCTGTGGACGAAAATAAACGTAAGAATTTATTTATTTGAATTTATTTGGGAAAAAATGTTATGCCGAGTTTCAAAGAAATGTACATTAGTATTTTTCCTATAGGTATTCAACGTTCAACAACAATATTTCAACATTGGGTTTGTTACGCGAACACGCGACGGTCGGGTTTCTTTTTGTGGGGCAATTCCGAGCGTGTGTTCGCGCCGACTTGCGACAGATGGCTTCATGGCTCCTTAAGGGTTTCCAACCATGCTCGACGATCAAGTATTCACGCGCCTCAACGTTTTGATAAGGACACGGAGGTTTGAATAAGAATTTACAGAAAATGAATAAGTTTTTTTTAATGAAGCTGAACAAACAAAAAACAAATCAAGACTAGCTAATATATTTAATAAGCTGCCTGAAAAATTAAAATCCCTACCAAATGACTCCATTTTCTCTAAACAGTTGAAATCTTTGTTAATAAAGAAAGGCTACTATGCCATAGAGGAATTTAAAACTGACAAATTGTGAATCGATCGACCCTGACCCGATATTAACTTGACAAAAATGTAAAATAATAATGATTAATTTTAAAATGTTTAAAATGTATATGATGAATGATTGATTAATGTTTTGTATAATTAATGTATTATAATTGTAATAATCATAATATGTACTTAATTTAATAATTAGTTATATAAATATTTGCAGTGCCCTTATAGGGTGCATGTCTTAATACTGTGTCATGAAATTTTAATGCATGCCTACAATCCAGTGTTTTACATGTGAGCAAATCAGTAAATAAATAAATAAATAAACATTTGGTAAAACTCACCCCATCCAATCGTGGTGTAGACCTTCAGCTTAATATTCTCAGCGGTGAACGTTTCCACCACCAGCATATATAGGTACAGACCTGCAAGATTAAAGCTAACTATAAATATCATAAAACAAAGTCGTAAATGGAATGCGATCACATATCGATACTTATGTTTTAATTGTGTATGGCATAAGACTACTGTATATTATTCATATAGTATTAAAATTCTTTGTAGGTTTATGATTGAATATTTGGTATCTCTAAAACGATCAGTTCATACATAGTCATGATTGAATTTATAAATCGTTTGACCTTTCGATTAAACCAGAACATTAATAGATCAAATGGTACTTGGTAACCGGAGATTAAGATTTTCTGTGATCGCCCTACAATATTTTTTTGGGATTCCATACCTTCAAAACTAAATAAAATAAAACGCTTGAAATATCACATGGTTCTCTGGCCCGTTTTTCTCGAGAAAATGTGAAAAATATATTTCAAACACTTTAAGGTCTGCGGTCCCTTGGACAAACGGAAATTTTAAGCTACTTCACATATTTTGATGATTTTTTGTTTATTTGTTTTACTATTTATGTACAGTACACACAGTAGACATCACAGGAAAAAACATAAAATATAGTGACTACAAAGGTACTGCTTATTTAAAAAGAAATCTGCCAGCAGACCTGCAAGAGGATAAATGAAAATGAAATGTAGACTATAGTGTGTGAGAGAAGGAAGGGAAAAACGTGTTTATGTGCCATATCTAACTTAACTTTGATTATCTTACTGTTCAAAACCAGTTGGGTAATTTCGGTCGCCCTAGCTATGTTCATGGGTCGTGTCACTGGATTAAAGTCGCGGGTAGTCTGGCACAGCTTTGAGGCAGGACCCTCATGGCAGAAGAGCGATTTGCGCCCAACTGTCACTATGCATCTGTCTTTTTAAAGGGCCAGTGTCGAAAAATAGGGCCAGATTGAAAATATAGGGCCAGGTGGGTTAAGTAGTACCATCCTTCTCTACAAAACGACGTCGTTGTTTATAGAGCCACTCGCTCTAATCCGGGTTTTATTTTTACAAATTATTCTTACCTTCTACAAGCATCCAGAAGAAATTAGTGAGGTAAAAGTAGTGCATACATATGACCAGAATCATACACGATGTTTGATCTTGCTGGGCCTCGTCAGACCAATTCTGAAAAAAAAACGATCCGTTAGAACAGTCGTTTTTAGAAAATCCAACCCCTAGCGGGTGAAATAGGGGTTGTAACTATGTGTATAAAACCTCGTCATCGGGTGAAGCTGGTCCGCAACAGCTATTATTTTATTTTAATACTTCTATAGGGAAAATAAACACTAGTACATTAGGAAAAATAGTAATAACGTGTTTTAAAACTCACAACACTGATGTTGTAAAAATTCAATAAACATTTTATTAAACCTTATACTTAATAATGTTTTATGTTAAAGGCACACATGTGCCAGTCATTTTCACCCTTGTCTCGTAAAACCTCGATACATTTAAAATATTTACATACCTTTTACGAGTTAGGATACGACAAATTCGATATATTTAGTTTTATGAAGCCCATTTAAAATTCTGTTTGAATTTATTCAAGGGTCTTAGATTTGCCCAGTCGGTTAACACTAAGCGGGCAAAGGATTAGATTGTAAGTTCCACTGTGCATGTAGGTAGTACCGAGTTCTCTGATTACCACTTTTCACGCTTATGCCCTGAGTGATAAGGTTGAAAAGTGGTCGACCGTCAGTAAGCACGTAAGGACCTAACAGTACACCTACATTGCGCCAGATCCATTGTTTGTTCGTATGTTTACGTCGTGTAATAGGGGACGAGCCTATTGTCAGAAAATTCCGATTCCGTGGCTGCTCCTGATGGGAAACTTAATAACAACACCTGGGGTTTAAACGCAGAACCTCACGCTCACCAGTCGCCCTAGCAACCACACGATCAGCGAGGCAATCAAAAAAAATTCTTAAACTGCAAAATTAAATTAATAATTAAAAATAACCCCGACAGAAACAACCTCTAAAATCCCAAAAATAAAATAATCCTAGCGTCGTAGCGTCGGGAGGTCCACTTTGTTTAGTGTTTGTACTAAGCGGTCTACTTAGCGGTCCCCCGACGCTACGACGCTTTTAAGAGGTTTTTTCTGTCGGGAGTATATTTTTAATTTTTAGTTTAATTTTTATTTCACGCTTTTTAAATTGTTTTTTTTTTAGCCTTGACTTTCCCACTCCTGGGCATAGGTCTCCTCCCATTCATTTCACTTTTCTCGGTGTTGCGCCTATTCTCGCTAATTTACGAAAACTAGGAAAATTATAAATTTAAAAAATAATCCTGAGCTTTTAGGGGGGGGGGAGGAGGGGTGTGCAGCCTACGCCCCTGGCGATGCCCATGGTGACAAGTAACAAGAATTTAAATTTCAAATCAACCGGACCGGTAGAAGTTGTTTATATTTCTTTCATCAACTAGAAAAGTGGTGTGGTGATGAGCTTCAAACGGCTGAGCAGATTTTCTCGAAACATAGCTAAGAACACTCTCGATTAAAATACCTTTCAAACGACACCAATTTTATCAAAATCCGTTTATCCGTTTAGGAGCTACGATGCCACAGACAGACACACAGAAACACAGATACACACGTCAAACTTATAACACCCCTCTTTTTTGGTCGGGGGTTAAAAATAAAAGTCAAAAGCTCTAGTCAACATGACTCAAAATTTATTATCGAAAAAAGGTTGTTCAAAACGTGAACCTTATAGGTGTTTATAAGCACATTTATATGTGAGATTTAAACCGGCCATTATTCGGTTTAAATGTCCTATTAATTACCAACAGTTAACTCCAGCTTCCCGGTACAAAAAGTAGTGAGTTATTTCCTAGAGCCACTCGATTTTCCGAGATAAAAGATGCCAGTAGTCGTATTTAAGTAAAAAACACATTTGTTAGCGAAATGTGGTAATTTAACTGTTAAATGCTTCTTCATTGAGATTGTTCGATTGTTTCTTTAATAAAATATGCAGTATTCCCTCTTTTGTTTAAATGTTGAGCCTCTCTATATCTATTCCCGTTATATTATTGTGTCGATATATTATGTCGATTCGCGAAACAAATGACATCTATTTTAAAAAGTTTACGCTTGACCTCGAGGTTGGTCAAGAACCCTTTTTTTTTTTTTGCGGATGGGAAATCATCAAATGACTTCTCCCGCTCTGGGCGGAGCGGGAGGGAGTGTCAGACTTGTACTGACTAAAACCCACCCATGTTCCTTCTTCGCCTTTTGTGTTCCAGGGCCGCGGTATCTCTTTCGAACAACCCGCAGCCCTGGCAGGTGGTCAAGTACCCTTAAAACAAGAAGAGAAACGCAGTCCGTACGGTATACAAGGTGTTGTTTTGCATCCTCGTCAAATTTTAGGAGGTGGTCACAAAAGACACAAATAATCAATTAAATTACTGTACCTAGTTAATTATTAATAAACGCTGATTTTTTTGGTTGTTTAAGTTTGTCAATATTTCAGAATAACCCCCTTATCGTGGTTTAGGGAAGAAGAAATTATCGAACAAACGTTTGAGATTGTTTGTATGTGTGTAAGCGAGGTTATAGGGCAAGAACCAGAATTTGCCGCGTTTAAAACACGGGTGGTTCACACTTACCGATTTCCGTAAATAAGAAAAAAAATAAAAATTACCTACCCATTTTATTATTGATTCGGGACGAGAATCATTAGCATAGTAACCTCCTTGAATTTGACGAGGATGCAAAACCACACCTTGTATTTTAATCGGCTTAGTAGGTGTGGCTTTTAATCTGCTTATTAACATGTCACGTCATCTATCTCATGGGTCCAGTGGTAGCAAACGCGACAGCTGAAAATTAAGTCCTGAGTTCGATGCTCAGGTCACGCGGAGTTATTGTGTTTTTTGATTAGGAATAGATATTAGTAGCCACCAAGTCAGGATTAGTGGCAATAGGCTCGCCCCCTATAACATTGCACTTAAACATACACCTCTGTCTTACCCTTTAAGGATGACAGGCGTGATGTTATGTTATTCACACGTCGAGTGCTGTCGCGGACCTCGTCTTCTTTGACATTCGACGATGTCAATATTATTTTTGTTACCGCAAATATTTGTCGAACCACGGAAAATTCGTTTGTTTTCTTAAGAGTTGGCAAGAAGTGGCAAAAACATCGAGAAAAGTGTCACCAATTTATTATTTGGCTCAAGATTGGGATTTCAAAAAGTTATTTTGTATACAACCAGATCATAGAGGGTGGACTATAATAAAGTAAACATTTCTGTGAAGAAGAACCTCATTAGTTGTATCGCTTAGGAAGCGTTTATCATCATCTCATCTGCTTAACGTTTTCCCTACTGTGTTAGGGCCAATTTCCAGTCTATCCAGCCAGATGTAGCTGAATACCAGTATTTTACATGGAGCGACTGTCTTTCTTTTTCTAGAACCCAGTTAGTACTAGGTAAGACCCCCTCTTGATTAGACCGGTTTTCAGGCCACTGACTACTAAACGACTGTCAAGGATCTACAATTGACAGCCGAGACCAACAGATTAACGTGCTTTCCGAGACACTAAGGAAACTCGGTATGTAATGGGTGTTCACCCATCCACGGACTAACCTAAGCAAGCGCGGTTTAACCTGACAATTAATCCGAGCGGCTGTTATTATTTAGCCACGAGCTCCTCAATAGGGGAGCGGACTGGGTAAAGAAAACGACATTCTATTTTGTCCGTCAGACAGGTAATACAAAAATATTAGACACGTATTTTTTGTTTTATCAAAATATCAAAAAAATACTTAGTTAAAACTCATTAAAGTTGGAGAGTGGGGGCTTACTACGTCACAAGTAGGTATAAAACTTACCTACATGTGACGTCATGCGCCATTTCAACTCAATATATCTCCGTAATTTTATGACCACGTGAAAAAAGAAAAAATACGTGTCCAATACTTTTCAATAAACTACCCGACGGACAAAGAAAAAAAAAATTGGATTATCCCCTAGTCAGTAGACTCAAACTCCAGAAGCGTTTATCTATGAAAGTTATTTTATCCATCAATAGAAATTGAAACAATATTTCAAAGCGAAAGAGAATGGATTCTCAACAAAAGGCTCTCGAGAATCAAACGGCTTACACATTTTTTTATCTCCGGTATGTCGGCTGTTACGGATTCAATTACGTCGAGAGGGATGAAAAGCCAGTTGTCAACGCGAAGGGCTCTCTTCTAGATTAATTAATAGCATTGTCTTGTCACGAACTCACGACCCTTGTCCTCGCATGATGTCTTATTGCAGGAGAACTTTTGTTTCCTGAGCATTAACTTGATTTAGGATTTTTTTTTGTTCTAGCGTGAAATCCCACTTCCGATCAACCTCCATTTCTCGCGGCCTACCTCTTTAGGATTTAATTAGGGCATTTGATTAAATCGTCAGTTATGTTTTTGTGCCTGAAGTGGATTAGGGTAAAAGGATCTGAAGACAGGTCGAGTCACCACTCTCAATATTGAGAAAAATGTTCTAACCCTTTGCTGTAGAGGGTTCGCATATGTGTATATTTGTTTTGGAGAAAAGTTTCAATAACTTTATTTGGGGAACGAATGTCAGTCCTTAATATAAGTAGAGCAACTGCCGTCTATCTATAACTATATGTCGGTAACCATATACATAGTTACTTAGGGGTCCTCCTGTAATCACGTGAGGTTCAAACAGGGGATGAGGGGGCAGCAAAAAATCACGACTACTCGTATTTGATGGGGAAGGTGGGGGTAATCATGTGTATTTTGTGGTACGAAAAATTATTTAATATGTGACGTGTAAAATATTTTTTATTACCTATTATGAATTAAAATCCGAGCAATCATGTCTGAAAGTTTTTTTTTTATTGAAACAGATTTCAAAAGGATGTGGTCTTTTCAATAAAAAAAATACATGTCATGCTAAGAGGGGGGTAGCCTAAGACCTCCGACATAGCAAGCAAGCAGCAAGGGGAACCACCTCACGTGATTAAAGGAAGACCCCTAACAGAATCCCAAAAGCGGAATGTTAAGATTATTAGAATTTCGCCCGTGACGTCAAAAATATTACATGCAGATATTTTCGAAGCAACCCAATGAAATAGGATCGTACGGGTAATAAAGTGTTCTAAAAAAAGATCAGTGTGATTGATAGATTTAGTTCTGGAACATTCTGTGGATAATGGATAGCCTTGGAAGTGTACCACATTAGAGTCGCTATGTTTTGACATTAAATGTATAAAGAACCGAAGTTTTTATTTTAACAGCTTGGTTTCTTATGGCATATTTACATTTTTACTGACAGGTTCATAAAACACGGGGTGGAACTTTCTATTCGATTTCTTTTAAATCCAAAAATATTTTGATTTATCGCAAATAAAAATCTGGCAGGATTTCTTTGTTATTTTTAAAACATTCTCATCGCATGTTTTCTTTGTAATGAAGTTTTTAGATCGAGATAAACTGAACAAAACAACTTGCGTGCCTAGATCGCGATTGAACCTAAGATAATAAAAGTGAGTTCAAAGACTTGCTTGAGACGTGAATGAAATCCTTTATGGCAGTAAATTGTAAAGTAACGACAGCGACTTGAAAATTTGTAGCTTTATAATCAAAGACTTTGAATGACCGACTTTTGAATCTCTTTCAACCGCAGCACGTATTTTTATTCATGACTGGTTCATTAGCTGCCAAAGGGATACAAATCATTTTGAAATACTTCTCTCGCGAACCTACTAGAATATTCCATTATTCGGGGCTGCGTTGCGAGCCGTGCGGGTACTCTGCCTACCCACTGTAGCACGGTACGATTGTAATGAGACAGAATGGCGTCACGTGGCTAACAGCTGATAGGACACAGGCGTACGCGCGCGCAAATTTCATATAGCTGTTGTTTTATTGTGATAAAAGTGAATGAGTATAAAAAAATGTATCTTTGGGAAAGTTGTTTGTTATCAAGAGTACAATCATGTGTTTAAGTATCGGTCACTAATTACCAGTCACCCTTTACAGCCTGTTTTTTTTGATATCCCATAACTCTAGGATATGATTGAGACCATATCAAAGAATCAACTGGCATATGAATTATGTTTCAATTATACTTTTTAATTTTTGTTTTTTTCTCATTTTCTTATCTTTAAATATGAATTATTGGTTGAAATAAAAATAATTACTCGTATTTATTAATGAAACTACTACTATTTTACTACACTACTGCGAAGTTTGGCAACCTCGCAAAAGTAAAGATTCGTCATACTGGTGATAATTTTTGACCTGAAGTAAATTTTGATTGATGATATCTCCGAAACTATGCATTTTTGGACCACCTATTCTAGAAGTTTTAGTATTATTTTTAACTACAGAATATAACCCTAGAGTTATGTGATATAAAAATTGTATAGATTGTTGATGCATACAAATTATGTTCGTACCCGTGCCAAGAAGTATATTTTACCACTATTCTCAAATGAGTAAATTTCCATATTTGAGCAGTTGTTGGTAGAATAATTAATTTTACATTGTGAAACTTGGAAAGTACACCAATAATGTTTGTTACAAGAATGTGTTAAAGCTTTACTGTTGAAATATAAAACGTGTATGTTGGGGAATAGGAAAGTTTTCAAGTTTTCGATTCGCGGAATTGTCAGGAATTGTCATAGCATACAACTTCCTTGGACCTTTGAGAGTTCATGTGATCTCGTTGGAGCGGAAACCGCATCTGCTTGAGAGGAACTTCAAGTAACTTTGGATAATATCCTATCTGCGTATGCTGATATATTTGAGAGTCAAGGGACCAAACTTACTTACCCACTTTACTTAAGGTGGAAGCACCAGGGTAGCCGAAATTCAAATTTTCTTACGTATTTTGCAATTTTTTTTTTAAACATTGCCCCACACTTGTAATTTCTCCTGTATCGTGAGTGCGTTTACAAACATTTAAACTCACATACACAAGCAGTCAGACCCGGAACAACTATCTGTATGCCTTACAAATATTTGTTCCGTGCGGGGATCGAACCCGCGACATTCTGCGCTGCAGTCAATCGCTTAGTCACTGCGCCAACCGTGTCGTCAATGACTATTTATGAAAAAGTTATTCAGTGGGATTGAATGAACTTAAAGGGTTGTATTGATGAATTTATGATTATGATTCTGTAACTACATACGTGTTACAGTCGCGAATCATACTTTGTTCAATATACAACCTGACACCTGCCTTCCTTTTTGGTTCCTGCAAATTGGAAAAACGTTGGAAAATTTGAATTTTGCAGACTACCCCGGCGCTTCCACCGTTAACCTGCATGTGGTTGGACTAAGTGTGACTTAAAAACAATCGAGAACGCGGTTTTAAACCGCAGCCGAAATGCACTCTACTTCTAGAGTGCATTTCGGCTGCATTTTACACCTTACAAGTTTCGCAAACCGCATCTTCATGCGGTTTGCGAAACTTGTAAGGTGTAAAATAAATAGAATTTGCCTGTATTTAATTTAATGAGAATTTTGGTATAGTGTTTGTAAGAGCGCTGTGGTTTGTACCCTTTAAGAGTAAATTAAAGTAGTCTAACTTTAAAGTAAGTGCCTGTATTTACCTAACAACAAGTTATTACTTTACGAATAAGCAACGTTTATTGCTAAAATTCGAGTATACATTTTCTTTACGATAAATGAAAAGTTGGCGAACAAACATCGAGCAGAGTGCTCTAATTAATCTTTAACAGTTTAAAATAAAAATACTTTACTTGATTAGGTATGATATAGGTATCATTTACGTATAAAATAATTTTTTGGAGCTTTCGCCATTTGCTCATCTAATATATCTAGTATTGGTTGTAGGTACAGATAGCACGAAACCACGACGCGCGACGTAAACGTCACGTAAACGTCACGTAAACGTCACGTAGACGTCACGATACAAACGATTTTAGAATTGATAATACAACTATCCTTAACTTTTTTTTAAATGCAGCTAAGCCCTGAATAAAATCTTAAAGCTACGTAAAAGCATGTACAAATATTTCACAATTTGAAAGTTTTCTTAAAATTAAATAAATTTTATGTTAAAATCGTTCCAAATTTACGTAGAGTTAACTCCGTGCGTTCGGAATAGGACTACCGGTTATCAGTCCCTCATTCCGATTTTATTTATATGAACTACTTTTATCTAATGTAAGGAACATGTTTCATTGTGTATATTATTTGATCTTTTATCATAATTGTTTATTTTTACAAATATTTGTACCGATTGAGACTTAACAGATTCTCTGTTATAAACGCACTTACCTACTTATAGATTTATTAAAGTAACATACATACACATAAATCAATTTGAGCCCCAGGAAAACTATGACAAGAGAAAATAAGCGATCATCGATTATATGTTCGATGGGAGTAAAATCAGAAATGGAAGAATCGTATTTTGTTGAACTAGTATTTGATTCACAAGAAAAAAAATGTAAGCGTACCACAAGTGTTGGTTCGACAAGGCACGGTAAAAGAGCTCATGGAAGGAATTTGGGGAGCCATTTGCCCAGCAGTGGGACAGTACTGACTAACACCAGCAGTTATTGATGCAGTCGGAGGATAGGAAGGTAGAAACTCCTCAACCAAACACAGTCTTTATTTCAAACAAACGTTTTAGTTTTTATTTGAATATCTCAAAAGAAAGCAAAGCTGTGGACCCATATTTCACAAAACTGGAGCCCTGAAGCAGCTAGACGGGGTCGCGGAAGACAGGGAAGAAGGTGGCGGGACGCCTTGAATGGCTTTCTCGTTAATTGGCGAGAAGAGATAAAAGTGGAAGGAATGGGAGGAGGCGTTTGCCCAGGAGTGGGAAAGGCCAGGCAAACTAAAAAAAGAAAGAATACTTCAATATCATTTTGACGGCACGGTTGGCGCAGTGGTTGAGCGATCGACTGCTGCACTGCGTGTCGCGGGTTCGATCCCCGCACGGAACAAATATTTGTAAGGCCTACAGATAGTTGTTCCGGGTCTGGCTGTTTGTGCATGTGAGTTTAAATGTTTGTAAACGCACCCACGATACAGGAGAAATTCCTAGTGTGGGGCAAGGTTTTTTATTAGCTATGCAAAAAGCAAATTACCCCACTTAAGTACAAGATGTAGTATATAAATCAAACTCCAACCTACATAATTCTCATTCCTCTGTTAATCCAATGTTTACAGCTCCTGTCTAATGATGATATGTTTAAGATAAAATATCAGACTGTCTCGTTGGCCAATTCTCTGGTCCGGCAAACTGTTATTGGGTTTTGACATCAGGAATCTGGATTTGTGCCAGGTCGATGGCAATAGGCTCGCCCTCTATTACATGGGACTTAGAGTTAACTGTACTCTGAGTGAATTCACACGGGCCGCATTTTGTACAATTTCTCTTGAAGTTGTAAATAATACCTACCGCTATTCTAGATTTAAGTTTAATTTAAGCTATTAAAACTATAACTGCACTATTGTATTAGGCAAGTCTGTAATGATAGTGTATGTGTTTTTAAATAAATAAATAAACTGGCGAAATGTGGGTGCACTAATAGGTACAGTCACGTCTAATAATATTATGTATACACTTAGCAAAACTGAAAAGTGATTTGCTCGTGAAAATACGGTTTTTACGTTAAGATAAGACCTATTTCGTAATAGTCGTCATCTGCCTTGCCTTTTCCCAAACTAACTTGGGTTCGGCTTCCAGTCTAACCAGATGCAGCTGAGTACCAGTATTTTACATGCTGACTGCCTATCTGACCTCCACAACCCAGTAACTGGGAAATACGATACCCCTTGGTGAGACTGGATGTCAGACTTTTGGCTTCTGACTACTCGTAACGACTGTCAAAGATCTACAAATGACAGCCGGGACCAACGGCTTAACGTGCTTTCCGAGGCACGGAGGAAACTCGGTGTGTAATTATAGTCACCCATCCACGGACCAACCTCGGCAAGCACGGCTTAACCTTAAAGATCGACCCGTGCGGCTGTTATTATTTAGCCACGAGCTCCTCCTCCACCTATTTCGTAATAGTATGGCTTCCAAAATTCCATGTTCGTGAAAACGTAAAACCTTAATCAATACAGTAGGAGAAAATCACTTAAAAGTTGCTGCGTGTATACATATTATTAGACGTGACTGTACACCTCTGCTTACCCTTCGATGATTGCAGTCGTGATTTGTATGTACACACGATATCGTAAAAATCAAAGTCCAACCTAATTCTCATACCTATACTAATCCAGTTTTTAAAGCTACTGTCTACAGATAATATCTACAGCATGTATCAGAAAAGTGTCGCCGTAGTTAAGGAGCAATAGACCATCAAATGATCAAACTGAACGTCAACTTTCTTCATGAGAACAACATCGTAATCCGGAATGTTTGGGTTATCCAGTTGATTCCATGGAAAAGGTTTTATTTGATTTGATTTATCAGGGAAATTAGGGAAAAAAATACATACTATAAATGGTTAACAAAGAATAATACAAGACTACATCAGTATGCCTATGCTACTTACTTCGCTATCCACAACTTATGTAATTAAAACTGAAATACATGCTCGTGTACCAAACTAATAAGTTTATTAAATACTGCATAAAACAGCAACAAAATCTACAGATACAGAAATAATTTATAAGTTAATCCTCAAATTTTTGATAGCTTTAATGATGTCATTTCGAAATCTATTTGATGACAAAAAAAAGTGAGCTAAGTTTGAGAATAGGGTTATAATGTTTTGCCAAACGAGGTGCGCGGATCTCGGCTCTGTGCGACACGAAGAGACGGCAAACATCGGCACAGTGCACCTCGCGTTTTATGACGTTTGTAAAATCTGAGGTTGTTTAGTTATGTGGTCTGCACACTTGAATATCAGGATACTTTTCTGACACGCTGTATAAAATAATAGACTAGTACTTACTTGTAATGCTAAGTTTAACACCCAACTGCAAGCCGACAGTATATAAGTAGTCATGAGGTTGGTATGTATCGTGTTCCTCAGGCACCGTAGGTCCCTGAAAATGAGAAGATAACATTAGTACGCACATACAGAGCGAGGTATGTGATAACAACATCTTTTGAGTAAATATCTCACGTAATTATAATTGCTGAAAGGCTTTGTTCGTATTAAATGAGTTAAAGTTGAGACAGGACCCGCATCATTCGTGTGTAGAAAGGAGACATGATAATGAAGACATTTATACCCGTTTTCACGAGCACTGGGCATATCTTAAATGAATAAGTTGTGGAATAAGGCGTTACTTTGTGGAAATTCATGACATGGTAGGCAAAACAGTTAGTTTACATTCTGTAAATAGATCCAGGCTTGGGTGCACAATGGTTTTAGCTTTTTAGCTAAATGAGCGCCTGAATTTCAGCGCCCTGTTAGATTTTCGATGCTCGCTGAAAGTTCGCCGTAGGTGTTACGTAATTTTAGTGAAATCGGGTATAAAGCAAGTTTGCAATTTAATTGCAGCGACAGAAAACTTTAAAGAACGCCGTTGTTATAGTGAGTAGATAGCAAACTAAAGTTTACAAAACAAGGTTTATATCTATGGATCGAACTAAGTATTTGGAATTTCAAGCTTTAATTTTAAAATCTCAAACATGAGTCAAACAAAACTGACATCTAAGTCAGTTTTGTACTAAGAACGAATCGTTTGTCGGAATAAAGTTCAAAATACACTAACAGGTCCGAAAGTTTGGGCACCCTTTTTTACGGATGGGAAATCATCAAAAGACCCCTCCCACTCTGGGTGGAGTGGAAGGCAGTGTCAGACTTGTACTAACTTAAACCCATCCATGTTCCTTCTTAGCCCTCTGTGTTCTAAGGCCACGGTATCTCTTTCAAGCAGTCCCGCAGCCCTGGCAGACATCGGCCCTCTCGGACCCTTTCCGATTTGCTGACATCTTGAGGTGCGCATCCATGCGCGTCGCGTTATTAAGCGTTAAGCTTATGTACATATATAAGCTGTCGTCATAAGATGGACGGCCGACCAGTTTGCCCATTACTCACCGTCCACAGGCCCGCGCCGACGGTGGTCGGGGGCTGTCTAGTGGCCCCCGACGCCCGGGGCGTCTTCCGCGGAGGCTGGGACGTGAGGCTCGTGAGGCTTGTGAGGCTCGTGAGGCTCGTGAGGCTCTCCCTCTCACGTTCCGCCACCTTCTTCGCTAGCATGACTGCTTCGCAGAAGGAGGTGACGGCTTCTAATTCCCTCTCGTGGTTGAACCAGGGCCGGGCGCGAGAGGTCGCCGGCCCCAATTGCCGCTACGAGGACATAGCTGAGCTGAGACACAGCGGAGCAGACCTCAACGGTGTGTCCACCCTGTCCTCCGGGCGATCCTCGCAGTAAGTTTGATCACACTAAAGTAAGATAAGTAAGGTAAGATTTTATTTGACGGTTTAAAGTTTAGTGTCGTTTGCTCAGAGGTTAGTGACTCTGTGCCAGTGAACCCTGAAACTATGAATAAATAGGCAAGGAGCGGTCAAACACTGTCACCATAATGGCGCAATGACACCTCCGTATTAACGCTAGACCTACACGATTTTGGCATCGCCTAATTGGTTCTAAGTAGTCCCCTGGCACTAATTTTTGCTCTGCGTAACACGTTAGAGACTTTCAGTGTATTTAACCCCTATTTGTACC